>CM060189.1:60161952-60897157 GCA_030549335.1 Pontederia crassipes | reverse complement strand
GCCGCAATCCTCTGCCTCTGCGGCCGCCGCCCCTCCTCCAAGCCGCCCCATCCCGCCGACGACTCCGCAAACGAGGCCCCCGCAAGGCGTCTCCGCTCCGCCGCGCACCCGCCCTACTCCTCCGCTAGAGACGATAGCGCCTCCTTCGAGCCCTCCCTCGACCCGCGTGTCCATGTCGGAGCTCTTGGCCGCCACCCGGAACTTCTCCAAGGACGGCATCATCGGCGACGGCAGCTTCGGGTTCGTCTACAAGGCCCGCCTCTCATCAGGCGCCACCGTCGCCGTCAAGCGCCTCTCCGCCGACGCCTTCCAGGGCTTGCGCGAGTTCCGCGCCGAGGTGGAGACCCTCGGCCGGATCCGCCACCCGAACCTCGTCCGCATCCTCGGCTTCTGCGTCTCCGGCAGCGACCGCGTCCTCATCTACGAGTTCCTCGACCGGGGGAGCCTCGACCAGTGGCTGCACGGCCTTGAATTGCCGCCCTCCGGCGGCCGCCTCGTCCCCTCCGGGCCTCCGTGGCCGACCCGCCTGGGGATCGTCCGGGGCGTGGCGACCGGGCTGTTGTTCCTCCACGAAGGCTGCCGGCCGCCGATTGTCCACCGGGACATCAAGTCCAGCAACGTGCTTCTGGACGCCGGGTTCGGGGCGCGGATCGCCGACTTCGGGCTGGCCAGGTGGGTCGACTCGTCGCGGTCGCACGTCTCCACCCAGGTCGCCGGAACCGCCGGGTACTTGCCGCCGGAGTACATGGACGGGGCGACTCGCGCGACGCCGTCGGCCGACGTCTACAGCTTCGGGATCCTGATGCTAGAGGTGGTCACGGGCCGCCGGCCCAACCTTCCCATACGGGCCGAGGCCGGGGACAGCGAGAAGCCCAAGGAAATGAGTCTTGCTCGGTGGGCTCGTCGCATGGTGGACTTGGGTCGGACCGCGGAGATTTTGGACCCGTTGATGGGGAGCGAAGGGCTGGCGGAGGGAGAGGTGAAGACTTATCTGGACGTGGCCTTCAAGTGCACGCAGGAATCGTCCAGGGAAAGGCCCAGAATGGTGGAGGTGGTCGCGTCCTTGGACCACTCAAATTTATGATTTATTTATTTTTATTCATATTTATTATTATCGAAAACTGTAAAGTATAGGTACAATAGTCATCTTTTGGGCTGCAAAATTGTTCAAATTGTAATAGTATGTACCTTTTTTTTTTCAAATTGTAATATTGGGATGACATGAATGCATTTGTTCAAAATTTGGATCAGTGTTAGTAAATGCGAAGAGAAGAATGATTCAAACAAATTAAATGCATGTTGAGGACAGTGCCAATTATGAGGAGTCTTCTGGCGTTACAAGATATTGCACCCAGATAATTAATTAGAGTAATATTTCATCATTATAATAATTGAGCTATTATCGCAGATATCTTATTTTAATAAAATTGTGATCACCGATCACAATCCACTAATTTTATTTCATTATGTATACGATGTGTGCGTTCTATGCCAAGAAAATTCACACAATCAAAGTATTTCATAATTCTCTCTCAGCTCTCAATTGACCGAAAGACATATTTTAGTTGCCACTTGGAAAACATTATTCTGTGAATTAAGTCGTCTGGCTATGATGTGGCATTGGCAGCAAACATCTGCAGAAACTTGTTTACCTCCCCCCCCCCCCCCCCCCCCCCCCCGGCTGAAACAATGATTCCTTCCCATTTGTCCAGTTCGCAGTTCCTTAATTCTTTCATTAAACCAAGCATTAACTACATATGTATCATGAACCTTTTGGAATTAAAGTTTCACTTTACTCATTAATTTGGTCCCTGCAATTTAATTAATTAATTAAGTAGTGACATCTTATGGCACGCGCATTATAACTGAAAGTTTTACTGCAGGTTGCAAATTAAATGTGAAGTGAATTCCTCTAAAAAAAGTTTGTACGCCACTGATCATTGCTGTAACTGTCCTCAAAGTTTCACAATAGGTGCAGAAAGAGTAATCATGCACATATTATTATTATTTTTTAAATTAACTCTTTGCTTTCTAACACCAAATTGAAAGAAACTTTTAGCTCTAATTACATTTGGCATATTTTATGTATAAACTCATCCAATATTTACTCTTAGTATTAATTAACCTTGGTTTTCAAAGTCTTAATTATTAGCTTATGATTAATTTCATTTTTTAAAATGACTGTGTCTGTGTTGAAGGAAATTTCAGTAGAAATAAAACTGAATGAAGGGGACATGAAGCCGCAGTTTCAGTGCCAGCCAGAAGCTCCCAGGTGAATGAATATATAACGTCCTAATGATGGCTTCTGTTGCTGTCCTCGCTGCACCTTCCTGACGCGTTTCCAAATATATGCGTAATTAAATTACAGGAATATATGTATATGTTTCTGACATGCATCTGCAACTTTTGCATATATATATAACACACTCTATCTCTCTCTCTCTCTCGCCGTATCCCCTGAGCTCGCCAGCGTCCGCATCCGTTCTCTCCTTTGTTGGCACCTTCGGATAACGGCACACTGTCTTATGATTGTATTTTGGGCTCTTCCCAACCAAACCCAACTACACTCTCTCTCTCCTCTCTCTTTCTCACCCTTGAGCCTTTTTATACACCTCCAAACCTCACCAAACGATACCAGCCTCTCGCACACAGTCTCGAGATAAACAGCACTGTGACATTGTTCTTTGATGTCTCAGGAAGGAGGACGGGCAGGCGAAGGCAAAACCGGAGAGCCGTCTCTTTGGGACGCCCAAGCTTGGGCCATCTCCAATTCCGATAACTCGGCTGGCGCCAGCAGCGGCGGGGGCGGTCGTGGAGGCGGAGGAAGCGACGGCAGCAAACCTGCGAAGCTGACGGTGCAGCTGAATGGCTCATGCTCCAGCAGTCCAGCCGGCGGCGATGCGGCGCCACCTGCTAATCCGACCGGCGGCCGCGGGAAGCGAGCGAGGGAGGACGCGACGGGGAAACGGTCCTCCGCCGCTGCCGCCGCCAGGGGACACGAGGACAAAGGCGCCGGGGACTCGGACCACGAAATACATATTTGGACCGAGAGGGAGAGGAGGAAGAAGATGAGGAACATGTTCACCAATCTGCATGCACTCCTGCCGCAGGTGTCACCGAAGGTACCTTCATGCATGCACTTGGGGTTCCTTACAACAGCATTATCGTTTTATCAGTGACTAGTTAAGCGAGTGCCATGTCCTCACATCGAGTCTTTGCACTCTCATGCAAACCACAATAGTCACCCGAGAGAGAGAGAGAGAGAGAGAGAGAGAGAGAGAGAGAGAGAGAGATTTGATAACATGGGCGATCGTTCATTGCGGTTTAAGTTTATTAATTGCGTGTGTTAATTGTGGCAGGCCGACAAGTCTACCATTGTAGATGAAGCTGTCAACTACATCAAAGGCCTGCAGCTGAACCTTCAGAAGCTGGAGAAGCAAAAACTGGAAAGGATGCGAGGAGCTGCAGCCTACGAGGATGCTTCTTCGGCAGCAGCGGCCTTTCACAGTACACACGGGAGTGTGACCACGACGCCGACCGCTTCAAGGGAGGCCTTCATGGCCGACCAAGTGAAGAGCTGGCCGGTCGCATTGAACTCGCCGACGGCAGTGTCGGTAGCCCGCTTCCCCCGAACTCTCCAGACGTGGTCGTCCCTAATGTAGTCCTGAGCATCGCCGGCGAAGATGCTCATATCAGCATCTGCGCCGAGAAGAAACCCGAATCCTGCCGATGGCCATCTACGCTCTTGAGAAGCACAAGCTGGAGGTTGTGTCTGCCACCATCTCCTCAGACTATTTCAGAAGCATGATCATGATCCACGCCCATGTACGTCTTATGCAGCTTGAAGATACTAATTAAATTATATGCAACTACTTTTGCTTAATTTGATCGAGTTTGTGTTCTTCTTTTGACATTGATATCAGGCAAGTGTTGTTTCCGATCAATTCCCGGAAACTTTGATGATCGAGGAGGTGTATAAGTTGGCAGTTGGCGAGATGATCCTTTGGCTTTCTTCACAGTGACGAAGTTTGTGCGATGTGCCACATTGTTTATGTCCCAAGTACAAGATGTTGCTCTGGAGTTCGAAGTTTGATGAATGATATTGTTTGATGAATATTTGTGTAACTATGTATGCGAACTTGTGTGCATTGTTTACATCCAATTGGATTCCCTCGTGGAAGATTTCAGATTTTTTTTTTAGAGCAAGTTGATTTTGTAATATTTCCAGTTCATTTACCCCATAGAATTAATTCAACTTTCCAGATCAGTTTCTTCCCATAGTTGTATGTCATTCAAACATGCATGCGACTGAACGGAGTATCAATGCTTTCTTCAGATATTTCTCTGAATTTTCTAGGAATCTGCAGCCTGTGCAAATTATGCATTGCCAAGAAGGTGCAAGTTTGAAAGAAAAAAACTTTCTTCTCTGGAAACGATTCTCTAAATAGTATTTGTAATGCTTCGAAATACTTCGTCACAAAATTTTCTCTCAGAGTGGTATAATCTTCGGTAAGTGGGTCAACGCATGAACGAAACACTTATAAAAATAAAATATTACAATAATTAGTTATGAAAATGTGGATGCTCAAATGAAATACAAGAGTACATCAATAACATGTCTTGACATGATAGGGCCATGCCATAATATAACTTTATAACAAAAGAAAATTAAAATATAAAATAACCATATGCATATATCACTGATCGCGCGCACATATCAATGGGACTCGTAGATAATTTATGTACATACGGGGATAAACTATCCAACTGTTAGTTAAATGCGAATTCATAATTGATAAATTTTTTAATTTTATTTTGTAATTAAATTGTCCTTCGTCTTTTGACTTCAAATTCTTTTTTGATTGAGAATAGTCAATTTTTCGATCATTTCATTGACGTGACACATTATTTTAAAATAAAAATTATATAAAATAATTTTAAATTTTATATAAAATAAAAATAGTTTTTTTAATCTTCTGATCGTTATGGTGGATTGGGCGTTCAATATTCGACGTCAGCAATATAAAAATTTTAATTTTTTTAATGAAAATTTTGTGGCTGTTCAGTGTTCTACAAATTGGCAGAATAATATTCTCTGTATAGATACATAATTCTTCCACAAAAACAATTTAATTTAATCACATCTAACAGAATCATGCATGAACATATATATTGCGACTATATGACAATAGACAAATATGATTTCAGAAATCAAGCACAATATCTTTATTGTATAACCTGTGCTAATTTGCACTTTTGATATCATCAGCACGATTCAGCAGGATGCCCAGATGAACTGCAAGAAGATGAGCACCAATAGAGCAGCCTTCCATATCACTGTCCAAGGGATCCCATATTTTCCTCTTCCAACCAGAAGCCCCCGTACAAATGGCCAGAAGTTGAGCAGCAGCCATCCACTGCATGCGAACTCCCCGAGCCCCGAGCCAGTCCCTCCTCCACCCGGCCGGCAGAGCCGAAGCAAGCCGACGGTGAGCGCCAACATGTTTACTAGCACGATGGCTGTGCCGGGCACGAACATCGGCGACTCATCGAAGGTGAACCTACCAGGATCCTCTTCAGCATCGTCGCTGAATGTTCCCTTCCTGGTGACTTCGAAGATTGCTTCAGAGATGCCAAAAGTCTTCAGTATCCCACTGCAAAGGCCAAGGAGCCAAGCAGTGAGCGGATAGATCCTCGCCATTCTCTGGTTGTTCCACCACTCGCGCACCGAGAGACCACATTGGAGGTACTCCATCAAAGTGTGCACATTGTAGGCAATGAAGAGAGACAAAGGCACAGCGAAAGAAGCTTCTGATGCCTGCATGAATAGTAGTTACATTAAACAGATGTTAAACCTCTTCATCCAACAAGCCGACATGTTGTACGATAGATTACAAAATCCAAGCACGACGACAATGTCACTCCGTACTTAAAAAGGAAGAAGAACAACTGGAAGAGTTAAGAATGGCAGCATGTATAGAAGCTGAAAAAGCTCACCCTTGGCAAGAAAGAAGTGTTTGCTAGGAGAGAGTAAGCAGGGAGGACAGCGTAGCAGAGCTCCACAATGGGACGTATAGGCCAGAGGAGTGACCACGTATAAGCCAAGGCTTGCCGGAATTGGAGCTTCTTTGTGATGGTACAAATAATGGGGCTGTTCCTGCTGAGTAGGACCTCAAGAAGCCCCGTAGCCCACCTCTTCATTTGAGTCAAACTTGCCAGTCCTCCGGTAGGCGAAGTTCCAAGGAACGCCGGCGGCTCTAGTGTGAGATACGCGGTCTTCCATCCCTTGGAATGGATCCTAATACTTGTAAGGAGGTCCTCTGTCACTGAACCATACATCCACCCAATCTGTGGAACAGCCAGTGAATAATCACCATCAAAGTTCAGAATTATTGATGGCTTTACTGGAATATATACATACTACTGTCTCTAGTTTAACCTGAATTAAGGATCTTGATGACAAATATCAAGCCTGGCATAACTGAACAATTACCATTCAGGCTTGAACACTGAAAATGTTCTTATTGCAATTTGCCAAATTATCCCTCATACAGATATCCCAAGACCCAAGTTGGAAGCAGTTTACATGTAATCCTCTGAGGAAATAAATAAATTATAAATTTTACTGAGTAGATCTGTCATCTCTGTCAGTGTTGAAACATATTTCTATACAAATAGGCAATTAAAACCCATATTCCTTGTTGCAATTAACAGTCCGGAATTCACACAACAGAAGCATGTCCATGATCATTTGTTTCAAAATAATCAACTGATTAGAACATGACTGCCATAAAGAGGTCTAACTCTGTGAAATGTGCAATGAACGAAAAGCATATATGATGAGATAACAGGTTACCTCCTTGCCCCAATAAGTATTGGCCTCGTAGGTGCAGGAAGCTACTTGTTTGGCTGCATCTATCCGGCTGGTAAGATCACAATCAGGCTGTTGATTTATTCCACCTTCAGATATTATTTGAGCCACCGATGCTGCAAGCTCTCTTGAATTGCCATAAATTGTCTGTAGTTCTTTGGCTGACAATTTGACTTTTGAATGGCACACAGAATAGATAGTTAATAGGGTCATTAGGTTCAATTACGGTTCTAAAAAATATACATGAATTATATTTATAGTATTAGACAGAGGATCAAGAAATTGTGATTTCCACTCAAAATTAAGAATCTAATACTAACTGTGCAACTAAACAGGAAGGTGGTTCTTACATTCCAGTTGTTTCTATGTAGTTTCTGTTTACCTTCATATTTGGATTCTGGAACTGGATGAGGATGTGCTCCATACATAATCTTGCGACGATGAAAGCATCCTGTTCCCATATAAAATGGACCTTGAATTCCAGTAGTTCCTTGCATGAATGTCTTGATGCAAAATCAAGTCAAAAGATATATATGATCAGCTAAAAGGCAAAAAAAAGTTATGTAAAGAAGTCAGAAAACAAGAAACCAAATTAATGCAGAAGACCAGGCCAAAATCATACAAAAAGAACAGAAGAAGTTTTCATTTCCTGTTCTCAATCGATTTATTTTCTTTCCCTCTGATCTTTCGGGAGACCAAGTAAAGATATACCTTCTGCGACACCTTCAGTTGATTACCGAAAGGATCGTCCTTGAGGCCTCCACAGAATGTCTGTGGAGTCTGAACAAATCCACTGAGGGCTTCATTGGCTGATCCGAGCATGAAACACATCGCATGGAGAATGACCTCCGGGTTGTTCGCAAACATGTCGCAGTCCACGTTGAGCATTATCGGTGCATTTGTCATAACTCCTGACACTCTCGTCTGTTAATTTCATGATCCCAAAATCAAAAGAAGAAAACTGCAATTAGTTATGATGATGGCATAAACTTCACTACGACTTGCATAATTATACAGATCTCAAATATGATAATGTACATTACCAAAACATTCATGGCTCCAGCTTTATAGTGGTGAGGCTGCTTCGGCCTCTTCTCTCTGGCTACATAAACTATGTTTGCCAAGCCATCGTCAACGTCCTTCTTGCCATTGTCCCATATAACCTTTCAAAATTTTCCCAAATGTGTTGCAAATCATTACCCTCTCTGCATGCAAAGTATATAGAGTATGAACTTAATTACCTTCACTATGGCTTCGTGGTTTTCGCGTTCCATATTTAAGAAGTCGGCAAACTCATCATTAGTTGAGGAATTAACGATGTGTTCGCCTGCGTTTTCGATCTTCCTGCGCAGCTCATCGTACTCATTCTGCAACACTCAGACTGTTCAGTTGGACTAAGAAATGGATGTCTTTTGTTCGTATTTAATCCAGCACATAATTCATATATATACTGATCAATAAATTCATAATTAAGGACAAAATTATGTATCCATATACACATGATCCTCACTTTGGTGTGCTTCCAGTCTTCCATGAACTCTGCCGATGATCCTTCTGAAGCATCTGGCCGGCCGGTGGCGAAGTAGTGAAGGGGCGCTCTGACTCGCACATTATATTTCTTGCAGAAAGGAACCCACAGCTTGGCAAAATTGCAGGTCTCCACCAAGGAGTAGACGGTGGCAGGCGAGCTCGCGTCATCGGAGAGGTAGCAGGCGAGCTTGTGCACGGGGTACTCGGCGGCCAGCAGGGAGAGCACGGTGTTCATGGTCACAAGCGGCGGCTCAAGCGTCGGATCAGCCGTGGTGACGAACATGTCCACGGCCGGAAGGTCGTCAATTCTGATACAGACAATCAGATTAAAAGATCCATGGGGCATGAACAACTCGAATCTTCATCTCTGTTCAGTACTGATAAATCACGCACGAAGTATATGAATCCAACAGATGAGGCAGTACCTCTTGGAAAGGCGTTCGGGGTGAGTCTTTTGGGAGACCGGGGACCATTTGGTGCTCACGCAGACGAGGCAGACGAAGGTGAAGAATGACTCGCACAGCAGGGCTAGGAGCCAAACGGGGCCGTGGCTCCGGAAGGAGGCGAGGCGGTAAGCGAGGAGGCAAAGCAGCAGGAGGACGACGACCACGTCGGAAAGCCGCCTCTGCGCACTCTTCATAGGAATTCTCTCTTGCAGAGGGAGCATTGTGTGCTCTGTGGCCATTGAAGTTGGAAACACTTGTGAAAAAGAAAAAGAAGAGTGTGCCGGGTTTAAGGAGTAGAATTGGTGGATCTATGTAGAAAAGAACCCTGCAATTTCTTTTTAAATCATGGAAATAAAGATTAAATAAAATTTATATGTGGTCACGTCCTTTTTGACTGACCGCTACCTTAACTTTTTTATACGAATTTAAAAAATGTGCACCTTTTTTTTGCTAATAGTTGAGAGGACATCAGCTGACCTTTTGATATAAAAGTTTCTTCTATTAATAAAAGGAGTGTCTTGGTGATGTTGTCAAAGGGCGTGACATGTCTCGGATGGGGATGGAGCTTTTGATTGATACGGAAAAAATCAGAGCGCAAATATTAAACAAGACTGTGCAGTCTTAATCGTAATTTTGGTCCAAGGATCCAATAAGTTAAAGAGTCATCAATAAAGTAAAGCCTTTAACTATAAAAAAGTCATTAATAAATAAATTAATCTCTATGCGTAGTTATACCAAATTTAGATACTGAAATTGAAGCGTCAAAAATCATTTGGTCAGATAAATTTCACTAAATACCCTTCAACTTTATTTATTTTTTCAACAATATTTTTCAACTTCACTTTGTATTTAAACTACCCTTCGTCTTTTAATTTATTTCATTAAATTCAATTTCTCAATCATTTCACCGACGTGACACATTATTTTAAACTATAAATTATATAAAATAATATTAAAAGTACAAAAAAATAAAAAAAAAGAGAGGGCGGGGCAAGCGCCCCTCCTCTTCGACATCGTGCCCCTCCTCTGTCGACATTGGAGAGGATGGGGAGGAGGGCAGCCACCTCGCTTTTTTAATGTTATTTTAATGTTTCATATAATTATTTATTTTAAAATAATGTGCCACGTCAATGCAACGATCGAAAAATTGACTATTCTCGATCGAAATGACATTTAGTGAAATAAATTAAAAGATAAAAAATATTTTAATTACAAAGTGAATTTAGAAAGTAATGATGAGAAAACTACAAATTGGTCAAACATCGAAAAATGAGAAACTAGATACCACTTATTTTATTCTTTAAAACACAATATCACTATTCTTTAAAAACACTAGGATATCATCATTCTTCAACTTTTTAATTATATTTTATTTTTTAATTTTACCCATACATTATTATATTAATATTTTTATTGTGATTACAACCATAAACATCAATTGCTTATAATAAAAATTTTTAGTCATAAAATATTATATTTGTAGGAACCCAAAAGGCATGGGGGGAGTTGAATTGGTGTTCTAACAATAATATTGATTTCATAATAATTATTGCGAAAGTTTAAAATCGATTCTTAAAATCTTTCAAATCAATGTAACTCAAATCACATCAAAACCAATATAAGAGGGAGAGAGAAAGCAATAACAAAGTACGCGGTGGTTTTTGACGAGGTTCGGCCACACCTTGACCTACGTCCCCACTTCGATTTCTCGACCTCGAGACCGTCGGAGATTCCACTAGAATATCTTCCTTTGTTCTAAATGGGGCAAGAAAGAATAGCCTTTTATACCATCGCATTTTCTCCGCTCCGAAAGGTAAAGCACATTTCTCCTCTAATGAAGCTAATATTTTCTCTCGCTCAAGATGTAAGATTTGGAACCTCTTTTACCTAGGAGCTCTCTCAAAATTTTTCTAAAAAAATGTTTCTCTCTTTTATAATTCTAAGCTCACAAGAAGAGAAGAGAGAAAGAAGAGAAAACTCAAAATGAAAACTTCAAGAAATAATTTTCTTTTGATAACTTGAATTTTTTCTTCAAAGCTTGGATGAATGCCTTTGCTTCTGGCTTTGACACTCTTTTTATAGGATTCAATGAGTGAGAAAGTCATCCCAAAATTATTCTACAATTTTTTCCTTTAAATTTGACCATTACTATTCATTTGACTCGGAGACCGATTGACCACACATTTAAACCGGTCGATTGATATATGTGACCGTTGTGCGATTTCTTCAATTTTTATTTTTAATTAGTCGATCGGACTATCGATCGATAAGTCGAACGGTATCATTCCGACGTCAACCGAGGCAGGCTCAGCATACATTGATCGATCGGCATCTCCTATTTTGTCGATCGGCCTTCTTTGCTTCTACCGGCAGGTTGACCGACCTGCACTATTTTGAGCATAATGTTTTGCACCCAGTTATCCAAATTAAATGATCTTGGGTTCTATGGATAGATAACACAACTTTGATATTCATTATTTATTCAGAATATGTTAAGATCGTAGTAAATTATTTAATCAAAGTTTAGAGCAAAAAGTTATCCATTTTTCTTTAAAATTTTTCACCATTTCATTTTAATCTTTCGAGGTTTGTATCATCAAAATATAATTTTATATGGCACTAAAAATTTTCTCCAACATTCTCCCCATTTTTTATGAAGACAAATCGAGAAATATGAAAATTGTATAAGTTGCAAAAAATGTTATAAAATTTATAAAATTAATTTTACTCCCCCTAAACCTTAACTTTCTTTACAATGATAGATGTTTATATAAGTATTAATTGTAAGGTGTTCTTCATATAAAGTATTTTCAAATCATATTTCTCATATATTTCTCCGCTTTTTGTTTCATAAAAAAAGTAGTTTGTAAATGAAATCATATATAATTCCCCTTTAGTTTTAAAAAACTTATTCACCCTTTTTATCATAAATATGTAAAGTGTTCCACCATGAAGAGTTAGAAAAATATGTAAAAAATAGCTCCTCCCAAATTTATGGCTATTTCTAAAATAGAACTTAAATTGATTTATAGGTTTATGAAATTCACAAAAGAAATCAAGAATCAAAATATTGCATAATAACTTTGATACAACAATTTAGAAGTTGAAAGATCATGCTCCCCTTATCACTATGATCAATTTTCTTTTTATGTTTTATATGTTTTTCTTTTCTTGCATAGAAATAGTGATTTTGAAAACTTTGAGTGAAATGAAAAAGTAAGTGATACTTTTACCATAACATTTATGCCTTCACATTTTGAATCCCCTTTGTCCTTTGCTTTACATACGAGGCACACCTGAAAAATAATTATGTAACTTTTGGTACCTAAATTTCTTTGGGTCCTATTTTGTTAGACAATGTTCTTTTTGGAATCCAAATCATGTCATGTTGTGTTGATTTTCTTATTGTCCATTGATATGCATAATGACATAAAAACCACATGTAAAACATTTGAATTGTAATTTTCTAGTAAATGGATGATTGGATTTCCAATAAGAGTTTTTATTTTCAAAGTATTTCTTAAGATTATTTTTCCTTACATGAGAAATAGTCTTATTTTGTGAATTTTTCAAAAGATTATTTTCTTTCTTTACTTTTTCTAAAGAACATGCTAGTTTTACAATTTCACAAGTACATGTAATTTTCGAAGTATCAATTTTATTTTTTAGTTTTTCATTTTTCATAAGACATGTATTCTTTTCTTCTTTTAATTTTTCAATCTTATGTATTAAGTTTTTATTTTTCTCTTTAATTGATAAATATTTTTTTATAAGGGAGGAGAGTTCTTTATTCACATCTAAAGAAAGATTTTCTTCGGAAGAATTCGATGAGTCATAATTTGAATTTGAAAAATTAGAAATTACTTCATCGTCGTGTATCATTAAGCATATTTATGCTTCGTCACTAGAAGAGCTTAATGAATCACTTGTTTAATTAGACTCTTCATATTTTTTTTCTTTTTACCTTTCTAAGATTTTTTTTCTTTGTGGTGTTTGTATGATCTTCTCATTGGCTTCTTGTTCTTGTCTTTCTTTTTTACCAACTTGAGATGTTTATCTAGCTTTCTTGTGTTGAGTGAGAGTTTCTTTTCGTCCATGTCCTCTTCACTTGAGTCTTTTTCTATTGTATTTGTTTTCAATGTCAATGTTTTCTTTTTGGGGGCTTTTTCTTGTTGATCTTCTTAAATTAAGATCTCATAGGTTAGAAGTGAACCAATAAGATCATTAAAATTTAATTTGTTCAAATTGTTTTCTTCAATCACAGTCCTCTTCGTATGCCATTTGGAGGAGAGAGACCTGAGAACTTTTTCACTTTTTGGGATTAGTTCTTGGCTCGCCTAGGGAAGCTAAGACATTCAAAATATCACTAAACCGATGAACCATATCATTTATGAATTCATTATCATACATTTTGAAAGAATCATATTGATGGTTTAAAATATTCAATCTAGATTCTTTAATTTTATCGGTTCATTCGTAAGTAATGATGAGTTTTTTCCAAATCTCGGTTGTAGTTTTACAACTTGAAATCCGTTTAAACTCCATTGAATCCAAAGCAGAATAAAAAATATTTTTGACTTTTCAATCAAGTTTTGAAAAAATCTTTTCTCTTTCTTTAGAATCTATAGGTAACTTTCATGAAGATAGTAATCTTTTGCAACTATGTCCCACATGTCTATATTAATAGAACAAATATATGCTTGGATTTTAATTTTCAATATGCAAAATTTAATGCATTTAAAAGGGGAGGACGACTAATTGATTTTCCTTCGACAAAATTAAAATCCCTTGATGCTATATCACTAAAGATTTTTATATCTTAAAACAAGACGATTAGATCTTGAAACAATATGATTAAAAACAAACAAGAGCAACCAGTTCTTATATTAATTGTAGGATCCCAAAAGGCATCAAGAAGGAGGGAGGAAGGGGGGAGAGGGGTTTCCAATTGGTGTTCAAACAATAATATCAATTTCACAATAATAATTGCGGAAGTTTAAAATCAATTTTTAAAATCTTTCAAATCAATGCAACTCAGATCACATCAAAACCAATATGAGAGGGAGAGAGAAAACAATCACAAAGTACGCGGTGATTGTTGACGAGGACTTACGTTCTTGCTCTGACTTCTCGACCTCGAGACTGTCGGAGATTCCATTAGAATATCTTTTTTTGTTCCAAATGGAGCAAGAAAGAAAAGTCCTTTATACCACTGCTTTTTTCCTGTAATGAAACTAATCTCTCGTTCAAGAGGTAAGATTTGGAACCTCTTTTTTACCCAGGAGTTCTCTCAGTTTTTTTAAATAAAAATGTTTCTCTCTTTTACAATTGTAAGCTCATAAGAGGAGAAGAGAGCAAGAAGAGAAAACTCAAAATAAAAACTTCAAGGAGGAATGATCTTCTTTTGATAACTTGAAATTTTTTTTAAGGCTTGGATGAATGCTTTTGTTTCTGACTTTTGGCACTTCTTTTATATGCTTCAATGAGTGAGAAAGTCGGTCAAAAATTATTCCACAATTTTTTTCTTCGAATTTGGCCGTTACTGTTCATTTGAATTAGAAGTCGGTCGACTGCACATCTAGACCGATCGACCGGTCTATGTGACCATTGTGCGATTTTTTCAATTTTTGCTATTGATCGGTCGATCGGACTATCGATCGATAAGTCGATCGCTATCATCCCAACATTAATTGGGGAAGGCTCAACATATATCGGTCGATCGGAATCTTCTATTCGGTCGATCGGTATTATCTCGACCGGTCTTTTTTGATTCGACCGACAAGTTGATCGATATTCACTATTTTTAGTATAACTTTTTGTACAGTTATTCAAATTAGATGATTTTAGATTCTATGGATAGATAATAGGATTACCAACAACTTTGATATTCATCATTCATTAAAATTATATTAAGATCATAGTCAATTATTTAATCAAAGTTTA
Source organism: Pontederia crassipes (assembly GCA_030549335.1). Classification (NCBI taxonomy): domain Eukaryota; kingdom Viridiplantae; phylum Streptophyta; class Magnoliopsida; order Commelinales; family Pontederiaceae; genus Pontederia; species Pontederia crassipes. The sequence goes on along the minus strand of CM060189.1, from coordinate 60,882,367 downwards.
GTACATAAAGTTATCCCTTTTTCTTAAATTTTTTTCATCATTTCACTTTAATTTTTCGAATTTTGTATCGTCAAAATATAATTTTATATGACATTAAAATTTTACTCCAACAATATTTTTATATTGTATTCTCCTTCTACCAAATCATATATGAAATAGAATAGGATTATATTTACTTTTTGAAAAATAGGATATTGCATCATTTTATTCCATTCAACTTTATTCTACTAAGTAGAGTTACTAAGTTTAACATGCATTATGCATCTTCTATAATGTGATAAACTTAGAGAGAGAGAGAGCAAGAGGTATATTACAACATCAAGTGAAAACACGCACAATACCAAGAGAAACACCCACTTATTATGCAATTACTTGTGCTACTTTGCACTCAATATTATCAGCAGCACAACATGATTCAGGAAGTTGTTTTATATATGCCAGATGAACTGCAGGAAGATGAACACCAACAGGGCGGCCTTCCATATCATCGTCCAAGGGATCCCATATTTGCCTCTTCCCACCAGAAGCCCCCTTACAAATGGCCAGAAGCTGAGCAGCAGCCACCCGCTGCATGCAAACTCTCCCAGCCCCGCTGACACACTTCCTCCTCCACCCGGTCGGCGGAGACGAAGCAAGACGACGACGAGTGCCAGCATGTTTATTAGTGTTGGAGTTGGTGAATACTTCAGAGCTTCTTATTTCTCACATCGGGTTCGCCCACGTGAGCATAGGGGAATCTAAGTATTACCCAATTGCCTGTGTTGTTGGCGTGCGAACAAAAGGGGGGATTCGGGGGGCCCCGCCTCCCGACGGCGGTCCCGCTCATCGGTGAGCGGGCGGAAGTTCGGGGGCAGCGCCTCCGAAACCTAGACGGATTTTGGACTTCTGTTTAGCCAGCCCGTGTGGTTCGGATTAGATTTTTTCTCTGTTTTAGTCAGGTTTTGAACTCGTTTAGAAGAAGCTTATTTATAGTTTATTTTCAAATGTAATCTTGTGTGGCGGCTGTAAACCTAAACAATATAGTGGAACCTCTTTACAGGACGTAGCCCTAATCTCAAGGGTGAACCTGGGTAATTCGTGTGCCTCATTTATTTTTTTTGCAATTTCTCTGCGATCTTCTCTTCCTGTTCTCGAATTTTCTCATCAATTGATATCAGAGCACAGGTTGTTCGAGGAATTAGGAGGGTCGCGAATCGAGATAGACAAATTTGATCTCTGGAAGATGAAGATGGAGGATCTCCTCTGTGATCAAGATCTTTGGATGGGAATCGAGAAGGAGAGACAAGGCATGGAGGCGGCGAAGGTCGCGGACGGGGCCTCCTCCAGTCAGACAGATCCAAAGGCGATCTAAGAGTGGGATCGGATTGATAGAAAGGCGAAGGATTTGATTCGGCTGTGTCTCGCGGATTCAATTCTTACGAATGTGATTGACGAACCTACTGTCAGAGATCTGTGGAGGAAGTTGGAATCCCTATATCAAAGTAAGTCACTAGTTAATAAGTTATTCCTGAGGAAGAAACTGTACAATCTTCGGATGCATGAGGGTGACTCGTTCTCTACTCATCTCTACAATTTTAACACGGTGATCAGCCAACTTGTATCAATCGGTGTTAAGTTTCAAGATGATGATAAGGCAATAACATTGCTTTGTTCGCTGTCGGATTCATGGGACAATCTGATTGTCGTAATTGGTGATGGGGATAAAGAACTTTCGTATGAAAGTGTGTGTGCTGCTTTGTTATTAGAAGAAACACGAAGAAAAGGATCGACATATTCTGGTAAAGAGACGCTGGCGGTCAGAGGAAGGCAACTAGAAAGGAATCAAAATCAGAGAGGGTCCAGATCCAAATCTCGTGGGCATTCGAAGAGTAGAGATAAAAAGGTGCAATGTTGGAGATGTCAAGAGTGGGGCCATCTGAAGCGGGATTGCAAAAATAAGTCGATTCACAAGAAAGAAGCTGAGTCAACCTCAGACAAAAAGGAGGCTGAGGCACGAGATATGTATGTGGCTTCTGCATGTATGGTACAGTCAGATAAAGATGTCTGGCTCATCGATACTGGTGCTTCATACCACATGACACCTCGTAGACACTGGTTTTGTGAATATGAGAAGTATAATGGTGGGAATGTCATGTTCGGAGATGACACTGTGGTTCAAATTATTAGACGTGACAGGGTGAAGCTGAGGATGAATGATGGCACGGTGAAGACTCTACCAAATGTGATGCATATACCACTTATGAGCAGGAGTTTGTTATCTGTTGGTAAAATGACAGATTCAGGTGTTATATTCAGTTGCGACAAGGGTTCGTGCAAGATGATCAAAGGATTTATTGTGATTGCACGAGCGGTTCGCTATGACACATTGTACAAGTTGTTCGGAGAGACTATATCTGTGGACTGCAGATTTATTTCTATAGAGGCCAAAAATGAAGACAGCACATCTATGTTGTGGCATCAGAGGTTAGGCCATATCAGTGAAAAATGACTCTCTACCATAACATCAAGTCAGATGGTAGAAGGAGTTCCGAATTGTTCTGTGAGCTTCGGGTTCTGTGAACATTGCCTCCATGCAAAACAGAACCGAGTCAGTTTTCAACACACTGGTTCAAGAGCAACAAAGATTCTTGAACTAATCCATAGTGATGTCTTTGGACCAATTCCGACTCCATCTATTGGAGGGTCCAGGTACTATGTCTCTTTCATAGATGTTTTTTTGAGATACAATTGGATTTATTTTATCAAGAATAAATCAGATGTATTCGATAAGTTTCGAGAATTTAAAGTTTTGGTGGAAAACTAATTGAGCAGCAAGATCAAGGTCCTTCGTACAGATAATAGAGGTGAATTTTGTTCAGATAAGTTTGAGCAGTTCTGCGTGGACAATAGTATTGCAAGGCAGAAGACAACTCCATATACACCTGAGCAGAATGGAGTAGCTGAAAGGTTAAATCGGCCACTCATAGAGAATGCCAAATGTATGCTGAGTTTGGCTGAATTGGGACAAGAATTCTGAGTAGAAGCTGTAGCCACAGCAAATTACCTGAAGAACCGCTCATCGACCTCATCAGTGAAGGATCAGACGCCTTATGAGGCAATGTTTGGGAAGAAACCAAATTTGTCTCATGTTCGGGTGTTCGGATGTGACGTATATGTTCATATACCCAAGGAAAAGCGGGGTAAGCTTGACAGTAAATCTGAGAAGAATATATTTTGTCGGATACAAGGAAGGGGTCAAGGGTTACAAATTGTGGAATCCAAAGTCAAGGACTGTTGCCTACAACGGGAATGTTGTTTTCCATGAATCACGTTCCCAAGTTGAAGTTAAAAAAGATGATGAACCTAAGAAAGTGGTAGTACTTGAAGAAGATTCTGATTCTGAAACTTCAAAGGTGGATGCACAAGATACTTTAGTTGAGTCTGTTACAGAACCGGATCAAGAGGACTCGGTTAATGAAGTTGAAGATGCAGATTCAGATGAAGACCCAGATATTGGTACTACCATACCAGTTCTCAGGAGATCGACACGAAAAAGAAGAGCACCTTTGAGATACTCTCTTAGTGCTCTGAGTTCGTTTCATGCTTTGAGCATCATCGGAGAAGAACCTAGTTCTGTAAAAGATGCAAGGTCTATGGATGATGCAAATAAGTGGAAGCTTGCTATGACAGATGAGATGCAATCACTGGATAAGAATGAAACATGAAGGTCAATTGCCTAAGGATAGAAAGACAATTAGTTGCAAATGGGTATTCAAGCGAAAGCTGAAATCGGATGGGACTATGGAGAAGTACAAGGCGAGACTGATAGCTAAAAGGTACTCTCAGGTTAAGAGAGTCGACTATGATGAAATTTTCTCTCCCGTGGCGAAAATGACTTCGATCAGATTTGTTCTATCTCTGGCAACAGCATATAATCTTGAGGTAGAGCAGATGGATGTGAATACGACATTTCTTCATCGGGACTTGGAGGAAGAGATATATATGAGGCAACCAGAAGGCTTTGAAGTTCAAGGTAAAGAGAAGCTGATGTGCAAATTGAAGAAGTCTTTGTATGGATTGAAGTAGTCGTCAAGGATGTGGTACTAGAAGTTTGATACGTACATGCTCGAACTCAAATTTGTACGTTCAGATTCAGATCACTATGTTTACGTGAAGAGAGTTGACGATCAATTTGTCATTCTTACATTGTATGTGGATAACATGTTACTGATTGGAAATAGTATGAAGATGGTGAATTCAGTGAAGGGTTTGTTGGCCAAGAAGTTTGAGATGAAAGACTTGGGACCGACGAATTTTATTTTAAGTATGCAGATTAGAAGAGATCGTCAGAAGCGAAAGTTGTGGCTAAGACAGGAGAAGTACATAAAAGAAGTCTTGAAGAAATTTAACATGGCAGACTGCAAGCCAGTGGGTACTCTTATGTCTCTAGGAACCGAACTTTCTGCAGAGCAATGCCCGAAGACGGATGAAGAAGCATAAGAGATGGACCGTGTGCCATATGCAAGTGCAGTGGGCAGCTTGATGTATGTCATGGTGTGCACGCGTCCAGATATAGCCCAAGCAGTGGGAGTCTTGAGTCGATATATGTCTAACCCAAGCAGGGAACATTGAAATGCTATCAAGAGAGTTTTCAAGTACCTTTGTGGAACTTCAGATTTTTCGTTGTGTTTTGAAGGTACAATGAAAGGAAATATGCTTGATATTGTAAGCCATGTAGATGCTGATTGGGTGGAGACATTGATAGTAGACGGTTCACTAGCGGATATGTTTTTACATTATTTGGAACTGCACTAAGTTGGATGAGCAAGAGAAAAAGTGTGATAGCACTTTTTTCTACAGAAACAGAATATATGACTCTTACTCATGCTGCAAAAGAGACTATATGACTACGGCGGTTGTGCTTGGAGCTCGGATTTGAGCAAGGTGCTATAGAGATGAGATGTGATAATAAATGTGCTATTCAGTTAGCTAAGAATCTCATATTTCACTCACGCACAAAGCATATTGACATCCAATACCACTTTATTCGAAAAAAGGTGAAAAAAAAAGATGTTCAGTTTGAAAAGGTTGATACAACAGAGAATAGTTCTGATTTTTTGACTAAAGCAATTACATGTGCAAAGTTTAAGTGGTGCTCTACTGCTGCCGGATTGAAGAAGAATGTTGCTGACAAGGCTCTCATTGGTGTGAAGTATACTATTGGAGTTGGTGAATACTTCAGGGCCCCTTGTTTCTCACATTGGTTTCGCCCACGTGAGCTTAGGGGAATCTGAGTATTACCTAATTGCCTGTGCTATTGACGTGCGAACAAAAGGGAAATTTGGGGGGCCCGCCCCCCCATGACGGTCCCGCTCACCGGTGAGCGGGCGGGGGTTCGGGGGAAGCGCCCCCGAAATTAGACGGATTTTGGACTTGTGTTTAGCCGGCCCGTGTGGTTCGGATTAGGTTTTTTCTCTGTTTTCGTCGGGTTTTGAATCCGTTTAGAAGAAGCTTATTTATAGTTTATTTTCAGATATAATCTTGTGTGGCGACTGTAAACCTAAACGATATAGTGAAATCTTTTTGCAGGACGTAGCCCTAATCTCAATGGTGAACTTGGGTAATTCATGTGTCATTTATTTTTTCTACAATTTATTTGCGATCTTCTCTGTTCTCGAATTTTCTCATCAACTAGCACGACCGCCGTGCCGGGCACGAACACCGGCGACGCATCGAAAGTGAACCTACCAGGATCCTCTTCGACATCGTCGTCACCCAATGTTTCGTTCCCGGTGACTTCGAAGATTGTTTCAGAGATTCCGAATGTCTTCAGCATCCCATTGCAGAAACCAAGAAGCCAAGCGGTGGGCGAATATATCCTCCGACATTCTCTGGTTGTTCCACCACTCGCGCACCGAGAGGCCACATTGCAGGTACTCCATCAAACTGCGAATATTGTAGGCGATGAAGAGAGTCGAAGGCGGAGCAAAAGAAGCTTCCGATGCCTGCACGAGGAGTACGTAGTTGCAGTGAACAGCTCGCCAACAATATGTTGCAAGACAGATTACAAAATGGGATCATATATAGAAGCTGAAAAGGTTGGTCACCTTCGGCAAGAAAGAAGTGTTCGCTAGGAAAGAGTAAGCAGGGAGGAGAGCATAGCAGAGCTCTACGATGGAACGTACAGGCCAGAGGAATGGGGACATGTACGCTACGGCTTGCCGGAATTGGAGCTTCTTTGTGATGGTGCAAATGAAGGGGCTGTTCCTGTTGAGGAGGACCTCAAGAAGCCCCGTAGCCCACCTCTTCATCTGAGTCAAACTTTCGGGTCCTCCGGAAGGTGAAGATCCGAGGAACGCCGGCGGATCTAGCGTGAGATACACCGTCTTCCATCCCTTGGAATGAATCATAAGGCCTGTAAGGAGGTCTTCTGTCACCGACCCATATATCCACCCAATCTGTGGTACAACAACCAGTGAACAATTATTACCAAATTAGGAATCCGAATTATTAATGACCTCATTAGCATACATAGTATAGTACTAGATGTACTTAGATTCTCATTCATGATTGCAATTAACAATGTTCAGAGTTCACAAACCAATGGAAACATGCCACTGATCATTTGCCTTCAAAGTAGTCATTTGACAATAACATAACTCCAATAAAGGGGACATATATGGTCAGATAAGAACAGGATACCTCTTTGCCCCAGCAAGTATTGGTCTCGTAGGCACAGGAAGCTACTTGTTTGGCTGCATCTATCCGGCTGGTCAGATCAAAAACCTTTGCTGATTTCGTCCATCTTCATAGATTATCTGAGCCGTGGACGCCATGAAACTTCTCGAGTTACCGAAAATTGTTTGTAGTTCTTTTGCAGATAATTTGGCTTCTGAATTGTACACAAAACAAATAGTGAATAGGTTTAGCATATCTATGACAGAAAGAATAAAGAAATTGAATTTGCAACATGTAGATGTACCTTCTTCACCTTTGGATTCTGAAATGAGATGAGGATGTGCACCATATATAATCTTGCGACGATGAAAGCATCCTGTTCCCATATAAAATGGTCCTTGAATCCCATTCGCCCCTTCCATTAATGTCTTGATAGAAATTATGGCAAAAGATATATATTATGTGTATATGATCAGCTAAAAAGATACAAAAATGTGAAATTTAACGGTTGCAAACAGACCCAAATCATCCGAAAACTAAGAACAGAAGAAATTTCAGAGGACATAATTTAGTTTCTTACTTTGCATTCAGCATAAATTAAGTTTCAGAAGATGTACCTTCATGAAAACCTTCAATTGATTACCGAAAGGATCATCCTTGAGGCTTCCCCAGAATGCCTGTGGCGCCTGAACAAATCCACTGAGGGCCTCGTTGTCTGATCCGAGCATGATACACATGGCATGGAGAATGACCTCCGGGTTATTTGCAAACATGTCGCAGTCCACGTTGAGCATTATAGGTGCATTTGTCATTACTACTGACACCCTCGTCTGTTAATTTCGTGATCACAGAACAGAAGGAAAAAAAAAGAGTTATATCTTCTTATATTACCACATACTAATCAAACGTGAGAGAGAGTACACGGTACCAGCACATTCATGGCTCCAGCCTTGTAATGGTGAGGCTGCTTTGGCCTCTTCTTTCTGGCCACATAAATTATGTTTGCCAAGCCAACATCCTTCTTTCCATTGTTCCATACAACCTTACATAATTTCCAATATATGTGAATCATAAATCATTACTCTTGCCATGATATGAGGCAACATATTATGAGCTCAATCAGCTACCTAATTCAGTACCTTTACAATGGCTTGATGGTTTCCTCGTTCTATATCTAAGAAGTCCGCGAACTCATCACTAGTTCTGCAATTATCGGCATGTTCACCGGCATTTTCGATCTTCCGGCGCAGTTCTTCGTACTCATTCTGCAACACTCAGATATATAGATCAAGGAAAAGGCTCAAAATTAATTCACTAAGTTGTACATAATGACTCATAATTATAAACACAACATATGATCCATCTCACTTTGGTCTGTTTCCAGTCTTTCATGAATTCTGCGGACGTTCCTTCTAAAGCAACCGGCCGCCCAGCGGCGAAATAGTGAAGGGGGGCTCTCACTCGCACATTATATTTCTTGCAGAAGGGAACCCACAGCTTGGCGAACTTGCAGGTTTCCACCAAGGAGTAGAAGGTGGCAGGCGAGCTGGCGTCGTCGGAGAGGTAGCAGGCGAGCTTGTCCTCGGGGTACTCGACGGCCAGCAGGGAGAGCACAGTGTTCATGGTCGCAAGCGGAGACTCCAGCTTCGGATCCGCGGTGGTGACGAACATGTCCACGGCCGGAAGGTCCTCGAGTCTGACACATATATCATGAACAATTAACTACACGATCCATGGACAAACCACCGAAGAAAAACTTACGTGCACGCGCGACCCATGTACATGCATGCGTGATGAACTAAATGCTCCATCTGATCAGTAGATTCAGTACAGCTGACGGTACCTCTTAGAAAGGCGTTCAGGGTATGTCTTGTGGATCACCGGAGTCCACTTGGTGCTCACGTAGATGAACCAGATGAAGGTGAAGCATGATTCGCACAGCAGGGCGAGGAGCCAAACGAGACCGTGGCGCCGGAAGGAGGCGAGGCGATAAACGAGGAGAGAAAGCAGCAGGATGAGGATGGCTACGTCGGAGACCCTCTTGAGAGTGGCTTTCATGGGAACTCTCTCCTGCAGAGGGAGCATTGTGTGCTCAGTTGCCATTACTACGCCTATCCCAGCTTCGTACCCTGGTTTCATGGGAACTCTCTCCTGCAGAGGGAGCATTGTGTGCTCTGTGTCCATTACTACGCCGGTGTCCACAGTTCAAAAGAGGCATAGATTTAACATTTGAATCACAAAGGAGTCGAAGACAATTTTTTGCCAGCCCCTGAGAAGTGGAGCCGATGATTCAACCCTTGAGATGTTAAAGAGCACATTATTCAAGTTGGGAGTCGTCCCATCATCAAATTTAACTAATTCGGTAAGGTCATTCCGGTTTACGTACATGGCAGTGACTTTTAATAAAAAATTTTTAGATTCACAAAATTCGAACTCGAGATCTCGACGAGGGAATGGGCCAATTGTACTTGCATAGTAATAAGAAATGGGACTGAGTTCATTTATATTTTTCATCTTTTCAACCTAGTCACCAAAATTTGGCTGCATTGATGAATAAATTAATGTGATCTGGCTTGAGTTCACAACTTATGCGAATAAATTAGATAAAAGTTAAAATATTTTGGTTGTTATTTATTATGAATTAAAATGTCCCTTGCAAGTAGAAAGATTTAAAGATAACTTATGAGTTAAATATATATATTCTGACTTCATATTATTTTGGTGTTAATAGTTCTATACACTGGAGATCATAGAGTATCCCAAAAAAAAAAACCTTACCACTCTATGTAGAATAGCTAACATCAAGGATGAAAGAAGTCGAAAAGCAACTCCTAATTGAACTAATGTAAAGCAACATGCTTGCAGAAGATGATATTATACATGATAAAAAATATTGTGCATGATTAAATGTATTTGAAGTAAAAATTATATTTGATAGCAATTGATACTCGATATTCATATTTCATAAAGTGTGATATCTTATGCTTGATTATAGTTAACATTTTTCCTAGTTATCTTTAATCACTCTCTACTTATTATATTGATCATTCTTTTATCGTGCATGATTAATTCTATTATAAAATGATATATATTGTTATTATCTTACATATTGTGTTTTATAGCTCATGAGAAAAATCATTTTCCTGTATTAAATCTTGCATGTGATTAAATCTTTTAAGTAAAGATTATAGCGTGCATGATCCTCTTGATGACACTAAATTATACTCTCTGATGGAATCTTATCATATGGAATCTCTAGTTGTCTTTTTTTCTAGTAGTTGAATTATTTTAGATACTTTGTACTCATTAATTTTATTTCATTTAAGTTTAGACATCCATATAGAAAATTGTGCTTATTCCCATTTAACTAGTAAAAGAAATATTGCCACTAATTAAGGGCTTGAAGACTGCATAATTGCATCATAGTAAAATCCCCACTGACTTACTATCACTATAATGCCTCCAAAATTCATCCCAAGATTATATAGTTTGATAAATATTTCAATAAGATTGCAACGGAAAATACATTCAAAACATTGATGAAGGCCCATTAACATGAACAAGCAGAAGCACGCAATTAAAAAAGCCCAACATAAATAATAACAATGGAAACAAATCTAGGATATCAAATAAGACTAAATAGCACAAGATAATATCAATGTGGCATAATTCAAAATGAAACATAAGGAAAGTATCATATCACAAAATAAGGCTATGGAGGAAGGCTCAACAATAATAAAATATGACTCGAAGTCCGATGACATGATAGTACATAAATCCATAATCAATAGCCCATTAATATGTAAACAATAGCGGAAGCATAGATATCATGTGCTAAAGTCCATAAAACATAATATAATAATACGACTTAATCCATAATATTCCTACTCCATGAGGACATAAGACACTAGATGGTAGATTGACAATAATGGTTCATAACCATAAAGATCGTGGGCTAGTACAAGACCATGCTAAATAACAATAATAAAAGATCCAACAAAAGGACCACCGCCATGTGCGACATCCCGTTAGCTCGCCACCGGCCCATATCATTCCCTCCATATCTGCACAAATCCGGATGCAGAGAGGGCCACCTCCCATTAATTGTATGTAAGGATCATAAAATAAGCGATGCAATAAATTATAAAATGATTAAATTTAGCAATTTTACAGTAAAATAATAAACAATGTGCGATAACAATTTCATCATGAAGCTTTGATGACAATTTTCGATATTATTGATGCATTAAATTTGTAACAAATAAATTTACTAGTAAGTGCATTAGTCGTATCATGTAATAAAGTAGAGAGTAGAGTGTCGAACCCACGAGAAATTAGTTAAATTTAATCTATCTCAATAATTCACTAAGAGAAGAAAATGTGTTGTGATGTGAAATTAGAAAATAAATGTATAGAAAATTTAATAACTAAAAATAAAATAAATTGGTGTTGAGCCTTAAGATGATGTATGGTTAAAGATAATTATTAATTAGCATGAACAATTATGATGATTGAATTATAATAATGATAAATAGATTTAGTTCTTGAGATGGATTAGGATTACCTAAATTAATGATTTTTACATTGAGTAAATTAATATATCTTAACTCTTATAAAACTTAAGATCACAAACGCTGAGTTAATTTTCAGTTAAGAAAGATATTAAAATGTATTATAAATCATAAACTAACAGTTACTAGTTTTGTATTATGATTATTTCAACTTTAAGTTAAAAATTGATTCGCTGATAATTATCAAATCCTAAAATTAACCACCCCACACTTAGTTCGTAGTCCTATCTAAAAATATAATAACCTCAGTAAAAATACATTAAGCACAACAATCATAATCAAAAGAAATCGAAATAACTATGTTAATCCAAATCTAACAATCAAATTCATGAAGTTTTCTCAATAAAATAAATATCTCTATTGTATAATTAATTAAGCATAAAAAGTATTGGTAAAGAACATCCAAACGATTATTAGAAGACTGAATTATTGCTTTGATTGCTGCAAAACGCAAACGATGAATCGTTCCACATTCTTCTAAAAAAAAATCCTCTTCAAGCTTAAATTTGTCTTTATCAATAATGCACGACTCCCAAGACTCAAGCACATCTCTCAGGTCTAACCACCCAAGCACCACGTTTTTTTGTCTCCTAGGACCTTTGTTTATAGTCTTTAGGTGTCTTAAGGCTTTTGATAAAGTTTGGATTTGATTGGAAGTCTTCTTATGTCAAAATAATAAAACTCGAAATAGATTTTAGTTGCACTTTAAAACCATCCAAAACTTCTTCAAATATGAGTAAATATGTTTCCAAATGATCCCTGGACTTAGGATAAAGTTTGTAATTGATATGCAATTGAAATCTTCAATACAAGTTGAAGAAATATCGAAATCAACCTTTGTAACGCCCCATAAGAGTTCCGTAACGGTCTGAATATGATTTTTCACGGCCCGTAACACTAATTTCATGGCCCTTATAATATTCAAATCGGAGTAAAAGTTATGCTTTCGTGGCCTGTAACACTCTGATCATGACCCATAACTCGGGCAAGTTTGCTACACAATTTTGGATGTTTAATGGGTCGTTATAAGACTGTAATGCTCCTGCTGTGATGACCATTACAACTTCATCACGGCCCGTTATATTCAATTTTGAGCCTTAGCAGGCGCTAATTTGTAATTTCTGATTCCGTTTTAATTCCGATTTGAGCGTGATTTTTTCGGTAGCTTTGTAATTTAATTTTCTTGCTTTTTCTATTTGTATAAAATTAAAGCAAATAAGTCTATAAATTAATTCATGATATATGAAAATGAATCAAAATGTGATTAAATGCATTGCTATTATATGCTGTATTTTGCATGCATCAATTATGTTCCATTATGATTTATACATTGTGTTAATATCTTTTAATGCGTAATTATTCATATCCATAGTGGCTAAGAACATCTAATTGCACTCATCATTTTAATGCACAATATTTCACAATAACAATATGCTATTGCCACTTAATCAATTATCTTGATTAAGTTAATTATCAAATAATCACTAATGAACCATAATTAATCATTGATGTACTTGGTTGTCCTCGTGCAATTGGTCGCACTTGTACCCAAAATGACATTTCGAAGATATGCCATAACAATTACCCTCTTCACGTGAGCACACACAATAATAACAATTAACAATAGCCATCCAGAAAAGGGCCGAGTGATTCATCAATGGGTTCATTCAATATAATGTTTATTTCAACCCTACGGCTTGACATACAATTCAAATTTTAGGTGTGTCAATCAATAACATGAATAATCATGTCATTAGTTATCCATATAATAACATGGTATAGCATAGCATAACATGACATAGCTAACATAAATCAGTTAACAATTGATAAGGGATTCATTGAGTAAAAAATCATAAATAAGATTTTGAAATGTGACAGTTGACTAGCCGGTCGACTATATGCAACTAGATGTTGAATCCGGTCAATTGGCTCATCGACTTGAAAAATGTGAGCACTTCCATTCAAAGTTTAGCGTCCAATTGGTCGATCGAATCTTCAACTAAAAAATTATGAGACAAACTATTCAAAATGTTGACTAAGGATCGATCGACCGCTCTATCAATTAGTCGATCATTCGGAAGGTAAAAGCCTAACGACTATATTGAGCGATCGTGAAACGCCAACTGATAATCAGAATGGTCAATCAATTGACGATTGAAAACCTCCTTAACTGCTATTCTACAATTACATATACACATTGACTATTACATGGGTATACCACACCTAATCCTACACTTTTAAGGTCAACTAATCACTTACAGTAGCATGAAAGTGACCATAAAAAAGCCTAATCCGCAACCCCCCAATGCAATTGAGCAATACTAGAGAAATCCATAACTCATTTACAAGTCGGAAAATTAAGTGATTCTAATTTTCCTTCACCTTAGAACCTAAGGAAATAACATATAAAACACTTAGATTTTATCCATTTACTGTTTACTCTCATAAATTTTTAAAATAACCATATTCTACACACATTAGAAAGTTCAAGCTGAGCGTTAAAACTTCAATAGCATCCTATAGGCACCTCTTTTTAAGATGAACCCAAGTCATGGGGAAAGAAATTTGAACATGTACCTACTTCATAAATTTCATATTCAGATTCCATAAGATAAAAATTTGGTGCATTTTGCAAATTACCCTTGCTGCTGCCTGACATAGCTTGACAGGACCACTTCTCAACCCATATACTTTTTGGGATATTTTTATCTAGGATTTAATGGGGATGCTCCCAACTTTCCATCCATTGGATTTGTCATCCCAATTTTCCATCCGTTGGATCCTCTAGACAACCCTTGAATAAAAAATGCAGCCAAAAAGAGAGAGGGAGGGAGGGAGGGAGCCACCTGCGAAGTCGGCGGCAATTCGCGGAGAACATGGCGACATCGAGGGCAGCTTGCGGAGAAGGCGGCATCGAGGTGCAGAACACAACGCCTAGATCTTGCTTGGGCAATGACCTGCGAAGGTGGCGGCGAGGTTTTGTTCGGGCGGCAGCGACTCGCAAAGACGGCGGTGACATGCGGAATTGGGAAAGACGATGGGTCTAAATCCTCTCCTCTCCTCTCCCATTATCTCAGCTCCTCTCCTCCGGCATGTGAACAACTCCAATCTTCGACGGCATGGGTTAGGGAACCCTCGATGGCATGGGGAGGCATGTCTCCCGATTATTGGAAGCATGATGATGACAAGAAGGAGAAGAAGTTCGAGCCCATCGTGCGTCGTCCCACGTCAGCGAAAGTAGTGTAGGAAGAAGAAGCAACGGGAGGCAAGAGAGTGAAAATAATAAAGCAGCTTGAATCTGTAGCCATCACGCACAGATTGAACGGCTAGGAAATCCTGCACACATCCAACTGTAGATGAGATATTCCATGGTTGGAAAATTGGTAGTAGGGTGCTCGCAACTTAAGTTGGGGAGTACCCCCATTAAATCCTTTAATCTATTTTTGCTTCTTTGTTCAAAATCCTTTTGCTTTTGAAAATATTTTAGTCCATTTGAAAAAGCGGAAGTTTACAGTCAGGCACACAAATCTCCAATTTGGACTATATCATGGTTTTTTTCCATCGTTCCATTGACAAGTTCGGTGCTATTATATTTGAGTCATATGAGGAAGCTGTGGAGGACATATCTCATAAATATATTTTTGTCATATGTTCGAATTAAATATCATAGCGTGAATTTTGTTTAACTACTAAGTTTTTTTTAAAAAAACGAGAAACAGTTGACTTGTAAATTTGTTGGCTTTTATTTCGTTTGAGGGGAATTAAATTAATTATCACATCGAATGGCCAATATGTGATCGAAATGAAATGATGCTTTCCCTCCCAAAAAAGGGGGCTCATCACTGAAAAGGGAAATATTGTTGTCATTCGTTTGATGACTTTTGCCTTGTGTTGCATTTGTCATCCGGGGGAAACACAAAGTCACAATTAGGCCCCCGTGGAGTCAGTTTTTTATTTATAATTTTTTATTTATATAATTAATACATATGTTATTAATTATTTTATTATAAATATAATATTATTTTATTATAAAATTTCATACTTTTTTATCACATTATCAAACTTTAATTTAATAACTTTAAAATTTTAATAGTATATTTTATATTTAATATAAAATTAAATATTTTTATATTAATTTTATTTTATCATATATATTTTTAAAATATAATTATACAAAAGTAGAGTTTAAAAAAATCATCCGAACAAACTGACTTGCTAGAAAGTGATTTTTATTTTTTCAAAATAAATTTAAGATAATTTTTTAAATGTTAAAAATAAACTCAAAAAATAATGATTAATATTTTTAGACTGAAAACTCTATCAGATCCGAACTCCTTACCCCCCTAATGAATTTTCGTTAACTTGGAAATTTCGAACGAGAAGAATTGACGACAGCTTCACTTTAGAACACACCGGCGGCAATAAAAGGAGGTTGCTCGCGGAATTAATTAATTAGATGCCATGCCACATGACACGACACAAAATTAAGAAGCAAATTAATAAAGTCGATGCCATGCCAAACGAGTTAAGGCTGCGGGTCCACCTTAATTACACCACTCTGCACACTGCTCGTTGCCTCACGTACTGTGAGACAATGTGATTGGAGAAGCTGCAGCTGAGACGACTATTTCTAAAAGGAAAATGGTAAATTCTCCTAAAACTTCAACCTAAAAAACTTCCTAATACTCATAATTTTTAATTATCCCAAAAAGTTAATTAATTTATATTTGTGCCATTGTGACTCACTTAGAAAGTTAAATCCTTCTAAATTAGGAGGATATAGCAAAACCCTTTCTAAAAATACCATCCGATCGCATCGAATAATAATAAAATAATATATTTAATATAATATATTAAATTAAATTATCATATTAATAATGTTACAAAGTAATAATAATAATAATAATAATAATAATAATAATAATAATAATAATAATAATAATAATAATAATAATAATAATAATAATAAATAATTATTAAAAAAATTAATGTTAAAATCACTACACATTTAATAAATTAAAATTTTATGAAATTAAATATATATATATATATATATTTTCTTCTCACTATTTTTTTTATCACATATCTTTTTTATGTTAGAAGTAATATTATGATTTTATATAAATAGATATAATATAATTAGTGGTTAATTATTTAATTTGAACTTAATAGATACTAAATTAAAGAAAATTAAAATTTGCGTATTTACAATATTATATATATAACTATACTATACTAATTATTATAATATTATTATATATTATACATATGATAAAGAAGTTTGTATCATTCATTCATTACAAATTTATCTAATATGATAAATATCATATATGTATATTATAATATACATATATGATATTAAATTTTTTGAATAAGATCATAATATATAAGATATAGTTGAAAGTTTAACAAGTGCTAACTAAATGAAAGATGAAAAGAACAAGTAGATATAAAAGCATAGTCCCACATTTAATATAGTAGCAAGATGAGAGCAAAGAGACAAGTATTAATAGAGAAGGGGATTAATGGGCCAATATAGAGTTTTATGAAGAAGGTCTAACGAATTTTTTCCAAATTTAAAATAATAATTTTTATTAGATTATTTTTTAACAAAAAATTTTAAAAATTGGCTATTTCATCCAAAATGCGATTCAATTCGATTTTAACAAGTCTCAATCGGTTCAACCTGATCTGATTACAAGACCGATTTTTGGACCAATCAGACCGGCTGATCCGGTCTAGCCTTGACAACATTGTTGTAATGTACGTGCGATGGACTAGGAGGAAAAGTTGGGTTGTGATTCGGTAGAAAAAAAACTTAGGTTCATTGAAAAAAGTCATATAATTTTTCATAAAATAAAATTTTAAATATGAATTATAAAATATTTTTAATAATAATAACTAATAAATTATTATTTAAAAAAATTAAAAGATCCATAAATTCATAATTCTAATAGACTCAATCTAAGCTAAACGATGTTCAACATCTCATGTCCATTTATAGGACCATCCTTTATATCTTTCACATATTCACATATTCACGAAAAAAATATTGATATAAAAATAGTATACGTAGACAATCAATAACCTCAATCATAAGAGTTATAATGGTTGGCATAATAGACTAGCAAGGTTAACTTAGGACTTAATTTACTTATCTTATTTAATCTCATAACTCTCTTCATAAGAGAAATCTTCAGCATTACACGATTCCCAATCTTGAAGACTGCCTCATGTAGGCTCCCTTTCAACATTTCTCTAACGAGTTGGACTTTAATAAGCATTGTCATCCATCAACCTCGCTCCAAGATATAGGTGAGCGACATGATCTTGCATATGTAACCGTGAAGGACGCCATATGTTAGAGTGGTAACTATTATTGTACGCAAATTTCACTAGTGGGAGGTGAATGTCTCAACTGTCACTTCAGTCCAATGCACAAGCTCAAATCATGTCGTCTAGTATTTGAATTGTTTGCTCAGACTGTCCATTCGTCTGTGGATGAAAGGCAGTGCTAAAGTTCAACCATGCTCCAAATGCTCTCTTGATGCTCCGTCAGAAGCAAATTGTAAACCGTGGATCTCTATCCAACACGATAAATACTGGTACTCCATGTAATCAGATAATCTCCTTAATATAAATGTCCATCAGACGTTTCACATACTGATTGAAGTGGGTCGCTTTGCTAAATTTATCCACTACTATCCAAATACCATCATGCTCATGCTAAGTTCTTAGAAGTCCTGTATGAAATTCCATCATTATCTTTTTCCATTGTCATTGAGGGATTACAAGCTCCTATTGTGCACCATATAATATCTGATGCTCCACTTTCACTTGATTACATGCTAGGCATCTTTCAACGTATTCTGCAACATCTTTATGTTGTTTCACCAGAAGGCCTGCTGCAAGTCCTTGTAGATCTTTGTGCTTCCAGAATAAATGATGAATTATAACTTGCGACATTCATCTAGCACTCGCGTTCTCCCCTATATCTGATGGCTCTATATGAGAGTGCCAAAACTCCATATACTTTTTCGCACAACTTGAATAAGTGTTTGTACTCATCGTCATTTGGTTGAGCTTTAACGATCATCAATAGAAATTCGGGCTACATGCCGAGATGTGCATTATTCTTACACCATTCATTGGATTGGCTTGGGTGATCTAGTCAATTATATTTCATTAGCTCACTCTCAGGCACATAAGCAATCCTTCCCATTTTCTTCTTAGAGTATCGACAATTGAGTTTGCCTTTCATGCATGGCAGCTGATGGCAAACTCATAATTCTTAAGAAATTATATTCATCTTCTCTAATGCATGTTCAGATCTTTCTACCACAAAATGTACTTCAAGCAATCGTGGCCTATGAAGATCTTGAACTTTTTTTAACTCTCCACAGTGTCGTCAAATCTTAAGGGAGAAGACCACAATTACCAATTCTAGATCATGCGTTGGATAGTTCTTTTCATGTTTCTTTCCTTGATGCATAGGCTACCACCTTTCCATGTTGCATCAAGACACACCCCAAGCTTGTGCCACATGCATAGTTGTAAATGGCATAACCTCCTTGACTTGAAGGTATTATCAGAATGAGCGTCATTGTCAATCTCTTTTTTAATTCCTAGAACCTGTCTCCGTATTTTTGAGAGCATTAAAATATGCAAGTTTGAGGAAGCTTCATTTTTTACTGAGCCTAGTTTTTTACTACTTTCACTTGTGTAAGGTCTACTAATATTCCATCCTCGTCGTTGATATGCCAGAACATGATCTTCTTTAGTTAAAACTCGCACTTTGATAATTTGACATATACCTTATTCTGCCTTAGGGTCAATAGCACAATTCGAAGATGCTTCTCATGCTTCTCTGGGTTCGACAAGTAGATAAGGATGTCTTCGACTAGGGGTGTTCACGGGTCGGGTTGGACCCGACCCATGAACAAATCCGACCCAACCCGACCAAATTTGGTCGGGTCGGGTCGGGTCGGGTCTAAGGGGCTTGGGGTGCTGGATCTGACCCAACCCGACCCGGTTCGGTTCGGGTCGGGTTGGGTGGTCAGGTTACCCGACAACCCAATTTTATTTTTTTTAAAATTTTTTTCTTACTGGTTTATATTTTATTTAATATAATAAAATATTATTTAATATTATTTTAAAAGCATAAAATATGTTTTACAAGTATTTAATATTATTTCTGCACTTAAAAGATTTTATTTTAGTTTTTTAAAATTTTTTAAAGCAAATATAAGCCTTAAGTTTAAATAAAAAAAGAAAAAAATAAAAAAAAAGTCGGGTCAATCGGATCGGGTCGGGTCAAGTCGGGTCGGGTTGGGTCAAGTCGGGTTGGATTTTTCCAACCCGTACCTGACCCGACCCATGGTCTGGTCGAGTTCGGGTCGGGTCGGGTCCGACCCGACCATCGATCCGACCCGACCCAAACCGGTTCGGGTCGGGTCGGGTCATCGGGTTCACGGGTCGATCCGACCGGTAAACACTCCTATCTTCGACAAACACTATCCAGAAAAGGTCGTTCATGATCGTGACCGTCCGTCATCGGCCGAATCTGGCCGCTGACGACTGCAAGCAGCCGGACATAGCCAGATCCGACTCTGCGGCAAGAGGCGTCCACAACAAGCCGGATTGGGCTTGGAGTGACACGATGCGGCCGAAGGCAGCAACCAGAGCTAGGTCACTAGGGGTGAGAGTCCGAGCTGTCGAAAGAGAGAGGGGAGCCATCGATGGTGGGAGGCGTGCGCGCATGCTTCCAAGGTGGGTCGTCGGAGCGGGAGCAAGATCGCCGAAGCGAGAGTAGGATCGCCAAAGCAAGAGGAGCGGGAGTTTAGTCAACTAGATTTCTGGTCGTTGACGCTGGAGTCGAGAGTGAGGAGGAGAGCAAGAACAAGAGAGTAGGAGAGAGTCGCGCGGGGGAGAAATAAATGGGAGAAGAGTGGGTCCGGATTATTAATAGATCAAGCGATGGACATTCCAACGGGCCCAACCGTTATTAACAATGGGCAGATTCTCGACGGTAGCACCGACAGAAGGGTCTGCCTTCAGAACTTTTGGCGGACTCAATCGTGAAAACTTTCGATGGAAGTTATCCGTCAGAAGTGCTGACGGATGCAGTCATTGGAAGGCCTTCTTCATGGAAACATTATTCTATCATATAATATATATTTTTAATTATGAATTCTAACGGCTTCAACTATCGAAAAAGTTATAATATAATAAACATTGATGGATTATTTATCTTAATATAATATATTAAGGGCATAACTGTCATCCCGATTTAAACCGTGAATTAAATCAGAGCTCAAGATTGATTTCGGACGATCAAATATTTTTTTTTTCAAAACATTTTGTGCATAACTACTCTAAAATTAACAATATTGGTGATAACTCACACAATAAAACCACACAGTTTATATTGATCACTCAGAGCATGTATCAAATCCTAGGGTACACATAGCCACATAGTCATAAAATATTTTTATTTTACAAGATACAAAAGTAATTTCGTATAGACATCACACAAAAAACTCTCTCAATACCCCAATAGAGGGATATGAGAGCTACAAATCTTCTATCTAGCACGTGCAGTGGAGCACATGAGTCCACAATACCTTAGCAGTAAAAAGGATCAACACCATGCTAAGGCTAGTCTCTTGCGATCCCCAAAAGTTCTACCGATCTAAAAAAGTGTACAACAACACTATGGGTAAATAATAGCTTAGTAAGTTGATAACTCATAAGCTATGTGTTACAATCAAATAAATTTTGAGATACAAGAAAAAGTATACAACACTGTGAGCAAATAATAGCCTCAATAGGTTGATAACTCATAAGTTATGTGTTACCATCTAATAAATTCGGAGAGACAATGAATAGTAAGACATATCTAATGGCATACATAATAACAACTTTTATAGCCATACAAAAGATACATAACATTTACTTCACATTTACAATTATATAATAAATCTCAAACGGATGAATGCAACACTCTCATATGAATGCACGGATCACCAACAGGCTAGTTTGTATAGTCGATAGATGGCTTCCAGAGGTGGTCCATACGGATTCTAGAGGTGGCTCTCACCCTCACGGTGTATCACTTAGGTTCGCACGACACTTAGCTCCATCTTATCTCATCCCATTTAGGGGGGAACATATCAGAAAGCGATAGGTGGCTTTCAAAGGTGGCTCATATGGATTCTAAAGGTGGCTCCCACCTTCAGGGTGTGGCACTTAGTTCTATCTTATCTCATCCCATTTCTGAGGAACATAATGATGGATTGGACTCTAAAGGTGACTCCCATCGTGACCAACGATGTAACACTTAACTCCAACCATCATATATGCAACTGCAAGTAGATGTCGACGCATGAGTCATCATATAACAACCATATCTCGAATATCAGATAATGAATCATATCATATACTAATTCAAATAAAATAGGATTGCATCCTATAAACTCGATCCATAACATTTCACATAAGCTTTTCCAATGGACCATCAATTGATCAATCATTCAACACATAATTTTCATATAAACTTATTGAAATATGCATTTAATATATATAACAATCAATGTCACACCGAATTCAAAAGAGAGTGTATGAGAAACCAACTTATCTATAAAGGCTAACAAAAGTTTTTCTTCCCTTTTTCATTATTTTGCTCCTTTACTCCTATAACAATAATAGTAATGGAATATATTACTACTATGATCTGAAGGCTAAAATATCATATATGAAACACAAATAATTGAAAATGTTACATTGTACTCATGCATTAACTCCTATAACCTAAGTAACTATTTATCATAATGATTGACCTAATAATATGACAGATTGCATGCATAGTAAAGAAAAATCCATATCTTCTGAATCCAAATGGCATTATTCTAAATTTTCTTACTTCAATATTACTAAGATCTTAATCTGTAAAAGTTTCAGATCTTATTTCATTGTGGTTTGTTCTTAAGAAAATTCAGATCCAGTCTAACTTCCATGATTTTTCTGTGTTCTGACAGATTGAGTGACCTTATTCTTATGATTTATATAAAATAGTAAACATTCCCTGTTCTAGTAGTTTTAATTTTCTCTAAAAGTATATTTCCTAACTGATAAAATTCCTTGAATGAATATCTATCTGGACTGAGCATAATAAATTTAACAAATACTAAAATGACATTTATAAGTGAACAAACTAAACAAGGCTCGGTAAAATATTTATAACTTTCCCTACACATATTATTTTCATGTGATTCAAATTGTAAATGAAATCTAACATCAGTGATTGTAACACTCTTAAATATCAACTAATTCCATGACATACTGGATTTAATGCATAATTTACAAATTTGGATAACATTTTTGCCGCATAGAGTGATAGTACCTTAAAGACAAGAGCATTACTTTCCCTAGAGACACAATATTAACTTGATTCTAAAGTTTAATGAAAGTAGACTCAGAGAGGGTAAATTAGAATATATTTCATAATTTTTGGACCACCCGGGGTATGGAAATATGTAACTAAATATTTGAGAACCAATTGAACATGGCTAGGATTAATCTTGCTCATAAACAACATGAGTTTTCCCCATGATTAGCTAAAATCTGAGAGTGAATGAGATGAGAGAGATTCATAGAAACTCTAATTAAAATCAAAGTAGGATCAAGTATCAACTTACCACAAGCTAAAGCCCTAGTTCCCCTTCCCTTTCTCCAAATTTCCTTAAACAAGCTTCTTCCTTTGCTATTCGGCCATGGGTGGTGAAAAGGTCATAAGGGGGTGGTAAAAGGTAAAAGGATAAGTACTAGAAGCAAAGGGGAAACCGACTTAAGCTGCTCTATAAGGCCCTTCCAAAAATCCCTTGAAGTAACACTTATCACAAGTAAATGGTTTTGCATTTCTCCATTTATCTATTTATTTATTCATTTACTTAAGACATTACATGTAAATAAGAAACTACCTCCCATTTGGATTCAAATAAAATATTTAGAAAAATAAATAACCAAAGAATCGAAATCTATTTTTTTGTTCGAAGAACAAAAATCACAATTTCATAGATTTTTTGATTTTGTATTATATTTTACCTAATTAAAACACCTCATAATAATTGTTAAAAATCACTTTTAGAATAATTCAACATATAGGAACAATTATCTGGACTTTATTTTTTCAAATTTTCACATTTTCGAAAATCACATTTTCATGCCTTAAACAAATTTTCATCACTTTTTAGGCTCCAATAATTATCATTGAAGCTTATGTCTTAACATGATCTTGATAATACATTTCAATAACATAACATAACATTCATCTGTCTAATCATGCATGCTTAAGTTAAGGATATTACATAAACCACCCCTAAACTATCGTAATTTTTTACATCTAACTCCAAACTCTAAACTTATTTTTTGATACCTAAACTATCACGCTTTTCCAATTTAATCCTTCCATTGACTTTTGTCAATTTTTTTGTTAACTTCATTTTTTCATTTATGAAAACTCAAAATTACCCCTTCAACATCAAATAATAAAAAAAAAAGCACAGATGGAGCTCACCGACGAAGAAGTCTTCGCGTCCGACAATGACTGAGAAGGTGATGAGTTCCGACAGGCTTCCGGAGGGGTCGCCCCCCTTCTTTCTTTCCCTCTTTCCCTACACATGCTGACGTAGGGAAAGAGCCCTCTGTGACCTTCGACCTCCCTCTCTTTTCGTCTTACCCCGCACATGCCAGCATAGGGAAAGAGCCCTCTGCAACCTTCCTGACTCTTGTATTGACAATGCCACGTATCATGAAACCGGTGTGCTTAATGTCACATGGGAACGTATAAGAAGCGAAGGCTCAAAGATGTATGTCTACCCTTTACACTAGCATATAACTCTTAAACACAAAAGAGGATGTTGAATGAAGTTTTAAAATTTATAATCTCTCTACACTATCTAAATGTGATCCGCAAGTATACGGGACATCATTGTAGTGCTTGAGGTTCAATCCATAGGGAACAACCTTGCGAAATCTTTGAAAGTGCTTCGATCCATAGGAATGCCACGATGAAATAATAACGAGTAAGGGAAATATAAGAAATCCAATGTTTTTGTTGTTTTTGAAATGGAAATTGTCACACTTAAAGCACAAGCCAAGAAACAAGATGAAGTTGCGAAAGTTACTGAAAATGCTACTCCAATGATACCAGCAATGAATCACATTGAAGACCCATTTATAAGGCAACAAGTTATTACAATAGAGTCACATGATGAGACTAAAATGGCCAATGAGGCTACAAAAGTAGAAGAGATTTCTTTCCAAATAGAGGAGGTTATAACATAATTCAAATTTGTAGAAGAAATGGAATACTCAATTAAAGAAGATCAATGTTTACCTACTGAAAATTGGGATCAAGAGTTCAAATATCTTCCAACAATGCTGCATTTAAAGAGGACATTGAAGAAATGGATGCTTAAACAAGATGGTGACTCAGAAGATTTAGTTATCATACATGAAAGTTTTAAGAATGAGAAGTTAGTAAATTTTTGGTATAGTGAAGTAGGGATACATCAAAATAAAAAACAAAGATCAATCATTGACAAACTAAGAGATCCATACTTGATTAGTGAAGTTGTACACAGATTGAGATATCTACTTAATCACATGAAACTATTTAAACCTCCTTGAAATGAAGAAATTGTAACAATGTCTAGCCTAAGACATTAAAGTAGGGAGTTTCTTGGGAGGCAACCCAAGCTTTTTACATCTAATTTCCCTTTGTTTTGCAGGAATAAATCAGAGAGGAACTTGATCTAAATTCAACTCAGCTCTGAGATTACCCTTAAACTCACAAGTTTGATTTTTAATTGAAATGCAATTGATAACTGATTGTCTTAATTATCCTTACTTAGCTCATGTTATGACCATCGTAATGATAATTGTGATTGATTGTTCATATCAATTGTCCAAATTTGATTTTGTCAAATTTCAGTGAATTTCTTAACACTTATTAAATTTTACTGATTGCTAGATTGATCATTCTCCAATTAATTGCAGATTTGATTCAATACCTAAAAGAATTGATCAAGACTATTTTCTTTTAACCATTGTTGATATCAAATGTTGAAATGATAGACCCAAAGAATAAGTGAAGCAAGACATGCCTACCTCTCATTTCAAAAATTGAACACCCACCCAACCCACTCCCTTGCTTGGATGATTCGTCACTGAGGATAGTGTTGATGATAAGCTTGGGGGAGGTACCTGGTACTTTTCTGAATGTTATTAGCATGCTTTAACTTCATTTTAAAGTTCATATCATGTCTATGGTCAGGTTATCACTATTATCATTGTAGTTCAGCTTAACTCATGTTATCATTTGTGCTAATTATTGTTAAGTAGAAATCTTTTAGTATAATAGCTAGTACACTCCAACACCAAGTAATCATTAATTTGGCTATTAATATTTTTTGCTTCAATAAGCTCATATTCATATGCATTTGATTTCAATTCAACTAAAATTTTTCTTTTTTGTGGGTAACATTAGCTAACACTCATGGGTTGGTCAGAAATTAAAAGATGTCTAGAATGGAATCAAGGCTTTTGCTGCTATGTTAAATAGGAAAACTTGACTATCTGGATTAATGAATCTAAACTTTACTTGAGTTTAAACTGCTACTCACTTCATGAACAAAATAGAAAAAAATGAAGAAAAAGAGAAAAATGAAAAGTTGCATTTTGCATTGCATGCATGAATAAAGAGAGTCAAATCCAAAAAGGAAGCTCTCCTAAATAAAATCAGTATTTTTATCCTATTGACCAACATAAAATAAAATCAGGTTTCAAATCTGTTTATTTGCATTATCATGAATAAAAGTCAGGTTTCAAACATGTTTAAGCAATACCAAAATCTGTTTATCAAAAGATTGATAGTTCAACATTTTTAGTAGAATTGAAAATTCCTGAAACTCTAATTAGTTATTATTAGTACTTCTTTCATGGTTTAAATTTGCTTTAACCTCTGTGATTCCACAGCTAAAATTTGAGAATTGAAAAGAATGGCAGGGAGTGTTAGTAAAGTGGAAAACTCATTTGCTTCTAAAGAGTTATTTTTGAATTCATTTGTGAACTGTTTGATTCAGTCCTTGTTATTAATATCTAAATGATTTGCTTGAGGACAAGCAAAAGACTAAGCTCGGAGGAGTTTGATCACTAGCTTATCATACTAAATTTTTACTAATTTTTCATCTTAGTTCATGTGCATATAAGTCCTAAAATGTTCATATTCTGATAACTATGCTTAATATACATGCATTGATCTTCTCAGCATAATGTTATCTTACATTTGCACCTTTGAGCTGATAATATATTGATTTATTTATTATTTGTCTAATTTTCATTTGAAGAATTGATGCTTGCTATTCATGTTGTTGCAAGATCAAAATCAAATAGAAAAAATAAAGAATCCTGCTAGAAAAGGAGAAGAGGACCACTTGCAAGCTGCCATAAAAGCATGCAGGAATGAATCTTTTGGCAGAAAAAGAGGATCAGAGACAGGTGGCAAAATCAAATGGAATGAATGGTTTTGATGAAGATCAAATTGTGATGATAATGCCATATATAAAGAGGATGTTAAGGAGCAAAAAGGGATCATCTCCTCTTCTAGCCACTTGGCTAGAGCCTGGGGTTTTTTTTGCTGGAGTCTTGAAGTTGATTGTTCTTCTTTATGTTTTAGTTTTGATTTTGTTTCTCATCTATTTTCTATTGATTTCATCACTTATGATGAGCAAAATCTTAGCTCTCTTAGGATAGAATAGTAATTTAATTTCTGTTTATGAATGGATGATTGAATAACACTTTTGCCACTGATGTTAGTGCATTTATTAATGTTTTTGAATCAGTTTCCTGTTGATGTGAATCATGTTTTATAATGACAATTGAGAAGTTGGGGTTTTATTCTTTCTTGCTCAGAAATGAGTTAAGAGCATCATCATTTGTTTTTTAGTTTTATCCTTGTGAAGATTTTAATGCATCATTTTACTTCTTTTTAATGTGAATCTCATCTTGTAATGACAGCTGAGAGGCTGATTTTAGATTCTCTTGTTATTCAGAAATAAATCAAGAACATTATCAATTAGTTTCTGGATTTTATTTCAATTGTGATTTCTGTTGACTTGGTTTTCTAGTTCTAATATTTTTCATGCTGAGAAATTGATTCATCAATTTAGCATTTGTTGATGTGAATCTCATATTGGAATGACAACCGAAAGGTTGATTATAGATTCCCTTGATGTTTAGAAATAAGTCAAGAGCATTAGCACTAGTTTGCGGATCTGATTGTATTTATGTATTGAGCTAGAGGTTTCATGATAATCTAATATCAGTTGAAACCTTGTTGAATCAACCTAACTAACATTCATATGAAAGTATGATACTTAGTTCTAACTTTAATGCACTGTGAGAGCAGTCTTTACAGGTTGAATATGGTTTGATTTGTATTGCTAAGTTGTTCTAATACATTCCATAACAGAATATTAGATGAACTCCATTCCTAAGAGAACATTTTATTATATATTAGTTATCATTTTATATCAATCACCTTAAAACACCAAAAAGAGTTAACTTAGTTTAGAATTAATTTAGATTAGTTAGTGAATCCTACATTTCAAATCACTATGGATAGGACATTCGAGTTAACTACTCCGATCTGTGCACTTGTAGTTCAGTGAAGTGAGGATTGCATAGTCTATACCTTTACCTTGTTCAGTTTCATATTGTGCATAGACTACGCCTAAACCTTATTTAGTTTCCATTTGTACATAGTCTATGACTAGATCTTAGTCTTTTGCATTTGTCCATAGAGTCCAATCAATCAGTCAATTAATTACACACTCCCCAATATTCACATCACGTGGCTAGAGGAGCTGGCTGGTCCCGAGTGTTGACTGATGTTTGCTGTTGGTTTGATGGCCTATATCACTACCTTGAAGTAAATAATCTCCGTGATGCAGACACTAGTGCATGGTGTCCCGACTGCTCTACTCCATCTACCGAGCTTTGATCGGTTCCTGCATGGACATTCATTTCAAGGGGCATTTTGACAACAATTGAATAACAATAGTGTATAAACATGAATGATGTGGAGAAAGCGTGAAAATATATTCAACTGGTGTTGTGCATGTATTTGTAAAGGAAATAAACATAGCATAAGAGCAAAATTCATGCGAAATGGTAGTATAAACATATACATAAATTTTCCACATCAGTCGCGTGGTTGGTGTGTGTGGGGGGGGGGGGCAACCCCTCCGAAAGCCCACCGGAGCTCGTCACCTTTTTCGTCGTTGATAGACGCAGAGAATTCTTCGTCGATGAGATCCGTCCATGCTTTTTAATTTTTTTATTTGATGTTGAAGGGGTAATTTTGACTTTTTATAAATGGGAAAAATGAAGTTAATAGAAAAGTTGATCGACGAAATTATTAAATTGAAAAAATCATGATAATTTAGGAATCCAAAAAAATAAGTTCGTAGTTTGGGGTTAGATGTAAAAAATCGCGATAGTTTAGGGTTGATCTATGGAAATAACTCATATATTAAATTTGAATTCCGATGGCCCCACCCATGGGATCTTTCGATGTTGGAAGGTCTTTTCTATAGTAACCTTGTTATATATATATATATATATAGATATAGATATATCTTATAATATAATATTCTATGGTAACATTCGACTAAATATCTATATTATATTAAAGACAAAGTACTTTGCACGAGAACATGACATTTGACATAAAAATGTATTGACAAGTGTCCAAGTAATAATAAATCATTAGTTAAAATAATAGTTAGTATTCATTGTGATATATATTAATGTGAGATAGTTTCATGTCACGCCATCAACTTTTTAAAGAAACAAAGTTTAACATTGATAATTATTTTCATGTTAATAAATGTTTATTAAAACTTTATAAATAAAGTATCTAATCATAATACTTTAAGGATAAAAAACTATATTTTATATACTATACTAAAATGAGAATAATACTATAATTAATTTCCAAAGGAAAATTTTAATATAGATGTTTTTTTCACTTAGAAAAATTTACATTTAAAGACTTAAAATATAATTGTGATAAATAATTAATAAAAGATAAAAAATATGAGTTACTATATATGTAACGCCCCCAAATCGATCCACGCCACGTGGCAAAGACCAATTTGGAGACGCTACGAACGCTATGACCTTGACCATGATATTGACGAAGTCTCTGTCAAGAACCGGGCTAGCCGCGCAATGGCTTTCGCGCCCGTTGCTTCTTGCTTCAAAACTACGGGGCTAAGCACTCCGTTTGCTGGTCGCCAAAGACGAGAGCTTTGCCTTTGGAAGCGCCAGTAGCGTAGGGCGACCGGGCCAGCTGAGCCCCTCTGAATTAGTTAAGGCTTTGATGACTCAAGGTGAATATTAAGGAAAGGAGAGCGAGGGGAGGAGGGGGCTGCCCTTGGCCCGATCATCCAATTCGCTCCAAGATCCAGGCATGGTTCAGTAGTCAAAGCAACTTCGTCACTTTCGTGTACCCATCAGACGGCAGCCCTTTCGGGGGTTCCTTAGGGACCGATTCACTCTACGTAGATTGACTGAACGTAGAAAGCCTTCCACTGGCAGGCGATCATGTTTTTCACAGGATTTCTCGTTACTCATGTCAGCATTCTCACTTCTGATATCTCCAGGTGTTGTCACCAAAAACCTTCCCCGACTGACAGAACGTCCTGCTACTGACACTTGAAAAAGCAACTTTCAAGGTCTTGTCGCTTCGGTGAATCACTTGAGCCCTGATACATTTACGGTGCCATGGAGCTAGACCAGTGAGCTATTACGCTTTCTTCAAAGGATGGCTGCTTCCAAGCCCACCTCCTAGTTGTCATCGCTCGATCACTTCCTTTTCCACTAAGTGATGGCTTAGGGACCTTAGCGTACGATCTGGGCTGTTTCCCTCTCGACTTTGGATCCTAGCACCCAAGAAGTCTGTCTGTACAAACGATGACGGCCTGTATTCGGAGTTTCCCTGGGGTTGGTAAAGCGAAATGGGGGCCACCCTAGCCCATTGAGTGCTCTACCTCGGGCCATCGACATCATACGCTCTACTGAAATAGATTTCGCGAAAAACCAGCTATATCCGATCTTGGTTGGCCTTTCACCCCTAGCCACAAGTCATCCCCGTATTTTGCCACATACGTGGGTTCGGTCCTCCAAGGCCTATTAGAGCTCTCTTCAACCTGCTCATGGCTAGATCGATCGGTTTCGGGTCAAATAGGAAGAACGTAAATCTTCCACCTCTGGAAAGCGCCTACACCTAATGGCTTAAGCTGCTGTTCCCATTTCCTCGCTGACCCATCATGCAAAAGTACGCCGTTAGAGTGAGTGCGCCCGCGCTCCGCTCCTTCGACTGATTGTTCGCATCGGATCTCAGGTTCTCTATTGCACTCCCCGATTGGGGTTCTTTTCACCTTTCCCTTACAGTACTTGTACGCTATCGGTCAATGAGGAATACTTAGGCTTAGAGGGTGGTCCCCATTTCTCGCGTAAAAGCGATCATCATTCGAACACGCCACGTTTTACTGGGAAGGATCGAACCATGGGAACAAATGAACAGGGCTATCACCTTCTTTGGCCAGATCTTCCAACCTTTTCTTCAAACCAGTTCACTGCGCGCCCCACCCCGTAAGTACTATGTTGCCTACGCTTGCACCCCAAAATGGTTGCTGACTTTGTACAACTCCGTAGGGAGCGCTACGGCAACACAGCCTACGCTTGCTGCTTGCTGGTTTTTCCATCATCCAATCCACAACAAATCGAATGAAACCGCTTCGGATTTCTTTGGATTCAAACCCTTGTTCCGCTCTCGCTCGCCGCTACTAATGGGGTCTCGGTTGATTTTCCTTCCTTTAGCTACTCAGATGTTTCAGTTCTCTAAGTTTGAAAAGTCCAAAGAGCGCAGACTATCCACGGAGCTTGGATACGGTTTCCCGATCGGAGATCCATGGATCACAGACGCTCTCTCTCCCCATGGCCTTTCGCCTCTTCAAGCATCCTTCCTTCTCAATGCCCGGGCATCCATCCATTGCATGATTTTCGATAGCTTTCTCATTTGCGGTAGACTTCACACCCACCCAATCTAGATTGATTTGACACAGACAAATGAACCACCTCTATGGATGACTTGAATGGCTTTCCCTGATACGATTTTCATGAAGTTGATTGACGTCACAGCTCTATTATATTCATGAAGCAGTTTCTGCATCATGATCAATCGGTATTGGGTGGGGAGGAGACTGATGTGGATTTATGAAGATCTATATCAAGTCTTTTATGGGAGAACATCAGTTCGGAGGACTGTAGGGTTTAGAAGGAGCTACTTGGGATTGGAGGAATGCTGAACGCATTGCGGACATGCCTATGGCCACTGATTGGATTAGTCTTCCTCTCATCTTCTCTAACCTAATCAAAGAAAGTCTGACGGATTCCGAGGTTGTCGTGCTGACCTGACCTGGAAGGCGTTACCCTCTTGTGCAAAAGTATGCAGGCAGGTGAAGTGGACCAGAAATGGTCTAAAGTGCTTCTTAGCACAATTGTATGAATTCGCCGCCTTCGTCACCCTTGTTGAGGCATTCCTATAGGGAGCAATATTCCCAAGGTCTGCTCTAGATTCATCGGACCGGCCGATATGCGTTTGACCCCGGATCAGACGCATCAGGACTTGGCTCTTTATGAGACTCGGATTGGGAGTTATCCCAAGGCAACTGATAATTGGCGGCATCCGCAAATTGCCTAGTTCTGCTGATCTCGGTATTCCACCTTTAACAGGGCGACTAGGTCAGTCCATTGAGGGAGGGGGTAAGAGGAGATTCTTCGCCATTGGGAACTATATCAATTAGAGGTTATTGAGATCCATGCATGACTGGCTCATGACCATCTTGCGGAGAATACCGATGGACGACACTTTTCACCCCTCTTGATCAATTAGTTGGCAAGAAGACCTTTGACTCTTTTGATTTCTCAGTTGCGACCGGCCGGTTTCTCTTTATGAGATTTGAAGTGCCTTCTTCGGGCCGTCCTATGCCGGAAGTGTGGTGAATTCCGCACTGGCGTGTAACATCTTTGATGTGCCCTTTGTGAAAAGGAAGCACTCCACTGTGTGTTTCGTGGCCAGACAGCCGCTGGGATACCATGCCTCTTGGCCCTTGTTTGCCCTATCCCACCATATTTTGGTGTGGTGGTGTGCAGAACAAGTGTACCCTGGTGAGAACTTCCAAAGTGATGTAGTTCTCGGTAATGACGTTGTCATTGCGCGTGGCCAAGGTGTATGCCCAGGCTGTGAGAAAGTTGGGTGTGAAAATATCACACCAAAAGTAATTAATCTCACATACTGGCGCAGCCGAATTTGCCAAGCGGTTTAGGATCCGGGGATTGAGAAAGGATGTGAGTCCAATCTCAATCAAGAATCTTATTCATTCTCACCACCCATTTGGATTGATGTCTATTGGGCCCTGTCAAGAGGTTTATGACGCTTGCTCGTGTAGGCGGTGCCGGGTTCCGGCAGCTTGCCAAGTTCGACCATACTAGGAACACGCACTTTGAGCGCGTCCTGGCGATGTGCACCAAGCCCCTTTCGATTTATGGTTAGGGAGAGGCCTTCCTCTCAACCCTTACCTCAGGGGGGAAATCATCTCATTCTTAGTTAGAGGGATCAAGCTCTGGCTCGAAAGCCGGAGCGCGCTAGGGAACAAGCGGAGGCATTCTCGCCGGAGCGCGCTAGGGCGCTCTCCCTAAACTCGCTGCGAAAGAAAGAATAAAGATAAAGAAAATAAAGAAAAGAATGATGTTAACTTCGAAAGTCTAGAAAGTGACTGCATCATCTCTAATGAATATCATATAGTTTTTACACCATGAGTTCATAACTGCGGAAGGAAAACAACTAAATAGGCCCTATCATGTGTTTTCTAGTCGCCTGAGCATCGTCGTATCATACTAACTCAACACCATCCCTGACTTTACCCTGTGAAAATCAAACACAGGAAAGGAGGTCCTCTCGTAAGCTTTACAACCTAGTGGAGAACCATAAAAATATACAATGCATACCATTAAATAGCATAAATCAGAGATTGAATGGTGTACTTATCTTGAGCGGAAGATGGAACATGGAATCCTCATAAGTCATAATATGAGATCTTAATAAATGCCAATAATCAATAGATTCAGATGGTACATAGTAAGCTTAAATCAATAGCATGCTTAAAAGTCATGACATAAATAATAACAATAACTTGACTTCATATTTATGCCTGTTTTACTTATCCATACTTCTTAATTTTGTATCATGCTTTACTTATCCATACTTCTTAATATTGTATCATACTTAGCAATTAAGGTGACTTTAGGTGCATTTAATTCTTGGGGTATGCCGAGCAAACGATACAACCTTGTGCGGGTCAATGGGTGATCAAACCATGACCAAGGGAGCGATCCTTATCTTGAGGCACTTGGCTTGGACTGGCAACCCATTATTTATCTTCCATCTTAACTTATTAATCACTTTAGAAACTTGTTCGTTATTCTTCATGCAATGGAATCAATTGAGTAAAATAGGAGAGTAAATCAGTAAAAGTATTCATATCTAAATTGGGGAGTGAGAACATGTAATTACTTCAATCATAACAAGAATCAATCATAAGGGGGGAAAACAGACAACATTCAGATCAAAATAAGGATAATGACGAGCAAAATCAGAGGCCACAACGAGAGGTCTGGAGCCTGGCACGACCGTGATTGCCTAGTGGCACGGTCGTGCCAGTCTGATGGCACGAGTGTATATAGAGATTGGCACAGTCGTGCTGGAAAGGACATGTGCCGGGAAAAGGAACAAGCGTTCCGGAAAAGAGGCATGGCCGTGATTAAACATGAGGGTAGTCGACCGGTTCAAACGGGTCGGCCGATCGGTTTTGTAGTTAGCGCATCGGGTGACGATTCAGTTATGGCACGGAAATGCTAGAGGGGTGGCATGGTCGTGACGGTTTGGGAGCTCGGTCAACTGAGGTTGACCGATCTTTACTTGGGCTTGGTCGAGCGATGGAACGTGCATGCCATATGGGCAGCACGGCCGTGACGGCGAGGGTTCTGACCGATTTTCAACATGAAAATCAATCGAATCACTAAGAAAATTTCACCATAGATTAATTCCCATGTCCTAACAATCAACAAGACAAATAAATACAATAATAATCAATTTTCCTACAAGAAATCAATCAAGCAAATTTACAATCAAGAAGGAACAGAGCAACCAACCAATTATGCAACCACAAAAGAAAACAGATCGGTTCATGCATCTTGTCATTAGATCTTCGTAACTTCATTCATTAACACGATTAGATCGTGATAGGGAGTAGATTAGATATATTCAAAATTGTGTAAGGTGATTTCAATTCACCCATCTGGTTTCTACGTTCGTGCTTGTAGATCTATCGTGATCAGAGGTGCTTGTGCTCCTCGCTGTCCGTGTGCTCGTGGGCTCCTCTGTTGGTCGTTCTCCAGGTGTGAATCCGGCGTGTGTTGCTGTGCGTGAGATGGAGGGGGAAGGGGACTTTCGGTTTCTATCAGGCATAATAATATGGGGTTGTTTTTATCTTACTTATCCTTTTGATTCTCTCTCCTAAGAATCTTGCGGCACATAATTTGGGTTGGTTTTTGAGTTTATCCATATCTTTGCGATCAGGGTTATTAGTTGGCCTTTTTATCTTTGTTTAAATTGATTCAAATTTTTTCTAATTGTTACAATATATATATAAGAAATATATATGTCATGTTCTTTTAGAAACTAAATTACTACTTTTTGTGCTCATTATCGTAACTGATTTTAGTAACTAACTACTATTTGTCCATGATGTAATAAAAAACTTTTAAAAAATAGGTGGTTCATTTTAGTAACCAACTAAATAGTTAGAGACTTATAGTAACCGAATCAAAATATATTTTGTGTTAACAGTTACATATAAGATTTTAATAGAAATGGAATGCATATGAATGGGTACCTTAACATATTATAACTAATCAAAATGTTAACATAATAATAATTCATGCAATTATAAAATTTAAAGTTATTTTTATTTATACTATTATAAATATGCCACTGTAATAAAATAGGAAATTATTATAATACTATAATAAAATATTATGGAGTCAATATTAGAACTTACAATTATAAAAGAAGATCCTCAATGATAAATATTATAATAATGTGCGATTGCAACATGGGCCTTAACTTCCCATCAATAAGGCATAATACATGAAGAATCCATGCACATAGGCAAGTTTGCAGTTTTGTGGAAAACATATGAACGTGGAACTGCTCTTATTGATATCTATATAAAGAGATGGTGACACTTTGAGACCTCCATTGGATTATGTTGTTCGATTTAGTGGAAATTACCATTAGAAGTATCTGATACCTTGAATCTTGATAATTGAAAGATTATTCTTTGTATAATTTATTTGTTACCATCAGTTATTTTTTCTTAATCAGTATAATATATTCATAAAATTTGTATAATTCACAAATTTTCTTTTCTTCTAATGTATTATTAGTGCACAAGTGTAATATATTTTGTGATATATTTTTTTATTACTACATTCCTGCCATTTTCTATTAATTAATATATTTTGTGATATAATTAATAGTTCATATTAATTACTATAACCATTATGTAACAACTCTGACCTAATCAAAATATTGTTGGGCTTTCAGCCCATACAAATTTAAAGTGCGTGAAAAATAAAGGAAGTAGCTACATATAAGTCCATGATCATCTTCGCATTTTATCCATGTCAAATTATTCAATCAAATTATCTTGGTTCTTATACCTGTTACAAAATATATATATATATATATATATATATATATAAAGCTGGTGCATTGCAAAGCATCACGGTTGAGCATTTGACTTTATCTTTATCTCCATTAATTTTTTTATGCATCCATTTTTTTAGTTTACATGTTTCCTCTCCTTGGACGTTGAAGAAGTCATAACTAATGAAACAATAAATGTTTCCTGTAATTTTTTATTGAAGAGTCGCATGCAAGAGAGATAGAGAGGAGAGACAGAGCAAACATGATTAAGGTCTTCGAGCTCGTTCGGGATGCCACCGGCAGACGATGAATTCCGCGTTGACGGCCATCTGAAACGAACTAGTAAAACTTGTATGCCCTTTTCCTTCTATCTGTGCTGCTTGCGATCAACCTGCTTCACACCAGGTGCTTATTGTTGTGCGCATACCAAATTTCTTCTAACACATGGTGCCTGCAGGGAATCTTCAGATGGTGAGCTCTCATATTGTTACTATGGTGATCAGGTTGAGAGTGGTGTCTCTGGCTTCTGCTCCAGCCTCCCTGTGGACTATTATAGATCCCCCAACACCGTGCATGGTAAAAGCAACTACAACTATAGGTACGCAGTCAGGTCTTACCTATGTCTTGCTATCTGTTATATCGATCTCTATCTTATTATATAATATATCTCATGCGCGATGTATGTCAGAAAGGAACCAATGCAACCTGTGTTGTGGCATAGCATAGAATCTCATAGGAGTGGCCATCGGCGACACCAACGCGACATCCATCAGCATGGTGTGAGCACGCGGATCCCTTTTGATTAGAAATTTGCTTCCTTCATCGATATATGCATTGCTTATATTTTATATACCTTTTGTTCAAACGATCGGTTCTGGCAAATGCATCTTGAAAGGTGCTCTGCAATCTGTGTGACGAGCAACAACAAAAACATGCTCATCTTTGCAGCTCTACATATTGTTTTGTCACAGATTCCTAATTTTTTTCAAGATATGGTGGCTCTCCTTCGTGGTAGTCATGATGTTTTTTACTTCAACATCGGTCTTGGCCTTTCCATTGCTAAGATAGCTGGTTTTGATCATCCACACGACATGTCAAATATTGACAATGATTCCTCCACACTCTTATTTCTTATGCATATCAAGAATCTTGTCTCTGCATCTTGCACGTTTCCACCACTAATATTGTTTTAAAAATCTGCTTTGTAGATGAGGGCCATGTAAAGATCACCCTGACAGAAGTTACAATAGGAGTGGATTTCACAGCAACTAAAAAAATATAGTGGACCTTTCTATTAAGAATATAAAATTATTGATGTCGTTCTTCCTAACGACTTAAGCTTTTCAGAAAAAATTGGTTAGCACATCAAATTTAACATGGTATCAAAGACAAGCTCTTATTAAAAATAATTTTCTCTCATAGTTGTCCACGTGTTGGGCTTGGGCTAGACCAAAAGGTTGTCAGCAGCCCATACGTGAGGGGGAGTGTTAAGAATATAAAATCATTGATGTTGCTCTTCCTAACGACTTAAGTTTTTAAGAAAATTGGTTAACATATCAAATTTAATACTTTCAAGTTCTTCCGAACATAGCATATGCATATTCCTACTCAAACGTTTTAATCAATTATTAGCTTTGAGCACATAAATCAATTCTTAGCTATATAATCTCTCTCTCTCTCTCTCTACGTATATATTGCATTATTTCTAGATGTCCAATTCACTTTATTACTAGATGTCCATAGAGTTTAGAGGATACTTTTTATTTTGCATTATTTTTTAATTTCTTAAGGAAGAAATAACACAATGGATTTATAAGAAAACTCATATAAAGCATAAAACTTATATGAGTAGTTAATTCTTTCCTCTTTCCTCATGTTGAAACAAACATTTTTCCTACACACTTTTATATAATTATGCAAATGAGATATGAATGTTTCATATGCTATATGCTCAGCAAGATAATTTAAAACCAAATGTATGAGAACAAAGTCATGAAGAAGGCATCATTCATAGTGATAATATTCTTCTACATGCTATGTCGTGTCTTAGGCTATGCTGCATTCAGGAACTCTTCACCGGGCAACTTTCTCATCAGATTCGGATGTCGGCGATATCTGCATCGCCAGTTCAGAGCTTATTAGGTATGTTAATGTCAAAATACATTGGAAACCTAATGACATCATTAGCGTATGCAAAAACAAAAAGAAATATGCAAACCAGCAAATTTGTTCAATCCATCTACACTTTTCCTAAAAGCACGCAGTATATGAAATTGGCCAATTAATTTCTAATTACAATTACAGGAACCTCCAAACCATAGGCATATACGGTTCATGGGACAAGGCAGACACCATAAAAAAAATTACGAGATGACACTTTTTTTTATCTTCCTTCTGTCTACTCATGACATGACTGCACGTAATGTCATAATCTTTCTTGATTAAAAAAATTCGAGTGTTTGCACAACATTGTTCTAGTTCGTGGATGGAAGGAGCCAAAAGAGATGACCCAACAATTCCTTCCCAACATGGATTCTTAATATAAGAGCATATAGTCAACCTGCTGGTGAGCGCCTTCAATCCCTATTGCCTGATTTGGAGAAGGGGGCACAAAGTCCTTCCATTTCAGGGCGGACCAGTGATGATAGGAATTTGGTCTACCTGGAGCTAGGGTTGAGAGTTGTATTATGTCCTAGATTTTTTATTTAATGTTTATTTTTATTGTAGTTTCAATTTTTTCCCATAATATTATGAGCAATTTGACTGTAAAGAAATAATCGCGTCATTATTAGCGTAAATGTTAAAATTAGTGTAGAGAGGATATGAGAACTATATTATTTTTGTCTTCATTACTTCTGATTCTTTTGTATCTTTTTAGCTCACCATGCAATTTCTTATTTGAGGTAGAGAGGTTAAATGTATTTCTGCATGCATTCAATTTTTATGCTTATCTCTATTTTTATTAATTTAAAATACATAAATATTCAATTGTAAGTTTTTCCTTTCTTCTGCTTTATAATTTTTTATATGACTTACCTTACACAAATAAATAAGAAATCAACTTAATGTTTCTACTTAATCATTGATAGATATTTTTTCTTAATACTCAATAAAAAATTATGAGGCTTTAAAAAATTTAATGATGAAAAAGATATCAGATACATATGCATATGCATACAATTACATAAAAGACATAACTTGCAATAATTTTATTTATAACTAAATTCTACAATTTAAAAATGTTCTTAATTTTTAGAAGTGTTCTATGAGCATAATTTCAATTTTATGTTATCAATATATGTCCTGAAATATTCATATTCTGATAATTATGCTTAATATACATGCATTGATCTTCTCAGCATAATGTTATCTTACATTTGCACCTTTGAGCTGATAATATACTGATTTATTTATTATTTATCTAATTTTCATTTTGAAGAATTGATGCTTGCTATTCATGTTGTTGCAAGATCAAAATCAAATAGAAAAGATAAAGAATCCTACTGAAAAAGGAGAAGGGGACTACTTGCAAGCTGCCATAAAAGCATGCAGGAAGGAATTTTTTGAAAGAAAAAGAGGATCAGAAACAGGTGGCAAAATTAGATGGAATGAATGGTTTTGATGGAGCTCAAATTGTGATGATAATGTCATATATAAAGGGGATGTTAAGGAGCAAAAAGGGATCATCTCCTCTCATCTGTTTTCTATTGATTTCATCACTTATGAGGAGCTAAATCTTAACTCTCTTAGGATAGGATAGTAATTTAATTTCTGTTATGGATGGATGATTGAACAACACTTTTGCCACTGATGTTAGTGCATTTATTAATGTTTTTGTATTAGTTTCCTGTTGATGTGAATCATATTTTATAATGGCAATTGAGAAGTTGGGGTTTTATTCTTTCTTGCTCAGAAATGAGTTATGAGCATCATCATTTGTTTTTTAGTTTTATCCTTCTGAAGATCTTAATGCATCATTTTGCTTCTTTTTAATGTGTATCTCATCTTGTAATGGCAGCTGAGAGGTTGATTCTAGATTCTCTTATTATTCAAAAATGAAGCAAGAACATTATCAATTAGTTTTTGGATTTTATTTCAATTGTGATTTCTATTGACTTGGTTTCCTGGTTCTAATCTTTTTCATGCTGAGAAATTGATTCATCAATTTAGCTTTTGTTGATGTGAATCTCATATTGGAATGACAACCGAGAGGTTGATTCTAGATTCCCTTGATGTTTAGAAATAAACCAAGAGCATTACCACTAGTTTGCGGATCTGATTGTATTTATGCATTGAGTTAGATGTTTCATGATAATCTAATATCAGTTAAAACCCTTGTTGAATCAACCTAACTAACATTCATATGAAAGTATGATACTTAGTTCTAACTTTAATGCCCTATGAATGCAGTCTTTATAGGTTGAATCTGATTTGATTTGTATTGCTAAGTTGTTCTAATTCATTCCATAACAAAATATTAGATGAACCCCATTCCTAAGAGAACATTTCATTATCTGTTAGTTATCATTTTATATCAATCACCTTAAAACACCAAAAAGTGTTAACTTAGTATAGGATTAATTTAGATTAGTTAGTGAATCTTACTTTTTAAAGAAACAAAGTTTAACATTGATAATTATTTTCATGTTAATAAATGTTTATTAAAACTTTAGAAATAAAGTAGCTAATCATAATACTTTAAGGATAAAAAACTATATTTTATATACTATACTAAAATGAGAATAATACTATAATTAATTTCCAAAGGAAAATTTTAATATAGATGTTTTTTTCACTTAGAAAAGTTACAGTTAAAGACTTAAAATATAATTGTGATAAAGAATTAATAAAAGATAAAAATATGAGTTACTATATACGTAACACTCCCAAATCGATCCACGCCACGTGGCGAAGACCAATTTTGAGACGCTACGAATGCTACGACCTTGACCATAATATTGACCAAGTCTCTGTCAAGAACCGAGACACGTCAGCGAAGAAAGAATAAAGATAAAGAAAATAAAGAAAAGAATGATACTAACTTCGGAAGTCTAGAAAGTGACTACATCATCTTTAATGAATATCATATAGTTTTTACATCATGAGTTCATAACTACGGAAGGAAAACAACTAAATAGGACCTGTCATGTGCTTTCTAGTCGCCTCAGCATCGTCATATCACACCAACACAACACTATCCCTGACTTTACCCTGTGGAAATCAAACACAGGAAAGGAGGTCCTCTCGTAAGCTTTACAACCTAGTGGGGAACCATAAAGATATACAATGCATAACATTTAATAGCATAAATAAGAGATTGAATGGTGTACTTATCTTGAGCGGAAGATGGAACATGGAATCCTCATAATTCATAATATATGATATCAATAAATGCCAATAATCAATAGATTCAGATTGTACATAGTAAGCTTAAATC
Source organism: Pontederia crassipes (assembly GCA_030549335.1). Lineage (NCBI taxonomy): Eukaryota > Viridiplantae > Streptophyta > Magnoliopsida > Commelinales > Pontederiaceae > Pontederia > Pontederia crassipes. Next base: position 60,840,804 of record CM060189.1, on the reverse strand, counting down.
AATAGCATGCTTAAAAGTTATTACATAAATAATAACTTGACTTCATATTTATGCTTGTTTTACTTATCCATACTTCTTAATCTTGTATCATGCTTTACTTATCCATACTTCTTTATCTTGTATGATACTTAGCAATCAAGGTTTCTTTAGGTACCTTTAATTCTTTGGGTATGCCGAGCAAACGATACAACCTTGTGCGGGTCAATGGGTGATCAAACCATGACCAAGGGAGCGACCCTTATCTTGAGGCACTTGGCTTGGACTTGCAACTCATTATTCATCTTCCATCTTAACTTATTAATCACTATAGAAACCTGTTCGTTATTCTTCATGCAATGGAAGCAATTGAGTAAAATAGGAGAGTAAATTAGTAAAAGGATTCATATCTAAATTGGGGATGAATTTCAGTGAGAACATGTAATTACTTCAATCGTAACAAGAATCAATCATAAGGGGGGAAAACAGACAACATTTAGATCAAAATAAGGATAATCGCTTCATTATTAGCGTAAATGTTAAAATTAGTGTAGAGAGGATATGAGAACTATATTATTTTTGTCTTCATTACTTCTGATTCTTTTGTATCTTTTTAGCTCACCATGCAATTTCTTATTTGAGGTAGAGAGGTTAAATGTATTTCTGCATGCATTCAATTTTTATGCTTATCTCTATTTTTATTAATTTAAAATACATAAATATTCAATTGTAAGTTTTTCCTTTCTTCTGCTTTATAATTTTTTATATGACTTACCTTACACAAATAAATAAGAAATCAACTCAATGTTTCTACTTAATCATTGATAGATATTTTTTCTTAATACTCAATAAAAAATTAGAGGCTTTAAAAAATTTAATGATGAAAAAGATATCAGATACATATGCATATGCATACTATTATGAAAAGAGGGAGAGAGGGATTGCACGAAACACAGAAGAACGCGAAGAGAAAAAACGACGGCGGCTCTTTGTTATGGAATAACGAAGATTACAAGGATGGGTCTTTCTGCTGTAGGGGAATTCTGCTGAAGCGCCTGACTATGTAGGAGGATCAACTGGGTTCAGATTCAAGGCATTATTAACAAATCTCCACCTTGACTTGAATCATCTTTAGAGCACAAAGTACCACGCCGCCGCTAATCCCACCTTGGAGCTATTACCAAGTGTTAATGTTAAGTAAGTCCAAGCAATGTTGGAATTTGCCACGAGGAACAGATTTGGTGAACATATCAGCTGGATTGTCTTCAGTGCCAATCTTCTTCACCTTAATCCTCTTCTCTGTGCGGATGAAGTGATATCTGACATCAATGTGTTTGGTTCTTTCATGATGTACTTGATCCTTGGCTAAACATATTGCACTCAGACTGTGACAGTGCACTATAGCCTGCTCCTGATGTAATCCGAGATCTCCAACTAAACCTTTTAACCAGATGCCTTCCTTGGTAGCTTCTGTCAGTGCCATGTATTCAGCCTTTGTGGTGGACAATGTAACTGATGGCTGAAGTGTAGCCTTCCAACTAATAATTGAACTGCCCAAAGTGAAGACATAGCCTGTCATAGATCGTCTTCCATCAATATCTCCAGCATAGTCTGAATCTGAGTACCCTGCAACCAAATACTCTTTATCACTTTTGTAGACTCCCAGATATCGAAAAATTTGCTTCACTGCTTGCCAGTGCTCCTTCCCTGGATCGCTCATGAATCTGCTGACAACACTGACTGCATGAGCAATGTCCGGTCTTGTGCAAACCATGGCATACATCAGACTTCCAACTGCACTAGCATATGGAACCCGAGACATGTGCTCCTTCTTTGCTTCTGATTTTGGTGCGAAGGCAACAGAAAAATGAATATTTACAGCTGATGGAGTATTCAAAGGCTTCGCTCTTGACATTCCAAATCTGGATAAAATCTTCTCAATATAACTTTTTTGAGATAAGAAGAGTTTACCCTGTGCGCGATCCCTTAGAATTTCCATCCCCAGAATCTTCTGTGCTGCATCAAGATCCTTCATGTCGAATTCTGCACTGAGGAGCTTCTTCAGATTCTAAATGTCTGTCATGTTTTTGGCGTCAATAAGCATATCATCGACATACATGAGTAGATAGATGATGGAGCCATCCTTCACCTTCTTATGGTATACATAACAATCATAGGAACTTTGACTGAATCCCTTACTGATCATGAAGCTATCGAACCTCTTGTACCATTGTCTGGGAGACTGCTTCAAGCCATTCAGAGATTTCTTCAGACTGCAAACTTAATTCTTCTTTCCTGGAATTAAGAATCCCTCTGGTTGGATCATAAGAATGTTTTCTTCAAGTTCTCCATGGAGAAAATCAATCTTCACATCTAGTTGCTCGAGCTCTAGATTCTGATGTGCTACAAGAGTAAGTAGCACCCTGATAGAAGTATGTCTGACAACAGGTGAGAATATCTCATTGTAGTCCACATCTTCTTTCTGACTATAACCTTTAGCAACCAGCCGTGCTTTGTATCTTGTGCTTTCAACTCCTAGAATTCCAGCTTTCTTCTTGAAGATCCACTTACAACCAACAACCTTTCGGCCTTTAGGCAGCTTGACCAACAACCATGTCTGATTTTTGTGAAGAGATTCCATCTCCTCACCCATAGCAACGATCCATTGTTCAGATTTGGCACATGTGGTGGCATCCCTATAAGAGGACGGCTCCAGGGACTCCACCTCTTCAGCTACTTGTAGTGCATAAGCAACCATGTCCTCGAAATCATATCGTTTATGAGGACCTACTTCTCTACGAGGACGTCTAGCAGCAATTGACACCTCTTCATGTTGCTCATCAGATTCTTCATATTCTGGTTCTGCTTCTTGATGTGATCCTTCAGCATCATCCACAGTTGGAGTGATTTCAACCTCCACTTATTTACTAGCACTCTCTTCAGCCTCCACCTTCAATTGAAGCATTGATGCTTCATCAAAGGTCACGCTTCTGCTATGGATGACTTTGTGTTCTGAAGGAGATCCGATTCTGTAGCCCTTCACTCCTGCACCATATCCCATGAACACTCCCTCTTTGGCCCTTGGCTCCAACTTTCCTTCACTGACGTGATAGTATGCTGGACAACCAAAAACTTTTAGACTAGTATAATCAGCAGGATTTCCTGACCATACCTCAATTGGAGCCTTGAGATCAATTACAGTCGTCGGACTTCGATTCACCAAGTAGCAAGCTGTGTTAATAGCTTCAGCCCAGAATGTCCTATTAAGGCCAGCGTTAGAGAGCATGCACCTTGCCCTCTCCAAAAGTGTCATGTTCATTTATTCTGCAACTCCATTCTGCTGTGGAGTATCCCTGACTGTGCGTTGCTTGGCAATGCCTTCATCTTTACAGAATTGGTCGAATTCAGCAGAATAGAATTCCAAATCATTGTCAGTGCGAAGATGCTTCACTTTCTTCGATGTCTGATTTTCCACCAGAACCTTCCACTGCTTGAAGGCCTTGAAGGACTCACTCTTGTGTTTCATCATGAATACCCAAGTCATCCTCGAGTAGTCATCAATAACAGATAGGAAGTACCTCACACCTCCTAATGATGGAACACGAGAGGGACCCCAACAATCAGCGTGGATGTAGTCAAGTGTCGCCTTCATCCTGTGCACTGCTTTGCCAAATTGAGACATTCGTTGTTTGCCAAACACACAATGCTTACAGAAGTTGATTTCAGATATCTTCTTGTCTCCCAGAAGACCTCGTTTGCTAAGAATATTCATCCCGTTCTGACTCATATGCCCAAGCCGCATGTGTCACAGCTTGGACCTTTCTGATTCGGATGAATTAGCCACTGCAGCAACGCTAGAGACTGTCTTGCCTTGCAATATATACAAGGACTTCTGTCTGACTCCCTTCAGAATCGCAGCATCACCTTTCATGACCGTGAGGATGCCTCCAGCAACATTGATCTGACACCCTTTAGAGTCGAGGACTCCAAGTGATATCAAATTCTTCTTCAGTTGCAGAACATGGCGAACATCTGTCAGCGTCCTCACAAGGTTATCATGAGTCCTGATCTGCACAGAGCCGATTCCAATTATCTGACAAGCTGCATCGTTGCCCATGATGACGTTTCCACCATCAATCTTCTGGTAGGTTGAGAACCACTCTTTATTCGGAGTCATATGATAAGAACACCCCGAATCCAGAACCCAACTATCCTCCAGACATCCTTGATCAGAAGCAGCCGGAACCAAATCATCTTCAGAATTCCCTATTTCATGAGCTACAGCAGCGACTGGGGCCTTCTTCTTCTTCGGACAATCTTTCTTCCAATGACCTGGTTCCTTGCAGTAATTACAGATGTCCTTCGCAGTGATTTTCTTCTTCTTGGACTTGGATTTCTTTGAATTCGAGGACTGTCCCTTCTTCACGGTTGATATCAAACCCGCGGTCTGAGTCTCTGCAAAATTTCCAAATGCCCTATGCCGAAGTTCACGAGTATGAAGACTCGATCTTACTTCTTCCAGACTTATAGTTTCCTTCCCGATAATCATAGGCTGAACGAAATTCTCATATGATGGAGGAAGCGAAACTAACAGAATTAGGGCAACATCTTCATCATCGATCTTAACATCGATATTTTTGAGTTCCATCAACAAAGAATTTAACTGATCAAGATGTTCCTTCAGAGGGGTACCTTCTTGCATGCGGAGAGAGAACAGACATTGCTTCAACAGCAACTTGTTGGTGAGAGTCTTCGTCATATACAGACTCTCGAGTCTCAACCACAGACCGACCGCCTTTTCTTCATCTGCGACCTCGATTATCACCTCATCCGCCAGACACAACAGAATCATCGAGTGCGCCTTCTTCTCCTGTGCCGCCAAAGTTGCGAGGTCGATCTCCTTTTCTTTACTCTTCGAGTCTTCCTCCTTTGGTTTGTTCTTCGACACATTTGAGAGCGGCGTCCAGACTCTTTGTTGCTTCAGAAGCGTCCGCATCTTGATCTGTCACAACTCGAAACTGTTCCTGCCGTTGAACTTCTCCACGCTCACGTTGTGCGACGTCATCTCCCTACTGATCGAGAAACGCTGACAAACCCTAAGGCTCTAATACCAGTTTGTTACGAATAGAGGGAGAGAGGGATTGCACGAAACATAGAAGAACGCGAAGAGAAAAAATAGCGGCGGCTCTTTGTTATGGAATAACGAAGATTACAAGGATGAGTCTTTGTCTAGACCCCTAGGGAATTTATATAGGCACTCCCTTTGATAGATGATAGGAATTACATACGGACTGAGACTCTAAATAAATCCCCTGAAAATAGGACACTTATCTTGTGATAAGGAAATAAATCAAATCCGAATCACATACAGAATAGATCTAAAAATTTTCGTTCAGGGGGCTCCGCCCCCTTGCAAACCCCGCAGGGGGGATCCCCCTGGATCCCCCCTTGACCCCCCACAAGTTCGTTGACGGGTCAGCGAGACCCCTGTAGGGAAATTCTGCTGAAGCGCCTGACTATGTAGGGGGACCAACTGGGTTCAGATTCAAGGCATTATTAACACATACAAATACATAAAAGACATAATTTGCAATAATTTTATTTATAACTAAATTCTACAATTTAAAAATGTTCTTAATTTTTAGAAGTGCCCTATGAGCATAATTTCAACTTTATGTTATCAATATACTTTTTGTCTATGGGACCCATCAGTGTACTGACATTTGATTAATTCAATAATTGGATATTCGGACCAGAACCATATAGATATCAAAATACTTTTTAATATTTTATATTCAAAGTATAATTGAGTTTTGATGATATCTAATTGTATAAAATTATTGTAATGGCGCAACGCACGAGAGCCTTCACTAGTTATTATATAATAAGAAACTATTAAAGATGGAATCCTTTTTTTCTATCTAAAGCTATGCATGCATAAATGTGTTGCATTCAAATTCACATAGCATGGAAAGAATACAAACATTTCTAGCACGTTGCATTCAATTATCTTACTTCCTTTCCTTTCCGAGTGTATAAGGAGAAAAAAACTACGAACACTAAAACTTATAGGCACACCATTGATTGATATTTATTTTTTATATAAATGAATCACTGTCTTAGTATGGATTTATAAAAAGTATCAAAAAGTTATTTTTATTTTGAGCCACTTAAGTTTAATCTACAACTTTATATAGAATTGTCCTATATTTTTAAAATTTTATAGAAGAGGTCATCTCAATATTTTTCGCTTCCTTGTATATTTTCATTAAAATTGTTTCTTGATTTATTCCATTTATCCAAATGACCTAATTATTTTTTTCCAATTGAGTTTTATAATGTTTTTTATTTATATTAGTTTTTTTCTTAATTATTATAATAAAATATTATATGTGTATAATTCAGTCTTTCTTTTATATGCAAACTTTGATGTATTTTATTAGTTGTATTGCTGTGTGCGAAATGATATCATTCTTAATTTTATTAAATTTAATTTGTTTGTATTATTTTAAATAGGCTAAAAAAATTAGTCAAATTAGCACACATTAAGATTTGGAAAATGTATAAAATAAATGTTAAGAAACATACATGATAAAGCAAACATATAAAATGTTTTATCGTACACTTTTAACCATAAATGGTGTGTGCCTTGCATAAGGCTGACAATAATAAATTTATAATATTATTTATTTTTAAATTCTTTTTAATTCAATATCAGCGCCTCTATGTGTATGTTTATGTAAAAGAGAGCGTGTTCCGGGATTGTAATATAAAAGTTGATCGTAGACAAAATAATATTATACTCTATTATTATTTTAGAGGAAAAACAAATATGTAGAAAACATATTTTATATTCTGATGAGTTCTTAGAATTTTAACTTTATATAGAAAATACTATCTTTTTTAATAGACATGTTCTTTTCATTTAATATTTTTAAGTTATCGTAAACAGAATTTGATGACTAAATAATGAATCCAAATTTCAAAAGTTGTTCCTAGTCAAGTTAATATTATAATAATTATTCTAAAATCAAACACTGTAATGAAATTGAAATTGGACACAAAATAATTCCAGGATAATTATAGAGTGCCAAAGCTCTTATATGGAAACGTTATCAAATCGTATTATATAATATATAAACTTATGACCTATATCCTACATAGATAACGTATTATTATCTTAAAAAGTTATAATATAATAATTTATTAAAATTTTATAAAATTTAAATAAAATAATTCTCTATTGACACATGATATGTTAATAGTAGTTGCTATATATATATTGTACACTATCCGCACAACGTGCGAGATACATACTAGTTTTGAATTCCGACGGTTGCACCCGTGAAAACTTTCGGCATACCCGTCGAACGTTCCGGCGGTTGCAGCCATCGGAAGGCATTTTTTCCATGTAATGTCCTTCTATCGTATAATACATATATATGATATAATATACTATAGTATGTTGCAATAAATATCGTAATATAAGATATTATCCTTTCATTCCGACGGCTTGAGCCGTCAGAAAGTTTCTAATATAATATAATAAGTATCCATAGGTGAAATACCATATTGAATTTCATTTCTGACGACTCGACCAGTCAAAACTTCCGACGGATATGATTCAGTCTCAAGTATCGACCATTTGAGCCATTGGTAGTTTTGATGGATTGTTTGCCGTTGAAAGTTTTGATGGACAAAAACGTCGATTGTCCTTCCATCTCTTTGTTCGAAGGGTTTACCAAACCATCATAAAATCATTCAAAAATTGCGAGGGATTCATGAACGTCGAAAATATCCGGTTTTCTTGTAGTGAAACTTGAGAGAGAGAGAGAGACATATATGACAGCATCAAGTGTGACTTTAGAAAACATGCACAATACCAAGAGAAACACCCACTTATTATGCAATTACTTGTGCTACTTTGCACTTAATATTATCAGCAGCACAATTCAGGAAGTTGTTCTATATATGCTAGATGAACGGCAGGAAGATGAGCAATTAGAATGGACAAAAATGTCCGTTGAGGTGCAAATTAACTCTATTGGCAAAAGAGTAAAGAAAATATAAAGACAAAAATCAAGATTAATTAATAAACTAAAAATTTCTTAAAAGCAAGAGCATCTCTAGGGTAGTTTAGACAAAAGGTAAAAGTAGACTAAAATATCCCTAAAAGTGAGAGTAGTTGGATCTTGTCCTTCTAAAAAGATGGCAAATTTATAAGCACAAAACCCTCATTCCACTTGTCATCGCCTTCTTTTCCGAAACCAGCCACCAAAGCCTTTCCTCCCCATTCTCTTCTCCACAACAAAGCTAGGGTTTTAAGCTTGTTTCTTCATCCATGGGGGAGCTCTTCAAGGGAGAATAGGAAGACGAGGTCAAAGTATACAAGAATAATGGAAAATAAGGCCTAGGGGATCCTAGATGAAGAAGGAATGAGAAGAAGATGGATCAAAAAGACTTTTGGACAAAGCCCTAGGTATGTAAGGGTGAACCCCCTTCTAATCTATTTAACTCATGGATGAGAAGTCTTAACTTATGGACTATATTGAAGTGGCATGAATGGATTGTTTATTAGATCCATAGTTCTCATGAACTTTTCTGTCCAAAATGTCATTAAGCATGTGACCTCTTAATGTTAAGTTGATGCATGATGATAGTTATGTGTTCTAAAAATTAGAAGCATGTCCATCCATAATCTATGTGTGCTTGTTCTAATGAATTTTTTAATAGGTTATTGTTATTAAAAAATCATGTATGATTCATGGTTGGAAAAACCTCAAAGTCTAGTTTATGAAGGTTTTGGTTTGAACTCAAGTGAAAGAGTAATGATCAAAAGAGTGGCTCACTACCAAACTGCATCGGGAGCAGCATAAGAGATTGGAAAAGTCACCGAAATTAATATTTACCTAATATGAGAACGAAACTCATGGATAGATAGATGAATGTGTCATCTTTCTATGAAACTTTGATTTACGTCAAAAGGAGATGACTATAGGGAGATATTAATTGTTCAATGCAAACTGGTTAATATGGTAAACACATAGTTATTGTGAGAATGTATGAGGATTAACAACAAAACAATAAAATCTGAGAAAATTATATTTTGTTTTCCTAAGGGTCTAATGTTCAGATAAATTAGAATCAGACAATTTAATGTGCTATAGAGTGAGTTATGAACTTTGAACCGACAACGTGCTCCACAAACATCATCTTTGCATAGTCATACATTTAATTAACATATTAAGTTAGTTTGGATGTTCATATAGTGATAGTTGCATATAATAATTAATATTCTAATTAGAGCATAATGATTACTTAATTATCGATAAACTTTACAAAGTAATTATATAAGGTTATTAGGAATAAATTATAAAATTTATAAATATTATATATATGTTTAAATATGATTAGATAAACCTAATTAGGGTTAAAACACTTAGTTATAACAAAAATATGTGATTGGCCATCACTTAAGTTCCAAGCAGCTAAAGACAGATGAACAATTGCTTAAAGGGAAAATTTTTTCAAATCGCCATATGACATCAACAAATTCTGAAAAATATATATAAGCAACTTAACTTTATCATTTCACTGCTGCAATATTACCAGAGGCAAAACTTGAGCGAAACGGACTGGGGAAATTCGGAAACATAGGTTGTTCAAGGTGGGTTCTTGATCCGAAAATTGTCCTTCTGATTGAGAGGATAATTCCTTCGTGGTTATCCACCTATAAATCATGGAATTTTGTATGGTTAATCTAGTCGAAGTAAGCTTTCGATGCCCCCTGGAATCACTAAATGAGTTTTACAGAGGAAGTTATGAACTTAGCTTCTCTGGTCACTCATCCTATCCCGAGTTTGATACATGTTTAATTTTTAAATTAGGACACGATTAGAATATAGTGAATTAGGGTTGGAAATTCTAGAATGATTAATTAGAAATGCCAAGGGTTCGGTGAGATGTGGAATCATCCTATTTGGACTTGTATCTTGGGAGAAATGAATTTTTCATTTCATATTGATTCTTCTGTCAGATTCCAAGATATTGAGAGAGCACGAACCTATCTAACTATTTTTGTTATAAGGTTATACAAGGAGTTAAATTCTATATTTTTTATGAAACAATAATAATTGTCTAGTTTTCACGAAAATTATTTTCTCTTTAAATAGGCAAGTATGAAGAAAATATAAATCAATCTTCCAGTGACACACAGTCTGTCAGAACACAGACCATAGGTCTGATTGCCTTGTATTTTATATCTTGCTCACTTGGAATTAGTTAATAATATTTGGGGTTTGGAAACCTTAGTATGTGTAGTTGTAATTTATCAAGAATCATAAGATTTGCCCATGTGGTTAAAAAGTTATGAATTATTTATTGATAGACACTTAGTCTGAAATCCTGAGACAACACCTAGTTAAGCTATGGAGGATCAAGAAGTCCCAATTGTGAAGTAACCTATGGACATAAATACATAAAGTTAGAAATTTATATTAGAGGGGATTATATGAATTTTAGGATGCCTAAGAATTCATGCATATGAGCATGAATTGCATATTATTTTGTTGTAATTGAGAAGTCAAAAGGCATTATTACTTGTAGGAAAACATCAAGTTGCAACATATATTATGAAAATAGAAAAAGAAATTTTATTTCAAATGATAGTAGAGTTCAAAAAAATAAAGTCTAATAAGAGTAGTACTCCATAGATGGGGAGTTAAACATCATGAAAAGAATATTAGAGTACAAAAGATGAGCAAGAAAATAAAACTCTAAAACTTCAAATGTGAATGTCAGCCAAGTAGACACAAGATGACTCTCTTTTTTTATATTTGAGTATTGGATTTTTCTCTCTTAAATTGGATGTCTTTATTGGTGAAAGTGGAGTCTTTTTTATAGTCACTATGGGCCAAAAATTATGGAATCAACATGAACCGTGCTACTAATAACACGGGCCGTGTTGATTATTATTCTAATCATGCGGCCCCCTCTTGGTTGCACCAGATTTGGTGAATTAATTCACACAGATAGTGTTATTAATTACATGGGTCATCTTGTCTTCTGTCATTGCAGTGCTCGTCGACTTCATGATTGTATGATCTTCACATGATTCTTCTTAATACAAACCATTTTGATGAGACGTGGTTTGTGTTGTTCAGGGATTAGTAGGACACTATTCGTTTAGTTTCAATCTCCTGAGAAGAAAATCGACCACATAGGTAGATATAACTCTAAAACCAAATTCTAATAAAAAATTTTGATGAACCATTTTTATGCATGATTTATTCTAATTTAAACTATTGAAGTGTATAAAGTATATACAAATGAGCATGCATAAAAATTATGAAAGCGAAAATAGTTGAGTAGTAATAGTCAATAATCCAAAATAACTTAAAATAGGTAGAACATCTGTAACATTCCAATACTAAGTTTGCGTTTGGAAATAGAACCATGGTTCTTTTCAAGTTCTCAGTGTATAGTTGAATTGACATATTAATTTGGTATGTGTTTGAATGGAGTGGAACGTAATTATGAGGAGCTAAGAGTTGATGTGATAGAAAAAAGTAGATGTGAAGGGTTAACTTTTAGTGGATCTTTGAATAAAAAAATAGGTATCATAAATATAAAATATCATTCTATTAAAAATAAAAATAAAAGTATATTAATCTTTTTTTTAAAAAATATATTATTATATAAGAAATATTTTTTAATAAATTATATTTAGTGAAATATTAAAATTTTAATGAAGTGATAAGTAACAATAGTACATTAATCATTTATTATAAATATGTTATATTTAACAAATAAATTGTTTTAATAAAAATGTGTGAGATAGATAAAATAAGAAACAAAAAAGCGAAATTGAAAAAAGATGAGTGGTGTCACATCGATGAAAGAAAAAAAAAGCAAAACATGCTTCAGTGGCCTTGTTCCAAGCCACTAGAACTAATGGTCACATGACCCTTAGCCTTGAGAACCAAGACAAAAGCCTATGTAGAACAATAAAAATCTAGATAACTCCATGAGAACTCAATCTTAATGCCATATGCAATACCCTATCACTGAGCTGAGCCTCCTGCATGACCATCCTTTATAAAAGATCTATCGATCCATATATAAGGATAATCTATGAGTATAAATATACTTCGTATGTAGGATCTAACCATAATCAATAATGCTTAAAAGATAGATCAATAAAGTATCAATTTAAGCAATGAGACAATAATCAATGGATCAATATGTTAATGAAAAAATAGATCAATGTGATGAATCAGGCTAAAATCAGATAGTCCAATCAATATCAATATCCATTTATCAATTAACAATTATCAATAATCAGGAGTTGGATCAATGAAGCAATGTTCAATTATCAATTTTACTTCAATAATTAATGGTAATTAGCTAATAAAAATTCTATAATAAATAAGGCAATAATGACTACCAATTCAATGTCAATATTCAAATGGCAATGATCTATATAATTCGATTCAATTCAATGTAATTTCAATTAAATTTATTGTTCGATCTTATCCAATACAATAAGGAGCGCTGGGTCAGTTAAGGAAAACTCATGCCACTTTTATATAGTCTTGTACGGGATATCAAACACACGATAAGCCAACAATAACAATACCAATAGTTTGTCAATGGTGAGGAACCATAGCCAAACACAAGACAATCATATCTTCTTTACAATGATGTCTCAAACCTCTAATTACTACACATACAAATCAACAACAATGACTCAGGCTTAGATGCAATAAAAAAAACATGAAGTCCTAATAACTTTCAGCTCTTATCTTGTTTACCTAAGATTCTACTTTTTACAATTTAATTTAGATTAAATAAGAACCAATTAAAAAATTAATGAATCAATACTATAATCAATAATAACATTTGATGTGATAATAATATGATCAATTTTGTAAAATTATTTTTTGTCATGACCCCGATTTAAATCATGATTTAAATCAGAGTTCACGACTGATTACAAATGGTCAAACAATTTTTTTTAAAAGAATTTGTGCATAACTCCTTTAGATAATACAAGAAAGTGGTAACACGCATAATCAAACCATGCAGTTTATATTGATCGTTCAGAGCATGTAACAAATCCTACGGTACAAACATCCACATAGTTATAAAATATTTTTGTTTTACAGGATACAAAAGTACATTCATATAGACATCATATATAAAACTCTCAATACCCCAACAGAGGGATATGAGAGTTAAAGTCTTCTATCTATCATGCGCGGTGGGGCACATAGCCTTCAATACCTTAGCAGCAAAAAAGAATCCACATCCTAAAAGCTAGTCTCTTGTGATCCCAAAAGTTATACTGATATGAAAAAGTGTACAACAACATTACGAGCAAATAATAGCTCAGTAAGTTGATAAATCATAAGCTATGTGTTACCATTTAATAAATTCGGTGAGACAATGAATAATAAAACATATCTAATGGCATACATGACAACAACTTTTATAATCATACAAAAAGATGCATAACATTCACTTCACATCTACAATCATATAATAAATCTCAAACGGATGAATGCAAACTGCAACATTCTCATGTGAATGCACGGATCACCAATTTGCCAGTTTGGTCATAGGAAAATCAGGATTTGGCCTAGCTTCTAGGGTATTTCTGTGTTCTGATAGACTGAGTGACCTTAATTGTACTATATATATAAAATAAGAAACATGTCATGTTTGTATACTTTAAATTTTGTATAAACTTAGACTTCATAGGGTACAACTCATAAAATTTCTAGAATTTATAACTGTATTTGGTGAGCATAATAAATTTAACAAATACTAACATAATCTGCCCTATGTTTTATGCTAACAGATTGAGTAAGTATTGTTAAAATATTTATAGCTTTCCCTAAATATATCATTTTCAGTGATTCTAATTTTTAATGAAACTTAACATCAACATCTATAACACCCTAAATTATCAAATAATTCAATGACATGTTGGATTTAATACATAATTTACAAATTAGGGTTACAGTTTCGGCGGATAGAATGATAGTATCTTAAAGATAAGTACATAACTTTCTCTATGACATCATATTAACTTGATTCCAAATCTCTCAAAGGGGATCATTCAAAATAAATTTCATAATTTTTGGACCAACCGAAGGTATGGAAACATGTAACTAAAAACTAGGGAACCAATTGAACATGGATAGGGTTAATCTTGCACATGAAGAACATGAGTTTTGCCCCATGAGTAGCTAAGATCCGAAAATCAACAAGATGAGAGGAGTTCAGGGAACCCTAATTAGGAATATATGGAATTAATATGAAGAGAAAGTCAAGTATGAACTTACCACATGCTAAAACCCAAATTTCCCTTTCTCTTCTTCCAATTTCCTTCGCTAGTAGCACATGGACTCTTCTTTTACTTGGATTTCGGTTGGGGTGGATGAAGACATTACATGTAAATGGTTTTGCCTTTTCTATTTATTTATTTATTCATTTAGTTAAGACATTGCGTATAAATAAGGAACTACCCCCATTTGTATTTAAATAAAATAATTATAAAAATAAATAATCAAGGAATTGAAATCTAATTTTTTTGTCTAAAGAACAAAAATCACGATTTCACAGATTTTGCAATTCTGTCTCTACATTTTACCTAACTCATACACCTGCTAAAAATTATTAAAAATCACTTTTAAAATTCTTTCATACATAGGAACAATTACCGGGATTTTAATTTTTCAAATTTTCACTTCTCTGAAAATCACATTTTCATACCTTAAGTAGATTTACATCGCTTTCGCACTCCAATAGTTACCATTGAAGTGTAAGTCTTAACATCACATTCATAGTGCTTATCAATAACATAATATAACATCATATTCATACATCTAATCATGCATGGTTAAGTTAGCGATATTACATTTTTTGATCTGTTGATACTATAATCAAGTATAACAATCATAAGATCAAGAACAATTAATAACAACAATAATCTAATTAACTATAACTCAATATGTGAAAATAAGTTTTCTGCCATCAAAACACAGCCCCCATCGGGTGGAACCTGGACCACGTTCTAGAATCAATCAAAATGCCCTCATCCTTGAAAACTCAAGTTGAGTATAATGTGAACCAAGACAGGTTGGCTCGGCTCACCTATTCCACTCGTGGTCGCCAAAATTTGGGACAGGTATGAGGGAATCTGGGCCATGTTGGTGTCGTTCGTCTTCTATTCAATCTTAGGTTATAGAACCTGAGCCACTCTCCATAACTCAGTGAACAACTACAAGGGTCTTGAAGAACAGAACCCCCGTTGGGTTCTGCCACTGTCGAGAAGTCATGTTTCAACTTTTGGCCATCCTAACTATGCTATATGGTATCCAATTGATGCAAGAATTATATCCATGAAATATCCATATAAGAGAGAAGAGTCCAAGGTTCTTTGTTGTGGAAAACTGACCTTATGGGATCCCTTTAAGTACCTAAAGTTGGCTAAAAAATCAATTGGAAATCCTCTGTTGCACAAAAGTTGAACTTTAGTCCGCTATAGCGCTCAGATGATGTCCAAAAACTCTCAACCAACACTTGGGCAATAATCACCTATATTGGAACCTCGAAATCAGCCATTAGGCATCCTTTGAGATGTCTTAGTTCACGTGAAAATGATAGAGAAAGAGGAGGCTAATGTACAAAAATTTTGGTTGGTTAATAAGAGTTTTTAGCCACCATTTAAAGCATAATTATAGTTCTAGATTAGGGTTTGACTTCTATTGGGCCTTGAACTCTTTTTGAGTTAATTTTGGACGTCCATCATTAATTAACCCTCTGATAATTATTTAGATTAATAAAATCTAAATTCAATTAATTATCCCATAACCATCTCTATAACAATTCCACTTTTTTTTAAAACTCTAGCTTATCTTTCCAACTTCTCCTCCAATTTTCTTTTAATTTATAATTAAATAATTCTAATAAATTACCAGCCATATTTTCTAGAATAAAGTTCTCTTTATTTTGTTTCCAAATTTCTCGGGCGCTACATCATAACCTACTTTAAAATAAATTTGTCCTCGAATTTGTATAATGAAGATTGCATTATCTATCCAAACAACGCTGGAAAAATCTTCTTCATATTTTCTTATAATTTCATGTGGCATCTTCATCTATGTAATGTGTCTAAGCCACCTTGCTTTAGGTACCCTCTTATTCTTCAGATTTTTGGTTTAGTACTCTAAGACCTCCATTGGTTGCTCTGCATATGTAGCTCCATTCCGATTCAGTTCCTCCAATCTCACTATGTTAGTATACGATTCTATGTTGGAGGTGGTTGTGCTTATTGCCACTTAAGTCCTATGCACAAACCCGAAGCATGTTCTCTAAGGTCCAAATCGGCCATTCAAACTGTCTGTCCATATGTGAATGGAAAGGGGTACGGAAGTTTAATCGCATTTCAAAAGGCTCTTTGTATGTTCTGCCAGAATCGAATTGTAAACCATGAATCTCTATCTAATACAATGGTACACTAGTACTACATGTAGTCGGATGATATCCTTAATATAAATGTTCATCAGACCTCCGACGTATTGACTTCATTTAATTGGTATGAAGTGGGCCGCTTTCCTGAACGTGTCCACTATTACCCATATCTCATGTTGCATCGTGGCCATGCTAAGTCTTTGGAAGTCCCGTGACGAAGTTCATTGTTATCTTCTCACTTTGCCATTGGGGAATTTCAAGCTATTTGCATCTGATGCTTCACTTTCACCCGTTGATATAACATGCACCTTACAACATGTTTAGGAATGTCTTTCTTCATGTTGTTCCATCATAATGTTCATTGCAAGTTCTAGCACATCTTCGTGCTTCCAAGATGGATGATGAACTCATATTCGTGGCATTCATTCAATACTTGTCTTCTCACTGCTCCATCTTCCAAGACAACCAACATCCCTTGTATCTGATAATACCTTGTAAGACTAAGAAGCCTCTAGGTACTCTTTCGCACAATTTGAGTAGGTGGTAGTAAGCATCATCATTTGATTGTGCCCTGTCAATTTTTAGTAGCAATTATGGTTGCATGCCGAGGTGTGCCATTATCCTTGCACCATCATCCTTGGTCATTGAATTGACTTCGATGATGCTGCCGATCATATTTCATTAGCTCACTCTCACACAAGCAAGTGATCCTTCTCTTTTTTTAAGGTATAAACTAAGTTTCCTTTTCTTGGGTTGTAGTTGATTGCTGTTGAATCCCTTGTTTTGACGATAACAAATTAAATTGGATATAAAAATTACTAATCTATGCTCAAGTGAAGATATGCTGGTGTAGGATTGGTATGACCTCATTTCCAAAAGAAATCACCAGTTAAAATGATAAAAATAAAAATTCAGCATATGACAGGTCGATCGGCCATGGAGACCGATTGATTGATAACAACAGAATAAATGACGAGACAATACTGATCGACGGTCCGATCGTTGCACCGGTCGATCGGTTAGTAAAGTAGTGAATTTAGAAATGATGACACTATACCTGTCGACACCAAGACTATACTGGCCGATGTACCAGTCGACTTCGAGATGTACCAGATGACGTCGAGACGTTACCAATCGATGTATCAGTCGAAGGATCGGTCGACCGGACAGCGCATAAAATCACAAATATGCCGCAACGGTCATATTGACCGGACGACCGGCTCATTGATGCGGTTCTTGAGTGTGATGAACTTTTGCAAAAGAAGAGAGTTAGAGGGAATTATTATTCTCTGAGTAAGATTGAGAACTCGTTGTAAGGAGGTGTTCCTTGCCTCTTGAGCGGAGAAAAAGGTATGTGGTGTAAAGAGGGTTATTCTCTTCCTAAAAGAAAAGAGTTGAGGCTGAACCTCGTCAACATATCGTGTTTCTCTATGTTTGCTCTCTTACTCTTTATCATTATTTGCTTGTGATCAGTTTTATTAATTTTCGGAAAGTGCTTTTGCGAAAAAAATTTTATACACCAATTCAACCCCCTATTGGTGCTTTCGATCCTACAATTGGTATCAAAGCAATGTTGCTCTTGCTCTTGTTTTAAGATTTAATCATCTTGTTTTAAGATTTAAAAATCTTTAAAGCTATGGCATCAAGTGGATTGAGTTTTTCCGAAAGTCAATATATTAATCGTCTCCCTCTTTTTAATGCCTCAAACTTTGCATATTGAAAAATTAGAATGCAAGCCTATGTTTGTTCTATTGATATTGATATGTGGGACATTGTTCAAAATGGTTTTGATTTACGTGAAAATTTTCCTTTGGAATATATCGAAGGAGAAAGATTTTTAGTAAAACTTGATTGGAAAGCAAAAAAAAATTTTTATTGTGCTTTGGATCCTACTGAGTTTAATCAAATTTTTAGTTGTTAAAGTGCCAATGAAATTTGGAAGAAACTTATTATTACTTATGAAGGAACAAATAAAGTTAAGGAATCTAGATTGAATATTCAAAATCACCAATATAATTCCTTCAAGATGCATAAAAATGAATCTATAAATGAGATGGTTGTTTGCTTTAATGATAGTGTTAATGGCTTAGCCTCTCTGGGCGATCCAAGGACTAATCCTCAAAAGGTAAAAAAGTTTCTCAGATCCCTCTTCTCCAAATGGCATAAAAAAGAATGATGATTGAAGAAAACGATTTGAACAAGTTAGACTTTGATGATCTTATAGGTTCACTCTTAACCTATGAGATCGAGATCAAGGAATATGAAGAAGCAAATGCTCCAAAAAGAAAAACCTTGATTTTAAAAGCAAATAAAGATGAGGAAGACACAAGTGAAGATGAGGATCTTGATGAAAAGAAGTTTGGTTTATATGCAAAGAAGCTTGACAAGTATCTCAAGTTTTCCAAGCAAAAGAAGAAGAATGGATTTACTAAGAAAAGAAGAAGCCTACGTATGTTTAATGGCTAATAGTCATGAGGTATTATCTAATTCATCTGATTCTAGTGATAGTGAATCCTTTAATGTGCATTATGAGTTTAGAATTCTTATTAATAAATATGGATGCTTAAAAAATAAATATGATGCTCTAAAAATAGAGCTTGAAAGCATGCAAAAGAAAAATAAGGATGTTAAAGCATATGAAAAATGTGATATATTGAATGAAAAAAACTCTAGATTAGAATTCTTAATTGAAGAATTGAAAATGGAAAATAGTACATTAAGATCATCATATGAAAAACAAAATGAAGAATGTGCATGCTTCAACAAAGAAATTAAGAGTTTAAAATTTTCTAATGGAAGTAAAATGTTAAATGTCATGCTTAGTGGATCTAGAATGTCTTCAAATAAAAAGGGACTTGATTTTAACTCTTTTAAAAAGAAAGATGACAAAAGAATTTTATTTGTTAAAGCATCGCATAGTTACACAAGATCACATATTACCTATTTTCATTGTGGATATAAAGGGCATTATTCTTATGACTACTGAATTAGAAAAAGAGTAAATAAAGAGATGAATAACATTTGGATCCCGAAAAGGATCATTTCTAACCAAGATGGACCCAAGCAAGGTTGGGTACCAAAAAGATGACTCTTAATTTCTTTCTTGTAGGGAGCTCCAAAGCATAATGGTGATATATGATATTTGGATAGTGAATGCTCAAGACACATGACCTACGAAGCATCAAATTTCATCACATTGGAAAAGAAAAATGGAGGAAAAGTCACTTTTGGAGACAATAGCAAAGGAAGAGTAATTGGTATAGGCAATGTTGGTAAGAATGACAAAATGTTTTTGAAAAATGTGTGGTTAGTTGAAAACCTAAAGTATAATCTAATTAGCATAAGTCAACTATGTGATGAAAATTATTTAGTCCAATTTGAAAAAGACAAATGTTTGATATTAGATGAAAATAATGAAGTTTTACACATGGGTTTTAGATACAATAATGTGTACAAAATTGACTTTGATAATTTGAAAAATGTCTTGGTACTATGCATGATGATATAAATTTATGGTATAGAAGATTAGGACATACAAACAATAAATTACTAAATAAACTTTCAAATCATGAATTGGTTAAGGTTTGTCTAAGGTTAAATTTGAGAAAAATAATGTTTGTGATTCATACCTTAAAGGTAAACAAATTAAAAGCTCATTGAAATTAAAATGAGTTATTAGTACACATAGGTCTTTGGAACTTTTACATCTTGATTTATTTGGACCAATTGATGTAGTAAGTTTAGGAGGAAAAAATATGTTTTTGTGATTGTTGATGATTTCTCTCATTTCACTTGAATTATTTTTCTTACTAGTAAAGATGAAATAATAAACATGTTTTCCAAAATTGCAAAAAGAATTCAAAATGAACTTGAACACAAAATTTCAAAAATTAGAAGTGATCATGGAGGAGAATTTGAAAGTAATAAATTTGAATTGTTTTGTGAAGAAAATGGAAGTACTCATAACTTTTCCACTCCTATGACACATCAATAAAATGGATTACTAGAAATGGCTAAAACAATTTTAAATGAAAGTAAATTGTCAAAATATTTTTGGGCCGATGTCATAAACACATCATGCTATGTTCTTAATAGAATTCTACTTAGGCATCTTGAGAAGAAAACTTGTTTTGAAGTTTTGTATGTAAAGAAACCAAATATTACTTATTTTAATGTTTTTAGTTGTAAATGCTATATTTTGAATGTCAAAGATAAACTAGGTAAATTTGATGCCAAATATGATAATGGTATGTTTCTTGGTTATTCAAGTACAAGTAAAACTTATAGAGTGTATAATAAAAGAATATTAGTTGTTGAAGAACATTAATGTTAAATTCAATGAGATTAATGATTTTTTGATGAACAAGCAAGTACATAATGATGAGGAACAAATAGTTGAAGTGCAAAGACTACTTGATGATGTGCAAAATGAGGACTTGGAAGAAAATAAAGTTGACACTCCAAATGTGGAAAAGATGGAAGAACCTCGAATTGTGGAAAACAAAATCATTCCAAGAAATTGGAGACATGCCTCATCACACCCACTTGAACAACTTATAGGTAACATAAATGAAGGTATAAAAACTAGAAACTCTTTGAAAAATCAATGTGCTTTTTCAGTATTTCTTGCTAATTTGCAACCCAACAATATAGATGAAGCATTTGAAGATTCAAATTGGATAAATGCAATGCATGAGGAATTTAATAATTTTGAAAGAAATCAAGTGTGGAACCTTGTGGAAAGACCTAAGGACCATTCCATTATTGGAACCAAATGGATCTTTCGAAACAAGTTAGATTAGTGACCAAGGGTTACTCACAAATTGAAGGGATTGATTTTGATGAAATATTTTCTCCCATTGTTAGACTTGATGCAATTCGAATGCTTTTGGCTTTTGCATGTTACAAAGGGTTTAAACTTTTTCAAATGCATGTAAAATTATCTTTTTTAAATGGTTTTATAAATGAAGAGGTTTATGTTGAACAACAGTTTTGAAAATTCAGATTTCCCTAATCATGTTTTCAAACTTTCAAAAGCTGTTTATGGATTGAAACAAGCTCCTCGAGCTTGGTATGAAAGTTTGAGTTAATTTTTAATTGAAAATGGTTTTCAAAAAAGGAAAGTTGACACCACATTATTTTTAAAACATGTTAAAAATGATATTTTAATAGTTCATATTTATGTTGATGATATTATTTATGGTGCTACTAATGAAAGCCTATGCAAAGAATTTGAAACTCTTATGCAAAAAGAATTTGAGATGCGTCTTGTAGGGGAGTTCACATTATTTCTAGGCCTACAAGTGAAATAATCCAAGGAAGGCATTTTTCTTAATCAAGAAAAGTATACAAGGGAGTTGCTTAAAAGATTTGGGATGAACGAATGTAAGTCGAGCACAACCCCTATGGACACTACTATAAAATTGGATAAAGATGAGAAAGGCAAGTCCATTGATAAAAAAAGTTACAGAGGTATGAATTGTAGCTTGCTCTATTTAACGACATTTAGACCAGATATAATGTTTAGTGTATGCTTGTGTGCTACGTTTCAATCCGCTCTCAAAGAATCATATTTAATCACTATAAAAAGGATAATGCGCTATTTAAAGCATACCTATGAATTAGGCATTTCTTACGATAGAAATTCTCCATTTGAATTTCATGCCTACAGCGATGCGAATTTTGTCGGGTGTAAAGTTGATAGAAAAAACACTAGTGAAATGTGTTGCTTTCTTAGTAGTTCTCATCTCATGGGCTAACAACAAACAAAACTTCATCGCACTTTCTATAGCCGGGGCCGAACATATAGCCGCCGGTAGTTGTGCACAAATATTATAGGTAAAACAACAATTGCTTGATTATGGTGTGAATTGTTCCAATGTACCCATGAAGTGATAACACAAGTGCTATAAAAATGACCAAAAATCCAATTCAACACTCTAGGACAAAACACGTTGACTTGTGATATCATTACATTAGACAACATGTGACCCTTAAAAATATTGTCATTGAACATGTGTCCACTGAAGTTCAACTTGCAGATATATTTACAAAACCCTTGAGTGAAGAACGGATTTGCATGCTTAGAAAAGAATTAGGAATGATTGAATCTTAATTGCACATCAATTCTAAGTAAAAGTGACTTGGTTATGCAATATCACTTTTGACATGAATTGAACATTAAATGTGTTGCACAATGATGTGAATTGTGTGGAGTGTGATAACTTGCTGAGTGATAGGCCAGAATTGAGATAAAATGAAATTTTGTGAAATGTGATCAAACTCCTCAACTCACTCTACCTGCAAGTGTACAGATCAGATGTAGTAGACTCAAGTGTCGTATCCGCAGTGATTTGAGAGCTAAATACTCACCATCTAGACTAGATGAATCCTAGACTAAGTAGCTAAAACAGTGAAATGGAGAAAAGGTAAAAACAGAATTTAACTATGAATAGGCAAGGGCTATTTTTGGTGTTTTGGTGATTAATATGGACTGGAATCTAACTACTAAGCTGAGAACTTAAGGGGATTATCAACTAATGAGAAATTCTCCTAGGAGTGGGGTTCATCTAGTTTAGCTATGGATGGATTGGAACAATTACAGCAATGCAAGTCAAATCTAATTCAACCTGAAATATGACTATTCTCATAGTGTAAATAAATCAGGACTAATTATCATATTCTCATATGAATGTTAGCTAGGTTGAATTAGAAAAGGATCCTCACTGATATTAAGTTATCATTAAGCACACGATTTAGCACCTTACTGATATTGCCAAAATCCTCTCAGATTTGGCAAATCAGTAAGTCTAAAATTGATACCACAACTAATCAACATTCATAATAAGGGAACAATTGACTCAATTAACCAAATAGGAATGTAATTAAATCCAATACTAATTCTAATGCTCTTGGTTTATCTCTAAACATTAAGGGGACCTAAAATCAACCTCTCAGTTGCAAATGCAAATGAGGTCCACATTAACACAAGTTGATTGGATGCATTGAACACATAATCACAGATTGGAATAGGAATCTAAGAATTCATCATTGCATCTTGATTCATTTCTGAACAAGTAAGAAACTATAAATCAACCTCTCGGTTGCCTATAAGTTTAGGATTTCACAATGACAAAATAGATTTCACAGAAATTAGGAAATCAGAATATCAGAATAGCATCAATATTAGAGAAGGGAATCAGCATTGTTCAAACTCCATCCATAACATGTAATTAGACTACTACCCTCTCCTAGGAGAGCTGGAATTTAGTTCCTCATAGATATAAAGTTTGATACAAAACAGGAAGAGATAACAATGCAAGCCATTCTGAAATCAAAAGAATAAAAATCTGTCGACTGGAAATCAGATTGCAACGGCCTCTCTTCAGCTCCTTCCTTAGCTCCCTGGTCCAGCAACCCTTGCTAATGGCGGCTCTCCCATTCTCATCTGGATTACTTCAGCTTTTATATGGTTTTTTATCACCCTTGGATGCAAATCAGAAGCTTCTATTGCCTCTGATTGTGCCATCAATCCTGTCCTAAAGAAATTCCAGCAGATTTCTTTACTTTTTGGATAGCAAATCAGTGGTCCCCCCTCCTTTTTCAGCTGGTTGTAGCATTGTATTACCTGCTAGAGGGGCAATGACAGTAAGCATCAAAGTTCTCAAATAAGAATTAAACAAATATGGATTAGTACAACAACTAAAATCAGCTCAATTACCCAATGCAGATTGGTGTTATGCAGAAATGATAAATACATGCATTATAGTCATAATTAACTAAATGTAGGCAATTTGAGGGGCTCCGTACATGTCAAATTAAATGCAAATGGAGTGAAAACTTAGTATGATCAGCTAGTGATCAAACTCTTCCAATCTTAGTCTTTTGTTTGTCCACAAGCAAAATAGTCAGAGCAAAATAGTCAGATATTAAGAACAAGGCTCGAATAAAATAGTTCACAAGTGAATTCAAATTCAGCTGATTGAAATCCAATGAGTTTCCCACTTTGCTAACATTCCATTCTTTCCAAAACCCAAACTCTGACTGAGGAATCACAAAGGCTAAAGCAAATTTAAGCATGAAAGAAGTACTAACATTAACTGATTTGAATTTCAGGGATTTTCAACTTTACTAAAAAGGTTGAACCACCAATATCTTGATGAACAGATTTAGGTATTGCTTAAACAGATTTGAAACCTGACTTTTATTCATGATAATGCAAGTAAACAGGTTTGAACCTGATTTTTATTTATGCTGGTCACAGGATAAAGATCCTGGTTTTATTCAAGAGAGGTTCCTTTTGGAATTGGCTCTCTTGATTCATGCATGCATGCAATGCAAAATGCAACTTTGATCTTTTTTTTTTGTTTTCTCCATTTTTTTCTTTTCTGTTCATGAAGTGAGCAATAGTTCAAACTCAAGTAAGGTTTAGATCCCTTAGTACAAATAGTCAAGTTTTCCTATTTAACATGGCAGCAAAAGCTTTGACTCCATTCTAGGCATCTTCTATTTTCAGACCAACCCATGAGTGTTAGCTATTATTACCCACAAAAGGAAAGGTTTCAGCTGAATTGGGTGTTGGAGTGTACTAGCTGTCATACTAGAGGATTTCACTCATTTTGGAGTTAAAATGATAACATGATTTGAGCTGAACAGTGTAGTGATAACTTGTGATATCTCAATGATAACTAGTGATAACTTGATGAAAATATTGATAACCGGGTGATAATAATGATAACTTGATAATAACAGTGATAGCTTGATGATAGTTATTATGTGAGCATTAAAATGAACTAAAAACATGATAATAGAGTTCAGAAATTCACTAGGTAACCTCCCAAAATTTATTTTTAGCACTATCCTCAGTGATGAGAAATATAGGAAAGGGAGAGGGTTGGAAGGCTATTAAATCTCGAAATTGTTCCTTGCTTCAGTTGGGTCCTTCATGTCAATCAGAAGTTTTTGTAATCAATTCTTCCTGGTATGCATCAGTATGGAATCAATTTTGCAAAGAATTAGAGAATGATCAATTTTTGGAAATAAAAAAAGTGCACAATTTAGCAATCTATATGAGGATTGAGAAATGCACTGAAATTTAGCAATGACAAATGTGAATAACTGATATGAGTGATAATTCAAAAATTCAGAATTGGCTCTAAGAATACTCCCTAGGCAAAAGGGTTAGAGGTGGATCTGATTCCTCTTTTGTTTATTCCTGCAAAACAAAAGGAAATTAGGTAACAAATGGCTTGGGTTGCCTCCCAAAAAGCATTCTATTTTAATGTCTTATGCTAGACATTGCTGCAATTGACATCAGCTAGGTGATTCTGGTGGATGAGACAATTTCAGCACTTCCTTAGCTGAATTCTCTACTGTGGGGTTATATAATTTTAGTCTCTGTCCATTAACCTTGAAAATATGAGAGTTATCATTCTCAAGGTCCACAGCTCCAAAGGGGTAAACTTTGTGGACTTTGAATGGTCCACACCATCTTGATTTTAATTTTCCAGGAAAGAGTTTAAGCCTTGAGTTGTACAGCAATACCAAGTCTCCAACTTTGAACTCTTTCTTTAATATCCTACTATCATGTCACCTCTTTGCCCTTTCCTTGTAAAATTCAGAATTGTGTTAGGCATTGAGCCTAATCTCATCTAGTTCATCCAGCTGTAATAGTCTTTTCTGTCCACAAGAATGCATATCAAAATTAAGCACCTTGACAGCCCAATATGTCTTATGCTTGAGCTCAATTGGCAAATGGCAAGTTTTTCCATAAACTAGCTTATACAGGGAGACACCAATTGGAGATTTATAGGCTATTCTATAAGCCCAAAGTGCATCATTCAGCTTGCTACTCTAATCTTTTCTGGTTAATGAAATAGTTTTTTTCCAGAATGGTTTTAATCTCCCTATTTGAGATTTCAGCTTGGCCATTGTTTGTGGGTGATAGTCTGTTGAAACTTTGTGCTTGACGCCATATTTACTTAGGAGGTTCTCAAAACTCCTCTCTATGAAGTGGCTGCCTCCATCATTGATAACCACTCTTGGCACTCCAAATCTTGGAAAAATGATTTCTTTGAACATTTTGATAACTGCCTTGGAGTCAGCAACTACTGTGGGGATTGTCTCTATCCACTTGGACACATAATCAACAACCAACAATTAAGTAGGAAAGGGCCCCATGTAATCAATTCCCCATACATAAAAAATTTCAACTTTCAGAATTCCATTTTGAGGCATTTCATTCCTTCGGAAAATTGACCCTAATCTTTGGCACACATCACAGCTCTTCACATACCTGTGAGCATCCTTGAATGGCATTCATGAAAATGTCTTTGAATTCATCTTCTGGCACACACCTTCTGAACATTCCATCAGGAGATTTCTTGAACAGAAATGGATCATCCCAATAATAATCTTTTATGTCATGGAAGAACTTCTTCTGCTGATATGAATAGTCATATGGAATGATTCCACAAGCTAAGTAATTCACAATGTCAGCATACCATTGGGCAGTGGCTGATAAAGCCATTAAGAAGTCACCAGGAAAGGAATCATTGATAGGAATTATAGGGAATTCCTGACTTCCTTCTAATTTGGACAAATGGTCAGCCACTAAATTTTTAGTGCCCCTCTTGTCCCTGATCTCCACATCAAATTCTTGGAGCAACAAAATCCATCTGATTAATCTTGGTTTTGATTCTTTCTTGCTGATCAGGTGCCTCACAGCTTGGTGGTCAGTGTACACAATGACTTTGGCTCCAACTAGATAGGATCTGAACTTGTCAAATGCAAACACCATAGCCAATAACTCTTTTTCAGTAGTGGCATAATTGACTTGAGCTTCATCCAAGGTTTTTCTAGCATAATAGACAACATGTTGCCTCTTGTCCTTGGTCTGGCCTAACACTGCCCCTACTATCTGATCAGAAGCATCACATATTATTTCAAAAGGTAGTGACCAATTTGGTGGTTGCACTATTGGGGTTGATGTGAGGGCTTGCTTTAGTTGGTTAAAATCTCTCAAACAATTTTCATCAAAATTAAATTCAGCATCCTTTGCTAGTAGCTTTGTGAGGGGTCTGGCTATCATTGAAAATTTTTTGATGAACCTTCTGTAAAAACCAGCATGGCCTAAGAAACTCCTCACTGCCTTCACATTCTTTGGAGGTGGTAATTTCTCAATGGTTTCAATCTTGGCCTTGTCCATTTCAATCCCTCTGCTAGAGACAATGTGGCCTAGTACAACTCCCTCTTGAACCATGAAATGACATTTTTCCCAATTCAGAAGCAGATTGGATTTCTTGCATCTTTGCAACACCTTAGTCAAATTTTCTAAACAGCCTTCAAAGAAATCACCATAGACTGAAAAGTCATCCATGAAGACTTCCATAATGTCTTCAATGAAATCTGAAAAAATGGACATCATACACCTCTGAAATGTGGCAGGGGCATTGCACAAACCAAATGGCATTCTTCTGTAGGCAAATGTCCCATATGGACAAGTGAAAGTAGTCTTGTCCTGATCTTGGAATGGATTGGAATCTGTAAAAATCCTGAGTAGCCATCCAAGTAGCAGAAGTGAGAGTGTTTGGCTAGCCTCTCAAGCATTTGATCAATAAAAGGGAGTGGGAAGTGATCCTTCCTGGTTGCCTTATTCAATTTCTTGAAATCTATGCACATTCTCCATCTAGTTACTGTTCTGGTGGAAATTAGCTCATCTGAATCTGATTTCACCATTGTGATTCCATCCTTCTTTGGTACAACTTTAACTGGACTAACCCACTCACTATCTGAAATTGAATATATGATTCCAGCATTCAAGAGTTTGAGCACTTCCTTTTTCACAATCTCCTTCATAACATGATTCAATCTCCTTTGGCATTCAATTGTGGACTTGTAATTCTCTTCCATGGGAATCCTGTGCATGCAAATTGAAGGATTGATTCCCTTGATATCTTCAATTGAGTAGCCAATTACTTCCCTGTACAGCTTGAGTCTCTTTAGTAGCTCTTGGGGTAAATTGGCATTGATTATCATTGGATATATGGAATTCTCTCCCAGAAACTCATACTTCAGATTACTAGGAAGAGGTTTCAATTCCAATTTAGAAGAATTTTCCTTGGTTGAGCTGGTCTGGAATTCAGTAGTGAAAACCTCTTGGACTACAATTTGGATTTCTGATTTGTCCATTGATTTGACGAATCCATCACAGATTGGCAGACTTTAGCTTCAGGGTCCTCTAGTTCCTTCAAGTGATCAAACATAAGACATCTTTGCAGAGGGTCTTCAATTGGGATTATTGCAGAAACTTGCTCCACTATCTGATTAATCTATCCATCTTCAAAGTCTTCCTGTTGAAAGTTGGGGCTACTGATAACTTGAGCTAGATTGAACTCTACCTTGTCCTCTCCAATCTGAAATGTCAATCTACCTTCCTTGACATAAGCTCCTGCAGTGGCTAGGAAGGGTATGCCTAACAAAATTGGGGTGTTCAGGTCCTCATCCATGTCAAGTACAACAAAGTCTACAGGAATGTAGAACTTTCCAAATTTCAGTGGTATCTCTTTAAGAATTTCATGTGAATATTTGATTGACCTATCAGCTAGCTGCAAGGACATGTTGGTGGGCTTCAGATCTCCAACCTCTAGCTTTCTGCACAGTGACAAACGGATTACACTGACAGAAGCTCCCAAATCACACGGCTCTTTGGATTTTCCTATTCCTAATTTCACAAGGAATTGAAAAGCTTCCTGGATCTTTCAATTTGGGAGGGAGCTTGTTCTGAATTATGGCTGGGGCTTCTTCAGTCAGGGCTATTATCTCATGCTCCATAATTCTCCTTTTCTTGGTTAGAATCTCTTTGAGGAACATTGCATATGATGGCATTTCCTGAATTGCTTCTCAAATGGCACATTAATGTAGAGTTTCTTCAAAATTTCCAAAAATCTCACATACTGTTGATCTTGTCTAGCTTTGACCAGTCTCTGTGGAAAAGGTACAGGATAAAAAATTCTAGCCTTGACTTCATTCTGAGGGTTCTTGTTCTTGTTTTCCACCACAATTTCTTCAATTGGCTCTTCTGCAGGCTTTGAGTTTGAATTTGCTCTAGCTGAATTGTCCTCAACATGCCGTATTGATTCTTCAATGATTCTTCCACTTCTGAGCTGGACAGCTTGGACTTGTTCCTTGGGATTGACTTCTGGTTGTCCTGCGAAGAACACTAGTGGCCTAGCTGAGGTACTGGCTTGTTGTGAAATTTGGCTCTCAAGTACTTTATTATGGGCACTCAAGGTCTCTAATTCAGTAGTTAACTTCAACATTGCTTCTTCCTGTTTCTCTTGCTTCTTCAGGATTGTTTGCAGTTGCTCCTCCATTTTTGATATCTGAGGGGCTTGCACTGGATGCTCATATGGAGGTCTTTGCATCTGGACATTTGGAGGCTGACTATAAGGAAGGGGTTGATTCTTTGGCAAAATCTTGGGCTGCAAATTTGAATTCTGCATTGGAGGTGCCTGATAGTGATTGGCCTTGTATGACAAGTAGGGGTGATTTCTGTTCTCTGGAGTGTAGTACTCAGCATGGAGTTTCACTCCATAGTTTGCCACAACATTCACTTGGTCAATTGATTGCTCATATTGTTGCATAATTAAATTGTAGCTCTCAGTCATATGCCCTTGATTTCCACATACATCACATTTGTTTTCAGAAATGGATGCCTTGCTCACATTGGGTGATAAATTCAGCTTGGATAAAGCCTTTTGCAGGACTTCTTCAATTTGGTCAGATAAGTTGTTCACTTGATTTTCAGCTGGTGGCCTTCTTGTTCTATCATGGGTAAGGAAATGATGGTTCTTGGCAATGTTCTCAATGTATGCTTCATCAATGTTTTTGAAGGCAAAAATCCCTCATGCAGCAGTGTCCAAGGCTACTTTGCTAGGATAGTTCAGTCCTTTATGAAAATAATTGACCAATTGCCACATTTCAAATCCATGGTGTGGATATGCCCTCAATAGACTTTGAAGTCTTTGTCAAGCATCACATATGTTTTCTTGATCCAATTGATAGAATCTAGCAATCTGGTCCCTATAGTTGTTAGTCTTGCTAAGGGGAAAAATTCAGATAAGAACGATTGCACAATGGACTTCCAAGTTGCAATTTCTTCAGGTGTAAGAGACTTGCACCAAATCTTAGCCCTGTCCTTGAGTGAAAAGGGAAACAATCTCATGTACACAGCATTCATAGGAGTGTTGTGGAAGTGGATTGTGCTGCACATTTCCTTGAAGTTATCAATATGTAGAGCTAGGCCTTCAATCCCTAATCCAACAAATTGGTGTTGCCTAATCATTGTAACTAGTGGTGGATTCAACTCAAAGGTAACAGCAGGTGCAATGACTCCATCCACTGGTTGTCCTCTAGCATTACGAGGTGAATAATAGTCCTTTAATGTTCTTGGAGCAGCCATGGCTTGATTGTTGACCTCTTCTTAAAAAATTCTTCTCCTTCTTTGTTCTCTTTGCAATCTTCTTCTTCTATTGAATCTTCTCTCAAGTTCAGGATCAGATAAGTATAAATCTTCTTGACTATCTGAATCCTGCGTAAATTGAAATCAGAAATATCAAATTCAGAAAAGAAAGAAAATCAGACAAGAATGAAGAATTTAGAATGATAACTTGCAAAAACTGAAAACTAGTTTAAAAATGAGAATGACAACTAGTCTTAAACTAATCTAAACTACTTAAAGTTAATCTAATTAGCATCAAATCCTCGAAAATGGCGCCAAAAACTTGATGTGAATTGTGTGGAGTGTGATAACTTGCTGAGTTATAGGCCAGAATTGAGATAAAATGAAAATTGAAATGTGATCAAACTCCTCAACTCACTCTACCTGCAAGTGCACAGATCAGATGTAGTAGACTCAAGTGTCATATCCACAGTGATTTGAGAGCTAAATACTCACCATCTAGACTAGACTAATCCTAGACTAAGTAGCTAAACAGTGAAATGGAGAAAAGGTAAAAACAGAATTAAACTATGAATAGGCAAGGGCTATTTTTGGTGTTTTGGTGATTAATATCGACTGAAATCTAACTACTAAGCTGAGAACTTAAGGGGATTATCAACTAATGAGAAATTCTCCTAGGAGTGGGGTTCATCTAGTTTAGCTATGGATGGATTGAAACAATTACAACAATGCAAGTCAAATCTAATTCAACTTGAAATATGACTATTCTCACAGTGTAATGAAATCAGGACTAATTATCATATTCTCATATGAATGTTAGCTAGGTTGAATTAAAAAAGGATCCTCACTGATATTAAGTTATCATTAAGCACACGATTTAGCACCTTACTGATATTGCCAAAATCCTCTCAGATTTGGCAAATCAGTAAGTCTAAAGTTGATACCACAACTAATCAACATTCATAATAATAGAACAATTGACTCAATTAACCAAACAGGAATGTAATTAAATCCAATACTAATTCTAATGCTCTTGGTTTATCTCTAAACATTAAGGGGACCTAAAATCAACCTCTCAGTTGCAAATGCAAATGAGGTCCACATTAACACAAGTTGATTGGATGCATTGAACACATAATCACAGATTGGAATAGGAATCTAAGAATTCATCATTGCATCTTGATTCATTTTTGAACAAGAAAGAAACTATAAATCAACCTCTCGGTTGCCTATATGATTAGGATTTCACAATGACAAAATAGATTTCACAGAAATTAGGAAATCAGAATATCAGAATAGCATCAATATTAGAGAAGGAAATCAGCATTGTTCAAACTCCATCCATAACATATAATTAGACTATTACCCTCTCCTAGGAGAGCTGGAATTTTGTTCCTCATAGATATAAAGTTTGATACAAAACAGGAAGAGATAACAATGCAAGCCATTCTGAAATCTAAAAAGTAAAAATCTGTCGATTGAAAATCAGATTGCAGCGGCCTCTCTTCAGCTCCTTCCTTGGCTCCCTGGTCCAGCAATCCTTGCTAATGGCAGCTCTCCCATTCTCATCTGGATTACTTTAGCTTTTATATGGTTCTTAATCACCCTTGGATGCAAATCAGAAGTTTCTATTGCCTCTGATTGTGCCATCTGTCCTGTCCTAAAAAAATTCCAACAGATTCCTTTACTTTTTGGACAACAAATCAGTGGTCCCCCCCTCCTTTTTCAGCTGGTTGCAGCATTGTATTACCTGCTAGAGGGGCAAGAACAGCAAGCATCAAAGTCCTCAAATAAAAATTAAACAAGTATGGATTAGGACAGCAACTAAAATTAGCTTAATTACCCAATGCAGATTGGTGTTATGCAGAAATGATAAATACATGCATTCTAGGCATAATTAACTAAATTTAGGCAATTTGAGGGGCTCGGTACATGTCAAATTAAATGTAAATCGAGTGAAAACTTAGTATGATCAGCTAGTGATCACACAACACTTTCATTTATGTGAAATAAATCCTATGAACTAAATCTCAATGATTAAAATTTAAAAAAATAGTGAAAAATGGCTGTCAAAATAGGATCGATTGACCGATATGATTCACTAGTCGACTGGTATATGACTGCGTTCGGTTGACATACATCGACTGATGGATTGTTTATTGCAAAAACAACTATCCGGTCGACCGCTGGACATGACTGGTCGATTTGTATATGCACAAATCACGCAGTATAAGAATTCCACCGGTCGACCTCCTCTTAATATTTTACTTCGACCGCTGCCCAAGCCACCGCCGATCGTCCGACCATCACTGTCGCCGCCGACCTCCCTTGTCCCCCGCCACTCTCACTCCTTCCTTTCGTCGTCATTTTGGGCATGCCCCACTCTTCTGTTCGCGGTGACCCCTGTCGCCTTCGCCACCTTCCCTGTCCACTGTCAGCCACCATTTTGCTTCCCTTCTTCCTTCATCATCGACGCCCCTCTTTCAACCAATCGTTGTATTCTCCCTCTCCATCGGTGAACCAGGCAGCCACTGTCGACAATCCTATAGCAACTTTCGGCCGCCCTCTGATCCTCTTTCTTTAGGCCTTTCTCATCATTGTCACATCCTTCTTTCGGCCGCCCTCTTTCGGCTCTCTCATCACATCCTCTTCCCTTCGGTCGCCGCCGCGGTCTCCTTCTCTCTATCATAGTTGTCATCTCCCTGACGCCTTCCCTTAGTCACTTTTCTTCCGGCGCCCCTTCCAACCACCGGCTAATTAAACCCATTTTAGTCCTTCCGGCCATCCCTTCCATTTCTTTCGGCCACCATTGTTAAATCCATGGCCGACGATGACGAAGGGTATTCATGTATTCGGCTAGTCATTCAGTGCCGTCGTCATTTCTATGGATCAGGTAGTAGCATTCATGTCATCCCAAATGAGCTTGAACTTGGAATGCGAACCCACGCCTATCTAACGTGGATGAGGACGATCCCGTGGATGTACTTGTCAGCCACCTACCATTGATCCCATTGATTTTGATAGTCATCTCTTTCTCACTAGGGATGTGTCTGCTAGTTTAGATGCCTTGTATGCCTCTCGTGAAGTCCTACATGCCTACACCATTGATTGGGATACTCTAAACATTCCAGACGTTTAGAATATATTCGAAACCATCGGTTGGCTGTCACTGTTCTCTCTCATAGAGAGTATGTATTCTCGTCTTGTTCGTCATTTCTATGCGAACATGACGATCACTCGGGAAGCCATCATCACCTATGTCCTTGGAGTACCCATTCGTGTTGATCCTGACCATCTTTGTTACATCTTTGGCATTCCGTGCTCATTACATGGTTTCTATTCATTTGTCACCCATGGTTGGCCCTCCGATTATCTTCCAATTGCGGATGGCATCCGTACAGTTTTTTGTGGACAGGATATCCACATACCGTCGAAAAGCCTATAGACATCTCCATCCGACCATGAAAATGGCGCATCACATCCTAAGTCGTATGATTACTCCTAGAGCCGGACACTATACAGTGGTCACACACTTTGACCTATTCTTTCTTCCTTGTCTCTGTATACATGACGCCACATTCCTCCATTTTGGTCATTTGCTTTTCTATCACATGGATCACACCTTCCAAAAGGTCTCCTCAGTGGTCGGTACCACCTATATTTTGGGGCATGGATCACTAAGATCTTAATCCATTTTGGTGTTGACATTCTTGTGGATGAGGAGTACATCCGACCTTGCCCCATTGATGCCATCGGTTCCATGACCTTGCATCGAAAACATTTTAGGATTGGCGAGCCGACACTGAAAACATCTTAGGATTGGCGTGACGGCACCGATGGATTCTAACGATGGAGATGATGCCCCCGATGGAGAATCAGCACTGACAGCCACTGAAGCTACACCGGAGGCTGGCCCCAGCTTCCCTCCACCTTCGACACCCGCTGAGCATATTGGATCTTCCCACTCAACATCCTATACCACCTATGATTTCACAGCCATTCACAGCAAGTGGCTATAGACCATCGCGTGACTCAGATGGATTGTCGTGTTTGACAGATGTAGCGTGACTCTCATTACGTTGTGGGCTCGCTACAGGCCTACTATGCATCGCAGGGATTTATTCTGCCCATAGCTCGTGATGATGATAGTCCCGATGAGGAGTAGTTGTGTTGTCTCACTCTTTGATGATGTCAAAAAGGGAAGAAATTGGGACAATGTTATGATGTTATATTTTTAGTTTCTTCGATGTACCTTAGTTAGTTATTATGTGTTTACATGTCATGCACCATTGTTGTAGTGACTACAGTCACATTTGTTAGTGCATGAACACATGATGTATTATCGACTATGAATGTAATATGATGACTTTTTCTTCATGAAGAATATGCCTTATTTGATTTCATATCTATTTTTTGCCATATGTTCATATTGTCCCAAATTATTATGAGAATATAAAGGCCACTTATTTAGGGGAAGAAAAATTTGAAATATGCATGAATGTAGGGGGAGCTTGCTCACTATTTACTTACATTTCATCTTCTTTCTTTCTCTCTCTCTTTATCGTCCAATTAGTTTGTCATCATCAAAAAAGGGGAGATTATTGAATCCCTTGTTTTGATGATAACAAATCAAATTGAACATAAAAGTTACTAATTTATGCTCAAGTGACGATATGCAGGTGTAGGATTGATATGACCTCATTTGCAAAAGAAATCGCCAGTTAAAATGATAAAAATAAAAGTTCAACATACGACCGGTCGTTCGGCCATGGAGACTAATTGATTGATAACACCAGAAGAAATGATGAGACAATACCAATCGACGGTTCGGTCATTGCACCGGTCGATCGATCAGTATAGTAGTGAATTCAGAAATGACGATACTATATCGGTCGACGCCGAGACTATACCGGCCGATGTACTAGTCAACTTCGAGATATACCGGTCGATGTCGAGATGTTACCAGTCTATGTATCTATTGAAGGACCAGACGACCAGACATGCATAAAATCCCAGATATGCCGCAATGGTCATATTGACCGGTCGACCGGCCCATTAATGCGGTCGACCGGTCATAGTGCCAGATAACCAGTAACGACATTTTTCAAGTAGAAAATTGTGAAAGAATTTTTAGATGAAATTTTCACCTGTAGAAGCTTATAAAAGGAGTGTCAAAGCATGAAGAAAACTCATCCAAGCAAGAAAGATTATTCAAAAGTTCCTTTCAAGTTCTTCAGCCCAAATTTACAAGTTCTTCCCTTTCTCTTCTAAGCTTTGAGTGTGATAAACTTTTGTAAAAAAAGAGAGCTAGAAGGAATTATTATTCTCTGATACAGTAAGATTGAGAGATCATTGTAAAGGAGGTGTGCCTTGCCTCTTGAGCGGAGAAAAAAGTGTGTGGTGTAAAGAGGGTTATTCTCTTCCTACAAAAAAAGAGAAAGATAGTGGATCTTTGGCCGTCTCGTGGTCGAGAAGTGGGAGTGGGGATATAAGCCAAAGAGTTGAGACCAAACCTCGTCAACATATCGTGTCTCTCTGTGTTTGCTCTCTTACTAACTCTTTATCATTATTTGCTTGTGATCAGTTTTATTGATTTTTGAAAGTGATTTTGCGAAAATATTTTTATACACTAATTCACTTCCCTCTTGGTGCTTTCGATCCTACAATTGCATACTCATACTCTTAGAAATTCGATTCATCTTCTTTGACGTATGCTCTGGTCTTTTGTGAGAAGATGTACTTTAAGCTTTTGTGGTCTATAAGCATCGTCAAAATAGGGTTCATTGTCAATCTTCTTTTCCAATTCCTACAAATTATTTTCAAGTTTGTCGCGTTTTTGATGAGGTTCTTCAATGGTGAAAAAATCTTGTGGAAATTTGATGTGACTCTCTAATAGTATCCTGCAAGTCCAAGGAAGTTGTCTTCGTCACATTCTTTAGTTGAGTTCATTTGGCTATAGGTTCCACCTTTACATGATCAACCATTTGTGCTGTGAGGAACGTTATCTCATTCTGCCAAAATTTGTGTTTCTAGATTTCAGCATATAACTTATTTCTTTTAATGTTTGTCGCACGATCAGCATGCTCCGCATGTTCCTCTGGGCTCGATGAATATATTAGGATGTTGTCAATGAACATTATCATAGACTTGCCCAATTATGATATGGACACTCTATTCATCAGACCCATGAAGACTACCAGTGCATCAACCAATCTGAAGGGCTTCACCCAAAATTCCTAATGTCCATATCTGATCCTAAATACTATCTTTGACAAGTTAGCATCAGCTATTTGAAGTTGATGATAGCCGCTACACAGATCGATGTTTGAAAACCCTTTTGTCGAGGACAATTGGTTGAAAATGAAGTTGATCTTGAGTTATCCAATGCAGTGTCAAGTATGTCGTCATTTGCCAACACACTTGGATGTTGTGATTTCCCCATGCCATTATATGTACGCTTCATTACTTTAGCTATTGAGTTAAATTACTCGATATTTGTGGCACATTATTACCACCAGCTATTTGATAACCTTATTAGAAATATTGTTATATATGTGCTTCCACTATTCACTTCACTTTTCACTGGGTAATCCTTCATTTTTATGAAAAGTAAATTATGAACTATATCCATTCAATATAACACATGCTATTTGGATAATATAAGTTATCTAAAGTATGATTGAAGTGAAGGTTACAATTAGACATGATTAAGCTTAAAGTGAGCCCTAACATATCAATCTATTTAGGTGATTCTTGCATTATCCTTGAAGGTCTATAATTTTTTGCTTTGGAGGTCCAATACGCCTTGGTTCATTGCAATCTCTTGCGAGGTGGCCCATCTAGCCACAATTCAAGCATGCTCAGTTCTTCTAGTAACGCATTTTGTCGAAGTGATTGCGTTGTTCTCTAAATGGTTGAGGCTCATTCCTCATTAGATATGGCCTCCACGATTACCGTTGTCTTGACAAGGCTTCTCTCATCATTTTTCTTGTCATCTATCTTTATTCGTAGTATGATTCTGATCATAGTCGATATGTGCTTGATTCAGTTGGGTTGTGTTTGTTGCTTTGTCATCTTCAAGCATGGTAGTGAACTCTTCAACAACTTGAAGGGTCTGATAGTTATAACGCTTCACCCTTACATGGAGGCCTGGCTTGAGATCTTTGACTCATCGCTTGATGTGGTTTCTCTCCTAATACTTCTCCAACTTTAAGAACTTGGTCAAGTATTGCTTGACCGTCATGGTACCCTGCTCGAGATTCACATATTCCTCATATCTTTTGGCTCTATGGATAGTATATAGAGATCTTTAAATATCATTTTAAATTTTTCCTAAGTAATCACAACTTTTCTTGAGAATGTTGTTACTTTGTTTTCACCCAATGTCTAGCATGACGCCTCGTGGCCCAAATAGTCTTGCAGTTCTCACCACAATCTATCCTTACTAGAGTGTATTTAATTTCCTCCAGACACATATGGGATTCTTCGAAGTTGCCATTCCCATGAAATTGAGGAGACTATAATTTGAGAAAATGTTTAATGGTCTCTTTACGATCATCGTGAAAAGGAGCGTCATGACAGGGCATTGATATATTTTGTATGAAAAATCCATGCGGAGGCAATCCCTGTCAGTGTTGTTCCTCTTGATGTTCATTGCCATGACAACTAGTAACATAAGGGGTAAAATTCGATCGAGCGAAACGAGCTCTGTCATGCTCGTGACAAACATTGTCACGGTTGTAACAAAGCCTGTTACGGCCATGACACCCAATGTCCTGATCGTGACAGAATGTAGGGGATTTCAGGGCTTCTGTCACATCCGTGACGACCCTTTTCACGACCGTGACTGTTGCAGAAACCTTATATAGTATATTATATGTTATTTTCAAAGTATTAATAGTATGTAGTAATGCTTGATGATTGTATAAGAACCTAAATACACGTATTTACATGTTTCTCATGTAACTAGGTTAAAATATGAAGATCAAGCAACGTAAATGTTTGTTGTTTGAAAAGCATAATGAACCCAATTGTGAATGATGTTACACTTTATAGCCCTTTATCGGATATTTACCCGGAATGATTGTTACACACATCAACAATGGTGTGTCATTCCGATGTCACCGTCAGGCGAGAGTCCAGAATGATCGTTACATGCATCGACAACGGTGTGTACATTCTGATGTCACCTTCGGGTGTCACGGGGGAGCATTGTCTCCATGGCTTAGCTAGCCTATTGAGAGAATAAGACATAAATTCCAACTATCGGAAGATATAACCTAATGGAAAGGACCAATGATCGATAGAATGGAATGATGTCCCACACAAGTGGAAGTCCGAAAGGGTTATAAAGCAACTCTGAGGAAAGTTATGAAGGCGATGATTATGGCAAGTGTACTTCACTTATACGCCTATGGACTGAATTGATGATTGTTTTGATTGGCCATACTATATGTATGATGATTTGATTTCACATCCTCCATGCTACGGCTTATAAATGCATGATGATAAATTGATGTTAATGAATGACATGTAGATCACATGATAAGTGCATGGCATGCATATTGTTTCCTTCTTATGTATGAAGATGATGATGCATGTCATGTAGTATTATGTATAGGATTATAGCATTGCATGCATAGTCTTTACATACTCTAACAGGAAAACCTCTGTATCTTGGAACTTTGCAAGTGCACAATGATTTTGATGGATGGTGAATCAGCTCATGACGAGATGATTGCACACTGGTCTAGAAGTTGTAGAGTCTTTATATTTAGAGTCATTTGACTATGTTTTTCAAGAGATGTTTTGACGATGGCTTTGAGACGTTTTAAATTGCTATTAGTGATGATGTTTAGTTGTGTTTTCAATTCTATAACATTACTTTTGATGTTTTCTCGAAGTTTTCTGCATTAATTGAAGAATTATTTTATCTTATTTAAATGGCTTTATGCTTCGCCTGTAATAGATAAGAATCATATTTTATTATGATTATGTGATGGCGATTGGGCTAACACAGTCGAATGACCTAATTATCCTTGGAAATTGGGGTGATATTCGGGGTGTTACAGAATGGTATCAGAGCATGCTTAGGACCTAGTCTAAGTATGTTACAAAATTGATAAGTGTCTAAGTCCATATGCAATCATCATGAGCAGCCATTCAAAGTTGAGTATGTAAGTATTGTGCCATTGATTGTATTATTGAAATTGACCAACTAATGTTGGTTAATTATTGTTATGTTAAGGATGAAAGCAAAATAGTCTTCCAATGGGGATGCTAATTAATGCATTCATGATTGATAGTATTGTCAAATTGACTGCGGGCAATATGTAATAAGAGAGATGTGAATCTCATTATGAATTGTAAGAATGGTGGATATGTCATAAGAAATTGCTCAAAATTATATACATAATTGTTCATGATAATTGAACAAATCTTTATAGTCCAAAGACTATGAAATGACTAAAGAGATTGTAGTGAAAAATTTAATTTTCACAAGGACAAATAAAAATTTAATGAAATGTTGAGAGAGTAAACCACTAGCCAGTACCTCCCAAAGACATCAGTCATGATTGGAGGAGTAAAATATTTAGTTAACCTTGTAGTGCTATCTATGGTAGACTACGATGTTATTCTAGGCATGTATTGGTTATCTTATCATGATGCCTATTGAGATGCCGAGAGAAGAAGGTGCAAATAGACAGGAAAAATGAAAGTTCTGTGATCTTTCGTGGAATTTCATCAAAAGAGAAGAAGATGATGATCTCCTCGATGAAGGCAACCAAGATGTTAATTCCAGCCCAATCCACTATAGGAACTTGAAGTGGCAAGGGACTTTCCTAATGTATTTTCCGATGAGCTCCTGGGATTACCTTCGGAAAGGAAGATCGACTTCGACATTGACTTAATGCCAAGGATGACTCCTATCTCAAAACCTCCCTATAGGATATCACCAACTGAGATGAATGAATTGAAGACGCAATTGCAGGAACCACTGGACAGAGGATTCATTAGGTCAAGTGTGTCCCCATAGGGTGCACTAGTCATATTTATGAAGAAGAAGGATGGGTCACTGAGGTTTTGCATAGACTACAGGAGTTGAACAAAGTGACCATAAAAAGCAAGTATCCTCTGCCACAATTGACGATCTTTTTTATTAATTATCCACAACATCAGTCTTCTCAAAGATTTATTTGAGAAGTGGATACCATCAGCTCAAAGTAGTTGATGAAGACATGACAAAGACAGCCTTTAGATCCAAGTATGGTCACTATAAGTTTTTTATTATACCTTTTGGACTAACAAATGCTCCTATAGCATTTATGGATTTGATGAACAAGATCTTCAAGCCTCATCTTGATAGTTTTGTCATTGTATTCGTGGATGATATCTTGATTTACTCATCAAGTATAGAAGAACACCAAAAGCACCTACAGATAGTTTTGGAGACATTGAGGCAGCACGAGTTGTATGCCAAATTCTCTCAAGTATGAATTCTAGTTGGAACAAGTAATGTTCTTGGACCATATAGTGTCAAAAGAAGGGATTTCAGTTGATAGATATAAGAAGTTTTCTTGGATTGGCCGGTTATTACAGAAGGTTCATTCAAGACTTCTCAAGATTGCTGCCCCTATGACCAAGCTGACCAGGAAAGGTGAAAAGTTCAATTGGACACAAAAGTGTGAAGATAACTCCTTGGAACTAAAAAAGAGATTAACCACTGCACTAGTGCTAACAATTTCCACAGGAGTTGAAGGCTACGTAGTGTTCAGTGACGCTGGTAGAACTGAATTGGGTTGTGTGTTGACGCAGCATGGAAGAATGATAGTCTATGCTTTAAGATAACTCAAACCTCACGAGAAGAACTGTCCTACTCATGACTTGGAGTTGGCAATAGTAGTGTTTGCTGTGAAGATATGTGGGCACTACTTGTATGGGGAATAATTTGAAGTGTTTACTGACCACAAGAGCCTCAAATATGTGTTGACTCAGATAGAACTCAACATGAGACGGAGGCGATAGCTAGAATTTCTGAAGGACTATGAGTTTGACATTCTTTACCATCTAGGTAAGGTCAACTTAGTAGCAGATGCTCTAAGCAGAAGATGGGAAGAGTCAATGGCTTGCTTTTAAGAGTTTACAAATGGACCTTTATTGAAGAAAGTACTCAGGGGAAGTTGATGATGCATTGTGTCATTCAACTTGATCTAGTGGCAAGGATAGCACAAGTTAAAAAAGAAGATCCAGAGTACAAGGACATGAATGCCTTATGTGAAAAAGGGCACCTAGGCTATAGGATGGAAAAGATGGGACAATCAAGTTCCAAGACAGGTTATGGGTACCCGAAGATAAAGAGCTCAAAGAGGAAATTCTGACTGAGTGTCACAAGTTAGAATTTTCCATCCACTCTGGAACCATTAAGATGCTCAAGAGCCTACAAAGGACATTTTGGTCGAGGGACATGAGAAGAGAAGTGGCAGAATTTATTTTCAAATGCTTGGTCAGCCACTAGGATTGTTAGACCCATTACCCATACCACAGTGGAAGTGGGAGGAGATC
This sequence comes from Pontederia crassipes, assembly GCA_030549335.1. Taxonomy (NCBI): domain Eukaryota; kingdom Viridiplantae; phylum Streptophyta; class Magnoliopsida; order Commelinales; family Pontederiaceae; genus Pontederia; species Pontederia crassipes. Next base: position 60,798,326 of record CM060189.1, on the reverse strand, counting down.
ACAATGGATTTCATTGTGGGTCTCCCAAAGGCACAGAAGGGTCACGATGCCATCTGTGTCATCGTTGACAAATTAACTAAGTCAACTCACTTCTTACCTTATAATGTGAGACAATCAGCTGCAAGTTATAATGGGAGGAGATCACAATGGATTTCATTGTGGGTCTCCCAAAGGCACAGAAGGGACACGATGCCATCTGTGTCATCGTTGACAAATTAACTAAGTCAACTCACTTCTTACCTTATAATGTGAGACAATCAGCTGCAAGTATGGTGAAGTTATATGTTGATGAGCTTATCCGATTACATGGGATTTATGTTTCCATTGTATCAGATAGAGACCCTAGATTCACAGAAAGGTTTTGAAGAGGCTTGCAGCATCCGTTTGGCACGAGGTTGCATTACAGCACTACATTTCACACTCAGAGCGATGGGCAAAGTGAAAGGATGATCTAGACCTTTGAGGACATGCTCAGAGCATGTGCAATAGATTGGCAAGGCAGCTGGGATGACCATCTCACTCTAGCTGAGTTTGCCTACAAGAATATTACCACTCCACCATAAAGATGGCACCATTTGAGAAGGAAGACTACTAGGACCAGAACTAGTAGAGAAATATGCAGAGAAGGAAGATTTGATACAAGAGGGAATGATGGCAACTCAAAGCCGGTAGAAGAGTTATGCAGATAAGAAAATAAGGGAACAAATCTACCAAGTTGGTGATCATGTATTGTTGAAGATATCTCCAACTAAAGGAGTCATGAGGTTCAGTAGAAAGGGCAAGCTGACTCCTAGGTACATCGACTCCTTTGAGATTTTGGAGAAGGTGGGAGAAGGAGCATACAAGTTAGCATTGGCTCCTTCATATGCTAGAATCCATAATGTTTCCCATGTGTCAATGCTTCGCAAGTACACATGTGACAGTTCCCATGTGGTAGTAATTAAAGAGACAACCATCAAGGAAGACCTCACGTATGAGGAGTATTCTATTGAGATGTTGGAGTATGGTGAATGTCGACTGAGGAACAAAATGGTGAAATGGTGAAGATTGTATGGAAGCACCACAATGGAACCGAAGCGACATAGGAACTAAAAGAAGAGATAAAAGAATAATTTTCAAGACTATTTGGTAAGTGTTCTATGTTATAGTTTAAAATTTGAGGATGATTTTTTCTTAAGCGGGGGGAGGATGTAATATCCTAGATTTTTAATCAAGGGCAATTTGGACTTTTTTCCAATCCCTCGTGATATCCTTATATGTTTCTCCCCCTTTACCTCTTTTTCTCCACATCTTGGCAGCTAGGGTTTGAGAAAGGAGAAAGAGAAGAACCGGGAGAAGGAAGAAGAGGAAAAAATAGAAGAAGAATTGATCAAGGTATGGGGGATCTAAAACACTCTCTCCTCTTTCAATGTTCTTCCTATAATGAATTCAGAGCAAGAGAACACCATGTTCTCTTATTGGATTATAATTGAGGGTTTTTAATCATGAAAATAATTAGATCTATGCATGTATAGGTTTTTTATAATCAGATCTATGCATGTACAAGTTTTTATGATTAGATCTAATAGTTAAGGTTCATATGTTCTTATTGTTCATAATTTGTGGATAAACCCTAGATCTAAAAATTTGATGTTTTTGCATGGTTTTTCATGTTCTTTTGATCCTATAATGTCTCTAAAATATGCCTGCAATGATTCATTTGATTATACATCATTTTCCAATGATTTGGATTGAAAATCATATAAAAAATGACTACATCGGAGTTGCAAGGCTCTATCAAGGGCGGAACGCACCGCGTCACGCCCATGACGATAAGGGGTAAAAGATCGACCGAAATTGCTTCTGTCACGGTCGTGATTTAGCTATCACGCTCATAATAGAAGAGGATAAAAATCGATCGGGCATAACGAGCTGTGTCACGCCTATTACGGCCGTGACACCCATTATCACGCCCATGATAGAACTTAGATAGTATGTACTGATGTTTGATGATTGTATAAAAACTTAGATAAATGTATTTACATATTTCCCACATAACGAGGTTAAAATTTGAAGATCGAGCGACGTAAATATTTGTTGTTTGAAAAGCATAGTGAACCCAATTATGGATGATGTCATCTATGGCCTTTTATCGAATATTTGTCCGGAACGATTGTTATACACATCGGCAACGTTGTGTCATTCTGATATCGCCCTCGGGCAAGAGTCCAAAATTATCGTTATATGCATCAACAACGCTGTGTGAATTCTGATGTCACTTTTGGGTGTTACGGGGATCATTGTCTTCACGGCTTAGCTAGCCTATTGAGAGGGCAACGATAAAATGGAATGATGTCCCATGCAAGTGGAAGTCCGAAAGAGTTATAAAGCAACCTTAAGGAATGTTATGAAGGTGATGATTATGATGAGTGTACTTAACTTATGTGCCTATGGATTTAATTGATGATTGTTATGATTGACATATTATATGTATGATGATTTGAGTACATGTCCTCCATGCTACTGCTTATAAATGCATGATGATAATTTGATGTTAATGAATGACATGTAGATCACATGATAAGTGCATGACATGCATATTGTTTCCTTCTTATTTATGAAGATGATGATGCATAACATGTAGTATCCTGAATAGGATCATAGCATTGCGTGCATGACCTTTACATACTCTAACAAGAAAATATCTGCATCCTAGATTCGTGCAGGTGCACAATGATTTGGATGGATAGTGCCGCAATTCATGACGAGATGATTGCACACTAGTCTAGGAGTCTAGAGTCTTTTGACTATGTTTTTCAAGAGATGTTTTGACTATGTCTTTGAGACGTTTTAAATTGCTATTAGTAATGATGTTTAGATGTGTTTTTAATTTTATAACATTACTTTTGATGTTTTCTCGAAGCTTTCCGCAGTAATTGAAGAATTCTTTTATTTTATTTAAATGGTATTATGCTTCCCCTGTAATAGATAAGAATCATATTTATTATGATTATGTGATGGTGAACGAATGACCTAATTGTCCATGACTATTAGGGGTGAAATTTGGGGTGTTACAAAGGGAGCATTATGTGCTATGCGGCCATTAAAGTTGAAAATATTCGTGAAGAAAAGAAGAGTGTGCAGGGAGTTTATAGAATTGGTAGCTCTATGTAGGAGAGAAAGAACCTTGAAATTTTTTGACCTGGTTTTTAATCATGGAAATAAAGATTAAATGAAAATTATATGTAGTCACATCTTATTTGACTAGAGTATTGATTGTACTTTAAGTTTATATAAACTTAAAAAATATGCACTAATTTCTAATAATTTGGCCCTTTAGTAGAGTTAGTAAGTTTAACATGCATTATACATAGTATGTAACACGACATACTTGTGATGCACGGACACTCCATTTGTCATAGAGTACTCGTACAAGGTACGTACCCGGTACGGGTACGACCCTGGTACATTTCGGTACGCTTCGGGTACATACCCAAATTTAAATAATTATTTTTTAAAATGAGTACGACTCCGGTACGGGCGCGGATACATTTGGGCTTTAAAAAGTTGTAGGGCCTTCATTTAAAACAAAAAAAGTTACTTATTAGGGTATAGTAGTACCTGAAGGAAAAAAAACAAGTTTTTGAATGGCGCGTCCTCAGAGAGAGAAAGGTGAAAAAAAATAAGGGTCTGACCTTTTGCATGGCATGCTCAGCGGTGCTATCGTATGGGTGCTCTCTTTACCCATTGTGTAATGTTCTCTTGTATAATTGTATGCGTCGTGCTCTCTTTATTTTATCCATTGTATGTGACTATGTGTCGTGCTGTATAGAGGCAAAGTACTCATTACACATGTTTTTTTTTTATTTTTATTCTTTTTTTAAAGTTTTCTGTCAACATCTTAATATAAGCAAAAGTACATGATTTTTTTTTAGAAAAAGTACATGACTTGATAGCATTTAAAGCCTAAGCCTAATATCATTTAAAGCAAATAAACCTAAAGATATTTTTAATTAGATCTTTGAATCAAATTTACAACATAATAATATTTCTTTACGGTGATAATTATTGAAAATAAATTTATTAAATCTAAGAAATAAAAAAAACAGAATTTATTGAGAGGGAGACTCCACAATGGACAGAAATGTCAAAAGAATGAAAAGAGGAATGACCAGAAATTAAGAGTAAGAAAGGAAATATATATATATATATATATATATATAAGAAACGTAGTAGCTGAAAGAAATAAATAACAAAAGGAAACTAAGAATGGAAAGAAAAAAATAAACATATGGACAAGAGAAAGAAAGAAAAACATATTGAAAAGGACAGGCATGAGAAAATGAACATGATCTTTGCTAAAAAAATGAGGATGAAGTAATTTTAAATAACATATATTTTAAAAATATCTTTAGGTTTATTAATGTGTAAATCATTATTTATTATTTTTTTCATAGCGTATTATTCAATATTTAGTTTTGAAAATATCTACGCAGACAAAAACCAACATAAGGAAGAAAACTTTCCGGCAAGCAAAAATATCTAGAGTGATAATATCATAGGTAAATTATGAAAAATTCCGTTAAGTAATTTCTTAAAGCATTCATATCCTTTAAACATTATTCTATACCAGTTCCTCTGTGAAACTGAGCGGTATGACTCTTTATTCTTATCCTAGGTTTCTATGATCATTTATGATTAACAATACATTCATACTTGTTCTGATCATAGCACATATTTACTTATTAACATGCATTACCTCATATTATCTCTTTTCATTCAATTGTCACTACCTCATATAATTAACGATTATGCGCGCAAACCGCATGTTAGAATTTCGGTCATAAAAAAAAGAAAACTAAATAAATATAACAGACATAATTGAGAGGGCAAATAAACAAACATTCTTTTAAAATATTCTGTTAGTTAACTTGTAGATATGTTTTCTGTTAGAACTTGTATATACACACACAAACATATATATATATATATATATATATAGGAAAACAGACTTTTTAGAATAGGACTATTTTGTATTGCCCTAGACATACTACATTAAACTTACACAACATATTCCTTGCACCTCATATATAAAACACATACTACTGTAACTAAATAATACACCAAAGTTGTGTTTAAATCTAGTAATGATGACTATTAGGATAAATAATAATCTATAAACGTATATATGATGACTATTATTCTGGCTTAGTGATTTAATATGTCACAAATAAAAGCATTTGTATTAATTAATGTTTTAACTTGAAATTTAATATCCAGAAAAAAATAGTAAAGAACCAAGGAAGAACACACAAGAAAATATTTGCGTGATATAGTATCATCTCTCAAAGTTTTTTTTTCATTATATATTTTATATATTTCATCCACGTTCGAAATTTAGAAATTTACCAGAAGAATTTGTTGGGCTCCCTTCAAAGTCTGCGGCACGAAACAGTTGTTGCGATGAGTATGATGGATCTGGAGACAGAATTGAATAGATTAATCACATTTGACAAAGGCTAAAAGCTTTAACCAATATGAATCCAACTCTTTGAACTCTAATAAAAAAAATTAAATCTTAACGTATAGTAGCCAAGATAATAGTACTTCGAATTAATATTTGATAAATTTTGAATATTGTGATGCTAATTAAAAGAAAAACGATCAAACCTTGCTGGAACAAACTCAAGAATTCCTGAAAACTACACCACCAGAGGATTAGGGTTTAGGGAATTGAGGAGAAGGCTACCTGGGACGTATCAATCTGTTCTCAAATCCATCTTTATATATTGGCTAAAGTAATTTGGAGGGTAGTTCAGTAAATAGTCACGGAAAGAATTTTAACGATCATATAATTGCTTATTTTTAAGAGTGCCTTTAGTTTTCGATGCGAAAATTAGGTGGTTCAACCAAATATAATTGAATCAATTTTAATTAATAGTATTGATTATAGCTTCTAAAAAATGCAATTAGAATAAAACTTATATAGAAAATATACACATTAAGATAACTTAGAAAAAAAAATTAAAAAATTCTATATGCATATTTTTACCGAAGACCATGTTTATTTTTTCTCTCTACAGGATTATTTCAGTAACATTCTGGAATATCATTCCTTTTTTTCCTTATCTCTCTTTATTTATTTATTTATTGCCTTTTCTTTTTCCATTCCTCTCTTACCTGTTATTTTTATTCTTTCCATTCATATCTTTCTTTTTTTTCTCTTTTTGTTTTCTTTCCTAGTTTGTGTAACACCCTGAAAGTACCCTGAAAGCTAGGGCGAGTAAGGAAATTTCCTGTTATGTTAATATATTCGCCATCTCAAAATCATAATAAAATTAGTTATATCTATTATGCAGCAGAAATTAAAATACTATTTGAAATAAAATACTAATTTCAACCGAAGACTTCATGAAATATTTATAACAGTATGTCAGCTTAAAGCATGAGTTAATATTTATTATTTATAATCATCAAGAGTTTAATGGACTCAATTACTACATGATGACTTTATTATTTATTGTTCCATGTGCAACTTCGCCGTCACGAGTTGAGCCATCCACTATAAAAAAATCGTGATTTTCCGATGGGCAATTTCTAACGGTTCGAAATTCGTCGCAATTTGCGACGGATTTTTCGACGGTTTCATTTCTAACGGATTTTGCGACGGTTATGACCATCGGAAATGATTTATATTATTATTTAATTTTTCGACGATTAGGAACGTCAATATTTTCGACGGATATTCATCCGTCGCAATTTCCGACGGATTTTTCGATGGTCACGATCGTCGGAAATAAAAAAAATTAAATTATGTTTTTTTATATGATTATTTAATTATTGACGATTAGGAACGTCGATATTTCCTACGGATATCCATCCGTCGCAAAATCCGCCACAATTTCCGATGGTCTTAACCATAGGTAAATATATAATAATGTCATATGAAGAGTATTTTATTAATATAACTAGCGACGGCCCAAACCGTCGCAATTACCGACATTTTGACTGTCGATAACGTTTACCGACGATTCAAACCATCGGTAAAATAAAAAATAAATATTATATATAACTAAATATATTTTCGACGGTCACAACCATCGGTAATTTTAAAAATAGTCAATATTTACGTTTTCGACAGTCGGAGCCGTCGGTAATTAAAATTTTGTTATCCCGCCTTTTTTTTCCTTTTCCCGCTTTCTCTCATCTTTTCCCCTTATATATAACTCCTCCTCCTCTCCTCTCTCTCTCCCTCCTCTTCTCTCTCTCTCTCTCCTGGCCCACGAGCACCGGTCGTCCCTCTCCCGCACCGGACGCCGGCGACCCTCCCGCGCCAATGACCCTCTCCCGCACCGGCGACTCTCTCCCGCGCCGGCCTCTCTCTCTCTCTCTCCGGCCAGAGGCCGTTGGCGGCCGAATCCGGTTATGGGCGTTCGGATCCGGTCCCCAGCGGCCGGATCGGCCGCCAGGTGTTCAGATCCGCCGCCTGGTGGCCGGATCCGGCCCCAGCGGCCCGGATCATGAGCCGACGAAGAAAAAATCTCTATTTGATGGGGCTTCTTCCTATACCTATGAATTCCATTGGACTCAGAAATGAGACATTGGAAGAATCTTTTTGGTCTTCCAATATCAATAGGGGAGAAGGGGGGGGGGGGGGGGGGGGGACAAGCACACTTGAAGAGCGCAGTACAACGGAGAGTTGTCAGTGGTAGAGCGCGCCCCTGATAATTGCGTCGTTGTGCCTGGGCTGTGAGGGCTCTCAGCCACATGGATAGTTCAATGTGCTCATCAGCGCCTGACCCGGAGATGTGGATCATCCCCGGATCGACCGCCTGGCGATCGGATCCAGCCCCAGCGGCCCGGATCCGGCGTGGGCGGCCCGGATCCGGCGCCGGCAGCCGGATCCGGCCCTCAGCGGCCGGATCCGCCGCCTGGCGGCCGGATTTGGCCACGGTCGGAGCTGGCCGTGGCCTGATCTGGCCGCTAATTTTTTTATATTTAAAAAATTCTTTGCGACGGTTGTGACCACCGAAAGATTGACGGTTGCGAAGACCGTCGAAAGTTTTGACAGTTACGACCGTCGAAAACTTTTGAGGTTCGAATCGCAGGCTTTTTTTGGCGGTTGCAACAATCGGAAAGTTTCGACGGTTCGAACCGTCGGGACTTTTCCGACGGTTCTGACCGTCGATATTTCCGACGAATTCTTTCGACCGTCGCAAATCGATTTGCGACGAGCGTTTTTTCGACGGATCGATTTCGACTGAAAAACCGTCGATAATTGCGTTACTGACAATTTTCGAGCTGATTACTGATGGTCCGGACCGTCGGTAATTAGCGTTTTTCTAGTAGTGATCATCCATCCTTGATTTTTTTAGTTACTTGCATGAATCCTAGGTTGAAGATTTCTTAGTTAAAGTTGTAAAGTTCATACAATGCAATGAATCCTAAGAGAGAGATTACATGATTTACATAAGCATTTTCATATATTAGAAAAATAAACATGTATATATGTCATGTACTTACTGATATGATCTATATGTCAATCATGCATAGCATATCAATCGCATGGAAATAACATGTAAGGTACTTCTATCAGCTTCATTAGTAGGTATTATCAAGTGGCTTGCACGTATCATGTATTGCCTTAGTTAGCCTACTCGAGGATTGCGGTGTGTCTTCCCTCGAGAACTTCCGACTACAAGTGCTCGAGCCACTCCTCCTCTTGGTCCCTGCTCTTTCTCCCAGTCGTCGCTTTTCCTACCAATCGCTGAGTATTTTTCGATCGAGTCCAAGCTGCAGGTGCTCAACCACAAGTCTCTTCCCTCCTTGATAGTGAAATTGAGGAGGGTAAGTGATAACTTGCTGATTTTTGGGTCAAAAGTGAGATTTTTCAATTTTTGATTCAACTCCCTAATTCACTCTCTACTGCAATTATACAGGTCAATTGTAATATACCCAAATGTTGTATCCACAGTGATTTGAAGCCAAAGACTCCTAAAACAATCTAGACTAGCCTTAACTAAAGTTACAATTTCAAGAAGTTGAAGGAAAGTGAAAACATATTTTTGACTATGGCAAAATGATAACTGATTTTGGACTTTTGAAAATTTATCTAAACTGAATTATAAATGCTAAACTAAGGGCTAAAATGTTTTATCTATCAATGAGGAAGGTTCTCCTAGGAGTTAGGGTTCGTCTAACTTAATTATGGATGGAATGGAACAAGTTATCAATATTTGTCAATTTTAACTCAACTTGAAATGGCCTGCTATCACAGCACAATTAAACCAGGACTAATTATCATATTTTCATATGATTGATTAGCCAAGTTGAATTAGAAGAGGTCATTACTGAAATCAAGTTAACATTAAGCAAAAATTTAAGTTCCTTGCTGATTTTTGGCAATTTAGTGAAACCTAAAATGATAACAATCAATGGGCACTTTGAATATGAGGGGATTACTTCAATTGACTAAACAGGTGTGAAATTAATCTAATATTAGTGCTACTGCTTCTTGGTTTATCTCTAAACTACAATAGAATTTTAAATCAGGCTGCAAATGGAAATGAAATCAACATTATCACTAATGAATTGGATAAAATCAGCACACATTTCACATTGGAGTTCAGCACATGCCATTGCTTCTTGGTCCATCTCTGAACAACAAGAAAACCTTAAGTTCACTCTTCAATGATTAATGGATTCAGGGGTTTAACAATAGCAGGGCAGAACTCCACAGATTTCAAGAAAACCAGAATTCAGGATTTAGAAATCAGCAATAAGAGTTGCAACAATTCAGGGAATTAAACCTTGGAAATACCATTGTCCCTTGATTCATTTCTGAACAAGGATAAAACCATAAGCAACCTCTCAGTTATAATTTCAATTAGGGCTCCACAATGATAGAAACAAATTCAACTTAATTCAGAAATCAGAAATGGGGAAAACAGATTTCAGAAATTAGAAAATCAGATTCTTAATTGGAGATTGGATTTAAAACTTGTCACTAGTTCTTAATTCATTTCTGAACAAGATTAGATCAAAAGACAACCTCTCAGTTGTAATTATAAATAGGATCTCACAATGTCAAGATTAGAATCCAAGGAATTCAGAATTGTAAAAAATAGAAATCAGGAACGCAAACCAGAAATCAGATTTCAGTGCGGGAAATCAGATTTGTTCATATCCCGTCCGTAACTAATTAGACTACTACCTTATCCTAGGAGAAATGAGATTAAGCTCCTCATAATCACAAAGTTTGATACAAAATAGAAGGGAAAACAAATACAAATCATCCTGGTTAAAGGCTGTCGACAGAAATCAGAGTTGCAGCTCCACTTCAGCTCCCCTTCTTTCCTTCCTGCTCAAACCCTTGCAATGGCCAACCCCCAAATGGAGGCTCCCCTTTCTCTCCAGGTTTCTTAGCATTTTATATCTGGCATGTGCACCCTTTGATGTAGATAAAAAACTTCTATTCCTCCCTAATTATGCCATGTGTCCTATCCAGAAAATATCAGTAGAAGCAACAACTTTTTGGACAATTTTTGGAGTGGTCCCCCCACCTTTTTCCAGCTTGTGCAGCCTTGTAATATCTGCTAGAAAAGCCAAAACAACAACCATCAAGTTCCTCAAATAAGATTTAAACAAATAAGGATTAGAACAGCTGCTAGAATCAGTCTCATTGTTAAATACAATTTGATGTTGTGCAGAAATAAAAACCCTTGCACAGGAATGATATTTTCATGCATCCGAGTGATAACACTGCATAGAATTGTGTAAGTTAGACCATGATTATGTAAAGATGATTAATTCAAAGTAGTTAGGGATTAGGACAACATGTATGAGGTCAATTTATCAGATATGGATAAAGTTTCATAAGAGTGATAATTTGAGTCCCGGAATGATAACCTAGTATATAAAAATGATAACTTGTGCATTTTTTATTGTGATTATCCAAATGTGATCAAATCAGAGCAGCAAGGAGTTAGGACAATAATTAAACAATTGCCTATTGCTGTTGCGCAGAAATGATAACCTTGCACATCGAAATGACAATTCTGCCCCCAAAAATGATAACTTGACACCAAGAATGATAACTTGTGTTTGGGAATGATAACTTTGCACAAGTTGAAATACGATTACCCAAATATGATTAATTCATGATGGCATGGGATTTAGGGCAAGATAATCACTAAAAATCAGCTAAACTAGAAAAATGATAACTTGCACTTTGGAATGATAACTTGCCCACAAAATGATAACTTGGCATAGACTTGAGATATTTATGGATTTTAGCAATTCAGAACCTCTATGCACATGGAATTAAGTGTAAAATGAGAATGGTCAGCTAGTTATCACAATCCATTGCATTCCAAACATATTTGGCCAAAAGTTAAGCGAAATAAGGGCTCGACATGGGTGAATTGGATAGAAAATGGAATAAAAACCTATTGTGATCAGCTAGTGATCAAACTCCAACCAATCTTAGCCTTTTGCTTGTCCTCAAGCAAAACATTCAGAAATTAAGGACAAACTTGAATTAACAGTCCATAAATGAATTCAAAACTAGCTGATTTAAGTCCAATGAGTTTCCCACTTTGCCAACACTTCATTCTTTCCAAAAACTCAATTTCTAGCTAGGGAATCACAGATGTTAAAGCAAATTTAAGCCATGGAAGAAGTATTAGCAATAACAAGTTGAATTTCAGGAGTTGTCAACTTTACAAAGAGGTTGAACTACAAATCTCTTCATGAACATATTTTCCACTGCTTAAACAGGTTTAACACTTGACTTTTATTCATGAAATGCAAGTAAACAGGTCAAGACCTGATTTTTATTCATGTTGGTCATAGGATAAAAATCCTGGCTTTATTCAGGAGAGGTTCCTTTTTGGAATTTCACTCTCTTTATTTATGCATGCATGTAATGTAAAATGCAACTTTTCACTTTTTCTTTTCTCTATTTTCCTTTTTCTATTATGTTCATGAAGTGAGCAATAGTTCAAACTCAAATAAGGTTCAGATTCCTTTGTCCAAAAAGTCAAGTTTTCCTATTTAACATGGCAGCAAGAGCCTTGACTCCCTTCTAGACATCATATACTATCAATTTAATCCATGAATGTCAGCTAGTATTACCCTCAAAAAGAAAAATTTTCAGCTGAATTTAACTCAAATGCATCTGAATTGTAGATTCAATTAAAGCAAGAAGGCTATGGAAAATTTTGAACACTTGGTATTGGAGTGTACTAACTGTCATAATAAGGTATTTCATCCATTTTTGAGTTAAAATGAATGCTGGCATTGAATTGAGCCCAAAAAATGATAACCAGTGATAACTTGTCAAAACTAGTGATAACCGAGTGATAACCAATGATAACTTATTCAAAAAATGATAACCTAGTGGTAAATGATGATATGAGCATTAAAATAGATTGATAACATGGTGTAAAGTTTAGAAAAGCACCAGGTTTCCTCCCCCAAGCTTATTCTCAACACTGTCCACAATGGTGAAAATATAGGCAAGGGAGAGGATTGGGAGGGTATCAAATTCATGGAATTGTACATTTGATCCATTCTGCATCTCATGCAGAGGCTTTGGATGGTCCATTCTTCATGAATTGCAACTAATCCCGCAGAGAAATAAAGGATATCAATGAAATCTATGATATCAGATTTTTAGGTGCACAATTCAATGAAATGCATTGAAATTCACTGAAATTCAGCAATGATGGATTTGGATAACTGATATGAATGATAATTCAGATGTCAATATGATAATTGCAGCATGAAGGAAAAGATAATATCACTTATCATTGGGATTTCAGTGAGAAAATAAAAAATGAGGATAGGGGTACTCCCTAAATGAAAATTTATGGATTGATCTGATTCCTCCTTTACTTATTCCTGCAAAACAGAAAGATTAGGTATAAAATGGCTTGGGTTACCTCCCAAGAAGTGCCCTACTTTAATGTCTTAGGCTAGACATTGTTGCATTGGAGTTCAACTAGGCAATTGTAGGGGATCTTGCAAAATCAGCACCTCCTTAGTTGAATCCATGGCTGTGGGGTTGTATAACTTCAATCTTTGTCCATTGACCTTGAATATGTCAGCATTGTCATTGACAAGGTCCACAGCCCCAAAAGGATAAACCTTGTGAACTTTGAAGGGTCCACACCATCTAGACTTCAACTTTCTAGGAAACAACTTGAGCCTTGAATTAAATAGCAACACAAGGTCTCCAACTTTGAAATCCTTCTTCAGAATCCTGCTATCATGCCACCTCTTGGTCCTTTCCTTGTAGAATTCTGAATTATAGTAGGCATTGAGCCTAATCTCATCTAATTCATCAATTTGTAGGAGTCTTTTCTGTCCACAAGCATGCATATCAAAATTTAGTGCCTTGACAACCCAATATGCCTTGTGTTTGAGTTCAATTGGCAAGTGGCATGTTTTTTCATAAACCAACTTGTATGGGGAGACACCAATTGGAGATTTATATGCTGTCCTATAGACCCAAAGTGCATCATTCAACTTGGTGCGACAATCCTTTCTAGTTCAGGAGACTGTTTTTTCCAAAATGACCTTAATTTCCCTATTTGAAATTTTAGCTTGGTCATTTGTTTGAGGGTGATAGATTGTTGAAACTTTATGCTTTACCCCATACCTGCTTAGGAGGTTCTCAAAACACTTTTCAATGAAGTGGCTGCCTCATGATGTGTTAGGACCTAACTTTGTATCCCCCTGTTATCTCTCAAATAATCAATAAATCACCAATTAAACTTCTAAATGAAAGGAGTTGCTTATAAATATTGATCTCAAAAAACTTGAGAATCAAACTAATCCGATAAAAGTGCCATTAAAATCGTTGAAACTTCAATCAACTATAATCTCACTTTGAACCGAATTGCTTTAAAATGCAACTTATAAACATAAATATAGTGCTAAAAAACTTGAGAACTAATTATCTATGATTAAAATAAAACTAAGATTTATGAAAACTCAATAAACAATAATTTAATTTTAATTGAGGTGCATTAAGCACAGAATGATCGTTAAATATAAAGGACTCAAAATCTCGAGAACCTAAGTATTCTAATCAAGATTAAGTCCAATCAATTGAAAACTCAATCAAATTGCACATAACCATGATCAGAATGCATAGAGTAAAAATCCTTCCAAATCCACAAGTAATAACAATCAAATCCGAAGTACAACGATTAGAAACCCAAAATTAATGCCCGGCCCGGGTTACGTAGAACTCGTCCTGGGTTTGTAAAGTAAAGTTCGGATTCAACAAGAAAAACACTCTGACCCGGCCTGGGTTATACAGAACGCGGCCCGGATCAAACAGAAAACCCTCGTTTCTATGCTTCGTAGTCAACACGGCCCGAGCAGAGAAGAAGTAACCCAGGTTCCGAACAACTCGGCCCGGGGCTCCACCGAGAAGAACAACAGCGATTCAGTCGGAGACAAAACACGGCCCAAGTTTGATGATACCCGGTCCGAGTTCTATGATTGCAGAATTCGTGAATCAAATTGAATTTCAGAAGAAAATTTAACAGCTAATCATGCAAAAACTTGCAGAATAACACGACATGAAGATTATCCAATATTCTAACATTAATCATGCAATTTAACAGAAGTCTAATATCCAAATAAATTGAGAGATAAACAGGGTTCAACTTAGTTTTCCCCTAACTATAAAACTACTCCATACAGAATTGTTTTGACATCAAATCAATAATGATAAACAAGAGTTTCATAAGAAATATTACTAAAGTATGTTTCATGGAGTCCGGCGATGCCTCTGTCACGAGCCTTGGCCGTCTGGTCATCGCAGGGGTTCGCCGGAACGACTCCAAGTTGCTTCAGAATTCAGCACTGCAATAATTTCTCTCGAAAGATGGGTTGCTAGGGCACGAGAATTCACGAGTCATGGGATGTGTACAAAGTCTCCAAACTGTAGTATTTATAGGGGAGAACGTCCCCTAAGGTTGCACGCTATTTTGAGATGTTAACTTCGTGTTCAACAAGGTGAAAATTTGAGCCGTCTGATAATATATGTCTGATAAGCAAACCAGGCCCGGGTTATAATGTACCCGACCCGGATTCTTCTGTCGCGCAAAGTCCGATTCGGGTTTGGTCTAACGATCGGCCCGGCCCGGATTCTTCTTCAGAATAGTGACTGCCATTTTTCTGCTCCGATTTCTGCGCTCTTTTGGGACAATTGTTCTGCACCTCCAACTTGACACTCCTAAGATTAAAATACAATAAAAGTTGGTAGCTTTGGACTCTAACAAATTTTAGAGAAATAAATGAGAAAATAGATGCATGCAATGAAAAAAACTACGAAAAATAATCTAAATGTTGTATGTAAAAATGTATAATACTGCATGCATCACATGGTCGTGACAGAAGCAATTTCGATCGATCTTTTACCCCTTATCGTCACGGGCGTGACATGGTGTGTTTCGCCCTTGACAAAGCCTTGCAACTCCGCTGTAGTCAATTTTTATATGATTTTCAATCCAAATCTTTGGAAAATGATGTATAATCAAATAAATCATTGCAGGCATATTTTATAGTCATTATAGGATCAAAAGAACATGAACAACCATGCAAAAACATCTAATTTCTAGAACTAGGTTTTATCCACAAATTATGAACAGTAAGAACATATGAACCTTAACTACTGGATCTAATCATAAAAACTTGTACATGCATAGATCTGATCATGAAAAACCTATACATGCATATATCTAATGATATTCATGATTATGAACCCTCAATCACAATCCAAGCTGCGCCCAATTCTTTTGATTGGCATCCACAAAGTGTCGAATATTGGCATCCTATGTCATCGAATTGGTAACCGGTCAGGTGGACGCCAATCAAAAGAATTGGGCGCAGCTTATGGATGTCGCTCAGTTTTCCTTCAACATGCAGCGAAGTGAAGGCACTCAGCAAAGTGCATTTGAACTTGTCACTGGTCATCAACTAGTGACCTCAGCTGCCCTAGCTGACAAGTATGCAGGGAGGTGCCCTGCAACCTTTCAGGTAGCTCGCGGATGGCACGAGAACTTGGAGGTGTCCAAGGCCATCCTTGAGAAGTCAGCGTGGAAGATGAAGAAGTTTGCCGATCAGAAGAGACGCCATGTGGAGTTCCAAGTGGGTGATCAAGTTTTGGTGAATTTAAGGGCACGATAGTTCAAGGCTCTTCGACATTTGCACCAAAGACTCATGAAGAGATATGAAGGCCCTTTTATCATCTCGAAGAGGATAGGCAAGGTAGCCTATCGTGTGGATCTCCCTCCTCATCAAAAACTCATTTTTGATCGATCCGAACTCTTTTCTCTCGGCGACGGGGAGATCTATCATGTGGGGCCTGAGGTGTTCTCCGAGGGTAAAATGTTTAAATTTTCAACCGAGTCCATTTTTCCGTTCGCACCCCCGGCACCGTATTAGGCAAGGCTTCGCTTCTTTCCCTGCCACCTTGAGGCGGACTATGGGGCATGGCGGGATAGTGGTCGGGCGCGCCCTGAGCGGCGGCTGGACCATCCGGGACGTGACCATCCGAGGACGTGGTCGAGACATCCCAGGGAGGAGACAATGACATATCGACAATCAATTGTCATGCAGGAGGCTTGACAAAAAGTTCTAGGAAGTTGGGACGAGCCAAACTCATCTGGGACGAGAGTGCATGCTCTGGACGGGCATGGCTGGTGCAGGATGCACACTTTGGCATTCTGGGACGATGTCATCCCAAGACCAAAGTGGCCCGTCCCATCTACTCACCAGGATGAAGGACGTCATCGGACGTTGTCGGATGGGAGAAATCTCCGGCGAGGGAGATTTTGGGACGATGGCAATGGCGCGGGCAGCGGTTATAACCGTCGGGCGCCATGAGAGTGGCTGACGGGCGCGGCGCAGCCATGGAGGGTTTGCGCACTCTAGGCATGATCCAAGTTGATCAGGCAGTGTCCGAATGGAGGGAAAGACATCCAAAGCATAGAGGCTTCATCAGAGAAGAGAGGAGGCCGCATAGATGCAAGGGTGCGGATGGGTGACATGAAGAGGTGCCTAAGTGTATTTGAATTTGAATGTTCAGGGCAATAGTTAGTTGACCCACCCCTTGTAGTATAAATATATGTGCTCTCTCCCAGATTCAGGGAGTGAATGAATACAAGTCTTTTCCCCCATTTCCGAGTTCTTCTTACATTGTGTAACTTAAGTAAATTAAGTGAGAGTGCGAGTGTGAGTGTTCTAACGTTCTTAGTAAAAGACTTAGAGCATTTGAGAGTCTGACTTGGGCACTTCGATGAGAAAGATCTCAAGGCCAGTTGCGTCGATTTCTAGGAGAGAAATCAGGGCATGATATTTGTGGTATCAAAGCACGGTTTCAACATCAATGGCGGAAGAAGGGCAGGGACTTGTTACTCGTGGCCAGCAGTTGGAATCCTGAACGGCCACAGGTGGTGGTAATGGGATTGCCGGAGGGGAGAAGAAGAAAACCCATTCACAATGCAGCGATCCTCTTACTCATCTTGAAAGGCACATAGACCTGTTAGATCATAACCTTCAAGGCACGGACATGGCCGTCCGCGCGCTTAAAATGGTTACGGTGCAACAGGGTGCGGCCATAGAAGAGAGCCAGACATTGGGGAAACTTCAGGCGGCCAAGATGAAGTCCTTGGAAGAAGTGGTCGAAACTAGGATGAAGGCCATGGAGATGGACATCATGCTAGTCCGAAGCCACTTGTTGGACGCGAGTGGCCTACGCACAAGGGCGGCCATTCCGAAGTCTTGAGAAGTATGATGCCTCTAGGGATGCGACAGCCATAGATGACTTCTTGTGGAGTCTTGAGAAGGGCTTCAAGATAAATAAGATTTCGGTGGAAAGAGATCAGATTGACTTGGCGGTGCAGTACATATCCGAGGGCGCACTATTATGGTGGAGAAGAATGGAGGAGGAGATCACAAAGGAGAAGATTGTGATTGATTCTTGGAGCACCTTCACCAAAGAATTGAAGAAACAATTCTACCCTGGGAATGCCAAGGAAGTCGCCATGACCAAGTTAACAACTCTCAAACAAACTGGTTCGGTAAAGGAGTACATCGAACGCTTCCAACCTTTCATGCTAGAGATGACCGGAATGATGGACGAGGCCACTTGGATCTTCTTCTTCCTAAGAGACCTTAAACCATGGGCGGCGCAAGAGGTCAAGAGGTAGAAGGTTGTGAAAATCAAGGAAGCCTTGGCGGTGGTCGAGGCCCTCATGGAGTTCACCATGAACCGCGACCTTGGCAAGTCTAAGGACCGGGGCAAGCCCGCAGATAAGGGGCAGACTCTTAATAAGAAAGTCGACAAGAAGGGTGAGAAGGATAGGAAGGAAACCAAGTCTGGGAAGGAAGGAACCTCTACCAAATCAGTGAAGTGCTTCATGTGCGGAGGGCCGCACTATGCCCATGAATGTCCGAGGACAAGGACAGGACCGGGCACATAGGGTCCATCATGGCCCTCACCGCGACAGCCACATCCATCCCCACCAAAGGAAGAAGAGAGGCCACGAAGGGCCTCATGTTTACTGAAGTGTGGGTGCAAGGACATGCGATGACGGCCTTGGTCGACACCGGAACCACCCATAATTTTATGGCAATTGAAGAAGCACGACGCCTTGGCATCGGCTTCCTAAAGGAGCCAGGGCTGATCAAGATGGTGAACGCCGCCTCCCAACCTATCTATGGAGTGGCCAAGGACCAGCATGTTCGTGTAGGAAATTGGGAGGGCGCCGTGAAACTTACGGTAGTGGCCATGGACGATCACAAGATGGTGCTTGACATGGAGTTCCTAGACTTGTTCCATGGAGTGCGAGTGGCCCAGGAAGGGCTACACCTTGTGTCCGAGGGTGGAACACATGAAGTCCCTTTGCGGAGGGCTAATGTTAAGTCCAAAACGTTGTCGGCCATGCAGGTGTGCAAAGGAGTGCGAAGCAAGGAGACAACCTATTTGGCAACTCTCAAGGTTGAAGAGGAGAACCTAGGGAACACACCTATCCCAAAGGAAGTTTAGAGGCTTTTGGAACATTACAAGGATGTTATGTCCCAAGAGTTGCCAAAGAAACTTCCACCCCGCAGAGATGTCGACCATGTCATCGAATTGGTACCCCGTGCGTGGCCGCCTGCCATGGGACCATACAGGATGGCACCCCCTGAGTTGGCTGAACTCAGAAAATAATTGGACGAGCTGTTGAAGGCCGGATTCATAAGACCTTTAAAAAAAACTGCTAAAATAGAAATAGATTATCAATCAAATCAAATAAAAGAGAGTTATATATAGAAGTAAAATAAAATCTAGTAATAATATGTTAGTAATAAATTTAGATTGACATTAAATTTAAATTATTATATCAGTAATAATAAAAATAAAACTACTATTTAAATTAACATCCAATAAAAATAATTATTATTTAATTGGTTTAATCATTTTTATATTAAATTACTCATAAATAATTATAAATAGTATTATTATATAAAATTTTGGTTCAACCAATTGACTTCCGATTGAACCAATCGAACCTCGACTTGATATCTGATTTCCGATCCGATTTTAAAACATTGCCCTGTAGCACTTGAAGTAGTCCTCATCACACGTAGGGTCGTCCCAAAAGTCAAATCTCAATGTCTCATTTCATATATTTCCTCTTCCAAATTATCCAAAGTTTTCTTTAAATATGCTGTAATATATCACTATTTTTTTGGTAAATGGGCTTTGTTTTTTGTTGTTATTATTATTATATATATATGATATTCTTAAACTTTAAAGTTGATTAATGAAAGGATAAAATTGTTCTTGAGTCTCTTTTTCTTACTTTTGCATGATTTATTTTGCAGATTTCTTTAATATGATTTTAAAGGTCACGAATACATTCCAAATTCAAGAATATTAATCAAGTTGGCGAATAAATAATGATATCAGTTATACTTCTGGAAGTAGTAATTCATATAACTGCCGTAACTAAGATGCATTTCATATAATTTATTATATTATTAATATTAAATATTTTATAAAAATGATTATGAATTTCAAGTTAATATCAAAGCTTAAGAATATGTATAAAATTAAAAATAACTTTTACATTTCTAAATAATTCAAAAGCAAATAGATCTTTCTAAATATTATATCGTGCATATTAATTTGGCGAAATACATTTTTTTAATCTCCATCATATCATAAATAGAAAATCATACATGAACTTAAATATAATTTTTCAACGTCTTAAGGTGAGCTGAAAAGAAAAATAATGTTAAAAGAAAAAAATCTTAAAAGTTAAAGACATTTTTTTCTTTCCCTTAATTCACACATTTCATGGTTCAGTTCTCTATAAATTAAAATCATGGTTCGGATTCGGGTCAGATCGGGTACGGGTTAGATTTTTCCAACCTGAGTCGATCCAAACCGATCCGAACAACCCGAGTTTTTTTATTTATTTTTAAATTTTTTTAATTCAAACTTAAAGTTATATTTGATATAAAAAATTTTAAGAAATTGAAATAAAATATTTTAAGTGCCAAAATAATAATAAATAGTTAGAAAATTTATTTTATGCTTTTAAAATAATATTATTTTTATATTAAATAAAACTATAAAACCAGTAAGAAAAAAATTACAAAAAAAAATTGGGTGGTCGGGTGACCCGATCACTTGACCCGAACTAGGTCGGGTTGGGTAGGTTTCTGCCCTCTTGATTCGACCAGACCCGATCAAATTTGTACGAGTTGGGTTCCTACTTTCAAATATTCTTTTTAAGAATTTTATTTTATTTTTTTAACTTTTTGATATTTTCATGAATCACGATATGAATGTTGTTGGATGCAAATGAAATTACTCACCTTAAATACTTTATCAACTTCCTTTATCTTTCTCACCTTAAAAAATGTAAATTACTCATATTTATGTTTATTTCAACAAATTTAGCACTCGAATATTATAATATATTTTTTGTCAAAATGATATTTTTCTTATCATCAACAATTTACATATTTAAAAATGATCAACTATATTCATATACTTCATATTTCATGATACACATCATTGCAGATAAATATTTAGAACATAGTTATAACTACACAATGTATGATTTTGCATAACATTTCATCAAATTATTTTAATCGTGCTATGCGCGAAAAAGTTTCCTAGTGTTAAATATTTTCACTTGGTTGATCTAATATAATTTTTTTTTGTTTTCTAAATCGGACGAGAGATAAGAGGATGTCAGTCTGTTTGTGCAAAATCAAACAAATACAATATGCAGTACAACCTAGGTATATATTCATGTTTGGCATAATGGTTGAGTGCTTGGAAATTCATGTCAACTTTTCTAAATACGCTCGAAACTCAATGTTGACACATTGCATACCTTTTTGCATTTTAATTCATCAATAAATACACTCTATAGTATTACCATAAAAAATAAAGTGACGCACAATAAAATATTTTCTCTCTTAAATTACGTATTTATTCTTATTTTATTTATAGAGTAGAGTAATATATTTATAATTATCTTTTATATCAAATAGATTATTTATTCATATTATATTGTGTATAGAATATGATTGTATTGCATAATAAAATAGAATAATATATTTATAATTATCTTTTTTCTCAATTAGCTTAAATTATTAAATATCACAATAAATATACTTTATTTTATTACCATCACAAATAATATGGAGCATATTATATTAATTATCATGGAGATATTATTTATCTTTTTCGAATTATGCATTTCTTTTAGTTATATTTTTTATATGAGTATTATCGTATTGCATGACAAAAAAATAATAATATATTTAATAATTATATTTTATGTCAATTAGGTTACATTGTATAACTTCATGACAAATAATTTATTTGAATTATTGATATCATTAAGAGAATATATTTCATGATCATGCACTTAATTTTGATTTTGTACCATCATTTTTTAAATTATGCCTTTCTTTTAGTTATATTTTTATATGAGTATTATCGTATTGCATGACAAAAAAAGAATAATATAATTATATTTTATGTCAATTAGGTTACATTGTATAATGATAGTGAAATTGTGGGTGTAGTGATAACTTGCTGGATTTTATGTAAAAGTGCAAATTTTCAATTTTTTGTCTCCCCAACTCACTAGCTGCAAGTGCACAGGTAAGTTGTAGTAGACTCAGGTTGTCGTATCCACAAAGATTTAACGCATAAGACTCCCTAAAACAATTTAGACTAGTTCTACTTAAGTGGCTAAAAATAGGAAATTAAAGTTAGAAAAAAATATATTTTTAATTGTGCAGAATCATAACTATTTTTTGGGTTTTAGAAATTTGTCAAAACTGAATTATAGATGCTAGATTATAGGCTAGAAGGGTTTAACTATCAATGAGAAAGGTTCTCCTAGGAGTTGGGGTTTGATCACTAGTTGATCACTATAGATTTTTACCCAATTTTGGATGCATTTCACCCCTATCGAATCCCTAAATTGCCCAACTTTTGGCCAATTATGTTTGAAATGCATAGATTGTGATAACTAGTTGATATTCCTCATTTTATACTTAATTCCATGTGCATAGAAGTTCTGAAATGCCAAAATCCATAAATATTTCAATTCTATGCCAAGTTATCATTTTTAGGACAAGTTATCACTCCAATAGGCCAAGTTATTATTATTTTGAGTGAACTGATTTTCAATGATTTTCTTGCCCTAAATCCATTATTATCATGAATGAATCATATTTGGATGGTCATATCTCAACTTGTGCAAAATTTTAAGTTCATTTGAACAAGTTATCATTTTTCCAATGTCAAGTTATCGTTAAAGGACAAAACTGTCATTTCAACATGCAAAACTATCAATTCTGCACAAAGACCTTACGATCATTATATTATTATCCTAACTCATTGCTGTTCAAATTTGACCACATTTGGATAATCACAACAAAAGTTATGACAAGTTATCGTTTTTAAGGCAATCAAGTTATCGTTTTGGCACCCAAGTTATCATTCCTATGAAATCTTATTCATATTTGATTTCTGACATCACTCACTTGCCACACTAATCCATTTAATGCCTTCAATCTCTAAACCATCCATATTTGATCATTTTCCAATATTTATGCAAAGTTATCATTTCGTGCATTGATAAGTTATCATTTTTAACCTTGATTTGCAATTCTGCACAACACCTAATCATACTTGATGTTTGAGCTGATCATAGTGGTTTCCCTTATCCTTATTTGTTCATTTCCTATTCATGGACTTTGATGCTTGCTGTTTTGGCCCTTGTAGCAGGGAATATAAATCTGAAAAAGTTGGAAAAAGGAGGGGGGACCACCTACTTTTTGCTGTCCTAAAAGCTGTCACTGAGATATTTTCTGGTCCAGAGGACAGGTGGCTCACATCAGAGGCTATGGAACTTTCTAATGCTGATCTAACGGTGGAAGGAAGGGATATATAAGCTGAAAATCTTAAGGAATGAGGGGGGGGGGGGGGGGGGGGGGCTCCATTTGAAGGGCTGCTGGACCAGGAGCAAGGGAGAAGGCAGCAAGGTTTTTTGGAGTTGGAGCTGAAGGCTGCAAGGACATCTCTCGACAAGCTTTAATCCAGATGACTTTCTTCTGTTCTTTACTACATTTTGTATCTGATTTTATAAATATGAGGAGCTAAATCCCATGCCTCCTAGGATAGGGTAGTAGTCTAATGCATATTGTGGATGGTTTAGGGACAAAACTGATTTCCTCATCTGAATCAAGCTCTGAATTGATTCTTAAATCTGTATTAATATGAATTTGTTCTTGTCATTGGAAGACCCTACTTGTATTTACAACTGAGAAATTGTCATTTAGTCTAATCTTTGTTTAGAAATAAGCAAAGAACCTATGCCAAGTTTCTGGATTCCTTTTTGATTGAAAATCTGATTTCTATTTTCCTGATTTCTAAACTTCTTGAATTCTGATTTTCTGATTTGTCTAAATCTGATTGTCATTGGGGATTGAATTAATTGCACAACTGAGAGGTTATCTTACATCCCAATCTTGTTCAGAAATGAATCAAGAATCAATGCCAAATGTTCAGGTTCTAACCCAAATTAAATTGCTGATTTCCTGAATTTTGATTTCTGTTTTTCCCCAATTCTGATTTCTGATTTTTCAGAGCTGTTTGAATCTGATTGTCATTTTGGAATTGAATCAATTGAATAACTGAGAGGTTATCATATGTTCCAATCTAGCTCAGAAATGAATTAAGATAATTTGACACATCTATGATTCAAATATGTGATTACCATTGACTTTTCTGATTTTTATGAGTTGCTGATATCTGGTTTCCTGAAATTCCCGAAATCTGATTGACATTGTTAAGCCCCACTTTAATCCACCATTGAGAGATGGTTTTAAGGCCTTCCTTGAGATTCAGAGATGAGCCAAGAAGTAATGAAAATTTCTGATTTCCCAAACTTGAGATTCTATGCATATTATTTCCAATTATCTAATGTTAAGTGTGGACTTCATTTTTAATTGCAGTTGAGAGGTTGAATCAAAGTCCTGTTGTAGTTTAGAGATAAACCAAGAACACTAGCATTAATATTAGATTGATTTCATCCATGTTTAGTTGATTGAAGCATTCCTTTCATTTTCAAAGTGCAATCTAGAAGTTATCATTTCATATTTGATTGAATTGCCAAAAAATCAGCAAAGTGACTTGGATTGAACTCAATGATAACTTGATTTTCAGTGGGGATCCTCTTCTAATTCAACTTGGCTAACAATTATATGACAATATATTGTTTAGTTCTAGTCTAATTGAGCTGTGAAAACAGCCATATTAAAGTTTGAATTGGATTTGACTAAAAAATGATAACTTGTCCATTTCCATCCATAATTAAATTAGATGAACCCCAACTCCTAGGAGGACCTTCCTCATTGATAGATAAACCCTTTTAGCCTCTATATTAGCATTTACAATTTAGTTTAATTAACTTTTCAGCAATCTACAACAAGTTATCATTATGCATTCCTAAAAGAAAAAAAAATGTTTTCACTTCCCTTAAAAAATCTATTTTCGTCACTTTAACTTTGATTAGTCTAAATTATTTTTAGGTAGTCTAGGACTTTAAATCATTATGGATACGACATTTAGGGTTACTACAATTGACCTGTATACTTGCAATAGAGAGTGAGTTAGGGAGTTGGAACAAAAATTAAAAAATTTGACTTTTGACCCAAAAATCAACAAGTTATCACTCAACCCATCAATTTCAATATCAGGGTTCATCTAAATTAATTATGGATGTATTGGATCAAGTTATCATTAAAAGTTCAAATCTGATTCAACCTTGGATATAGCTGCTCTCACAACTCAATTGGCCCATAACTAATCAATACATTATCATATAATTGTTAGTTAGGTTGAATTAGAACAGGATCCCCACTGAAAATCAAGTTATCATTAGGCACCAATTCAAGTTCATTGCTGATTTTGTAATTTTTTTTTTATAAAAATCTAAAGTGATAACTTTTAAAGGCAATCACAAAATAAGGAAATCACTTCAGTTAGCTAAACAGGGATGAAATCTATCCAATAATAGTGCTTGTGCTCCTTGATTCATCTCTGAATTTCAAGGGGATTAGAAATCAACCTCTCGGTTGCAATTGAAAATGAAATCCACACAAACTCTAATTAGTTGGAATTAAAGGGCATCCAATCTTAAATTGGATTTCAATAATTGTCCATTGCTCCTTGGTTCATCTCTGAATCTCAAGGAAGGCCTTAAGACTACCTCTCAGTAGTAGATTAAAATGGGATTTAACAATGGAAATCAGATTCCAAAGAAATCAGAAAATAGAAATCAGTTGGATGATACACATGAAAATTCAGCAATGTTGTTCATTGGAATTCAGCATTGACCAATGGCTTCTTAATCCATTTCTGGACAACAAGAAATCCTTAAAGTTCACCTCTCAGTTGCTTGAATGAAATCAGGATTCAAATGGCAAAGCAGATTCCAAAAGAAATCAGAAAACATAATTCAGCAATGCAAATTTCAGAAATCAGATTGGGAAAAACAACAAGAAAATTCAATAATGCTATTCATTGAAATTCAGGACTTGCCAAATGCTTCTTGATTCCATCTCTGGATAACAAGAAATCCTTAGGGTTCACCTTTCAGTGATCAAATGAAATTAGAGGTTCAATTGGCAAATCAGATTCCAATAGATTTCAGAAAATAGATTTCAGGAATACAGATTTAAGAAATCAGATTGGGGAAACAAGTTTGAATCTTGAATTGTCAAAGTATCTTGATTCATTTCTGAACAAGATTGGGAACAATATAAACCTCTCAGTTACTCAATAAATCAAATCCCCAATGACAAACAGATTTAAAGAAATCAGAAAATTAGATTCAGGGAATGCAAGAAATCATAAATCAGATTTAAAATGGAATCCAGAAACTTGTCACTGACTCTTAATTCATATCTGAACAAAGGTTAGATTAAATGACAACTTCTCAGTTGTAGATACAAGTAGGACCTAACAATGACAAGAACAAATTCATTTCAATGCAGGAATCTAAAAATCAGAATTGATAACAGTGCAGGATTCAATTCAGGCCATATCCATCCACAATTAACCTAGACTACTATCCTATCTTAGGAGACATGGAGTTTAGCTCCTCATATTTACAAACTTAGATACAAAATGGATTGAAGAACAGGTACAAATCATCCTGGCTTGAAGCTTCTCGACCAGAATTCTAACAGCACAGCAATCCAGCTCCAAACCCTTTGCTCCTTGGTGCAGAAACCCTTCTCCCAACCCTGCAAATGATCTGCCCCCTTTTCTTCCCAGAAATTCCAGCTTTTATATGTCTTTTGTCCACCCTTTGATCAGCATCACAAAGTTCTATTATGCCCTGATTATGCCATCTGTCCCTGCTCTGAATTTCCTGCTGCTGCAACAACTTTTTGGGCAGAAAAAGTAGATAGTCCACCCCTACTTTTTCCTCTTTGTGCAGCCTTGTTATACCTGCTGGAAGGTCCACAACAGCAAACATCAAAGTCCTTGAATAGGATGAAACAAATAGAGATTAAGACAGCGGTATATATCAGCTCAAACACCAAATAGGATTGGGTGTTGTGCAGGAATGAAAATCACAAATCAGAATTGATAAGTTATGGAACCCGGAATGATAACTTTGCAAATTTCATGGAAAGTGTCCAAATATGAGTGGTTCAAAGCATTAGGGGCGTCAAATGGATTAGGGTGGCAAGTGAGTGAAGTCAGAAATCAAATATGAATAAGATTTCATAGAAATGATAACTTGGGTGCCAAAACGATAACTTGATTGCCTTAAAAATGATAACTTGTCATAACTTTTGTTGTGATTATCCAAATGTGATCAAATTTGGACAGCAAAGAGTTAAGACAATAATATAATGAATGCCTAAGGCCTTTGTGCAGAATTAATAGTTTTGCATGTCGAAATGATAGAATTGCCCTTTAACGATAACTTGGCTTTGGAAAAATAATAACTTGTTCAAATAGACTTAAAACTTTGCATAAGTTGAGATGTGACCATCCAAATATGATTCATTCATGATAATAATGTATTTAGGGCAAGAAAATCATTGAAAATTAGTTCACTCAAAATAATGATAACTTGACATATAGGAGTGATAACTTATCCTAAAAATGATAACTTGGCATAGAATTTAAATATTTATGGATTTTGGCATTTCAGAACATCTATGCACATGGAATTAAGTATAAAATGAGGAATATCAACTAGTTATCACAATCCATGCATTCCAAGCATATTTTGCCAAAAGGTAGGCAAAAATGGGGCTCGGTATGAATGGAATGCATCTAAAATGGGATAAAAAAACTTATAGTGATCAGCGAGCGATCATATAATTTCATGACAAATATAATTTATTTGAATTATTTATATCATTAAGAGAATATATTTCATCATCATGCACTTAATTTTGATTTTGTACCATTGTTTTATGATTAAAACATGTATGCATATCCTTTATACATAATTCTTTTTTGTATTTAGAAATTAGAACTAATGTCCATATAATTTTCACCACTGAAAATTAATAACTTTTAACATTGTAATTTAAAAATTACAATAATTTTATAATTTATATTAATAAAAAAGTTTAAGTCATCAACATTATGTGAACCTAGTCAACTTTTAGGCTGGGTCCGCCACTGTGTCAAAGCCTCCGATGGGAAGAACGAGGCTCCTATGAGTTCTTCCTGTGGAAACCTCCAATGGGGATATAAGCTTTCGAGGGATACATTCGTTGGAAACTTTTTTAAAATATAAAAAAATTAGGCCATATGCGGTCAGATTCGATGCTTGGCAGTTGGAGTCAAGAGAGGAGAGAGAGAGGGGGAGGGCAGCAGAGAGAGGGAGAGGGAGAGGGGGAGGGTGGCCAGAGTCGGGATCTCCAAAAGCTACAGTCGCCTGCGCCAGAATCGATCACATGCAGCCACTAATCCGGTGCTTGGCGGCAGTGGCGGAGCCAGAAATATTTTGTCTGGGTTCACAATTATTAAAGCACATGAATAAATTTAAAATTTTAAAAAAATTGAATTATTTCGATAATTAATTTCGACGAGATTTCATTTTTTGAAATCTGTCAATTACATCATCATTGCTAACATTACAAAATACATCTTTCTCAATGTAAGTTATCAAACAATCATTCATCCACTGATCTCCCATTCGATTTCGCAATTTGGTCTGTACAATATTCATCGTAGAAAAAGCTCTTTCCACTGTTGCAGTTGCTACAGGTAGAATCAATGACAACTTTAGAAGTAAATATACCAAAAGTAAAAAATATATTAAAAGTTAGAAACATAATACCTGAGCTAAAAAAATTGAAAAGCGAAGAAATAAAATTTCCTTCCTTTTTTGATTATGATGGAATAGAATTTTATTTTCTCCCAATAGAAAGAATAAGCTTGCTGCACTATGCTTATATAGGATAGAGTTAGAGAGTTAAGCAATGAAAAAAAAAATTGATTTGAATTAGGATAATAAACCTTATTAGAGTTGGAGTGGGCCTTCTCTAAATAAAGAATAAAAACTTACAAAAATATTAATTAAACTCAGAGTGGGCTGGGAGTCTAGTTGGGCTCAGAATCAAATTCTGCACAACACAAGAAAATAGGACAAAAAACATCTTCTTGTCAGATTCGAACTTCGGTGGGTTCACAAACACGCAGCTACTTCACCATCTGCACTGTCATCATAAGATGATATGCTTTGCTCCATCAAACATTTTATTTCGTCAGTGCCTGCACGTGCAGGCGGCGGCAGGCACGTCCCTCCGCCCTTTCTTGGCGGCCAAAGTCGAAAGAGGGGGAGGGGAAGAGGGAGAGGGAGAGGGAGAGGGAGAGGGAGAGGGGAGGGCGACCGGAGCCAGGATCGCTGAAGTCATGGGAGATCACTGGAGCCGTGTGTCGCGCCTTAAGTTTTCCTGCTCGAAAACTCCACGTGCCGGCCTTAGATTCTTGCTCCTCGAAGTCATTAAGTCAGCCTCTCATGAATTACACTCGTGGGACGGTAATCCACACTCTCGCACAATGCACACTCTCGCAATAAGGTAGAAAAGGTTAGAAGTAGGGGCAAGTACTGTTAATTCACTCCACATAAAAAATGGGATGAGTATATGTATTTATACAAGATTGAGACGAGTGGAACTCGGCCAGAATTCAAATACATAAACCGCCCGCCACAACCATGTGCATCTTCATGGTGCTCGCTCATACAAAAACCCCTATGGGGCGCTGCAACCTTCTACTCAAGGCACATTGATCGAATGACCTTCCCGCCATCCCTCTATCACTTGAACACCTTTGACCAGGCCGCACGCCCGTATGCCTCTTGCCATGGTGCAACGCCCATCTGCCACCCGCTTGGCCCCAATGCAGGTCATAACTGCCACTCCTGCCAAGTTGTCATCCCATAGTCACTACAATAAAATTGGCGATTAGCGACCCAACATCGGCGACACTAGGGAGGCGCTATTACGTGTCCGTTGTAAAGCGCGTCTCACTAGTGTCCAACTAGTGCCGCAAACAAGGAACGCTGAAAATTGGTATCTAGTGGCGTCGCAATAGAGTCAAAGAAAATGAGACGCTACTAGCGCCATGTGTTGATGCTATCTCGATGTTATTAAGACGCGTGTTTTTCGGCTGTGCGTAGATGTGCGTCGCTAAGTCGACGCCCAAGGGGTGCTATCTCTGAGGCGCTATTTCGGCACCCACAAGTCGCTATTGTAGGTGCTAGGAAGGCGCCGAAGTGATGTAAATATGACGGTGTACACGGCGCCAATGAGACGCGAATATGGTGCTAAGTTCGATATATTTAACTCTGCGTCGGCAGCTTGTGCGACGCTATGGATTCGCTAATTGCACATTTTTTTACCCATACCAGCCTCATTTTTTCCCCTTCCCACAGCATACAATTTATAATGCATCTCAAAATGCATTGATATTCATCACAAGCAATATAAAAGCATCACAGGCATTATAAAAGCATCATAGGCATAATATATAACATAAGAATACGAAAAGTAATAAACCAAACTAACAAACTATATGTATATCTAAGTCTAAGTAACAAAAGCATAGTTTGTTTTCTATCCTAGGTTTGTGAGTTATTGTTATCATTCCGGACGTTCGACCCAGACGTGCTCAGTTCATGGCCTCATGGGGATGGATTCTGCGTCGGGATCAATCCCTGAATCGCCTGCAATAGTGGAGCCAACTACTGCGACAACTGCAGCGACACCTGCTGCGACAACTGCTGCGACACCTGCTGTGATATCCGGCCCGATAACTGCTGCTATGATAGCTGTGTCATATCATGTGCAGCGGATGAGCTCGGAGCAGATGCATCTCCTGCATATCCTCCGATCCTCCTAGGTATCTGAGCGGCTATGCTGAGGCCACGCAAGTATCCCACTCGTGTCATGCCGGCCACCTCCTCCCAAACAACAGGGTCCTCTACGAAATAGAAAAATTATACAATCAGATAATAAATAAATTATATATCAAGAAACACATAAATATAAAACATGACTAAACCAATGAAAAAACATTACCTGGTGGCTGAGTGCTCGGATCAACTCCATACTTTTCAGCCATTTTCACATGATACTCATCCTAAAAAATTTAAACATTGTGTATTTCAAAAATAGTGCACTAATGTCAAGAACCAAATGACCATGTCATGAGCTTACTAGAAGCCTACGAGCAGTGGGCATGACTAGGTCGTTTGACTTACCACAGCGTCGTAGTGGCATCGACATAGATTTAGCGTCCCACAAATGAGACGCCAATGAGACTCTAATTAAAAGTCTTTTTTTCAAATTTTCTAGTATGTATGAAATTTTATTTATCAATATAGCATCTCATCGCATTGTGCCCCGTTCCAATTGTTTTATTTCCTTCCAACAATCTATCATGTATGTATATAAAATTATAAATCTATATGTATATGTGTCTATAACAAAATTGTGTATATATATATGTAATATATGTGTATGTATATGTCTACGTGTGGGAGATTAAGTATTATAAATCTATCATGTATGTATGTCTATACGTATTATAAATATATATATGTGTATGTATATGTCTATACATATGCGAGTCATATATAGATAACGTGTATATGTATACGTATTCGAAGTGAATATATGTGTATATGTTTATATGTGTGAGATTAAGTGATAATAATATGTATATATGTACTTATTATATATAAGTATAAGTATATACGCATATTTATATGTCTATATGTGCTCGATTAAGCCAGGGGGATAAAAAGTCGGCTAAGGAGGCGCAATACAGACGCTATTAAGTCGCTAGGTACATTTAGTGTCCTCGTAGCGCCGAACTAGAGTCTAAAACTTGTTCACGTCTCAAGTCGACGACGCTACAGAGATGCCAATAGTGTCACCATGGTGTCGACATCACCGGCGGCTCTAGTTAGACGCGACGTGGACGCTATTGAGTCTCCACGGTGACGCCAAAATATGATAATTTGTAGCAAATCACTCTCTTAATTCAACCACCATAATTTTATGATTAAGTATATAATAATAATATATGCATAATTAAGATATTATATATATTGTATGTATAGATAACATAAATAATATAGGTAACAAATTATATATTTAGGAACACTCCTATCATGTAAAAATACATATATATATAATCGTGTAATACATATATATAATATGGGTAGTCATGTAGGAATACTTATATATGATGATAATACTAATATAATACTTATATATGATACTTATATATCCCAGAATGCCAAAGTGGGTGTTTGGTTTGCGCCACCTGCGCGCTAAAATGCCTCCACCGTCCCAAGTAGGACCTGCTCGTCCCAAACTCCTGGAGAGGTTTCGCCAGGGCTCCTGCTCGATGCTTGATCGTCAGGATGATGATGCCTTCGTCAGGCCTCCTAGGACAGACATGGCCCGGGGTGACACGCCGCTGGTAACAGTCACCCAATGTGCGTCCTGGCGCCAACCCGCCATGTCCCAAAAGTCCGCCTAAGGTGGTGGGTGACAATTCTCCCCCACCAAAGGTGTTGTCTATCACGACCCCAATTTAAATCGTGGTTTAAACCGGAGTTCGTGACCAAGGGCGGAGGGACGTGCCTGCCGCCGCCTACAAGTGCTGGCACTGACGAAATAAAATGTTTGATGGAGCAAAGCATATCATCTTATGATGACAGTGCAGATGGTGAAGTAGTTGCGTGTTTGTGAACCCACCCAAGTTCGAATCTAACAAGAATATGTTTTTTGTCCTATTTTCTTGTATTGTGCAGAATTTGATTCTGAACCCAACTAGACTCCCAGCCCACTCCGAGTTTAATTAATATTTTTGTAAGTTTTTATTCTTTATTTAGAGAAGGCCCACTCCAACTCTAATAAGATTTATTATCCTAATTCAAATAAATTTTTTTCATTGCTTAACTCTCTAACTCTATCCTATATAAGCATAGTGCAGCAAGCTTATTCTTTCTATTGGGAGAAAATAAAATTCTATTCCATCATAATCCAAAAAAGAAGGAAATTTTATTTCTTCGCTTTTCAATTTTTTTTAGCTCAGGTATTATGTTTCTAACTTTTATTATATTTTTTACTTTTGGTATATTTACTTCTAAAGTTGGCGTTGATTCTACCTGTAGCAACTGCCAGTGGAAAGAGCTTTTTTTGCGATGAATATTGTACAGACCAAATTGCGAAATCGAATGGGAGATCAGTGGATGAACGATTGTTTGATAACTTACATTGAGAAAGATGTATTTTGTAATGTTAGCAATGATGATGTAATTGATAGATTTCAAAAAATGAAATCTCGTCGAAATTAATTATCGAAATAATTCAATTTTTTTAAATTTATTAAAGTGCTTTAATAATTGTGAACCCAGACAAAATATTTCTGGCTCCGCCACTGTTCGTGACTCATTACGAATGAAAATTACGAAAGTGGACCATAATTTTTTTTATAACATATGCAAGAATGAAAATATTATAAAATAAATTACATAGTCTATGATGATCATTTAGAGGGACAAATCTTCCTTAAGTTTTAAATTCCACAAAATAACTTAATTTTTTTATACGTATGTGATCATCTCTTATTTTACTCATGTTTATCAATATTCCAAATATCAAATCTGCCACCTTTGCTTTAAAACTTTGCTTAATTTATAAAAACTAAGTTATTATCCAACCTTTTTGAATTAATCTCTGAAAAATAAAAACATTTTGACTTTCGAATATTAACAGAGAAAAAGGAGGAGATAAATCGAGGCTTGGGAGAGGAGGACAGCAGCCCAAGAGCGGTTGTCATCCGGAATCCTCTTACGTGAGAATTTGCTAGCCAAAGTCATCTTCGTGACCTTCCTCCTCCCGAGGAGTGGTTGGGACGAGTCGCTTTGGTCCTGGGACACCATCGTCCCAGAATGTCGAGATGGGTGTTGCACCACTTGAGCGCCAAAATGCCTCCACCGTCCCAGGCAGGACCTGCTCATCCCAAACTCCTGGAGAGGCTCGCCAGACTAACGATGCTACCTTCCTCCCAGGATATCCCGAACAAGTCATGGGATGGACATGGCCCTGGGTGGATCATTGTTGCTAACCGTCGCATGGTGCGCGTCCCCACACCAACCCACCATGTCCCAATAGTCTGCCTAAGGTGGCGGATGACACGTGGGAGTCGCCGCCTCCATGGGAGAGAGAGGGAGAGGGGGAGAGAGATATAGGGAGAGATGGGAGAGAGAAGGGAGATGGTGAGATGGAGAGAGAGGGAAGAGGGGAGAGAGATATAGGGAGAGAGAGGAGAGAGGGGAGAGAGGGGAGAGAGAAAAAAATTAGGCCGGGGAGTGGGAAGAAATTAGAGTTTTCGACGAGCCTATCCTTCGGTGGCACGGACAGAAAGAGATATGTCGGTAATACCGAAGGTCAAATACATCGATAATAATAACATTAATATATTAATATATATATATATATATATTATACATAATATATATTACAATAATTGTTAACGACGAATCTATCGTTCGATTGATCCGTCGGTAATATCAAATGCTAGACCCGTTGGTAATAATAATATTAAAATATTAATCATATGTTTTATATTATATATATACTATAATAATAGTTACTGACGAGTCTATTCCTTTGGTAGTACCAATGGACTAAATTTCATCGATAATACCGAAGGTCAGACCCGTCGGTAATACTGACGAGTTTACTAATTTTATAATGTTAATGTATATATAGTACTAATATTAACCAAGTGTATATACTAACAATATTATATATCTTAAGATTATCTTAGGGCACATATATCTTTGTTCCTAGTTTATGGAAAAAAATAATGATACAAGTAATGGATGTTTGATTTATATAGAATGCAAGAATTGTGAGAAAAAAAGTAAATATAATTATAAAAATAATAAGTGAATTGTTAGAAATTAGAATACTTATAGTGTACTTTTTAGAAAATATTTTTATGAATAAGATTATAAAGATAAAACATTTGTAAATGTACCTTTTAAAAAATTATTTTTTTGTCAATCCAAGATGTAATCCAAAATTTATACTTATGGTTAAAATTAGTTGTATCTTGGATAGGAAGTTAACATATTTTAATTTTATTAAAAGTTATCTATTTTATATTTTAAATATATTTATAATATATAAATATCTTAAAAGAAAAATGAGTTAAGAGATAAAATATTATTTTATTAATGCATCATGAAAATAATATAAGTAAATGCAGAAAGAGAAATATTCATATATTATATAATAATATTACACTTTAATAATAAAATATCAAATTTAATTACTTAACCTTCGAAATTATTGAAGGACTACATTTGTCGATAAATTCGAAAGCTAGGGCCATTGAAAACATTACTAAGTAATAAACGTATATTCATATTATATTACATATATTTTATTATAAATTGAATTATCAACGGTCCTAGGTTGTGGCCAACGGATCGTCATCGCTCGGGCCCGGATTGCTCGGCGTCTGAATCCTATCGCCTGACTGCGGAATCCGACGACAGGCTTCAGATTGGTGGCAAGAGGGCAGATCTGGTAGCCCGAGCGTTCCATTCCGGCTCCAGCTTGCCAGATCAGACCGCCTAGCACCGGATCCGGCCGCCAGGCAGCTTGAGTGGCCGCTCCTAACTCCAGGCTGCTGGATTGGACAGCTTGGCAGCAGATCCAGCCAGCTCTAGCTCCAGGCTACTAGAACGGATCGCCGGGCACCAGATCTGACTGCCAGGCAGCTCGAACGACCGCCTCAGGCTCTAGGCTTCCAAATTGGACCGCCTGGCACCGGATATGGTTGCCAGGCAGTCCGAGCAGCTGCCTTCGGCGCCAGACGACTGGATCGACCGCTTTGAGCGGGATTCACCCACCTATCCGGCCGCAAATGATGGATCTCGCCGCATAGCGGCCCGGCGGCAGGCGGTCGGATCCGTTGCGTGTGACCGATTCGACAGCAAGAAGAATGATCTGGCAGCCAGGCAGCCGGAGTCAATAGAGAGGTAGAGGTCGCCGGACGAGGGAGGTCGACGAAGCCGAGAGTGAGGGGGAGGGAGAGGGAGAGGGAGAGGGAGAGGTCGCCGGAGCCACAGGATGCCGCCGGAGTTGTGGGAGTTGGAGAGAGAAAGTAAAAGAAAGAGAGGGGAGGCGTACAGAGACAAAAAGATGTTAGAGAGAGGGAAAATTGTATGATATGGGGCCACCTTCGATATTACTGATGAAGCTGCATCCATCGGTATTACCAAAGGCCCAACCCGATGGTTAAAATAATAATAAAATATTACACATATATTTTATATTATATACACAATATTATAATAATATTACATTATATTATATACAATATTATAATAATATATACATTAATAATATTTTATTTATTAATATATATGATTAAAAACATTGATAAGATAATATTATATTATAAATAAATGGAAGATAGATATGTATTATATTATAAACAATTATAATACATTATTATTTAATTACCGACTGATGTTTCCTTCGAAATTTCCGAATTCAAAATCCATTGGTAATTCCGAGGGAAATATTCGTCGGTAACTAAAATAATATTATTTATTATCAATATTTATAATATAATATTATTATTAAACATTAATGATCTTATATGTGTTATTAATATATGACAAAAATAAGTGTTAATATAATATTATATTATAAATAAATGGATGATGGATATGTATTATATTATAAAAATTTATAATACATTATTATTTAATTACCGATAGGTATTTGCTTCAGAATTATCGACGGATTTGAAATCCTTCGGTAGTTTCGAAGGCAATACCCGTCGGTACCTAAAATATTATTATTGTAATATCCCTAACTCAACCAAGCATATTAGATGTATGAATGTATTGATATATTATGTTATTGATAAGCACTATGAATGTGATGTTAAGAATTACGCTTCAATGTCGACTATTGGAGTGCGAAAGGGATGGAAATCTACCTAAAACATGAAAATGTAATTTTCAAAAAAGTGAAAATTTTGAAAATTAACGTCCCGGTAATTGTTCCTATATATGAAAGAATTCTAAGAGTGATTTTTAACAATTTTTAGAGGGTGTATGAGTTAGGTAAAATATAGACGCAAAATTAAAAAAAATGTGAAATCGCGATTCTTGTTCTTTGGACAAAAATTTAGATTTCGATTCCTTGATTATTTATTTTTATAAATATTTTATTTGAATAAAATGTGGGGTAGTTCCTTATTTACATGTAACATCTTAAATAAATAAATAAATGGAAAATACAAAACCATTTACTTAAGACATGTAGCAAAACTCATGGGGCAAAACTCATGTTCTTCATGTGGAAGGTTAACCCTAGCCATGTTCAATGGGTTCCCGAATATTTAGTTACATAATTCCATATCTTCGGGTGGTCCAAAAATTATTCTGATTGGTTCCCTATGAGTCTAGTTTCGTCGGGCTTCGGAATCAAGCTAATATGATCTCTATTGAGAAAGTTATGTTCTTGTTATTAAAGTACTATCACTCTGTCCGTTGAAACTATTAATCGATTTTTTAAATTATGTATTACATCCAATATGTCATGGAATTATTTGATAATTTAGGGTGCTATAGAAATTGATGTTAGGTTTCATTGAAAATTGGAATCACTCAAAAATTATATCTATAGGAAAGTTATAATTGTTTTACCGCACCGTACTCAGCCTATCAAGATGAAACTTAGGGCAGATTGTGCTAGTATTGGTTAAATTTATTGTGCTCAGTACAAATAGAAAAAGCCCCCAAGAAGAAAACATTGTCATTGAAAGCAAATACAAAAGAAGAAGACTCAAGTGAAGAGGAAGTAGACGAAAAGAAACTCGCACTCTACACAAGAAAATTAGATAAGTAACTCATGTTGGTAAAAAAGAAAGACAAGAACGAGAAGCCAACAAGAAGATCGTACAAATGTCACAAAGAAGACCTGAATCAACCACCGCCATACAGAACGATGCGAGACTATATGCTGGGTCAAATTCACGATGAGCCAAATAGCATTATACTGCCTGATGTACTGCTAACCATTTCCAGATCCAACATGGTACACTTCAAATGGTACAAAATGATCAATTTAGCGGTAACAAAGATGAGGACCCCTTTGCTCACGTTAGAAAATTTTTACGATTATGTGCCACCTTTAAATTTCACAATGTTACTGATGATGCCATGAGGCTACGTTTATTTCCTTTTTCTCTCAGGGGTCGAGCGTCTACTTGGTTGACAACATTGCCACTTGGAACTATTACCACTTGGTGATTGTCCTCCACAAAAATTTTATGAAACACAAATTTTATAATAAATATTGTCCTCCACAAAAAGCAGCCAGACTGATTGCTGACGTAAAATCTTTCTATCAACAGGATATAGAAACAATGTATGAGGCTTGGGAGCGATTCAAGGAGTTGATAAGCCGAATTCCACATAATCACATTTCACTTTATGAACAGATCCAATACTTTTATAATGGTGCTACTCTATAGGTTAGGGATAAGATTGATACTTCTGCAGGTAGCTCGATATTGGACAAGTCACCCGAAGACATTTACACGATCATAGAAAACCTGGCTATCAATAATGGGCAAAACGACAGAGATCAAGCACCATGACAAGACAACTTTTCATATCTCTATGAACAGGTAGAAGCTCTCAACAAAAAAGTGGAACAACTTCTGATGAATAAAAATGATGCTCCAATCAAAGCAGCTCATAACATTACCAGGTGTGATTTTTGTGGTGAAGGGCACCCAAGAATGCCCAACTAGTAACTCTTCATCAACTCAATTTGAGAACGCGAATTATGTTACTAACAATTCTTATAGGGATAATCAGGATCCCTACAAATATGGATGTGGTTAAAGGTTCAACCCAATTACTCTTGGGTACACAATAGGGGGATGGCTCCCCCTGTGTTCCAACCACGCCATGAAGAAAAACCTCAACCTGAACCTAAATCAAACTTAGAAGATATTCTTGCAAAATTTATTTCTGTTTCTAATTCTAAGTTTAATAACGTTGAGGCATACATCAAGAATTTGGAAAACCAAGTAGGACAACTGGCTAACATAATTGTAGGTCGTCAGTCAGGTTCACTTCCCAGTGACCAAGAGAAGAACCCTCGAGAAGACGCAAAGGCAATCACTTTGAGAAGCGGCAAGGAAATTCAAGAACCCCAACAACCTCAATCTGAACTAGTGGTTGAAGAGAAAATTGAAGAATCATTGGAAGACATGAAGCAGCTCCAACACTACCACCACCGAAAGTAGACAAGAAAGCGGGGAAATTTACCACTCCTGCAAAACCAGGGAATCTGCCATACCCCCAGAGATATCGACAGGAGCAACTTGATAAGGAATTTTCTCGTTTCCTTGATATTTTTAAGCAGATTCATATTAATATTTCTCTTCCTGAAGCTCTTAAACAGATGCTATGCAAAGTTCATGAAGGAAATCCTGACCAACAAGAGGAAGATCAAAGAGATTGGTCTGGTTAAGCTTTCTCCACAATGTTGTTCGGTGTGCAAGCAAGACATTCCAACAAAAGCAAGGGATCCAGGGAGTTTTACTATACCATGTGTTATAGGAGATTTTTATTGCTCTAAGACTTTATGTGATTTAGGTGCTAGTATCAATTTAATGCCTTATTCTATTTTCCTAAAGCTTGGTTATGGGGAATTCCGTGAAACTTCAATTATGTTACAGTTTGCTGATTAATCTGTGAAAAACCCGAGAGGCATGTTGGAAGACATACTTGTTAAAGTTGATAAATTTGTTTTTCCTGCAGATTTTCTCATTCTAGATATGGATTCTTAGCCTGACACTCCAATCATACTAGGCCGACCTTTTCTAGCGACAGACAATGCATTGATTGATGTCCGGGCCAATTGACTTTGAGAGTCAATAATGACGAATTATGTTTTAAAATTTCAGATTCTTTAAAATATTTTGTTTCTTCATGTTACTCTATTGACACTTTAGATGATGATACCTCAGATGAGCTTGATGTAGTTATTCCTGAAGTGGTGATGAATCCATATGCTCATGATGAGGATTTAATGGATAATTCTGAAGTGGTCAAAGAACCTGAGGTAGTGGAAAAACTTCCTCTGGAAACTTCCACAATAGAAGAATTGCAAAACTCTTCATCGTGCCTTGAACTTAAAGCATTACCTTCTCATTTAAAGTATGCATATCTTGACACTGATTCTTTTCCTGTTATTATTTCTGCAGATCTCACCGAAGATATGGAAGCCCAACTGCTAACTGTCTTGAGAAAGCACAAGAAAGCCATTGCGTGGTCAATTTCTAACATCAAAGGAATCTCGCCCTCAATCTGCATGCACAAGATCTTTATGGAAGAGAACTATAAGTCAACTACCCAATGCCAACGCCGTCTTAACCCCCAACTCAAAGAGGTAGTAAAGAAAGAGGTGATTAAGCTCCTAGATGCAGGTATTATTTATGCTATTTCTAATAGTCCTTGGATTTGTCCTGTTCATGTTATTCCTAAAAAGGGGCATTACTATTATTAAAAATGCAAGCAATGAATTAGTTCCTACTAGGACTGTTACTGGTAGGCGTGTATGCATAGACTATCGCAAACTAAACAAAGCTACACGAAAAGATCATTTTCCATTGCCGTTTATTGATGAAATGCTTGAGCGTGTTGCAGGACATTTTCCATTCAGGATATAACCAAATTGTCATGGCACCTAAGGATCAGGAAAAGACAACCTTCACATGTCCTTATGAGACATTCGCTTACTGAAGGATGCCTTTCGACTTGTGCAACGCTCCAGCCACATTTCAACGATGCATGATGGCGATCTTTTCAGACATGAATGAAAAGATCCTTGAAATCTTTATGGATGATTTTACTCTATTTGGAAGTTCTTTTGAAAACTGCTTGACTAATCTCTCTGATGTATTACAGCGATGTGAGGAGACGAACCTCATTCTTAATTGGGAAAAGTGTCACTTCATGGTAAAGGAGGGCATAGTTTTGGGTCACAAAATCTCTGAAAAAGGGATTGAACTTGATCAAGCTAAAATTGATGTCATTGCAAGGTTGCCTCCCCCCACATCTGTGAAGGCGGTGCGAAGTTTCCTTGGTCATGCCAGTTTCTATAGGAGATTCATCAAAGATTTTTCAAAAATTGCCAAGCCACTCACTAACCTCCTTTCTAAAGATGTCAAATTCTTGTTTGATTCTGATTGTTTATTTTCTTTTGAAACTTTGAAGGAGAAACTAATATCTGCGCCAGTGGTAGTGACACCAGATTGGAGCTCGCCTTTTGAACTAATGTGTGATGCCAGTGATGGCTCTGTAGGTGCAGTTCTCGGGCAAAGGAGGGACAAGGTGTTCAAAGTTATTTACTATGCCAGCTGCACTCTCACGGCCACTCAGATGCACTATGCGACTACTGAGAAAGAATTTTTAGCTATTATATATGCATTTGATAAATTTCGATCATATTTGATTTGCTCTAAGGTTATTGTGTTCACAGATCATGCGACAATTCGACATTTGATGGCCAAGAAGGAAGCAAAACCACGACTATTGAGATGGATACTTTTGCTTCAAGAGTTTGATGTTGAAGTTAAGGACAAGAAGGGAACAGAGAATGTTGTTGCTGACCAAATCTCCCGACTTGAGTCAACACCTACTGACGGAAATGCTATCTTAGAAGAATTTCCTGATGAACAAATTTTCTCAATCTCCCTTTTGGAGGAGGCAAATGCAAGTGATGAACTTCCATGGTTCGCTGATTATGCTAATTTCCTTGCAGAAAAATGGATTCCCTCTGGATGGACCACGAAGAAAAAGAGAAAGTTCTTCGTTGACATCTCCCATTATCGTTGGGAAGATCCATACTTGTTTAAAATTTGTGCAGATCAGATTATTCACAAGTGCATACCTAAAAGTGAAGTTCAAAGCGCTCTGCAATATTGTCATGACGGAGAGGCCGGAGGACACTTTGGTCCCAATCATACCGCAGCCAAGGGTCTAGAAAGTAGGTTGTATTGGCCAACCATATTCAAAGATGCACAGATATTTTGTAAGTCTTGTGATCATTGCTAGAGGATAGGTAATATCTCTAAACGCGACGAAATGCCTCTAAACAATATTCTTTATTGTGTTATATTTGATGTTTGGGTTATTAACTTTATGGGGCCTTTCCCTAAGTCAATGAACAATGAGTACATTCTAGTTGCTGTGGACTATGTATCTAAGTGGGTTGAGGCAATTCTCACTCCTACTAATGATGCTAAGGTAGTCGTTAATTTTTTAAGAAAGAATATTTTTACTCGATTTCGTACACCTAGAGCTATTATCAGTGACAATGGCACACACTTTTGCAACCGTTTGTTTGCAGGATTAGTGGCTAAGTTTGGAGTCACCCACAAGTTGAGTACCCCTTACCATGCTCAGTCATGTGGCCAAGTAGAGGTGTCAAATCGAGAAATTAAGTGCATCTTGGAAAAAACAGTTAACTCTTCCAGAAAAGATTGCTCTCAGGCTAGATGATGCACTATGGGCTTATCGCACAGCATTTAAAACACCCATAGATATGTCACCATATAGATTAGTTTATGGGAAGGTGTGTCATCTACCCGTAGAATTGGAACACAAGGATTACTGGACTACAAAATTTTTAAATCTGGACCTAACCTTGTTGGGCAAGGAGCGACTACTGAAATTTAACGAGCTCGAAGAGTTCCGGAAAAATGCTTATGAGAATAGTAAGATCTATAAGGAGCGAACAAAAAGATGGCATGACCAAAATATTCAAACTAAGGACTTTCAACCTGGTCAACAAGTCCTCCTTTATGAAAGCATACTTAAATTGTTTCCGGGTAAACTCAAGTCCAGATGGACGGGGCCATATATAGTAGTCAGTTCTTCACCTTTTAGAGCTATAGAGATTCGATCACTAGACGGAAAACACACATTCACAGTCAATGGACACAGGCTCAAGCACTATGTGAGTGGTGTCAAACCTACACAAGTTAACTACATGATTCTGCACGAGCCCTAAGCCAAGACGGACAAAGTCAAGCTAACGACTATAACTTAGAACTTCTCTGCCTCAACCCTTATCTTTTAGTATAGATTTTTATTGTGTCAGTTGTTTTTCTTAGCTTTTCAATTTCATTTCATTACGTCCGGTCTTCTGGTCTTTAAGTCATTTGACATCAATTTCTACATTTCTTTAATCATTACTCATTCTTTTTAATTGCCAAACCTGGCCCGCGCCACTTTAAACTCGGCCCGAGCATGCTTTCCATGAACTTATAACAGGTATATTACACTCGGGCCGGGTTGACATAGACCCGGGCCGGGCAGCCGCGATGCCCGGCCCGATCACATCATAAACTCGGGCCGTGTCTGGTTTTCTTTTATCTTTGCAGGTTTTCATACCCGGGCCGGGCTACTGTGAACTCGGACCGAGCCATTTAGGCTGTACGCGACAACTCCGACGGGTTTTCCATTCGCCATTAAGATGTGAATCCGGCCGTTGAATTGCCAACTTACAGCCATCAAGATGAGGCATTCATGCTATGTGATTTTCGGAGAGGAAGACCACCTACCCGGGTCGGATTCTTCTACAAAACCCGAGCAGCGGGGCACTACAGGTCCACATCGTCGGTCGTTCCTTTTCTTCTCCGACGCCGGCACATTCCATCTTCTTCCACGTCACGCCGCCTCTTCTGCCC
Source organism: Pontederia crassipes (assembly GCA_030549335.1). Classification (NCBI taxonomy): domain Eukaryota; kingdom Viridiplantae; phylum Streptophyta; class Magnoliopsida; order Commelinales; family Pontederiaceae; genus Pontederia; species Pontederia crassipes. The sequence continues at coordinate 60,754,444 of CM060189.1, read as the reverse complement.
AGTTCCGGCAGCCTCTGCTCCAGATACACTGCCTCTTCTTGCCGGATCCGCCATGCCGCCGGTTTCTTCTTCCCAGAACCGCCGCGCCGCTGCCTTTTTCTTCCCAGAACCGTCGCGCCATCGCCTTTTTCTTCTCAGATCCGCTGCGCCACCGCCTCTGCTCCAAATCTGCCATGCAGCGACATTGCCATCGCCCCCCTCTTTCAAAGATCCGCGGATCCGACGCACCCGGCCACTGATCTTCTGCACACCAAGCCGCTGCAACTCGCACCGCATCCGCCACACACCTTCGCTCCGACCCGGGCCGCGCTCACTTCAACTCGGGCCATGCCCAGCGACCCGAGATGACTCTTCCTCTTCAGCCTGGGCTGTGTCCACAGTACACCGGGGTGGGTGCTTCGTTCTGCAGCATCTGTGGAGTACTCCTCAACCCGAGCCGAGCTACCCTCAACCTGGGCAGGGTACTTCGTCCTGCAAGTTCTGCTGAGTTTAACTCTATTTATGGATTTCCCCTGCCGGAGACTTCTGCTACTTCTCCTGAGTTTTAGGGAGCTGCCTTCTGGAAGGCGATAACAAATGATGAGCCTTTCCTTCCTTCCCGCGCAAAGGCAAGTCTTATTCAGAATCCAGTATTTCGATATGTTCACAGGATCATCTCTTATACCATCAGTGGTAGAGGAGAAAGCGAGGGTGCTATTAATACTAAAGAGTTAGAGATATTGTGGGCTATGGTGGAAGGAAGGCAGATGAACATCGCCGCCATCTTAGCCGATAATTTTCAGAGACAGGCATCCAGGTCTTCTTGCAAAGTTATTAATGGTGGTTTGATTACTCTTATAGCCCTTTATTTGGGTCTTGACCTGTCCTCTCTTGAGCCCATCGAGCCCACATTTATTGGGATGACCACGGTTCTGCATATGAACCTTGTCGAGAGGACTTCAGGTGGTTTGGTCTTCAAGTTTCGCAATAGAGTTGAGACACTGCCATGCTCTAATGCTGATCGTTTCACTATCTTTGATCATGCAAACTAGATATACTTTCCCTCGTTGAGATAGGTGAAGCCTCACCACATAGCCAACCCTCACGCACATTCAGATCCAGATGATGAGGATCCAGTACCTCTACAGGACGAGGGGCCTTCACAACACCCACAGCCATCCTTTATGGCTCCGAGTCCATCATTGCAGCCCGAGTCCACATCTCAGACGACTTATGCATCTACCTCTGCCAGTTTTGATGTCTCAGCTTTGCAGGATACATTAGCCGTGCTTCTTGCGGGCCAGGAGCGATAGTACAAGCTTATGCAGCAGCACCATCAGGAGACTCAAGCTCAGTTTCGACAGCTTAGCGACCGCTAGGATCACCTTGAGCAGTTGGTTGAGGACTACTTTGGGCAGTATCCACCGCCTCCACTGCCTCCAGAGATGGGCTAGCTGGTCATGTCTTTTCCTTTCTTTTCTATCTTTTTTAGTCCTTCATCTTGTACTCCTTACCTTGTTTGGCTAACACTGAGGACAGTGTTTGGTTCAAGCTTGGGGGAGATTGCATTTCATGCATTACATTTGCTTATTGTACTACATCATCATGTTTGCTTTCTTTTAGTTTATTTCAGTATTGCATGTTTGCATTATCTTTGCATCTTATGAAAATCCATAAAAATATAAAAATTTCAAAAATCTCAAAAATACCATTCACCATCATTTTTTGCCTTATTGTTTGTTCTTTTTAATTGCACTTAAGTGAAATTCAAGGACACCCCTATGCACTTATGAAATTCTTGTGCCATAATTTTACTTGTTCCATCACCTTAGTATTGGGTAATTTGGAAAGTGTATGCTGCCAAGTTAAATTATGGATACTTAGACCACTGATTCTTGTTTGCTCTCATTTCATTTCTTATTTTGATTTTACGTCTTGAGAGTAGTAGCCTTTTTACTGAATGCATAAAGTATTTTGTGAGCTTAAAATAAATAAATCTGAAAGAGGGTTAGTTAAACCCCAAAAGTTATAAGAAGGTATAATTGTGTTATCCGGAACCTGGGTGTGTTCGGGTGATTAGATCCATAGGGAATTCTTGCCTGGCGACCTAAGGGCAACTGCTCTGGGATCCATCGGTCGAAAACCCACTACATGAACCACCTTGCGCAATATGGAGAAACACAAGAGTACTAAATCAGTAAAAGGGACAAGTTTTAAACGATGCATAACTGTGTTATCCGGAACCTGGGTGTGTTCGGGTGATTAGATCCGTAAGGGATTCTTGCCTGGCGACCTAAGGGCAACTGCTCTAGGATCCGTCGGTCGAAAGCCTACTACATGGACCACCTTGCGCAATATGGAGAAGCACATGAGTAATCAATTCTATAAATCAATAAGAAGGTGAATAAAGTAAAATTAAGCTCATTCTATACTTTTGGCATTCATCATTAATGCTATTATTTGATAGACTATATGTTTTCTTGCACAGGGCTGAACTAGAATAAGTTTAAACTGTTTAAGATCCAAAAATTTTATAAGGCTGGGTTATGGATTGTGGATAGATACCTTGGTGATGGACTTGTAAAACGATGGTAGTGGAAAAGTATTAGTCATGGGGTGGAGACTATGATGGTTCAGTTATGTTTCCTGAGTCTTGCCTTGGAGCTTGCTTGAGGACAATCAAGAGTTCAAGCTTGGGGGAATTTGATGCATGCAGTATTATACATGTTTTACATACATCATTTAGATTATTTTTCGTAGTTTTTTTTTCATTGCATGCATCTATTTTCTCATTTATTTCTCTAAAATTTGTTAAAGTCCAAAGCTACCAACTTTTATTGTATTTTAATCTCAGGAGTGTCAAGTTGGAGGTGCAGAACGATTGTCCCCAAAGAGCATGGAAATCGGAGCAGAAAAATGGCAGAGTCACTATCCTGAAGAAGAATCCGGGCTGGGTCATTAGTATACCCGGGTCGGGCCGATCGTTAGACCAAATCCGAGTCGGATTTTGCGCGACAGAAGAACCCAGGTCGGATACATTATAACTCGGGTCGGGTTTGCTTATCAGATGGCTCATATTTTCGCCTTGTTGAACATGAAGTTAACATCTCAAAACAGCGTGCAACCCTAGGGGGACATTCTCCCCTATAAATACTACAGTTTGGAGGCTTTGTATGCATCCCCTGACTCGTGAATTCTCATGCCCTAGCACCCAACTTCCGAGAGAAATTTCTGAAGTGCTAAATTCTGAAGCAACTTGGAGTCGTTCCGACGAACCCCTACGACGATCACACGGCCAAGGCTCGTGACAGAGGCATCACCGGATTCTTGGAAGCATATTTAGTAATATTTCTGATGAAATTCTTGTTTATCATTATTGATTTGATGTCTAAACAATTTTGTATGTAGTAGTTTTATTGTTAGGGGAAAACTAAGTTGAACCCTGTTTATCTCTCAATTTATTTGGATATTAGACTTCTATTAAATTGCATGATTAATGTTAGAATATTGGATAATCTTCATGTCGTGTTATTCTGCAAGTTTTTGCATGATTAGCCATTAAATTTTCTTTCGAAATTCAACTTGATTCACGAATTCTACAACCATAGAACTCGGACCAGGTATCATCAAACTCGGGCCGCATTTTGTCTCCGACTGAATGCTGTTATTCTTCTCGGTGGAGCCCAGACCGAGTTGTTTGTGCTCGGGCCGAGTTGTTCGGAACTCGGGTTACTTCTTCTCTGCTCGGGCCGTGTTGACTGCGCAGCGTAGAAGTGAGGGTTTTCTGTCTGATCCGGGCTGCATTCTGTATAACCCGAGCCGGGTCAGAGTGTTTTTCTTGTCGGAACCGAACTTTACTTTAGAGACCCGGGCCGAGTTCTGCGTGACCCGGGCCGAGCATTAATTTTGGGTTCTAATCGCTGTACTTCGGATTTGATTGTTATTACTTGTGGATTTGGAAGGATTTTTACTCTATGCATTATGATCATGGTTATGTGCAATTTGATTGAGTTTTCAACTGGTTGGACTTAATCTTGATTAGAATACTTAGGTTCTCGAGATTTTGAGTCTCTCGATTAAAATTGAATTATTGTGTATTGAGTTTTCAGAAATCATAGTTTTATTTTAATCAGAGATAATTAGTTCTCAAGATTTTTTAGCACTATAATTATGTTTATAAGTTGCATTTTAAAGCAATTCGGTTCAAAGTGAGATTATAGTTTATTGAGGTTCCAATGGTTTTAATGGCACTTTTATCGGATTAGTTTGATTCTCAAGTTTTTGAGATCAATATTTATAAGCAACTCATTTCATTTAGAAGTTTAATTGATGATTTATTGATTATTTGAGAGATAACAGGGGGATACGAAGTTAGGCCCTAACTCATCATTATTATTAATTTTTTCTCTGCTAAGCACTGTTTTCATTCATTTTCTCACTTCCTTTTTCTTAATTGATAAATTGAAAGTTGATTCCTCAATTGATTTTTCATAATAACTTTTAGAGAAAAGGATTATTAATCTTCAGTCCTTGTGGGTTCGACACTCTATTCATTCTTTATTACTTGATACGATCTAGTGTACTTGCTAGTATATTTGCGCTTAATTTTCATGCATCACCATGACGTAGCTATCGCGCTCATAATAGAAGAGGATAAAAATCGATCGGGCGAAACGAGCTCTGTCATGCCTGTTACGTCCGTGACACCCATTATCACGCCCGTGACAGAACACAAGAGATTTTAGGATTTCTGTCACGGCCGTTACGACCCTTTTCACGTCCGTGACTATTGTAGAAACCCTATATGGTATATTATATGTTATTTTTAAAGTATTAATAGTATGTTCTAATGCTTGATTATTGTATAAGGACTTAGATAAATGTACTTACACATTTCCCACATAACTAGGTTAAATTTTGAAGATCGAGCGATGTAAATGTTTGTTGTTTGAAAAACATAATGAACCCAGTTGTGGATGATGTTACATGTCGACTCTCTATGGCCCTTTATCGGATATTTATCCGTAATGATTGTTATACACATCGACAATGTTGTGTCATTCTAATATCGCCCTCCGGCGAGAGTCCAAAATGATCGTTACATGCATCAACAACGTTGTGTGAATTCTGATGTCAATTTTGGGTATTACGGGGAGCATTGTCGCCATGGCTTAGCTAGCCTATTGAGAGGGCAACGATATAAATCACAACAAGATCTAACCTAATGGAAAGGGCAACGATAAAATGGAATGATGTCCCATGCAAGTGGAAGTCCAAAAGAGTTATAAAGCAACCATGAGGAAAGTTATGGAGGCGATAGTTATGGTGAGTGTACTTAATTTATGCGCCTATGGATTGAATTGATGATTGTTATGATTTGATTACTTGTCCTCCATGCTACTGCTTATAAATGCATGATGATAAGTTGATGTTAACGAATGACATGTAGATCACAAGATAAGTGCATGACACGCATATTGTTTCCTTCTTATTTATGAAGATGATAATGCATATTATGTACTATCCTGAATATGATCATAACATTGCATGCATGGCCTTTACATACTCTAACAAAAAAAACATCTGAATCCTGGATTCGTGCAGATGCACGATGATTTGGATGGATGGCACCTCAACTCATGACGAGATGATTGCACACTAATTTAGGAGTCTAGAGTCTTTTGACTATGTTTTTCAAGAGATGTTTTGACTATGTCTTTGAGACATTTTAAATTTCTATTAGTGATGATGTTTAGATGTGTTTTTAATTCTATAACATTACTTTTGATGTTTTCTCAAAGCTTTATGCATTAATTGAAGAATTATTTTATCTTATCTAAATAGTTTTATGCTTCCACTGTAATAGATAAGAATCATATTTTATTATGATTATGTGATGGCGAATAAATGACTTAATTGTCCTCGACCATTGGGGTGAATTTTGGGGTGTTACAGAGGGAGCATTATGTGTTACGCGGCCAGTAAAGCTGAAAATATTCGTGAGGAAAAGAAGAGTGTGCAGGGGGGTTAAGTAGAATTGGTGGCTTTATGTAGGAGAGAAAGAACCCTGCAATTTTTTTAACCTATTTTTAATCATGGAAATAAAGATTAAATGAAAATTATATGTGGTCACGTCTTATTTGACTAGAGTATTGATTGTACCTTAACTTTATATAAACTTAAAAAATATGCATTGTTTTCTAATAATTTGGCCCTTTAGTAGAGTTACTAAGTTTAACATGCATTATGCATCGTTTGTAATACGTCATACCTGTGATGCACGAGTACTCCATTTGTCATGGAGTATCCGTATCGGGTACATACCAGGTATGGGTACGACCCCAGTATATTTCGGTACGTTTCGGGTACGTACCCATATTTAAATAATTTTTTTTTAAAATGAGGTACGACTCCGGTACGATTTCGGTACGGGCGCAAGTACATTTGGGCTTCAAAAAGTTGTAGGGCCTTCATTAAAACCAAAAAATGTTACTATTAGGGTATAGTCGTACCTGAAGGAAAAAAATCATGTTTTTGATGGCGCGTCCTCAGAGAGAAAGGTGAAAAAAACAAGGATCTGACCTTTTGCACGGCGTGCTCAGCAGTGCTACCGTATGGGTGCTCCCTTTACCCATTGTGTAATGTTCTCTTGTATAGTTGTATGTGTCGTGCTCTCTTTATTTCATCCATTGTATGTGACTATGTGTCGCGTTGTACAGTGGCAAAGTACTCATTACAGATGTTTTTAAATTTTTATTCTTTCTTTAAAGTTTTCTGTCAACATCTTAATGTAAGCAAAAGTACATGATTTGTTTTAGGAAAAGTACATGATTCATTTTTCAATGTTCTTCCTATAATGAATTGAGAGCAAGAGAACACCATGTTCTTTTATTGGATTGTGATTGAGGGTTCTTAATCATGGAGATCATTAGATCTATGCATGTATAGGTTTTTCGTGATTAGATCTATGCATATACAAGTTTTTATGATTAGATCCAATAGTTAAGGTTCATATATTTTTATTGTTCATAATTTGTGAATAAACCCTAGATCAAGAAACTGGATGTTTTTGCATGGTTTTTCATGTTCTTTTGATTCTATAATGTTTGTAAAATATGCTTGCAATGATTCCTTTGATTATAAATCATTATTCCAAAGATTTGGATTGAAAATCATATAAAAATCGACTACAGTAGAGTTGCAAGGGTCTGTCAAGGGCGGAACGCACCGCGTCACGCTTGTGACGATAAGGGGTAAAAGATCGACCGAAATTACTTCTATCACGGCTGTGACGTAGCTGTCACGCTCGTAATAGAAGAGGATAAAAATCGATCGGGCGAAACGAGCTCTGTCACGCCTATTACGGTCATGACACCCATTATCACACCCGTGATAGAACACAAGTAATTTTAGGGTTTTTGGCATGGCCGTTACAAACCTTTTCACGGTCGTGACTATTGCAAAAACCATATATGGTATATTATATGTTATTTTTAAAGTATTAATTGTACGTACTGATGCTTGATGATTGTATAAGAACTTGGATAAATGTATTTACATATTTCCTACATAACTAGGTTAAAATTTGAAGATCGAGCGACGTAAATGTTTGTTGTTTTAAAAGCATAATGAACCCAATTGTGGATGGTGTTACATGTCGACTCTCTATGACCCTTTATCGGATATTTATCCAGAATGATTTTATACACATCGGCAACGTTGTGCCATTTCGATATCGCCCTCGGGCAAGAGTCCAAAATGATCGTTACATGCATTAGCAATGCTATGTGAATTCTGATGTCACTTTTGGGTGTTATGGGGAGCATTGTCTCCATGGCTTAGCTAGTCTATTGAGAGGGCAATGATATAAATCGCAACAAGATATAACCTAATGGAAAGGGCAACGATAAAATGGAATGATGTCCCACGCAAGTGGAACTCTGAAAGAGTTATAAAGCAACCCTGAGGAAAGTTATGGAGGCGATGGTTATGGTGAGTGTACTTAACTTATGCGCATATGGATTGAATTGATGATTATTATGATTGACCATACTATATGTATGATGATTTAATTACATGTCTGATGTACGAAAAATCATGCATTAGTTTGGGTCATTTGAATAACACTTTAGAATATTTTTATGTTTAGAAAAGAAGAGTTTTGATTTATTTTCATATAATTTTATGTAGATTTGATTTCTACCTAAATATGGAAATTATTTATGGCAGGATATGAGAGAACGTCGAAATCAAGGTACGAAAAGACCTAAAATAGCTCAGAAGACTGTCACGGCCGTGACAGTTCTTGTCATGGCTGTGACAGAAAGATTCAGCATAGAAAAATCAGGCTTATTGTCACAGCCGTGACAGCTTCTGTCATGGCCATGACAGACAAATTCCAGCAGAAATTTGGCTGTAATTTTTAGCCTTTTCAGCCTTCTGTCATAGCCGTGACGGCAGTCTGTTAGGCCATTTTAAAGTCATTTTTATTCACTTTTTGGATATATTTTTTGTTCTTTCCTTGGGAGACGAGAAAACCTATAAAAGGAGGCAGAATAGGGCTTGGAAAAGCATCACTGGAGCATACTTTTGAAGCCTAGAAAGAGGAGAAGTGCAAGGACAACAACAAAGCTCTACCGAAAACTCGAGAGAGGACGCGCTTAGCCTATGCCAGAGTTCTTCGTTTACTTTTCCCAATCTTTTACATTAGATTTGATGTTGTTATTCTCAGATTTATTCCTTTATTAGGGTCATTCTAGTTGAACCCTATTTATGTTTTGGAGTCTTTCTTAATATTAGTTTGATTTGAATCTTTAATAGCATTGCAATTTCATGTTTAATGCTTTCCTTTGATTCCATGATTTGTGATTTAATTGCTATCTGAGAAGAAGTGATTATTTTCATAATAGTTTATAGGATTGATCTTATTTATTGCATGCCACAATTAGGAAAATCGAAAGAGACCTAATTCGTGTAGTTATTAAGGTGACTTGAGAAAGCCCTTAATATTAATTCCGATTGAGTGCATCTTATGATTTAATTAAGTAAATTAAAAACTAAAAGGATTGATTTATTTTAATTATTTCTTAAGATAGTAGTTAAAGCCTGAAATATTGGTTAACTAAATTTGGGAATTCATTTTGTTATTGATTCAACTAATTCTAAGTTAAAAAAATTCATTACATTCTAGTGGGGATAATTAGGTGCCTTAATCATCAAATCATTATTTCTCCAGGTGATCATTTCCTTTATTTTTATTATTTTCTTTTTATTCACATCTGAAATCATATATTTTCTTAATTTCTCAATTAACAAGGTTAAAATAAATTCTAAGTTATTTACCGTCCTCGTGGGAACGATAACTCTACTCATTCACTTTATTACTTGAGCGACTAGTGTGCTTGCTAGTGTTTGCTATCAATTCTACACGCATCAATGTCCTCCATGCTACTGCTTATAAATGCATGATGATAAATTGGTGTTAATGAATGACATGTAGATCACATGATAAGTGCATCACATGCATATTCTTTCCTTCTTATTTATTTAGATGATGGTGCATATAATATAGTCTCCTAAATAGGATCATAGCTTTGCATGCATGGTCTTAGATTCGTGCAGGTGCACAATGATTTGAATGGATGGTGCCTCAACTCATGACGAGATGATTGCACACTAGTCTAGGAGTCTAGAGTCTTTTGACTATGTTTTTCAAGAGATGTTTTGACTATGTCTTTGAGACGTTTTAAATTGCTATTAGTGATGATGTTTAGATGTATTTTTAATTCTATAACATTACTTTTGATGTTTTCTCGAAGCTTTCCACATTAATTGAAGAGTTCTTTTATCTTATTTAAATGGTTTTATGCTTTCACTATAATAGATAAGATTCATATTTTATTATGATTATGTGATGACGAAGGAATGACCTAATTGTCCTTAACTATTGGGGGTGAAATTTGGGGTGTTACAGAGGGAGCATTATGTGCTATTCGGCCATTAAAGTTGAAAATATTCGTGAAGAAAAGAAGAGTGTGCAGGGGGTTTAACTAGAATTGGTGGCTCTATGTAGGAGAGAAAGAACCCTGCAATTTTTTAACCTATTTTTTAATCATGGAAATAATGGTTAAATGAAAATTATATGTGGTGTCTTATTTGACTAGAGTATTGATTGTACCTTAACTTTATATAAATTTAAAAAATATGCACTGTTTGCTAATAATTTGGTCCTTTAGTAGAGTTACTAAGTTTAACATGCATTATACATCGTCTGTAATATGGCATACCTGTGATGCATGGGTACTCCATTTTCATGAAGTACCCATACTGGGTATGTACCTGGACGGGTACGGCCCCGGTATATTTCGGTGCGCTTCGGATACGTACTTGTATTTAAATAATTATTCTTTTAAAATAAGGTACGACTTCGGTACGGTTTCGATACGAGCGCAATTATGTTTGGGCTTTAAAACGTTGTAGGACCCTCATTAAAACCAAAAAAAGTTACTTATTAGGTTATAGTCGTACTTGAAAGAAAAAAATCATGTTTTGAACGATGCGTAACAAGGGTCTGACCTTTTGCACGGCGTGCCCAGCGGTGCTACCGTATGGGTGCTCTCTTTACCCATTGTGTAATGTTCTCTTGTATAGTTGTATGCATCGTGCTCTTTTTATTTTATCCATTTTATGTGACTGTGTCGTGATGTACAGAGGCAAAGTACTCATTACACATGTTTTTTAATTTTTATTCTTTCTTTAAAGTTTTCTGTGAACAGCAAAAGTACATGATTTTTTTTAGTAAAAGTACATGACTTGATAGGATTTAAAGCCTAAGCCTAAGCCTAATATCATTTAAAGCTTGATGTAAAGGATGTGATATGTTACTATTCGTCCAAAGATTATTTTTTTATATTATTTATTAATTAGTTATTGTTTTTCAATTGATGATTTAATTATTTGATAATTGTACATCTTACAATAGATTAATTATATATATTATTTATTAATTAGCTATATTTTAAAGTGGTAATTTAATTATTTGATATAGAAGTCATGTTATAGTACTGTTCATATGTGAAAAATTATTTATTCATTATTTAATTAATTATTTGAAAGACTAGAACTTTTTTATATAACTTAGCTTATGTAGAAAGGTTAGAATGATTCTTTTATATAGATTTGAGTATTTTTTTTAATAACGCAAAATGTATCATTTCTAAAAAAGAAATTAAGATGCATAATTATATTTCATCATTATTTTATTAGTTATTTTACAGATGTCAAGAGGACATTCCACTTCTGGTGCAGGATCTTCTGATGGATCTAGTAGTAATGCTACTATTTCAACTTCTTTGACAACTAACTTTGCATCTGGAATGGCAAAAAATAATTGTCCTCTTTGAGCTTATGTCACAAGATGATTAGATAAAAAGGCTGGAGGTGGAAATGCAAGTTGGCATTGTAATTATTGCAATATAACATATAAATGATCTTATTTTAAAGTGAAAAATCATTTGTTAAGGGAGAACATGTTCAATGATGACAATTGAGTACCTTGAAGAGATGAAAAAAATAGAGAAAGAGGCGAGGGAAAAAGCAAAGACAATTCAGGTTCCTTTACACGATGGAAGTACAAGTGCTAATCTTTTTAGAGCTGATATGTATTCAGATGGAAGCAAAAAAAGGCGAAGTATTGAAGGACCACTAGGAAAAGCATTCAATAATGAAGCAAGAGATCATTTGACATATGAAATAGAAAGGATGTTTTATTCTACTGGCTTGCCTTTCAATATTGCAAGAAATTCATAATGTATTAGCCCATTTTCATATGCAGCAAACTCTTCTATCTCAGGTTTTGTTCCTCCAAGTTATAATGTCTCGAGCACAACATTATTGCAAAGGGAGAAAGCTAACATAATGAGGTTGCTTCAACCTCTTAAAGACACTTGGGCAGAGAAAGGTGTGAACTTAGTGATTGATGGTTAGATTGGTGCTCAAAGAAGACCATTAATTAATTTTATGGCTATCTCAGATTCAAATCCTATCTTCCTAAGGCTATTGATTATTCAGGTGAGTACAAAGAAAAGCACTTCATTGCAAATGAAATTTTGAAAACCATTGAGGAAATTGGGTCACAAAATATTGTCCAAGTCATTACTGATAATGCGTTTGTTTGTAAAGCTACTGGATCAATTATTGAGTCAGTTCATCCTCATATTTTTTGAACACCGTGTATAGTGCACAGTTTGAATCTTGCCTTAAAAAATATTTGTGCATCAAAGAATACTCCAAACAATGAACATATTTATGCAGAGTGTCATTAGATTACTGAAGTTGTTGATCATGCACATTCCATTAGAAATTTCATAATGAATCATTCCATGAGATTAGCTATGTACAATAAGTTTATGCATTTGATGTTGCTTGCTATGGCAAAGACTATATTTGCGTTTAGCATAGTAATGCTAAAATGGTTTAAAACAATTAAACATGGTCTTCAATGTATGATTATTAGTAAAGATTGGTCTGACTACAGAGATGATGATGTTGAAAAAGCTAGTGCTGCGAAGGAAATCATCTTAAATAATATTTGGTGGGACAATGTTGATTATATTTTAAACTTCAACAAACCAATTTATGATGTGCTTCACTCTTGTGATACTGATAAATCAAGCCTTCATTTAATTTATGAGAAGTTGGATTCTATGATTGAACAAGTGAGATTAGCTATATATCAATGTGAACGCAAGGAACTCACTCAAGATTCCTTTTTCTGATGTGGTGTTTGACATCTTGGTTGATAGATGGGCTACGAGTTAAACATCACTTCATTGTTTGGTTCATTCACTCAATCCAAGGTAAAATTTGATTAATTTTTAACTTTATTTTTCTTAAATGAATGTATCTTTTAAATGTTTATTAGGTTGTAACATTTTGATTGATGTTGTGTGTATTAGGTTTTATACAAAACAATGGCTCGATGAATCTCCCAATCGGGTTCCTCCTCATAAGGATAATGAGCTTTGTGAAGGAAGAAACAAGTGCATAAGGAGTTATTTTCAAGATCCAAGTGAAAGATTGGAAGTGACTAGAGAATTTCTGAAATTTTCAAGTGCAGAAGAAGAACTTGGCCAGTTTGATTCTTTACAAGATAGGTGGAATTTGACACCAAAATAATGGTGGGTTATGTATGGATCCCCAATTCCTAAACTACAAGCCATGACTTTGAAGCTATTTTCACAACCATCCTCTTCTTGTTGTTGTGAAAGGAATTGGAGTACATATTCTTTTATAGATTCCTATAAAATAAACTCAAACAAAAAAGAAGTGAGGATTTAGTTTTTGTACACACAAATCTTTGTCAACTTTCACGAAAGAGCAAAAATTGTAATGAAGGAGAGACAAAAATGTGGGATATTGGTGGAGATCAATGGGACTTGTCAGATGGTACTGGACTTCTTGAAGTTGCTAATCTTTTTCTTGATGAACCTGATTTGGAAGCTGTAATTTTCATTGATGATGGAGAAGGAACTAGTGAGATTGACATTACTAAAGAATGAAATTATTGTATAATGATCATTTTGAGAAGTTAGTATTATGAAACTATTAAAATTATGTTGTGACACAATTTTGCTATTGATTTTAACATTTTATCTTATGAAATATTAACCTATTATATATATTTATATTATTTATAATTAATATATATTGTCGTACCCATACCTTAAATTTTTAAAAATTTCCATACCCTGTACCCGTACCCATATCTGATACTGGTACCGTACTCGTACATATGCAACATAGCGGCATACTTGATATATATATATATATATATATATAGAGAGAGAGAGAGAGGGGTATACTACACAGGGTTATTAAAACCAGACAAGACCGGCTGGTTCAATCACGAACCGATTGTTGGTCCGGTCCGAATTAATCTAAAAAACGGAATTGAAGTTGAACTGACCAAAAACCAATTCAAACGGTAAAAAAATCGGTTCAACCACTAAATTGGAAAAATCCGGTTCAAAATTTAAAGTTAAAAGAAATTTGAAAAGAAAAGTAAAAATAGGAAATAAAATGTTAGAAAGGAAGGTAAAAAATGAGAAAGTATTTGAATTAAAAATAAGTAAAAAATTAAAAGGAAATCAATGTGGGAGAGGAATTAATGGAAATAAAAAGGAAAGTATTAAAATGAAAATAAAGAAGAAAATAAAAGGAAGTAAGTGTGATGTATGGAAAATTAAATTAATTTATTATCATCACAAAATAGTATAAAATAATTAATATAGTATATCAATAATAATAACTCAAAGTTTTTAAATATTAAAATTTTAATATCTTTTTATTATAAAAAAGTAAATAAATATGGGTATTAATGGGGAGAGAGGAATTAATAGAAATAGAAAAATAAAAATATTAAAATGAAAGTAAAGAAAAAAAATAAACATGAGAGTGATATATGTCAAAATTAATTAATATATTATCACCCTAAAATAGTATTGAAGAATAAAATAAAAGAATTAATATACTATATTAATAATAAAAATTCAAATTCTTTTTATGAATATTAATATTTAATTAAATATTTGTTTATTATATTTTATTATGAATTATAAGCATTATATAATATTTATTATATATAATTATTTAAATAATAATAATTTAATTAAATTTGATTGAACCCAATTAAATCCGATCAAATGAGTCCAATCACGACCCAATTGATCGTCCGATCCGGATGCTGGTCCAATTCTAATAATATTGATATTACAGCATGAAGTCTGCCTTCAGAAAACACGACACGATACCAAGAGAAACACCAACTTACTATGCAATTACTTGTGCTACTTTGCACTTAATATCAGCAGCACAACACGATTCAGCAAGTTGTTCTATATACGCCAGATGAACTGCAGGAAGATGAGCACCAACAACGCAGCCTTCCATGTCACCGTCCAAGGGATCCCATATTTTCCTCTTCCCACCAGAAGCCCCCTTACAAATGGCCAGAAGCTGAGCAGCAGCCACCCGCTGCATACGAACTCCCCCAGCCCCACCGACACAGTTCCTCCTCCGCCGGCCGGCGGAGCCGAAGCAAGCCCACGGCGAATGCCAGCATGTTTACTAGCACGACCGCCGTGCCGGGCACGAACACTGGCGACACATCAAAGGTGAACCTACCAGGATCCTCTTCGACGTCGTCGTTACCCAATGTTTCCTTCCCCGTGACTTCGAAGATTGTTTCAGAGATGCCGAAGCCATTGCAGAAACCGAGAAGCCAAGGGGTTGGCGAATATATCCTCGACATTCTCTGGTTGTTCCACCACTCGCGCACCGAGAGGCCACATTGCAGGTACTCCATCAAACTGCGAATATTGTAGGCGATGAAGAGAGTCGAAGGCAGAGCAAAAGAAGCTTCCGATGCCTGCACGAGGAGTACGTAGTTGCAGTGAACAGCTAGCCAACAATATATTGTAAGACAGATTACAAAATGGGATCATATATAGAAGCTGAAAAGGTTGGTCACCTTCGGCAAGAAAGAAGTGTTCGCTAGGAGAGAGTAAGCAGGGAGGAGAGCATAGCAGAGCTCTACGATGGAACGTACAGGCCAGAGGAATGGGGACATGTATGCTACGGCTTGCCGGAATTGGAGCTTCTTTGTGATGGTACAAATGAAGGGGCTGTTCCTGCTGAGGAGGACCTCAAGAAGCCCCGTAGCCCACCTCTTCATCTGAGTCAAACTTTCGGGTCCTCCAGAAGGCGAAGATCCGAGGAACGCCGGCGGATCTAGCGTGAGATACACCGTCTTCCATCCCTTGGAATGAATTATAAGACCTGTAAGGATGTCTTCTGTCACTGACCCATGTATCCACCCAATCTGTGGTACAAAAAACAGCGAACAATTATAAAAGCCTATGCTCTCATAAGATTTACGTTAAGAGATTAATATAAAAGTTATAAATAATTATCTTATATTTTTAGATAATCAAGAATCACCTCATTTGAAAAACTACACAAAAAATTATGTTTAAACAACTGAAGTTCGAAATGTTCAATTTGAAATTGATATTTGAACATTTTATCATGAGATTTGGGTGAAGAGATTACATATAAAAGTTATAGATAATGTTGTTGGATTTTTATAGAATCATTTGGATACTCGTATGAAATGTTATGTATAAAATGTGGACAATGAAGAAAATGATAATTTATATTCATGGCATTCGAGAATGAAGTTTTGTGACTAATGACAAGGAGTGAAGATGATGTGATAGCTTCCAACTCATCTTATTGCTTTAGTAATGATGATGATAATATTGATTTTGATGTGCACAAAGAACTTTCTTCTTTAATTCAAAAGTATGTTTCTCTAAAAAAAATAAAACTTTGATAAATGTCCCTTAAGAAGTAAAATGGTGCATGCTTAGTTCAAATAGATATTTTAAAAATGAAAAATGATTCTCTTTCATTAACTTGTGCATCTTGTGAATTCTTAAAATGTGAAAACAAAATTGACTAATCTAGTTGAAAATGTGAAAAAGAAGAATGACGCATGCATGATGGAAAAAGAAAATTATTTCTCTTAATAATTTATGTATATCTTATGAATGTTTAAAAGTTGATAATTCAAAATTGATTGTATTGCATGATGAATTACAGAAGAAAAATATTTCTTCACAAAAATCCTGAGATGAAAAAATTATTATTTCTTGGAAAAACATTAAGAATAACGTATCCATGCTATTAAAACCCCTATAAAAAAATATTTTTCATGAATCACAAAAGAAAAATTATTTTAAAAATAAAAATGGATATTATTAGAAATACTCATATTCTTTGAAGTCTAAGGTTACCCATATTCATCATTTGAAAAATAAAAACTCCTATAATCATCCATCACATAATAATACTTTAAAACTTGAATATGCTCATGTTCATTTTGTTAGACCATCTATTACTTATCATTATTTTGGTGCTCATGGTCATTGTGCATTTGAGTGCAAAATTAAATAATTTATAAATGTTGAGAAAAAATTAATGAGGATTCCTAAAGGAATCAAAGTTAATCATATTATACCCCAAACAAGTTTGATTACTAGAGAAAATATGATGTGTTTTAGAATGATTCAAGTAAAGTGAAGGCACGCACTTTTTAGTATAATTGAAGCAAAATTTTAAATTTATTTTTTGCATATGTTTCTCATATTTAAAATGTGCAGTTTACTTAGATGTGTCCACTCTTGATCATGATTATCCACAAGCTCAAATGCGTAAAAGTTTTGAAATATTTATGTTGTTAAAATGATGATACTTTTTATGATTAAGTATGCATGTGCATTTTGATTTGACATATTAATTTTTTTATAATTTTGTTCCTTGAACTAAATTTAATATATTAAAACATCTATCACATGCAAGCTACATATTAGTATCTATTTTGATAATAAAGCTTGCCTATGAAATTGAGATATCGCAATGATCTTAATTTGATTCATAAAATTTAAAGCATTTGAATTTATCTTCATGTTTTCAAAGATTTGTAAGGAATACATAATGATGATATTTTGGACTTAAATTTGTGCCATAAATATTTATTCTTTGAATTTGTCCACCAGTTATCATATTTTTTACACAAAATTATTATTTTTTAAAATGAGCAAGTATATCTATTGTGCCATAACTATGATTTTTGTGCATAATAAGATCATTTTACTTTGAAAATGATTATGCATACATATGCTTAATTCTTAAAAAAATGAGCAAGTACATTTGATTATGTTCTTACTAACTCTTATTTAGACATTTGATATATTGTAATTTTGAAATTTAAAGAACTTATAAATTCGAAATTTAGATAGAACAATTTTTTCTTAAAATTTGAAAACAAAGTTAGATCGAGTTTTAGATTTTAATATCATAATTTCTTTCGACTTATGATCAATTTTTATTTGCAAAATATCTTTCCTAACATGTCATATAAAGTAAACTATATGCATATCCTAATTCCTTGTCATATCCATATCCTAATCCCTTATCATATGATTACTAAGTTTTCTAAACTTGAATAATTATTTGTTATCTACAAAGAAGACTTCATATTTATAACAAATATATTTGGCATAATTTATAAAATGACAATTTTGTTATGAGCATTATGTGTATGAACTTATGACGTATACATGCACATTATGATAAATTAACTAGAAATAAAATGATTGATCATATTAGTGTGCCATTTGAAAATTATTGTATAATGCAGTTAATTGTCAAACTCTATGCTTATTCATATGTTTGACATGAAGCTTATTACTAAGGATATCATTTTAATTTTCTATAAATACCTTCTATCAAAATTGATTTATATGCTCATCCTTGTGAAATATTTTGAAATCACTCTTATATTTTCATATTTCAAATTATCATGTGATGTAATCAACGTTACTTCCCATCATTCATAATTTGAAATACTATCATTTTAAGAAAGACGAGCATGTAAAAGACTAAACTTTGAATATTTTTTAGTCATTTTTTGTCACTAATTTTGATTACTATCTTGCGATAAAGAAAAAAATGAAAATAGATTTAAAGAAGTGAAGGAACAAATTTTATGGTAAAACTATTATTTTAAATATATAAATAAAAATTTGTATATACTTTTATGTCACAATTATTTGTGCTTTAAATGTGTCTACTAGTTAATATACTTTTATGAAGTCAATTATTGGGCATATTTTGATATCTTTGACTTTAGAAATGCCTATGTTATTTATCATACTTATCTCTTAAAAATTGTGAGTATGGATTTTTTTTATCTTTTATTATTTTTCATTTAAACATTTGATGCTTTGGGAGTTTTCAATTGAAAGAAGTCAAAGTTTTGAAACTTCACCCAAAAAATTGAAAACCTATTTAAAAAAAACCATATGTTTCATTTGTATTTGTCGTGGAATATAAACTCTTGCGCTATAATATTAATGTGCATAAATTCATATAGTCATAACTTGTTATCATTTGAGTATTCATATATCGTATGACATTTGATCATCAAATTTGAAATGATGTTTATTGACATCTCTCTTCGACAAATAAAAATATATGTAAAACTTTCCTACTTGTGTAATAATGTATTACATTTGAAATATTTATGTCATACCATGAAATATATCAATTATTTGACTTACATGAGCATGGATCTACACTTTCATAATTTACAAAATTATTTTATTATCATATCTTGGCACAACTCTTATGTGTAAGCTTAAAATCTGCATGTTATGAAAATCAAGTTGTCATAAGAAAAGTTGTCATAATAATAAGGGAGTTTGTCCAAAAGTTTGAAATATTAATTCTTCCACTCACTTTAAATATGACTTTATTAAATAAAGATTTATCAAAGAATCTTGTTCATCTTGTTGATATTATTCAATTTAAATTTGCATATAATTGTTGTCTCAAAGTTTTATGCAATATTTTGATTTCATATATAAGTTTTTTAGACTTGTATTATTCATAACCCCTAAATCCATTTGATCTCATATTTTGCCCTTACCGATCAAGAACTTTGGGGGATAACTTTTTGTCTATCGCATATATTATATTTGAAACAACTCTTATGATGTGAAAATTTATTTTTTTTTATCTCGTATGATATTTTACATATTGTTTTTTATATCACAAAAAATGAAGAGTTAAAAATTTAAGAAAATGATTAAAGGGGATTTACATTTGTCTCGCATTTATACTTAATGTGCAAACTACTTTTATGATAAGAATATAAGAAACATTTATATAGAAAAAATATATATAATCCTTGATTTATTATGTGGACCTTATGAATATAACAAGTACCTTATATACTTTGACTTTGAATCTTAGTTTTAAGGGGAGCTAATTTTTTTACTTTGATATCTTTTTCCTTCCCAACTTATATACTTTATATATTTCTCGGTCTGTCTTCATAGAAATAAAGAGATTATTGGAACAAAGTTTTTATACCCTATATAATTATATTTTAATGATACATACCTTGAAAAGTCTAAATAAGAATGATTTGTTTATGCACTAAATTTTTTGTTAACATTTGTCAATGTTCTCATAAGATTTACATTAAAAGGGAATATAAAATTTATAGATAATTCTCTTGAAAATCAAGAATCACCTCATTTAGTCAATTACATAAAAAGTTATATTTAAATAAGTGAAGCTCGAAAAATTTAATTTGAAGTCAATTATTTTTATGTGCTAAACTTGCACTTAATATTTGAATATTTATCATGAGAAAATATTGTTGGACTGTATAGAATCAATGATTATCTTATTTGGATACTCGTATGAAACGTTATATATAAAACAATAAAGGTCTAAAAAGTTTAATTTGAAATGGATAACTTTATATACTTTACTTTGAATCAATATTAGACTATAATCTCATTGGATGTTGGATGAATGATGCATGTCAAAATTGTAGATAATCTTAGCTTTCTAACAAATCAAAACTCAACACATTTGGATAAATGTGAAACGTTATATGCAAAATAGTACAAGATGGTCGTTCTGCCTGTTTGATTAATCGTCGATCGGTTAGTTGAACCGATCTACGGTCAGCATGGAAAATGCAAAAATCAATCAATATTTGAAGGCCGATCGACTAGTTAGATCCGAAGATCGGGTGACATCAGTGTTGATGCCAGACGACGTGATGGTCGATCGGTAGTTCAATGGGTCGGTGAAGAATTCACCAACGATCATATTTTTTCAACGACCGACTAGTGAGCAGAACGGTAGACCGGTGAGCACATAGAATGCACTATAATGATCATATTTCGGTCCAAAAAGTGAAAAATAAATCTCAACGACTAAATGAATTAAAAAGGTTATAAAAGAGGACCCAAATGTGGAGGAATGATTAAGACATCTTAGCAATCTTGGGGAGCACACTTGTGAAGTCCATTTGAGTCAACTCTCTTCCTCTATTGTATAAGTTTTTAAATTGTAAAAGAGAAATTAGAAAGTGTGTAGTAATCTTGTAAAGGTAATTGAGTTCTTGAGTGACAAGAGGTTCTGCCTTATTTGTAGAATGGAGAAAAGATGGTGAAAGCTCCCTAATAGAAGAGGTACGCTTTACCTATCAAAGTGGAAGAAACCTCATTTGGAATTAAGGAAAGGTGTTAGCGGAATTTCTAATGGTCTTGAGATTGAACAGAAGGAGGGAAACATAGGTCAAAATATGACCGAACCTCGTCAACAAATCGCTTTGCATTTTTATGTTTATCTTTCTCTCTTACTCTTCTTCCTACTTTATTCTGCATGTTGATAATTATTATGATAGTTTAAAATTTACCGAAATGATTTTGTGCGTGACGTATTTCATAAAATTGTTATTTTAAAGAAAAAAACATCAATTCACCCTTTCTAGGTGCTTTGTGATTTAACATAAACATATATGGTACCTCTTTGCCCCAGAAAGTATTGGTCACGTAGGCACAGGAAGCTACTTGTTTGGCTGCATCTATCCGGCTGGTCAGATCAAAAACCTGTTGCTGATTTCGTCCATCTTCATAGATTATCTGAGCCGTCGACGCCGTGAAACTTCTCGAGTTACCGAAAATTGTTTGTAGTTCTTTTGCAGATAATTTGGCTTCTGAATTGTACACAAAACAAATAGTGAATAAGTTTAGTTATATCTATGACAGAAAGAATTAAGGAAATTGAATTTGCAACATGTAGATGTACCTTCTACACCTTTGGATTCTGGAATGAGATGAGGATGTGCGCCATATATAATCTTGCGACGATGAAAGCATCCTGTTCCCATATAAAATGGTCCTTGAATCCCATTCGCCCCTTCCATTGATGTCTTGGTACAAATGATGGCAAAAGATATATATTATATGTATATGACCAGCCAAACGGATACAAAAATGTGAAATTTAACGGTTGCAAACAGACCCAAATCATCCGAAAACTAACAGAAGAAAGTTCGAAGGACCTAATTTAGTTTCTTACTTTGCATTAAGCATAAATTAAGTTTCAGAAGATGTACCTTCATCAAAACCTTCAATTGATTACCGAAAGGATCATCCTTGAGGCTTCCCAAGAATGCCTGTGGCGCCTGAACAAATCCACTGAGGGCCTCGTTGTCAGATCCGAGCATGATGCACATGGCATGGAGAATGACCTCCGGGTTATTTGCAAACATGTCGCAGTCCACATTGAGCATTATCGGTGCATTTGTCATTACTCCTGACACCCTCGTCTGTTAATTTCGTGATCACAGAACAGAAGGAAAAAAAAAGTTATATCTTCTTATATTACCACATACTAATCAAACGTGAGAGAGAGTACACGGTACCAGCACATTCATGGCTCCAGCCTTGTAATGGTGAGGCTGCTTTGGCCTCTTCTCTCTGGCCACATAAATAATGTTTGTCAAGCCAACATCCTTCTTTCCATTGTCCCATACAACCTTACATAATTTCCAATATATGTGCATCATAAATCATTACTCTTGCCTTGATATGAGGCAACATATTATGAGCTCAATCAGCTACCTAATTCAGTACCTTCACAATGGCTTGATGGTTTCCGCGTTCTATATCTAAGAAGTCAGTGAACTCATCATTAGTTCTGCAATTACCGGCGTGTTCACCGGCATTTTCGATCTTCCGGCACAGTTCTTCGTATTCATTCTGCAACACTCAGATATATAGATCAGTACCTTCACAATGGCTTGATGGTTTCCGCATTCTATATCTAAGAAGTCAGTGAACTCATCATTAGTTCTGCAATTACCGGCGTGTTCACCGGCATTTTCGATCTTCCGGCAGAGTTCTTCGTATTCATTCTGCAACACTCAGATATATAGATCGGTGGTCGACTAAGAAAAAGGCTTAAAATTAATTCACTACGTTGTACATACTGACTCATAATTATAAACACAATATATGAACCTTACTTTGGTGTGTTTCCAGTCTTTCATGAACTCTGCAGACGATCCTTCTAAAGCAACCGGCCGGCCGGCGAAGTAGTGAAAGGGGGCTCTTACTCGCACATTATATTTCTTGCAGAAAAGAACCCATAGCTTGGCAAACTTGCAGGTTTCCACCAAGGAGTAGAAGGTGGCAGGCAAGCTAGCGTCGTCGGAGAGGTAGCAAGCGAGCTTGTCCTCGGGGTACTCGACGGCCAGAAGGGAGAGCACAGTGTTCATGGTCGCAAGCGGCGGCTCCAACGTCGGATCCGCGGTGGTGATGAACATGTCCACGGCCGGAAGGTCCTCGAGTCTGACACATATATCATGAACAATTAACTACACGATCCATGGACAAACCACCGATGAAAAACCTACGCACACGCGCGACCCATGGACATGCATGCGTGATGAACTAAATGTTCCATCTGATCAGTAGATTCAGTACAGCTGAAGGTACCTCTTGGAAAGGCGTTCAGGGTATGTCTTGTGGATCACCGGAGTCCACTTGGCGCTCACGTAGATGAACCAGATGAAGGTGAAGAATGATTCGCAGAGCAGGGCGAGGAGCCAAACGAGACCGTGGCGCCGGAAGGAGGCGAGGCGATAAGCGAGGAGAGAAAGCAGCAGGATGAGGATGGCTACGTCGGAGACCCTCCTCAGAGTGGTTTTCATGGGAACTCTCTCCTGCAGAGGGAGCATCGCGTGCTATGTGGTCAGTAACGTTGGACAATTTTGAGAAATGAGCGTACAGGTTCAAGTAGAATAGTGGATTTTATATAGCCAAGAGATCTCTCGCACCTTCTTACGTATCCCAAGGTCTTCTTGTAACATTCGACTAATTTAAAACCTCGGCTGGTTACAATATTATGCACTAATTTAAAACGACTTTGTGCATGTGAAATTATTCAATAGTAAAATCTAGGATGGTTACAATATTTTCTCTTAAGGGATTCAACGTGGTCCGTATTAACTCATGACCCAATTTTTTTACATGCCTCTTTGCCTAACTAAAATATTGTTCGCTTTGAAATTTTGATTCACGCAAATTTAAAATTTATTTTGACAGATGAAAGGATAGATACATATAAAGCTCGTCAATATTTTCGTATTATGTCCATGTCAAAATAACCTGTTGGTGCCTTTGATTTTAGACTTCGAGTCGTTATAGTTCTTGCGGTAATCAATCTAAAAATAAAGCATTTGAGGTTGCTGAATGTTTTTTTGAAATCAAATAAGGTGTTGGTATTCAAGCTTCATGCCCTAGATTTATGATTTATAATTGGCATCCACAATTCAAAGAGGCCTAAGATTTAACATTTCAAATCACAAAGGAGACATTGCACAGTAATTCCGCAATCACCCCTAATGAAAAAAAGACCTACCCCAATCGAACAAAAAATTGGACTAGGTTCATTTGATATATCTCATCTCTTAAACCTATATAATCATCAAAATTTGGCCGCATTGATTGCGGTATGTAGGGATGGCAATATCTCCCTTGAGATAGGAAGAGCTCGAGGGTGTCACCAAAGAGCTCATTCCAGTCATTCCAGATGCAGCCCGATCACGACATTCGCAGGACGTTGGCAGGAGCACCATAGGCAATGTACATGGTGAGCAAAATGCAACCGAGTGAAGAGGAGGGTCCGCGAGGGGGAGAGGAGGAAGAGTCAGTGGATGTGGCGACCGATGTGGCCAACGGGGAGAGAGAGGAGGAGGGGGAGGGCATCATGAGGGGGCGGCTCTCGGCTGCGAGGCGATGGAAAAGCACGGATGAGGTCAATCCCTTTGATTGTTCAGTCGTGGGACTTTGGAGCCCTGCGGGTATTGGGATGGGGGCCGTCCCGAACAAGGTCGGGTACCATTCTTAGCGGTATGGCCCAAATTTAGTGTGACTTGGCTTGAGTTCACTAGTGATGTAAGTAAATTGGATAAAAGCTAAAAGTCACTGATTGTCAAATATTTTGGTTGTCATTTATTATGAATTGAAAGGTCCCTTACAAGTAGAAAGGTTGAAAGATAGCTTATGAGTTAGATATATCATTCCGTTCTTTCGTCTTAACTTCGGATTAGTCATATACTAATAATTTTATACACTAGAGACCTCGCAGGAGTATCCAAAATTAATGGGACTTCGTTGAAGTTTTGAACGTTCCACTGCTATCTTATTGAAATATTTATCGAATTATATAATATAGCATCGCTTCAATGGTAGTTAAGATCGGGATCTTACATAACATCCGGGGGGACGGGTGTCATAAGATCAAATACCATATGATCGGATCGAGGATCATAAGATCCTACCTATTAATAAAAAATATATTTTTAAAAAATAATAAATATTCTTTTGATTAATTTGTTGTATTTAATCATAAATTACATCTCACCTAGTCATACTTTTATTGATTCTTAAGCAAAATTATGTTAAAAAATATTAAAAACAAATATATATATATTAAACTTCATATAAATCAATTATTATTGTATAAATATATAGTTTTATTAATATTTAAATATTTATATTAAGCTATGGGATCGTATATGATCGAATAAGATTGTAAGATCGTGTGATCAAAATTAAGATCTTACATATAAGATCCTGAAGATAAGATGAGATCAATTAGGGATAGTAAGATAAAAAATCGTAAGATCTTAAGATGTAGATCGAGATCTTGATAATCTTGGTCGCTTGGGACCTGCTCACAGCATGTGTCATGAGGCGAATTTCAGAGCATTAAGTAAGCAGGGATTTTACTATGAGGCAATTATGCACTCTTCAAGTTCTTAATTACTAGCAATATTTCCTTTACTAGTTAAATGTGAATAAGCACAATTTCTTCAATAGAAATGTGAAAAATATATCTATATTGATCTCTAAACTTAAATTAAATAAAATTAATATGAGTACAAAGTAACTAAAATAATTCAACTACTAGAAAAAAAGACAACTAGAGATTCCATGGGATGAGATTATAATTTAGTATCATCATGAGCATCATGTACGCTATAATCTTTACTTAAAAATTTAAACACCTGCAAGATTTAATACAGGAAAAATGATTTTCTTATTATCTATAAAACACGATATGTAAGATAATAACAATATATATCATTTTATAATATAATTAAGCATGCATGATAAAAGAATAATATCAATATAATAAGTAGAGAGTGATTAAAGATAACTAGGAAAAATGTTAACTGTAATCATGCATAAGATATCACACTTTATCAATTATTAATATCGAGTCTCATTTGCTATAGAATATGAATTTTTTACTTAAAATACATTTTAATCATGCACAATATTTTTCTTTATCATGTATAATATTATCTTCATCAAGAAAGTTGGTTTTCCTTGCTTTAAATGCATTGCATTACATATTTTAATTCAATTAGGAGTTGCTGTTCAACTTCTTTCATCCTTGATGTTAGCTATCCTAGAGAGAGTCCATATTTATTTATTTAAAATATGCACACCAACATACATAGTATGTTTTAATGACAGCCCAACAATAATAAAATATGACTCAAAGTCTGATGACATGATAGTACATAAATCCGTAATCAATAGCCCATCAATATGTAAACACGGAAGCATAATTAATTATCATGAGTTAAAGTTGATAAAACATAATATATAATATGACTTTATCCATAATACTCCTACTCCATGAGGACATAAGAGACAAGATGGCAAATTGATAAAAATGGTTCATAACCATAAAGGTCGTGTGTCATGGGCTAAAAGTTTGCTCACCAAACATGCATGCAGCACTGGACTCCCTCCCACTTGAGGACACTCAATCGGCCTCCAAAAATACCTTGTAGAGAAGCACCTACTCGTTCTACTCCACACAATATTGCATAAGCATATACCAAAGAACACAAGGAGGAAAGACATTGTTATTCACTCTCTAACTCAAAATAAGCGAGTACATGGGTATTTATACGAGAGAGGGCTGGCAATTTGCCACCCCTATTTGAATTCAAATTCCTGAGCCCGCCCATGCCTGGCATGTATTCACTTGATGCCCCTTTCTACAAAACCCCATGTGGCCTTGTGCCCCTCTAATCAAGTCAACAATGCCATGATGGCCTCCCTGCCATCATATGTTGATGGGAATGGTTTAGCCACGTTGGGTGCTCCATGACCTTTGCGCCCTGGTGTCTTGTTCGTCTGGCGGTTGCTGACACCACTACACGTCCCAACTACTCCCTATGCAAAACCTCTCATCCCATCATCAAGCCAAGGCATCCTCATGATCCTTGACTATCACAATTACCCTTCACCCGTAGTGTCAGGGTACACTTGGGCCATAAAATGAGGGATGAGCATGGAAGTCGTCATCTGGAATTGCCATAACTGCCACATGTAACTGCCATCATAACTGCCTCAGGTGGGTCATGATACTTGTGTTCAGAACCACAGTCGATCATGACATGGCCTGGTTATGCCACCATAAATTCCCGCACATCTTCCACATGAGAATGGCGGTCTGATGACCTCCTCACAATCTTAAGTTGTTTGGAGTTGTTTGATTATCCTGGGAGTTCCAAAGCCTCACGTTATGGCACCGAGTCCATCCAGTAGTTGCTTCGTGTCTCACACATCCCAACTTTTCCTCCAGCCAAGAACTCTTGTCCCAAAGCCTTCTTCTCCACAAGAATCCTTTGGTCATATAACCTACTGATTGTATTCCATCCCAGGTAACCATTTGAGACTACTTGATATGTCCTGGGATGGTATCAACCTTCTTGCATACATGGGCATTCGTTCGCGCCACTTGCGCACCATCGCGTCCCAAGCATGTCCAAAGACTTAACCACTTTCCAAACTCCTATGGATGGTCTTTTGTGTGTGAACCTTCATCCTTTGGGAAAATGCATCTGTCCATTGAAACTCCAACACTTGTCTGCTCGTATGTGTGTTGAGTCCCCTTGCTCTTCATGGTACCTACTTGTGTCCTTCCTCCAAGGGACCTGCATATGATGCGTCCCAATCGTGTCTTGGGATAGGGCATCACATTCTCCCCACTAAAGCCATTTCCATCTCGGCAATGCCCTGCCTTTACATCATACATCTTAGATAGTGATTCAAGTAAAAAGATCTCAACTGACTTCTTGCCTGAATTATCCAAAGAACTTTCTCGTCCTCTGATCTTGGCTTACACACTTTCTCGTGTTTTTAGCCACATATTGATCCTTACTATCATTTCCAAAACTTGCTCGTCCCACAATGATTTTGAACACTTGGAAACTTGCGTGATTGTCCTTCTCGCCAAACCGTCTCATCTTAATTTGTCAATAGATCAATTATTCCCATCATGTCATTTAGAATGCCTAGAATTCTTGACCCAAGAAATGACCTACTCATCCTTTTTAGTACCATGTTGTCCGAATATGGTCAGATGTCTTGACTTCCATCCAGACCTAAACCCAGTGAAGAATAACCTTCTTTGTGACTTCGTTGTGTTTGGTGAAGTTCCTGCTTGAACTGAACACCCACTTTTGTGCCACCTTGTCGTCGTCACCCCTAGCCTCCAATGTTTGATTTACTTCCATGCACTTCACTCCATTAAAGAGTTTGGGATGTGACCTCCTCGCCAGTGTCCCAGGGACCCAACCTCCTCGCCATGTCCCAAGGACATGTCCTTCTCGCCAATGTCCCAAGGACATGACCCGATTGTCAATGTCCGAGGGACATGACTAACTCGTGATGCTTGAATACTTCTACTCTAGTGATGAACTACATCACCCTTGTCCGTTGATGATTTTGGGACATGAGTTGCTCGCCAGCGTCCCAGAGACATAACACTCTTGCCAATGTCTTAGGGACATGACCTGCTCATCAAGAGTCCCAAGGTCATGACCTGCGCACCATGTCTGAAAATCTTCTTTGTTGAAGTCCAATGGTTAGTAGTCTGCTCCTACTAACCATGATGTCGCGCAGCAACATCCTCTTCCAACTCTTGTCGATGGTCCTTGCTACGTCAAACACCTTCGGACTACCTGTGTTGGCTTAGGCGCCACGCCCTGTATAGTGGACTCATGTAGGATGGCCCTGTGATGAGCCAAACAAAGGAACATCCCTTGACCTACATGTCTCATGCCCAGAAATGATCCTGCTACTCCAAAATCAATCCAACCACACCAATTTTCTAGACACTCCCGTGTGGCCCGTCACAATAAAGCACTCACACACTTTGGTTTTTCCTTTTCATTTCTTTGATCTTTCATCCTACGAACTTGGCCACTGAATATCGAGTGGCCATAGAACTTCAGGGTCTGCTCCCGCCATCAAACTCATCGTCATATACCCCATGTCTTGGAGTGCAATCTCTGAGATATGACCGTAGAAGTGCAAGTTTAGTTTCCATCAACAAGAACTCGTTATGGAACCATCTCCAACCGCATGACCTCTTTTTCAAGTGTCATCTTGATTTAACTTCCAATGAGTGCACTTGAGCATTGAGACCTCCTCACCTCAGCAGGTGAACTTCCAGTTCTTCCGTGGTCACATGGAGATTCCAAGTGACTTGGTCAGCCAAGCCCTGTGCCCATGTCCTCCAAAGAGTGATGATCATCCACAACCAAGGCACCATCAATGTTTTTTCCCTTGTCAGCATGCATCGTGCCCTGTTGTTTTGTCATTTTGTTGCCAACTTCCTACTCGAACTTGGCTTTTCTCAAATTCCTACTCAAACTTGGCTCTAATACCACTTTGTCACGGGCTAAAAGTTTGCTCTCTAGACACTCGTGTGGCACTAGAGTCCCTCCTACTCGAGGATGCTCCGTTAGCCACCAAGAACACCCTACATAGAAGCACCTACTCATTCTAATCCACACAATATTGCGCAAGCATATAGAAAATCATGATAAGAACACAAGAAAGAGGGAAAGACAGTGTTATTCACTCTTTGCCTCAAAATAGGTGAGTACAAAGTATTTATATAAGAACCGGGTTGGCAGTCTGCCACCCTATTTGAATTCAAATCCCTGAGCCCGCCCAAGCCCGACACCTAGCAAAAACCTCCTATGGCCTTGCGCCTCTGTGCTCAGGAGAATAATGCCTTTATGGCCTTCCCTCCATCATATGCTGATGGAAATGGTTTGGCCTCACTGAGTGCTCCAAGACTATTTTGCCATGTCCATCTGCACACCGTTGCACGTCCCAACTGCTCCTTGTACGAAACCTCTCAATCCCATCTTCAAGCCAAGGCATCCTCAAGACCCCTAGCTGTTGCAATTATAGTTGCCCTTCACCCTTAGTGTCCGGGTACAATTGGGTCATAGCATGGCAGATGCGCATGATAGTCATCGTCGGTAATTGCCGTAACTACCATCTCTAACCACTACCTGTGACTGCCACCTAAGACCGCCATCATAACTGCCTCAGGTGGGTCATGGTACTTGTGTCCTAAACCCCCAGTCAATCACGACATGACTTGGTTATGGCGGCAACGCCACCATAATCTCATGCACATCCTCCACATTAGAATGGTGGTCCGATGACCTCCTCGCCATCTTCGGTTGCTAGGAGTTGCTTCATCCATAGCATCCCAAAGCCTCATGCTATGGCACCCATCCGGCAGATGCTCCATGTCTCTCACATCCCAACTTTTCCTCCAGCCAAGAACTCCCATCCCAAAGTCTTCTTCTCCACAAGAATTTTTTGGTCATATAGACTACTCGTTATATTCTAGCCTAGGTAACTGTTTGAGACTGTTGGATGTGTCCTGGGGCAATATTGACCTTCCTACTTACTTAGGCATTGGTTTGCACCACCGCGTCGCAAGCATGTCCCAAGACTTAACCACTTGTCCCAAACTCCTATGGATGGTCTTTTGCCTCTGAACCTATCACCCTTCGGGACAATGCATCTGTCCATTGATGCCCTAACACCTGCCTACTCGCATGTGTGTTGAGTCCCCTAGCTTTTCAAGACACCTACTTTCGTCCTTCCTCCAAGGGACCTACATATGATGCGCCATAGAAGCGGGGCATCACACGTGGGTTAGTACATGATCATACTAAATAACGATAATAAAAGACTCAACAAAAAGACCACCTCCATGTGCGACACCCCGTTAGCTCCCCACCGACCCATATCTCTTCTCCATACTTGCATGAACTCCTCGCCTCTTTTTAGTTTATGTAAAGGTCATAAAATAAGAAATTCAATAAATCATAAAACAATTCAATTGGGCCATTTTATAGTAAAATAATAAACAATGTGCGATAGCAATTTTAAAACTTTGATGGTAATTTTTAATATTATGTTCCATCACGATTTATCCATTGTGTTAGTATCTTTTAATGCGCAAGTATTCATATTCCGTAGTGGCTAAGAACACCCAATTGCATTCATCCTTTTAATGCATAATATTTCACAATAATAATATGTTCTTTCCACTTAAACCAATTATCTTAATTAGGTTATCAAACAATCATTAATGAACCATAATTAACCATTGATGTACTTGGTTGTCTTCGCGCAATTGGTTGGCCAAGTCAGGGTCACATTTATACCCAAAATGACATTCCGATGGCATGCCATAACAATTACCCTCTTCATGTAGGTAACACAACAATAACAATTAACAATATCCATCCAACAAGGGCCAAATGATCCATCAATGCATTCATTCAATACAATGTTCATTTTAACCATACAATTTGACATGCAATTCAAATTCTAAGTGTGTCAATAAATAACATGAATAATCTTATCATTAGTCATTCATACAATAACATGGTACGGCATAGCATAATATGACATAACATAATTCAATTAACAACTGATAAGGGATTCACTAAGTCCAAATTCATAAACAAAAATTTTGAAATGTGGCGGTCGACTATATATGACTGGTTGCTGGATCGGTCTGGACAAAAATACAACCGGATGTTGAATCCGGTCAATCGGCTCATCGATTGAAAAATGTGAGCGCTTTCAATCGAAGTTTAGCGTCCAATCGATCGAATCTTTGACCAAAAAACTATGAGATGAACTATTCAAAATGCCAGCTAAGGATCAGTCAAACTCTCTATCAATCAGTCGATCGTTCCGAAGGTAAAGGACTAACAACTATATTGGGTGGTCAAGAAACCTCAACTAATCATGAGAATAGTCAATCGGTCGATCTGCTATTCTATAATTACATCTACACATTAACTATTACATGAGTCACACCACATCTAATCCTACACTTTTAAGGGCAACTAGTCACCTAAATAGCATGAAGGCGACAATCAAGAAGCCTAATCAGCAACCCCGAATGCAATTGAGCGATGCTAGTGAAATTCATAACTCACTTTACAAGTCGGTAAATTGAGTGATTCTATTTTTTCTTCACCTTAGACCCTAAGAAAATAAAATATAAAATTCTCAGATTTTATCCATTTACTGTTTACCCTCATAAGTTCTTAAAATAACCATATTCTACACACATTTAGGTAACTTGACAGCTGAGCATTAAAACTTTAATAACATCTATAGATATCTCTTTTTAAGATGAATCCAGGTCATGTGGAAAGGTGACTCGAATATTTATCTACTACATAAATTTCTTGTTCAGATTCAATAATAAAAAAGTTTTGATGCATTTTACAAATTAGTCTTGCTGCTGCTCGACACAAGTTGACATGGACCACTTCATGACCCATATGTATTTTGGAATATTTTTATCTATTTTTTCTTCTTTGTTAAAAGGAAAATGACTATTCTTAGATACTTTTTCTTTTGAAGTTATTTTAGTCCACTTGAAAAAAAAACAGAATATTACACTCACACACAAACTTCCAATTTGGATTATATCATGTTTTGTCTCGATCGTTCCATTGGCAAGTTCGGTGCTATCCGATTTGAGCCATCCGTCATGATAAGGAAGCTGTGGAGGACATATCTCATAAGTATATTTTTGCCATATATCGAATTAAATATTTAGCGTGAACTTTTATTCTAACTATTAAGTTTAGAATTTTTTTTATTATGAAAAGTACGTTCGACGTTTACTGATCTAAAAAAAAGGAGAAACAAATGACTTTTAAATTTGTTGGCTTTATTTCTTTTAAGGATGTGAATTAAATTAGCAGACAAAATTGCAAATATGTGAAAAGAAAAATATTGTTGTGTTTCGTTTATGAGTTTTCGTTCATCCGGAGGAAACAAAGCCACAAGTGAACTCTTCGTGAGTCGGTCAAATAATTGAGGTCGATCAAAATAATTGCCAATAATATCTTTATTTATCTTCAAAGTAAAAAAAAAAAGGTGAAAAAGAGTGGGATACTGTGAAAACCAAGTGTGTGGTGGGGTATGGTGTGGCTCTACTCTAATAACGAGTCCCCATAGCATCTGATTATTGATGGGTGGACAACTGAAGGCCAAATTATAATTGAGGTCAAAGAGAAAAAGATCTTTGAGGTCGGTCAAAATAATTGTCAATTATAATCATAGTTTAGTTGGTATAATTGATTAGTAGGATTGTACTCTAGTGAATTTTTAAGAGTTAGTAGTTCAATACCTAAAGTCATCACTTTAGTCAAGGAAATATGGTTCTGCATTTTATTTTAATTTCAAATTAATAAACTTGGTCAACGACAATGTTTTGACAATCGAATCGGACCAGTTAAATCACAAATGTGCCGGTCCGGTCCGGACTGATATGTAAACTCAGTTTTGATTAAAAACCGGATGAACCGAGGAGAATCGAAAATAGTGATTCAACTCGGTTTTTTTAACTAAAAGGAAAGCAAATAAGAGAAAATAGAAAGTATTGAAGCTGAATTTGAAATTTCTCATGATAAAAAAGGAAATAATTGATAAGATATTTGAAAATTAAAATTGAAAAGATATATAACAAAAATATAAAATAAAATAAAAATAATTCATATCAAATAACATAATAAAGTAAGCATAAACAAAATAATCAATTGAATGTTTTCTAAATAAAAAAATGTGAGATAATTATAAATAAATAAAAATATCGACAAAATTTTATATATAGATGAAGAAAGACGTTGAAATATACATTTAAATAAACATATATAATATTTTTTATGTTTCAAAATTTTTATATTTTATAACTTAATCCGGGCCGAGTCGATTAAATTTGTCAGATGTTGAATTCATATTTTAATTAGATCAAAATTAATCATCCTATAACTAAATTTTAAATTATTTGCATCCCTATGCACACTGCACGTTGCCTCACGTACTGTGGAGACAATGTGATTGGAGAAGCTGCAATATCATTCACCCAGTAACTGTGATCTACGTGCTAATTTCGTGGTCCAATGGTAGATGCCATGTATTGTGACTCGGTAGAAAAAAAAAATAAAAGTTAGATTCATAGATAAAAACGCTACATAATTTTTCTTAAAGTAAATTTTCAAAATATAACTCATAAAATATAAAATTTGTAATAATAATAATTAAAATTCATAATATTTAAAATAATAAAAATATCCATAAGTGCACAACTATAATAATGCCAAATAAAAATTGAATACTTTTATATGACTCCATCTAAGTCATTGTAACATCTTTTATTACTAAGCTGAGGGTTTGTTTGGCATGGTTGGAAAAATCAAAGAAACTTAGGATTTCATAGTATATCTTCAATTTTAAAGAAAATCATGTGTTTGGACGTTAAAAGCATAAGATAAAATTCTAAAGTTTTATGTCAATTCTGAGGGAAGAAAAATAATCCAGCTCTATAAAATTTCCTATGACAAGTCAAAAGAACTAATGTACCATTTAACTATTATTACTTTTTGATTTTTTTTTATTCTTTACTTTGTCAAAAAATTTCTGCACCCAAACACTATAGCATGGTAGGATTTTTAAGACATGGTAATTTCCTTTTTGAAAAGTGTCTTACCATAGAATTTTAATCATCATAGAATTTTTTACATTTTCCCCAAACAGGCCCTGGGTATTTTTTATGACCATCGTATGTATCTCTTTCACTTGCATGAATTCAAGTATAGAAAAAATTCATAAGTATAAAAATGCTCAGTACGGAATCCAACTGACAATCAATAAGCTTAATTGTAAAGATATATAATCAATGATAGTCAATTGAGAAATTAATACAATAATCAATTTAACAACATAACAACGAGTCAGACTAAGATTGTTAGACCAAGTTGTATCAATAATTATCAATGTTCAATAGTCTGATCAATAAGGCAATATTCAATTAATAAATTCTAATTTAATTATCATTGAAAAAAATAATTCGATATGATAAGGAAAATTGTCAATTCAACAATAATTATTCAAATCATTATGATCTATTCAATTTGATTTGATTCAATTCAATTGAATTTCAACTTTGATCTTATCTAATATAATAGAAAATGTTCGATCAATTAAGAGAAACTCCATGCTACTTTTAAGCAAACTGATGGGGGATCAAGTAATAACAAGATAATAATAATAACGATAATAATAGTTCGTGAATCACGAGGGACTAAGGTCAACACCTGACAATCGTATCTTCTCTACAAGTTGACGTTTGAATCCCTAGGAATATTATCCGTCCAATTCAATTCCATTCGATAACAATAAGTTTCATCTTGGAGGCAATCATTAAGTATGGAGACCTAGCAATTTTTAACTTTTATCTTGTTTACTTACAATGTGTATCTTTATTAATTTCAATTCAGTTAAACAAAATGTAATATGAAAGACTACTAGATCAATCATAAAATCCATGATATGGTCATTCAATAATAACAACAATGCAATTAAATATATAAAGATTCATAAAAATACACTTTGACCCTCTAGAACTCAATTTGTGTCGTGGGGAACCCAGATTGTGTTTCCAAATATCCTATTACCCTTGGTCAGGTGAAACTCAAGTTGGATATGATGTGAACCCATGCCAAATCGGCTTGGTTCACTTCAATAAATTCACTATACTGAACGAACTGGGTGTAAAGGGAACTCGGGCCGCTTTGGCCTAGCCAATTCCTATTTTCATTTGGATCACAAAAGGTGTTCCAAATTCGATCGACTCACTCTGCGCCGCACTCAAGTATCAAAACACGATCCATAGAGTACTATAACCCGGACCATGTCCTACAATAACTCAGCTCAAACACTCCGACGTGCACTTGGATTCATGGGAAAATTGGGTTGGCATTTGTCGACGATGAAATTTTGTATTTTCGACGTGATTTTCAGCCGCCTATTGTCACGGACGTGCTCCACTGACATCATTTT
Organism: Pontederia crassipes; assembly: GCA_030549335.1. Taxonomy (NCBI): domain Eukaryota; kingdom Viridiplantae; phylum Streptophyta; class Magnoliopsida; order Commelinales; family Pontederiaceae; genus Pontederia; species Pontederia crassipes. Next base: position 60,718,256 of record CM060189.1, on the reverse strand, counting down.
TTCATAATAATAATTCTATTTAAATATTAAGCTAGTTTATATGCTTATAAATTAGTGTTTTCATGTAGTAGTTAAACATTTGGATTAAAGCATAATAATAATTAAATAATCAATAAGCATTATAAAAAAATTATAAGGTTATCAGGAATAAATTTAAATATTTATAAATATAATAACAATTGTGTTTAGCTATGATTAATTAGGATTAATTAGAGGTTAAATGTTAATTTATAACAAATAAAAATGATTGGATCTTTATTTCAATCAATTGGGCTTCAAGTAGCTGAAACAGGCAGCTCATCACCTTCTTAGAAATATATTTTTATGAACCGCCATATTACGTGTTAAAATTTTTAAAAATATATATCAATCACTTATCCTTATCTTTTGCTAGCTGAAAATTTTCCAAGATTAGATCCTAGCCAAACGGCCTGAAGAAATTCGATAGGTTTGCTAGTTTATGGTGGTCTAGAACAGATAATCATTTCTTCATGGTTCATCCTTTATAAATTCTGGAATTTTACATGGTTCATCCTTTAAAAGTTATCTTTCCATGGACTCAATAATCACCTAAAAAGAGTTTTATAGAGCAATTTATGAACCCAGCATCATAGGTTGCTCACTCTGTCCCAAGTTAGAGATAGGTCCACTTTGTCAATTAGGTCATGATTAGGATAAAATGAATTAGAGTTCAAATATAGATATTTTAGTTAGACTTCACAAGGTTTTGCGAGAAGTGGAATCATCCATTTTTGAGTTGTAGACATGAGAAATGAATTTTTCATTTCGCATGCCTTCTTCTGTTTGTTCAGGACATAGACAAAAAATGAGCCGAAATGATTATTTTTATTAGAAGGGCGTACAAGGAATTAAATACTATAATTATTATGACTAACTAATATTTAATTAGTGTTTAAGAAAATTAGTATCTAATCAAATAGACAATCATTGAGGAAGATATAAAATATTCTTTCAGTAAGTCACAGTCTGCCAGAACACAAATCCTAGATCAGATTTTCTATAATGTTATGAATTACTCACTAAAAATTAACTGATGATATTTATAGACTGTAGATCTTAGTAAGTCTAGTTTCTAATTCATCCATAATCATAATAATCGGTCATTGGTTTGAGAAGTTATGAATTATTTATTAATAGACACTCAGTCTATAAATCTGAGGTAACACCTAGTCAAGCTTTGAGAGATTGGATAGTAATAAGTAATTTGAAGTGTGTAATAGCCTATGAACATATACACTTGAGATTGAACACTAAATACTTAGAATAAATTACATGCATTCTAAGGTGTATAAGTATTCATGCACCATGAGCATTGCATATTATTTTTACTAGTGATTGAAAAGTAAAAAGACATCATTGCTTATAGGAAACCAATAAGCTACAAATGGAAGGAGGAAAATCTAGTAAACCTCCTTGAAAACATATAGTACAAAATGAGTGGGTTATTTCTTTTATGTATGGTAGTATTTCAAGCAAGAATTATTATTATTATTATTATTATTATTATTATTATTATTATTATTATTATTATTATTATTATTATTATTATTATTATTATTATTATTATTATTATTATTATTATTATTATTATTATTATTATTATTATTATTATTATTATTATTATTGTTGTTGTTGTTGTTGTTGTTGTTGAAATGTATCTTGACCTATGAAGAGTATATATGATATATTTCAAGAACTTCATATGAGATGAAGTAAACTCTTACATGAAATATTTTCAGGGAATAATGCTTGTGAACTTAAAATAAGTTTTACTTGATATTGAAACAAAATTATAACATGTATATTTTGATATTGTTAAACTCCATGTGTTCATAGGCCATGCTAGTTGAAAAAGGTCTTCGGATCGCATTCAGTATACATGATTCTTTTGGGGCGTATATTGGGTGTATTTGCCCTTTGGAGACTACTCTACGTGCACGTATGAACCTAAGTTATGGGCTGTATATTCGAGAATCATAATTATAAAGCTCTACTTAACTATATGATACATAATTATGGAGGGATACATATGGACCCATGTTATGGGGGCTTGTATATCCGAGAATCACGGCCATAATGTTCTACTTAATTGTATAACACATTATCATGGAGGGATACGTGTTGACCCATGTTATGCTCTACGTACCCAAGAATCATGATCATAATGTTTTGCTTAATTGTATAATATATGATCATGGAGGGATACGTATTGACCCATGTTATGCTCTGTGTATCTGAGAATCATGATCATAATGCTCTACTTAACTGTATAATACATTATCATGAAAGGATACATATGACCAATGTTGAGTATGTGCAGTGACACAAGTGTGGAGTTTAATTGTGAAAGTGATGATATCTTGAATTATTTTTATTTATGTAAAAGTTCATATGATTTGACAACTTATGTTATATGAGTTATACTTTAAATGTTTTCTCATATGGAGAATCTGATTATTTAAATGTTATATGCACTTGTATTGTTTTCCTATGTTGTATTTTTATTTCATTCACTGAGCAAGTGATTGTTCCCCACCTTACCTTGTTGAATTTTTAGATAATTCTAAGTTCTCAGGTTGAGTCGACTCGAAGTTTGCATTTCATGCATATAGAAGATGTCGTGAGATGCTGGACCAATTTTATTTCCCCTTCACTTTTATTTTTGACATGCATGTAATATATAAGCATAGGTGTTAAAATAGATGATAATAGAAATAATTTGTGAGGTGATATGACACTTAATATTTGGAGTGCTATATGTTGGCACTACAAGAAAATTGGAATTTTTCGATGGACAATTTTCGACGGCCACAAATCCTTCGCAATTTGCGTTGAATTTTCTGATAGATAGGAATTCGTTGGAATTTCTTACAATTGGGGCCATCAAAAACAAAAAATAAATTATGAAATCTATTACATTATTTTTTAAATTTTGACTGTTCAGAACGTCAAAATTTTTTACGGATGCTTATTTGTCGTTCCGATGGTCGCACCTGTCGGTAGTGAAAAATAATTAAATATTATATAATATAATTATTTAATACATAATATAATTAGTATTTTATTATTATAATTATCGACGGTTGAGACCGTAGGAAGTTTCAACGGTCTGGACCATCGGTAATTGTAAAAATAATTAAATATTATAATCATACATATCATAATATATAGTATGATTGGTACTTTATTTATTTAATAACCAACGGTTCGGCGGTCCTGACCGTCAGTAACTAAAAAATAATTAAATATTATATAATATATAACATCGTCTAATATATAATTTAACTAGTATTATATTATTTTAATTATTGACGATTCGGACTGTCAAAAGTTTTGACGATTTGGATAGTCGATAATTGTAAAAATAATTAAATATTATAATCATATATATTGATTAATATTTTATTTATTTAATTACCAACGGTCCGAATCATCGATACTTTCGCGACGGTCCGAGCCGTCAGTAGTTCTAATTTCATTCCCGCCCACCCTCCCCATCAATTTTTCTTATATTTCTCCTCTCTCTCCTTCCCTCACATCCTCTCCCTCTCTATCCCTCTCCCCCATCTCATTCACACTTCCTCTCCCCCTCCGGCAATGGTTCTTCTCCGACTCGGCTCCCTCCAACAAGGCTTCCTCTCTGGCTCCCTCCTCTCCGATCTCCTTCTCTCCAGCTCCCTCTCCCTTTCTTTCGATATCCCTCTCCGATCTGGCCGCAGCCGACTTGGGCCGGCCGCAACCTGATCCGGCCTGATCGGCTGCCAGGTGGCCTAATCCGACCGCTAGGCGACCGTTGGAACTTTTCGACGGTTGCAGCCACCGAAACTTTTTGACGGTTTTGGCCACCGGAACTTTTCGACGGTTAGAACCCTCATAACTTCCGACAGATTTTTTCGAACCGTTGCAAATCATTTTGCGACATCCTCTTTTTTGACGGATCATTTCCGTTAGTAAACCCATTGGAAACCTCTATTTTTTATGATTTCTTTCAATTTTCCAACTGACGAAATCGTCGAAAAATACCATTTTTCTTGTGGTGTGGGTAGCGTGTGAAATAAAAATGATGGCATGCGAATGATATGTTTTATATCTTGTGATTAAAACTTGATGAATACAATTGTATTTGTTATTTGTATAAATAAGTAACTTCATTAAATAAGGAAGGAAATTTTGTCAAATTTATTCTAAAATAATTAAATAAGATTAAGAATTACAATAATTAGGATTAAACTTAGTCACGGAGTTGGATGTGACACTTGTTCTATACAATCACAATTGCATTCGATAGAAAAATTATACCATAATAATATCTATGTAAAGGACAAGAGTCCATGGTTCTATATCGGCAGAAATCATCATTATAGATATCCCCTTACGTACCTTAAGTTGGTTGGATTCATGTTATTCGTTGGCTGCACAAATGTCAAATTTTGGCCAGCGATTTTTCTCTGATGTCATTCCGAAACCCACGACGATCATTTGGATGTTGCTCTGCTATGTTTAGGCAAACTAATCATCAATGGCTCTTTGGAATACGCAATTCATGTGAAAATGAAGGAGAAAGAGGAGACTATCGTGCAAAAATTCTGATTGACTGATAAGGGTTTTCAACAACACTTTAGGCTCTATTTATAATTCTTATTAAGTTTTGTTTACGTTATTGGACCTTGGACTAATCCTGAGTTAATCAAGGTTGTTTGCAATTAATTTCCCTTCTAATAATTTCTCAAATTAAGTTAAATTAGAAATTAATTGGATATTCTATAACCGTATATAAAATAATGAATAAATTTCACTAAATACCCTCCAACTTTAATATTTTTCCAGCACTATCCTCATGTGATGAAAATCTAAAATAATTTTTAAGGGTGTTTTGGTAATTTTTCTCTAGTTATTTTAATCATAACTTATATTATCAATACTTGCCAAACACTATAATGTGATATTACCGGTAATTTAAATAGTGACAATCTATCTAAGTGGTGATTTAAATTACCGATTAATTAAATCGGTAATGCGCCAAACGGCCCCTAAGAGTAATCCTTCTCTTATGTGTCCCCTCCGATTGGTAATACAATTTTAATGGTGCTATTGTGCAGGCTAAGAAATTGGTGTTCGATGTGATCCTTCTTGCAAATGTCCCTACCGACCTAGCAGCCCAATCTTGCGCCAGGCAGGGGTCCAGCGACCAACGACTCTGCCGCCCGCGACCAATGACGACGACGCCTGTGACTAACGACTCCAACCTCTCTCTCTCTCTCTCTCTCTCTCTCTCTTTCTCTCTCTCTCTCTCAGATCGGATGCCAATGACCAAATTCAGCCGTAGGTGTCCAATTTTTTTAATATTTTTAAAAAGGTTTTCGATAGGCTCAAAAACTTCGACCGGGCCTCTCTCATTTCTGACACAAACTCCCGTCCGAAGTTTTAATGGGAAGCTAATGTCAAACTTTTCCGACAGGGGCGGCCGATCCTCCGACGGGTGCAATCAGTCGAACTCTCTAATGGTTGACGCCCGTCGAACTCTCTTATGGGCATTCTGCCGTCAGAAATTTCAAAGACAAAAACACCCGTGAGAAATTCCAACAGAAGTTCCCATCAAAATTTCTAAAGGAAAGCTTCTCCCGTCAAAAAAATCATTAGCAGTGAATGTATTTTCGACGATCGTGGTATGTCAAAAAATTCACCAAAAATTCAAGTTTCCAACTGATTTGATGAGATTTCCCACATATATATCCATTGGAAATTGGTAAAGTTGTTTCAGTGCCTACCATTACTGTTTTCTCTCTTCTCTCATTATTTTTTTTTAAAATGTCTTATTTTCATTGTTTTGGCCCTTTTTTGTTGTTATCCTTCTCTTTCTTCTCATATCATTGTCTTTCTTTGAAAAAAAATGTTACTTTTCAAAATTGAAGTTGATCTAGTTTTGCCATTTCAATTCAATTAATTTCATCCCTACAAATTATTGTATTACAAATTATATTATTACATGTAATATAATGTGAAAGCTTAAAATGAAATTTCTACCAAATGAATATTTAATTATTATTATTATTATTATTATTATTATTATTATTATTATTATTATTATTATTATTATTATTATTATTATTATTATTATTATTATTATTATTATTATCATCATCATCATCATCATCATCATCATCATCATCATATGAATTTCTCTATTTATAAATGTTTTATTCAAGGTGGTTCTTCACAATAGCGTGCTCTTCCTTCTAGAAATGTCGTTGGAGGGAGGAAGGAGGGACATGCAAGTGTCACTCCCGTGACACGACGCGCAAAGCGACCTAACTTAATTAATTTGCAATCGTCATCCAATGTATACGCGCATACAGTCACCCGCATTATGTAATTTTACAAAGCACTAAGTATCCACCCTTGTGGCATATTTTATAAGGTCATACTTATAAATGACAGTTATTTGTAGAATTTTAGCCTTTTACATTTTTATTTTCGTATCTAGACTTGAGAGAGTTGGAAAATGATAATCTTGTAATAATTAGAACAAGTACTTCTAGTGCATACTCAAAATAGGCTTGGTTATGTGCTCTTTTGCCTAGTCGCTACACGTAATCCTATGCTCGAGAATGACTACGTGACAAATGATATCAAAGCAATTCATCATGCTCGGATTCATGCAACAATGACCAGCTCGTGTCATCGTAACGTGACCTAGCGTGTAAAAAGTTGCTTCTGCTCGCAAACCCCCACTACGCCTTGATGCATTGGTGCATTCATGAATTCCAATGATGAATGCTTGGTGATCTTCATCATCGTATGCTTAGTCATGCTCCACATATAAGTTTCTCATGCGTCCGTGTCACATTAAGGAATGCCCGTCATACACTATATGACGGATCGATCGCTTTGTCTCACTAGGATGATTATGGCTCGTTCACTCGATCTAGTCGTCACTCTATACATCCAATCAAGAATTTTGAAGTGTTGCGCATTGTGTTAAGAAAAGTGTCAATATGCTCATACCACAAGGTTCTATTAGGCATCCAACCATGTAGGCCGAAGTACCCATGTCACATTCAAGAACTGTCATCATGCCTAACCATAACAACTCAGAGTTGTTCATCACTTTGCAACGTCACACTACATGCCCAGTCATGCAACGTGAAATGTTCAATCGCTTCATCACATAAGTTGACCTAATGTCAAGGTTCAACATCCTTTTCAGCTATGAAACAACATTTGCAAGCATCTTGGCATACTTCTTATCATAGCAAATGGGCAAGGCATCGACCGGTAGAGGAGAGAAGATGTCGTGTCAGCGCCATGTCAGCTCCGCGACTGAGAGACGATCAATCGTAGGTAAAGAGGGCACCGGATAAAACGAATTAAAAGATAGAGGGCATTCGTGTTACAAAGTGAAGTTGGATAGTATCGTTGAGCAAACGTCAAAGTTGGAGGGCATTTAGCGTAATTTATCACTTATTCATCTCAAATACCCTTCTCAACAAATCATTTTGGAATAATTCAAATTGGATTAGAACCCTCCTTAAGCTAGGTATAAGATAATAAAGTTTATATTTTAAATCTAGGTATATGATTTAGAGCATGAGTTCTAATCCACTCTACTAATTCTATGAGGCGGCAAGATCTATGCTAATCAATTTACATATTACTTTTTAAATACATAAGATTTGATGATTATTCCTTCTTCTCTTAAAACTATACTTCTAAGATATCATGTGATCCAATTTTCAGAAAATTTGCATCACAATACAATATTTTGTTACCAACTCATCATTCGACTTCTACAATTTAAAACTGAAACGTATGTTCCTTTTATAGGTTTCATGTTTCTAACAAACTGTAAAATTTCTCCTATCAATTCAATCCTTGATAAATATGGATTTTACTCTAAACATGTAGAAGTTTACATCATGAACATTAACAACAAACATTAATTAGATCCAACTCTTACATACCTTTAATTCGTTAACTTCTTTTTTTTTCTTTTTCTTCTAATTATCCTCTTCTCCCTTTCTATCCTATCTCCCCTGACTTGGGCAGAGGCCAAGATGGAGCTCTTTTCATTTGCTCTTTTTTCTTTTCCTATCTCTCCCCATTTGGCCAGCAAGATTTATTTCTTATGTTTTTTATATTGTTGTTGTTGTCCCCATGGGTGGGTTTGAGAGGTAACATTCAATGTGTAAAGAATCAGGCATACAAGGTTAAGAGATGCAATTATAATTTATTTGCATATAGTGGTGGAAGCAGACATGACAAATAATTAAATTTATCATTTATTAGTTTCTAGTTGAATTTATTTATTTAACTAGTTTGGTTTTGTTCTTTAGCTAGTAGCCACCTGAAAAATTAATGCATGATATTTTCAATTACATTAACAATTGATCAAAGAAACATAATAATTAGGCTATTTAACTATTAATTGAATTAATTAATCTCAATTAAGTTAGTACTTCATATTTATGCCTAGTATAATTGGCTACTTGTCAGAATTTTAATCACTAGACCATTTATCTCACAATAAGATAGCAATTAACTTAATTAACCTTTAATTAATTAATTACTTTAAGATAAAATTATAGGTCGTTACAACTCAATAGTGAACGTGGGAAGACACTCATAACTCTCAGCAATGACTTGAAGTAGACAAGCCCCAAAGTGTCCAACTAAGGAGCTATGTTCTACCTCAAATCGTTGAAACCTCGAGCGATCACTAAAGGCGAGGTGGTCCTACACTTTGCATTCAACGAATGAATGACTCCATGTCACAACCATATGCAATATGAAGACATCGAGCCAAGTCATTCATGTCAAATGATGAGACTCTCATCGTACTTGTCGTGACTCCGAAGCAACTCATTTTCCAAAAAGGAGTTGATCTTCCTCAACAAGCCAAACTAACTAAGTTGACACTATGCAAGTTCAGAGAAGCTAAAGCCGATGAAAATTTAATGCATGGATAGTTGCTTGATGAAGTTAGACTATTCACATTGTACACTCTGTTAGAATTGCACAAGTAACGACTCCGAATTGGACGAAGGATCAGTAACTGAAACATGCCGGAGGAAAGAGTTCTTAGTGAGTCTCGAAACGAGCATTCCTAGTTGTTTGTGACGTTGATGAAGTAGAAGTCAAGGAAAAGAATGCAGAGTCCAATTGAACAACAAAGTTAAGACTAAAGACGAAGACATTGAAGAAGCAAGACAACTACGTCGAGGGTGTCACCAACTTTAATGGGGGAGAATGTGGGTGTTTTCTTGTGACACAATGTGCGAAGCATCCAACGTCAACACCGCCCAACTTAAACTTGCAACCGTTCAAAACTGTTCAATGTCTACCTGCAGCCACTCCGCATTGCATAATCTTTTAAAGTATTAAGTTATTCACCATTGTAACATATTTTGTAAGACCATCTTATGAATGACCAAGTTATCCATAAATCTTTTACATTTTCACTTTTGTATTCAGACTTGGAAAAATTAGACAATAACAATCTTATAGTAATGGGGACAAGTAAAACTGCATCTTTGGAGACTATTATCCACATTATATGTCGCCAATCCAACTTCTTTAAAGAGGAGTCTACTAATACCTCCCAAATCCTATATGTATTTTGTGCTCCTATATAATGCAAGCAAGCTTGTTAATTCTAGTATATGTGCCTTGTTAATTATAGTATATGTGCCTTGAGCGTGGGGTGACAACCCATATCATTGACCCATTTTGGTGCCTTGTGATTCTTTGAACAATCATTCGGATGTCAAGAACTCAAGCGTCCGCATTGGTGCCTCAATGTGCTAGTGACATAGCCTCATAATGACTCGTCGAACACTTTCGCCATGTTCGACAGTCGAAAAATCATGTCGAGTATAATACTTTTGCTATGTAATCAAAATAGGCTTGCCTAGATGCCCCTTATCCTACTCACCGCACGTAATCTATTCCCTATAATGACCTCGTAACATGTGTGGATGGGACGTGTCGCCGGTCAACCCGGAAAAGTGGGAAGGAGGTCGCTTGCGAAGAGCGCATGAAGTAGTGAGCATTGCAACCTCCGGGGTACATCATCAACCTCTGAGCTGCTCCAACGCCCCCCCCCCCCCCCCCCCCCCCCCCCCCCCCCTCCTCCTCCTCCTCCTCCTCGTGCGGGAAGAGTGCATATGACGATCGATACCTCAACATCAATGTTATCAAGTTCAAAGGTTTAGGTAAACTCATTTTTTGTCTGGTAAATTTGTATCATAAAATCGACTCGTAAATTCATAAAATTTGTGTGCCAAGTAAGTTAAATTATTTAAGTAATTTTAGATCCATAAAAGTTACAAATAACTAATATATTTTACTCATATGAAATAAATGTAAAATAGTTAAAATAAATATTTTCACTTATACTTAATAAGTATTAACTAACTACAATTATTATGTTTATTAAAATAAAACTTATAGAAAATAAAAATAAGTAAAATGATTGTAAAAAATTTCTAATCATGATACTAATTTCAATCAACATCACAAAATATTTAAAATTTTACAAAAATACATTAATCAAATGAGATTTGTACAAAATTAATAATCCTATGGAATCGTATAAATCGTGTAGAATCATATAAAATTTATAAGAGTTTATAAGATTCTACGAAATGTTTTAAAATATTTTTTATGTAAAATCTTAAGAGTCCAAGTTATTAAAAAATTTATGTTGATTTGATTCGTTTTACTTAACTGAACTCTTAAACTCATAAGAATTTAAGAGTTTGACTCCAGAGTTCAACAACATTGCTCCATATCATGGGAGGGATGTGGTTGGGTCATTATTTCAACACCGAATAAAGCACTTTCTTCTGAAGTGGTAATAAAATTAATATCTAATAGGTGGATATAGCCAAAAAAGTATGTTCTTTGATAGAAATTAATAATAATTTTGGTTTCTACGAAAAAGTATTTATTTTGATTAGTTTTAAAAGATTTGTTATTAATTTCACATATATATAATTACTAGATAATGTTGATGATAACTTGTTTAATATTTTAATATCTTATATATAATATTTTTAAATAATATGTATTCATATAATCTATATGTTAACAGGAAACTATATATATTTATGCATGATATTGTATAGGATAACTTATCATATTAATTAGCTCAGTTTAACGATATATGTAATGACCCGAAATCCACCCTAAAAGTTTGGGGCATTTAGAGGAATTTCACGTCGTTAGCCCGTTCGCCATACATCATGTAATAGCGGAAGACTTGATAATTTATTGAAAATCATAATAAATAAAAGCTTTCTACTAATCATATCATAAGGAATACTTCAAAAAATATTAAATGTCTAAACATTAATTACGTCATTAACCTCAATGTTCAAATAGAACTATATAATTTATTTAAACCTAAGCATATACAACACTTTGTCATAAGCTTGAGCTAACATCCATCAATTAATTTTACTTACCTGCACAGATTCGGAATGCAGGTTTCTTAGTTAGAGTATGTAAAGATTATGCATGTCATGATATTCTATCACATGATACTACATGTGATGCATTATCATAATAATAACAATAACATATGACATGTCATGAACTATATCATGAACCTTACATAACATTATATAACACTTGCATTATTCTTCATATAACATTTATGAAACATAAAGCATTATGTCATACCTTCTTAACTTCAGACCCATGCAAGTATTGTAATGCCCCGCAAATCGCACCCCACCACGTGGCAAAATACGATTCGAGAACGCTACGGATCATCCTTACGTGTACATCATGTTGACCGAAAAATAAGACTTTTACTGGTCAACTCAACATCAATAAAAGCGAAAGACTTACAACAACAACAACAAAGCCTTATCCCACTAGGTGGGGTCGGCTACATGGATCATACGATGCTTCGTTGATCCATGTTCATGAGATTCGACAGGGTTTTACGCTGGCTGTCGGGGTCTAACACAACCCTCCTCCTTTATCCGAGCTTGGGACCGGCTATAAAAAAGCGAAAGACTTAATCACCATTAAATAACAAAAAGAGTATGACATCTTAATATGTGAAAGATTGATAAAGAACTTCATATGAGTCCACAGGGAAGCTAGTACATCAAACTAAAGGACTTAAGATACCCATGTGCAGCCACCTACGAGCTAGATCTATCACCGTTGGCCATCTTCATCATTAAGATCCGGTCCTGCATTTAAGAACATGCAGGAGAGAAACCTCCCTATGAGTTTTGCAACTCAGTATGGAAGTAAGATAGAAATAATCATAAGATCATGATACTATACAAGAATCATAAAGACATCATCATCATCATATAGAAAATAAGCATCATCGTCATCACATGTGTAACAGAGATCCTATAACTTGGTATATGGATAGGAAGTTGATAGATTGTCATCTTCTTGAGATCATAAGATTAAAGATCGTGATAGATCAAAATAAATCATCATAGGGGAGGCAAAAGCCGATCATCATGATTATAAGGTCGTCATTATATAAAGATTCATGAGAGATAATAGTATGATGATAGAAAATCATGAATTGTATCATCTTCTTTAGATCATATTAATAATAGATCAATAGATCATGGAAAGATCATCATAAATATGACAAGAGTCACTAATCATCATAAAGAGATTTCATTATTAATATGCTTCATCTTCTTCATCATCTTATTATTCATCTTTGACTTATAGTGGGGTATATTTCAACTCATGGGGAGGCCTGCCTCAACCCATCCATCATCATTATCATAACTGGCAAAGTCAGCCCATAACTGACCGTAGTCAGCCCATAACTGACCAGAGTCAGCCCATAACTATCCGAAGACAGCCCATAACTGTCCGAAGATAGTCCATAACTGGTCGTCATCAGTCCATCATAAAAGAGCTCTCCATTTAACATTTTACGTCTTTTATATTGCATCTTTTAATTAAACAAATCATATTTTGATAAGAACTTTAAATCAGGATAAAGGACATAATCATGGAGAGTAAATCAGGGATAAAATCGACATCATTATCATCATACATAGATTAGAATTAATCATGTGGAATATGGATTAAAAGATCATAAACATGTTCTTAATTTGGTCGGAACCCGAGCCGAGTAGGGAGAAACCCGGGCCGATTTGATCGGTCATCATCTTCGAAAAAATCAAGGTAGAGCCCAGGTCGAGTTCGGATTACACCTGGGCCAGGTCGGATCATCATCGAATCATACAGATCAAGAGTCCTAATCATCATCATCATCATCATTATATAAGACTTAATTGGAGCTACAAGATCGGATCATGGAGAGGAATCATACGTGCATAACATCTTAATCATCATTATGACTTAGATCAAGATTAAGCACATGAATCAGAGGCCTAAACATCATAGAATCATCATAATTGGTATCGGAACCCAGGCCGAGTCAGGTAGAATTCAGGCCGAGTTCATCGGAAATCGTTCTCGGAAAAACAAGATTAAACCCAGGCCGGGGTCGGGTCACACCCGAGTCGGGGCAGCCATCGCGCCCGACTTCTTCATCATGGGTGGAACTCAGGCTGGGTCATCATCAACCCGGGCCGGATTCGTCTAATTGCAGAGCTCGAAGTCGTCGGCAATGGCGGAACCGGGCCGGGTTCCTACGAACTCGGTCCGGCGAAGGCCCTGCCCGGGTCGGATTCCAGTGAACCTGAGCCGGGTTCGTCTTGCACAGAAACTACGCAAACGCGCAGTTTGCAATCCGATCGTCATATTCCGACGATGACCGGCACAATCATCATCATACAATATTCTACTATAATCAGGCATCAAGTAGGACATGCTTCAGGTCTAAAATCATGATTCTAAGAAGAATCTACCCTAGTTCCATACCTTGTGAAGTTTTCATTGAAACCACACGTCCTTTCTCTTCCTTTTCATGTTCATCCTCTTCCTCTTTCTCTTCTTTATTCCGACCGTTCCCCTCTGTCCATGCTCGTCGTCCACGCGCGTCATTGTCCAAATCCCTCCGGCAAGTCACCTGTTGGCGGCGGCGGATCATGGACGAGAAGGAACGGAAAAGACGCACGAGCGGGAGAGCAACTAGGGCCGGCTTGTAGGAAAAATAGGGGGCTGGTTCGTTGGCTTGGCCTCATATTTATAGGAGAGGAAAAGTCTGAGTTGTTATTGGAATAGATTTCCCCTAATTTGTTTTCATCTTATCTTTTGATTTGGTTTTATATTTCTCCTTTCTTTATCTCCTCCTATTCAGATTTTATCCTTTCCTCTTTTATCTCTTTTTTTTTCTTTTAAAAACCCTCGGGCGTTACAAGTATCATCCAATAGCAATATACATTCATGTCATTCATAACGTACATGACATAACATAACATATCATTTCACTTTCACTTTCACTATCATGTACATTCTAGGAGTTTTATAACTCTTTGATCCTTACTTCTTGACTTCATTCATACTTTACATCTCCTCAGGGTTGCTTTATGACCCCTTTGGATCTTCTTTCATTTCTTTATTATGTGATCCTTCATGTGTCATCTTCATGCTTCATCTTTATCAGATAATACCATATTGGCTTTCATTCCATATCATAAGTCATACTTAGGAACACACATCGTAATAATGATGAACTTTATTTCTATTCATCTTTAGGAATACACACACTTTAATATGAGAGACATTGTTCCGTGGAAAGTACATATAAAGATGCAGGACTTTACTTCTCAAGCTTAGGTCTCCTTAAAGTACACGCATAAGTGTAGGTCTTTACTTTCCATCTTTACTTTATCATTATCTTAACTTTTTTTTATAAGATACTTTGAAGTTAACTTAACTTTCATTCTTACTTTATCTTATAACACCTTTGATCTTAACATAATTGGAAAATCATATCAGATCATCACATTGGCTAGCTAGACCACATCTTTGGAACACTCACGTCATAATAGTGAGGGACTTTATTTCAAGGAATACTCACACCATAATAGTGAGGGACTTTATTATAAAGAATACGCACACTTTCTAATGACGGATTTTGTTCTTTGAGAAGCACATACACAAATGTAAAACTTTACTTTGCGGACTTAAGTCTCCTTGAAGTACACATTGTGCAAGACTTTCTTCAACTTTAGGTGCATTATGTTTTGTAATACATTAATCATTCATATCAATCATTCTTTATATTTTAATCTAATTACGACTGAGCATACATTATGTATATTTACGTGTCATATGCAATCAATACATCCATACTTAACCTATATACATAAGAAAACATATTTAAAATGTCATAAAAAGCATTTTTCAGCATCACAATCGTGCCCAAAAATGTCGTGATCGTGCCTAGCATTGCCATCATTGTGCCTGGTGTTGTCACGGCCATGCCGAGTGTTGTCACGACCGTGCCTAGATTTTGTCATGGCTGTGCCCAGCCTCAGCCACTCCCAATCTTGGTCAAATTTTAGCTTCGTCTCTTTCTCTCACGGACATGACCAACTTGGTCACGGTCGTGCTTGGCCTTGTTATGGCCATGACAAAGGTGTCATGGTCGTGACCGAGAGCCTTCTATCGCCTTTTACTCGTGCACTTGATCACGGTCGTTCCTAGGGTTGGCACGATTATTTCGGAGTCCTGTAATCCTGATTTTCAATCCATAAAATTAATTTTTGATATCAAAACTTTAGTAAAAATAATTTAAAACATCATGAAGATTGCAGGTATGATCTTTTAGTCTCTATGCATCATAGAACACATTAAAACATGCAATTTTCATTAATTATCAAGATTTAGGGCTTTTTCCCAAATTCATCTAAAGAAATATTTAGGGCATAAAGAACACAGATCTAAAAATGACAATCTAATATGGATTCAAGCACATTGATCTAGACATAAATATCATTCAGGTCTAATGATCTTATCAATTCAATTCCTCAATCAAAATCCTAATCAAGAATGGGGTGTTCTTGAGACTCTCAATCCAACAAAAATATCATTGAAAGGAGAGAGAAGGGTTGGATCCCATTTATATACCTTTAGATTTTAGATATAAAATCCCTTTTCCTAATCATCTTGTATCATTCTTTATCATTTAGAAGTCTCTAGACCTTCTTATCCTTTATATAGAAATCTTGATCTTCTCTTTTTTTATCTTAAAATATAGACATCATGAAAAATAGGACTCTAGATCTCCTAGTCGGTTTTCTTGGTGGAGAAGAAAAAAAAAAGAAAAGAAGAGTTGACGACTAGATTTTTAGAGAATTAATAAGGTTGTTGGCCCTTTATATAACATTTATATTAGAGTTTTGGTCAAAAGACTCAAATAAGTCCAAAATTTCAGATTATTACAATATCAACTTTATAATACTAAGGTCAATTTATATATGATATTTATTAAAAGGTGTGTATCAGTTGCAATGATATCCACTCACTCACCAACCACTTCAGACAGGTAGTATTTACCTTACCATTGTGTTGCCGAGGATGTCATGCATGTTGGTAGTTTTATCTTTGCGGGTGTCTTAAGAAGGGATACAAATATTGTCTTAGAGGTTGAAGCATGGGGATTGATGATAGGCATTCATTATTGTCTGTAGATGGGCTTTTCCAAATTGATTCTTGCTGGCATCATCCTCCGAAAGACTCTTTGTCCATGGAAAATTCTAAACATTGTACTGTACGTCATATTTGGCATGATATTAATGCCTTTTCTTTTTTTTACATGTAACCATGTCTTCCGCGAGGCTAACATGACAGACTTTTTGACAAATTAGAGTCGAGGCTCCGTTTATGACATACCTCTTTAGAAATTTGTATCGAGATTTAATCATAATCCAAGTTAAGCTTTCTTTTTTCAAAAAAAAAAAAAAGATGTCATATGCAGAGACCAGCCAATTTAGACTAAGCCACAGTGGCTAATGTTGTCATAAAAGAATAAGACGTAGATGTGAGAAGAAATGGAAGAAAAGGACATGTTGTTTTGTTTCTTTTGTAATTGTTGTTTTTTCTAGTCTCGAATTGTAGCGATTAACTGATTTTGTCTGCTTTTGAGGTAGCTTTTGCAAATAGCTTTTCTTTACTGAGCATTTTTTTTGTCAATAACTATATTTTATTAATATCCATATATCTTTATCTCAAAATAATATCTATATTTATTGATTGTTAGAAAATAATAAAATGCATAAATTTGTATAATTCAAATAACTCTCTAGCTTGTTTGAGTCGTGGTTATTAGGTAAACTATTTTGCATAACTATATTTTATGAATATATAATATATATATACTTTTTTTAAACTTAGAATCATACATATATATATTCCTTTCAAAATTATATCTAACTATCTATGTAATTAAAAATATTTATAGATCTGAAAATTATAAACTACATAAATAATTATATGATCTAAATAATTATAGAGCTTGTTGGAATCATGGTTAACAGAAAAAATATTGCATACTTATATTTTATCAATATATAAATATTTTTATAATTTATCGGAACCATCATTCTAACAAATTACTATATTGTTATTTAAATTTATTTATCCTTCTTTAAAAAATCATATCTACATATCTATATAATTTTAAAAAATTTATCTATGTAATCACAAAAGTTCAGAGTTAATATTATGTCTTAATTGTAGCAAAATTTATATTATCATATTAATAACTTTAGAATTTCTTGGAATCATTATTGTTAGGTAAAATATTTTGCAAAACTATATTTTATAAATATCTAGATATTTCTATAATTTTATAAAAACATTACAACAGGAAATATCATATTTTATTAATATTAATATATCTTTTCTAATCTACAAAATTTAAAGTCCATAATTAAAAATATTTAAAATATTTTCATACCTTTATTTTATCAATATATATAAAAATTATATTTTTTGTAAACTTATTGTTTGACAAAATATTTTGCAAAATTATATTTTATCAATGTCCAGATATTTCTATAATTTCTTGGAAACATCATAACAGTAAATATTATATTTATTAAGATCAATATAACTTTTCTAATAAAAGAAATATATCTCTAGAAATCTAAAAAGTTGTTGTTAAAAATATTTATGAGTTTTCTAAAAATTAATATTATACAATAAAATATTTTTATAATTTACTAAAAATACCTACCGTCATTTTCTAATTTCTACATAATTAAGAATATCTAAACATAATAAATAATTTCTTTAAATATAATTATAACTGCACTAGCTAATATATTAATGCTATAATATTATAAATATTATCTTAAATACTATCTTAGGACAATTAGACTTAGGGTAAGAGCAAATTTGTTTTTATCCAATATAAAATAAAATATTACATGAACCATTTGTCTATATGAGCTATGTGAGCTTTGATTTATGCTAACCATTTGTCTATTATAATTCATTATCATGATTAAATATTTACATATTACATATTGACTCTTTGTTTTTTTTATTAAAATTTATAATGTCAAATAATAATTTATAAATACATTGTTAATTAATGTGTACTAATATTTTCATAAAATATAATTTGACTTTTTATATTTCATTATTTTTTTAATCATAAAAATAGTCATAAATAAATACATCTGTGTGTACCAAATTTAACATCATGATTGAATTTTCACAAATTACATATTAATTATTTACATTTCATTATATTTTAAATTTTTATAATAAATAACTATATGTATTATTATTTAATGTGTATTAAATATCATGACAAATTTTCAAAAAGTATAGGATGAGTCTTTATATTGATTATATTTTTCAATTTTAATATAAAAAATGGTCAAATATAAATGCATTTTCATTAATGTGTATTAATTTTTTAAAATTATTTTACTTCATGCGTTTTCTATTTGACTTCATGTGTTATGATAACTTAAGTCTACTAATTATTATAACATAAGTCTATTAATTCTTTTAATTTAAAATGCCGCATATGTTATATATACTTAACTCCTCTAATCCATCGTCACCACCACCTTGTAATCCATCGCCTCGACCCTCGACCTCGCCCGCCATTGTTGGCCTCTCCCGCCGCCGCTGACCTCGTCCACCACCGCCGACCTCGCCCGCCCCGCTGCCCACAACCCTCGACCTCGCTCGACGACTGGCCCCGCCCCATTCGCGGTCTACCCTCGACGGTCAATCTCGCCCTCGATGGTCAATCTCACCATCGAAGCCCCCATCGCCTGCCCCACTTGCCGCCGCCCATTAATCTTGTGAAGACTAAGCCTAATGGAGATTATTAAAATTTGTAATTCAAATTAATGATAACTTTCTAAATTTGTTTCAGAGAATTTGTATGCACTTGCACTTTGATGTGGTTCGATTCTTGTATACTTACTTGAACATGATTGTCAAAAGCAAAATGGACTTCTCATTATCATTAGCAATGTGGGTGAATTCCATTTCATTTGTCTTAAACTTGAATTCTATTTCATTTGGCTTAAACTCTTGAAACATCATCCCATGTAAATTTTTTGTTGATAATTCATGCGATCAAAATGTTCTTATTGTGTAACGTTGAGGCTATTGCATGAGGTTGTTTTCTCACAAACAAATTGACCTTTATGTTAGAATTAAAGAGGATTTTGCTGAGTATTTGGCGGAGCGAAATATGTTCGAAAGAGAGATAGGATTTGGCGAAGCTAAGTATGTTTGAAAGTGAGAATGTTGGAAAGCGAGATATGGATGGAGAGAATATGTGACGAGCTTCTTATGAGCTCGACATCGTTCCGAGGGATGGAGACGAGAATATGTGATACAAATGACAGACAAAAAAACATCACTCGATGTTGTCAATCGCATACAAGAAAAAGAATTTTCAGTAAAAGTGTACCAAATCCAAACATGGATTAACAAAAGCTTAACTAATCTACAACATGGATTAAAACAAAAAAAATTACAACATGAATATTTAATGTGGATTAACAAAAAATTAGCTCATCGGGGGGGGGGGGGGGCGTGTGGGGCTCAGTGGCGGCGGAGGTGCGCAATCTCCTCGCGTCGTTGGTCGAGATCGGTGGCGGCGGGTCGCGAGATCGGCGAAGATGGTCATGCTCGGCGGCGACGGGTCGCGAGCTCGACGGAGATGTTCGTGCTCGGCGGCGGCAGGTCGCGAGATCCGCGAAGATGGTCATGCTCCGCGGCGGTGGGTCACGAGATCGACGGAGGAAGTCGAGCTCAGCAGCAGCCGGTGCACGATCTCCTCGCATCGGTGGTCGAGATCGGTGGCAGCGGGTCGCGAGATCGGCGGAGATGGTCGTGCTCGGTGGCGACGGGTCGCGAGCTCGGCGGAGATGGTCGTGTTTGGAGGCGGCGGGTAGCGAGCTCGGCAAAGATGGTCATGCTCGGCGGCGGCGGGTCGCAAGATTGGCGGAGATGGTTGTGCTTGGCGGCGGCCAAGGGACGCAGATCTGTGCGAGATCTGGCCGGAGGTCGCACCGAGGAGGCCGGGGGACGTAGATCTGCGCGAGATCTGGCCGGAGGTTGTGCCGAGGAGGCCGGGGGATGCAGATCTGCGCAGATCTGACCAGGGGACACAGGGGTCGACGGCCAGGGTTTTCGGTGAGGATAGGAGAGAATGAGAGAGTCGGCGGTTGCTCGTTGGCATCGGAGAGCCGCGCGCGGAGAGGAGAGAGAGGAGATCGGCGGCGAGGAGAGGAGAAACAATGCGGAGAGGAGAGAGAAAATTATAGGGCAAATGGGCGACGAGAGATCATGTGTGCGTAGGGTTAAAAAATGATAAAAATCCGCACGCATCTGAACCCTCGATCTTGGATCGGACGGGTGCAATCATGCGAATGATATCAGTTCTCGATCTTGAATCGGACGCCCCAGATTTTGGTAGCATAGGAATTAAACCCTTTGAAAAATCAGAGCTGTTAAGCATATGATCTTTGATTTGTGTTAACTATTTGAGTGTTAAATTTTAATATCATATTTAAATATTCATATAATACTATTGATTCTTTATATTCCATTAAATATATAAATGAATCTTTAATTAATGTGTATTAAATTTAGCATTATGATTAAACTTTCATAAAATCAAGTTGACTTTTTATGGTCCATTATATTTTTAATCATGAAAATAATAAAATACAAATGATTTTTTGTGTGTATTAAAATTTTGACTCTTTGTATTCCATTATATTTTTATTTATAATAAAAAATAATTATATATAAATGCATTATTAATTAATGTGTATTAAACATCATGATTAAATTTTCATAATTTATAGGACAACTCTTTATATTCCATTATATTTTTTAATCTTATTACAAAATAATCATGTAGAAATGCATTTTTAATTATTGTAACGACCCGAAAATCCAACCTAAAAGTTTTGGTCATTTAGGACAATTTCGCATTGTTAGCCCGTTCGCCATGCATCCTTTAACGGCGGAAGACTTTAACATTTTACTAAAAGTTATAATAAATAAAATTTTATTTGAACCATATAAAATCTTTTCCAACTAATAAGCCATAGGGCCTCAAATGATTAAAGATTTCAGTACATAGCATCAATGTTCAACTAGAACTTATTAGACCTAAGCATGTGCAACAGTTCGTCATAAGCTGGAGCTATCATCCATTAATTAATCTTAGTTACCTGCACGAATTCAGAGTGCAGGGTTTCCCAATTTGAGTATGTTAAGATCATGCGTGCCACAATATCCTAACAGATGACACTACATGCGATGCATCATTCATCATAATAACATACAATATAAACATGCATGCCATGAACTATATAATGACATCTTGACTTTCATCATAATAACATCTTGACTTTCATTTCATATCATAAGTCATACTTAGGAACACACATAATAGTGAGGGATTTTATTCATAATCATCTTTAGGAATACACACACTTTATGATGAGACACATTGTTTCTTGGAAAGTACATACCAGATGTAGGACTTTACTTCTCAGGCTTAGGTCCCCTTGAAGTACGTACATAAATATAGGACTTTACTTTCCATCTTTACTTCATCATCATCATCTTAGCATTCTTTCTTTGTCATAAGATACTTTAACTTCACTTTCATTCTTACTTTATCTTATAGCATCTTTGATCTTAATATACTTGAAAGAATCATATCACATCATCATAAGTCACATCCTTGGAACACGCACATCATAATAGTGGGGGAAATTATTTCAAGGAATACACACTATAATAGTGAGGGACTTTATTCTGAAAAATACACACTATAATAGTGAGGAACTTTAATCCAAGAAATACACACACTTTCTGATGAGGGACTTTGTTCATTTGAGAAGCACATACACAAATGCAGGACTTTACTTTGTGGGCTTAGGCCCTCTTGAAGTACATACATAGGTGCAGAACTTTGCTTCTTAACATTGATGAGTGAGATATTCTTCTTCAACTTTAGGTGCATTATGTTTTGCAATACATAAATCATTCTTTATATTTTAGCTTAATTATAGCTGAACATACATTTCGCATATCTAGGTGTCATATAAATTCATCAAGCATCAATCCATAGCATAAATACTTTGACAATAAATTAGAAATATCATATATTCATCATTTTAGTCGGTCACAACCGTGACGGAGTGGTCACAACCGTGACGGAGTGGTCACGCCCGTGACTGTGCTGTGAAACGGCCTTGTTTTGCTTCTAAGTGTTGGTCACGGCTGTGCCCATTAGTGTCACGACCGTGAGATAGAATTTTTTTCCCATCTGCGAGTTCAATACGGCCTGGCCATGTTTTTCCCTTCCAAGTCATATTTTTGGCCTTCAGGTCGTATTGACCTCGCACTAGAAAATACTGACAGTCTATATTGAAGCCCTCTTGCCCGTATTAACACTTTCTAACCTGTATTGAGCTCGTGTCTTGCACGTTTCTCAATGAAACTTTGGAAAAATGCAATACAAAACATCCCAAAGGGTCTAAGCATAATGTAACCCTCAATCACAATTCCTACCAAGGACTAAGGCGTCCTTGGATCTCTCAATCCAAACATAAAAAACATTGAGATGGTAGAGAGGGGTTGGATCCCCTTTACATACTTATGATCTTGTTCTTCCTCAATGTTAATCGCCTCCCCTTGGTTCATGTCTTCTTCCTCTTTGCCCTTTTCTTCTTCCTCGTTATCTTCCTTTTTCCTCCTCCTAGGTTGCAGCCGTCATGTGGGAGAAAATAAGAAAAGAAAGAAGAGGGAGGGTTTTGAGGGTTTTTATAGAGTCTAGCCCATGGTTTCTTAGGGTTTCTTCCAAATGACTTAAATACCCCTATTCAAAAATTGGGGTTATTACAATTGTTGTATATTAATTTTTTAACATCATTATTTTTTTATAAATTATGTATTAACTTTCTTAAATTATATTATCTTTTCATTCATATATATATATATATAATTATGTGCTCCAATACTTGCTCCCCTTTCTCTAACTTCTTTTTCGTTTTTCTCCTTCTTTTGCATGTATACTTAACAACATTCAATATTTGCACCAAGAGAACATCAAGTTTTTCTTTGTTATGGTGGAAGATGAAGTGGACTACTTAACATCATTCAATTTTAATTTTTTTAGCCAACTAATTAATAACATTCAATTTTATATGGTGCTAGCAATTTCTGTTGATAGAAAAATGAAGTGAACATCACATTTTTTAAGAATTTTTGCTTTTGGAAGATGAAGAGATCATCATTTTTTTCATTGGTATGATTTTTATGTTTTCATCTTTTGAGAATTTAAAATTAAAAAAGTACCCATCTCACATCTATATCAATCCAATCCACTATCCAACTACACAAATAATAATTATATAAGGTGTCATAACCGTTTCCCTCCTTTTCCTGCTAGGATTGGAAATCCTGTATTTTACATATCCATACGATCGAGTCCTTAGGTTTCCGAAATAGTGTTAGGGATAATCAGGCTCGAACTGATGACTTCCACCACATCAAGGTGACACTCTACCGCTGAGTTATATCCCTTCCCGGCCCTGTCGAGAAATAGAACTAACAACAGGATCTATTGAACTCATAATTCATTAAATACTTTTTATGAATGTCAACTAAGTATCGTAAGTAAATTGATCCCGGTTGTTCAATCATTTGATAAACAGAGTCATTCTTTGATAAATGATCACTATGAGTCAGACTCAATAGAATTTGATCAATCCTTTTTTCTGTCGTTAAGGTGGAGAACTGAACCAAGAATTCTCTTTCTTCATCATCAATCGAATCACTGTTCGTGACCCAGGATTCTATTTTCTCATCAATCCAATCACCGTTCACCTTTTTTCTTTTTCTTATCAATGAATATATCTCTTTACTTGTACGACTTAGATGTCTCATATTTCTCGAAAAAGTGATTCGATTGATGGGATTTGGTATGATACTTATGAGATTGATATTCTCATTTCAAATTTATATTATTTTGAAATTTTAAGTTTGCCCACATATTGATTTATCTTTTTATAAAATGGTTAATTTCATATCAACATAATCATTATGCTAAATTATATTTCGATAATTATTATTCATTTCATAGTTATAAATATTTCTTTTCATTACAAAGTAATTAAAATAGATTAACATTTATGTCAATTAACTATTTGAAACAAATAATCTTCATTAGAAGAATATGCTTCATAATATTTTTTCAAGTAATTGAAATTATAAATTTCAAATACATATCATTTCACTTTTTTATTTTATATCATTAAAAAAATATGTTTCTTGATCATACATTTGAATTTCCCTTTCTAATACATACTTAAAATATATATGCATATTTTTAAATTTTTATAATATATAGACGGTGTAATATTAGGTCAATAAGTGAACCTATATGTGTGTGTGTGTTTTTTCTGTCCAACACTTAGCAGCATTCAATTTTTACACCAATAGAACATCAAGTTTTTCTTTGTTACAGTGGAAGATGAAGTGGACTACTTAACATCATTCAATTTTAATTTTTTTAGCCAACTAATTAATAACATTCAATTTTATATGGTGGTAGCAATTTCTATTGATAAAAAATGAAGTGAGCATCAATTGTTCTTAAGAATTTTTGTTTGTGGAACGTGAAGAGATCATCTTTTTTTTTCATTGGTATGATTTTTTATGTTTTCATCTTTTGAGAATCTAAAATTAAAAAAGTATCGATCTCACATCTATATCAATCCAATCCACTGTCCAAATAATAATTATATAAGGTGTCACTAATAATAATTACTAGTAATTGCATGGAATAGGAAGGGGTGTTTGGAATATGAATAGAGAGAGTGACGCTGATTTTAATTCATTGATTTTAACACCATTTTTTTACGACGAAGAGATCAGTTGTAGTTGAGTTGGTGACCTCCATGTCAACATCTGCAATAGTCAAAAGGGTGAGGTGTGTTTCTATCCATAATCTATTTCTCAATTTGTCTACAGTAAATGTGTCCTCTTTTTTTTAAGGATAATAAATTGCATTAAGGAATCAAAAGCATATCGTTACAAATAGATTCTCGAGGAACCCCGAAGGTGGAGTATCCTCCCAAAAATGATCGGTTTTCGATCTCCTACCAAAAGATGCTAACTTATCAGCCTCAATATTAAAGTTCATGTTGGCATGCTTACAAACAAAATTTGACAAATTGGCAATGGTGGCCCAAATATCATTAACAATTCCCATAACGAGCCACGGACAAGAAGTTTTCCGGTTGATAATTGCCACTGCCGTTTGAGCATTCGTCTCAAGAATGAGATTTTGGATTCCAAGGCACGAGCAGTGAAGAATACCCTAAAGCATTGCCCAAACCTCCGCCTCCAACGTAGAATTGAATGTATCATTAAGAGCACCTGCACATCGAAAAATAGAGTTAGTCGATCTGACAGTATAGCTTGCTCCCCCCTTCCTAGATGCGCTCACGAATGAGCCGTCCGAGTTCAGCTTGAACCAGGACGTGGGAGGGGGCACCCAAGTAACCACAGGGTTAGATGGGGAAGATCCCTCAGTATTCAGGATTGGATTCAACTCATGATAAGAAGCCAAAGTCTGTGACCAGACCAAGGAAGCGGTTGCCTGATTAGAGCGGAAGTGGGCATCGTTCCTCCATTTCCAAATTCCCCATAAGGTCAAAACAAAAAGTGTTTGGAATTGAACACGAATATTGGCAGAGGGTAACCATTGACCCTCACGGATCCAGTCCCCCGTAGACCAAGAATTCATAAAGCAGAATGCAAAACCAGTTTGAGATTGGAACAAGTTCCAAATAATCAGAGAAGAACCCAAGGCATCTGTAAAATCTCTTGTAATTTCCTTTTCCTACCAATATTAAATCTAGGGGGAAAATATATAGCAGATTTGTTGACATTAATCTTCTGATTTGTCAATCTCTTATATTAATTGAACACCTTCATTAGTGCCTTATAATTAGAAATATTAGCAGCTAGACACACAAGTAAATCATCAGCATAGGATAAGTTACTAATATAGAGATTTCCCATCTTAAATGGCCTGATGGAACCCCTACATGAATTAATTAAGGCAGAGAAAACCTGAGATATGAGGATAAAAAGATAAGGAGATAATGGGTCCCCTTGTCATATTCCAATGTGACTTTTAAAATATGTGAAAAAGGTTCCATTGATGTTACATGTGAATAGAGGAGATTGGACACAAGTCATTATCCACCTAATGAAGGTAGGAGGAAAATTCATAAAGGACAAAATCCTCTCAAGCGCATGCCATGATACTCTATCATAAGCTTTTTTCCATGTCAGCTTTAAGCATAAAGTACTTCTTTCTCCCCCTTGTCATAGAATGGGCAACCTCTTGGGCCAAGAACAGATTATCTTGTATAGATCTACCACTGATAAAAGCAGCCTGAGATTGATCAACTAACCTAGGTAGTGTTGATTATCGACTCGAGGGCAGATATCGGCAAGGTAGGACAACGTCAAGATGGTGGATATATGCTTTATCAACTTCTAAGACGAGGAGGTCGTTGTGTTGGGTGGGGGCAGAGGACAGGTCTCGGAGGCGGCCAAAGAAGGGTATGTGTCGTCCTAGTTTACATCACTAGGATAACATGCTCCATGCCTATAATTGTTCGTCAAAGTCATCATCTCCATGAGATGTGGAGGGTAAAGATAATCACTATGAACAATACTCCTCCCCCAATCCCTCTCTTTTCCTTGATTGAGCAAGTTTAAGTAGGGCTCGTCCATGGTGCGCGCCATCTTCGTGATTCCTGTCGTTGATGTTGTCAAGTGCAAAGATAACCATGACGAACAAGGCTCCTCCACGTTCTCTCCATTTTCTCCGATTGGGCGTGTTCAGGCATCTATCCGTCAACATCATGTCCCTAGCATCGTGACACACGCCTTGTTGCAAACCAATAGTCGACCATAAAGTCCGACATCAACGTTGTATAGGTCAAAGCCTTAATTTATAAGAATACTTCATTTTCAAATATTTGCCTTTTATTTATTTTTGCATCTTCTTCACCATCTTCCTTCCATACTATGTTGCACATGGTGTCAAGCATTTTCAATTGACCATCCCATGGTCTTCGCCGTCAGGGCCATTCTCCACATGTAGCACTACCTCAAAGTTGTCCTTGAAATACATCCAGGATGAGAACGCCGTATCATTTGTCATCCATTTTCAAATTCCAACTGCAGTGGCACAAAAAACATTGTTTCAATGCCCAACTTGTCATCTTCTCACTCCATGCGATGTAGTCTTTGAACTTGTCTGAGAACAAGCCATCACCATGGACATGCATAAGTCCCTCCACGCACTTAGGTCGCACGATGGGCAAGAATGGTTGTTTGGAGATATGAAACCCTAGGGTGAACTCCTAGAACTACTTTGAGGTGAACATCATCATCCCACTAAAGGCCACTTATATGATGAAGCTAAGGTTCGTGCTTCAAGTCATGCCATGCATGTAAGTTCTCAGGCCAAAAGTTCCCTGCAAGCAAGCCCCACTACCTAATTCTCGACTATAATTTGATTGAGTGTATGTTGGGAGCGTGCACAAGGACGACCTCTTCAATCCCTTGAAATGAGTTGCAGATGATGAAAATATATAATAGATATTTTTAAAAAAATATATTTTAGCTTCTTATTTAACAGTTCACTTTTTTACATTTTTTTCCTTGACTTAACAAAAAATTATAACTTTCAATTGTCATTTAAATTATAACAAATGATTTTAAAATTATTAGTTCATTGTAATCTAAATTATTTTAGCCTTATAATAAATCTCAATATTTTATAAGGAGGGTTAGAAATAAAGAGAGAGAGAAAAGTCGATGGAAGATATACATATACATATATATACAACTTTCTTTTAAAAGATAAAATATATAATTATATGATAATTTGTCTGTACCATTTGCACATCGCATAGGGTACATACTAGTGGTGATAATAAATCAATGTTGGTTGGAATAATTGGTTAACAGAACCGTGTCTCAAGTGATTCGACGAATGCTAATAGCCCCGAAACCATCATGTTGATAAGGAAATACCTTTTCCCTCCTTTATCCGTCTCCGGATTAGTCAAGTGTGAGTAACCTTAGACACTAGAGGTCTCCCATAGACTCAAGATACAAAAATAGTGATACTAGTTTATGACCAATGGTTTGCAAAATACTTTTAGGGTTTTTTTATATGAGGTGATCCAGATAGATTATCGGTTATTTTATTTAAAATTTCTAATGTCCATCACATTATCTCATTTGGCTACAATTGATTATCAATAATTCTAATTACTCTAGTAATTTTGAATACCACATCACTAGTAATTCAAATTGTAGGCAAGAGAGATGTCTTTCCAAATTACATGCCATGCATATAAGTCCTCAGGCCAAAAGTTCCCTACAAGCTAGCCCCACTACCAAATTCAATTTGATTGAGTGTATCTTGGGAGCGTGTACAAAGGTGACCTCTTCAATCCCTTGAAATGAGTTGCAGATGATGAAAGTACAATATATAATAGATATTTTTTAAAAAAATATTTTTAGCTTCTTATTTAATAGTTCACTTTTGTACATCTTTTCTCTTGACTTAACAAAAAAAAATTATAACTTTCAGTTGTCATTTCTTATTCTTAGGTATATTATCATCTTTATGATATAATGTAAACTAGCTTTCATAATTACTTTACTATAGCTGTTTTAGCTATACGTGCATGCTTAGTTTTTCATATTCCATTTAAATTTATAACAAATGATTTTAAAATTATCAGTTCGTTGTAATTATTTTTAGCCTTATAATAAATCTCAATATTTTATAAGGAGGGTTAGAAATAAAGAGGGAGAGAAAAGTCGATGGAAGATATATATATAACTTAATTTCTTTTAAAAGATAAAATATATAGTTATATGATAAAAATCAATGTTGGTTTGCAATTGGTTAACAAAACTATGTCTCATGTGATTTAATGAATGCTAATAGCCCCGGAACCATCATATTGATAAGGAAATACCTTTTCACTCTTTTAATTGACTCCAGATTAGTCAAGTGTTAGTAATCTTAAGCACCGAAGATCTCCCATAGACTTGGGATACAAAAAATAGTGGTACTAGTTTATGGGTTTGCAAACTACTTCTAGAGTTTTTTTATATGAGGTGATTCAGACAGATTATCGGTTATTCTATTTAAAATTTCTAAGGTCCATCACATTATCTCATTTGGGTGCAATTGATTATCAATAATTTTAAGTACTCCAATAATTTTGAATATCACCTTGGTAATTCAAATAGTAGGCAAGAGAGATGTCTTTCGAAATTATAGTTGGATGGAATGTGTTTTGACGAAAAAAATCCATTTAATCAAATTTTAATTTTTTTACAAATGAATATAATTCAATTTTTTTATTTTTTGTAATATTTTACAAATAACTCATAATGGTCTCTCATCTTATTTTATCTATATTTATTTTTCTATTTCTTCCTTTGTCTATTTGCAATGCGATTAAAATCTAAAATAACTTTAGGGGTATTTTGGTAATTTAATCTCTAAATATTTTAATTTATTATTTATATTTTTAAAAATAATATGATTAATTAATTAAGTGACTTTCGAAGGTCGTTATACAAAAATTAGACGATGACAAAAAGAGTCATAACCGTTTACATGAGCAAAAGTGGCAAGAAAATCAGCAATGCGGTTCACCTTGCGAAAAACGGTGTACTATTTTGACAATCTGTATACGCGCCATAGTGCTTCAAATATCCATGATCATCCTCTTCACACGCCGTGGGTAAGTAATTTCTCTTTTGATGATACGAGTTAGGACCTTCAAGCTAGAATAGAGGAGTACATTTGTAATGCCACGATTAACACAAGCTTGGATCCCTCGACAACATTGTTCATGCCTCAATCTCAAGAGCATAATCAACCCGACGTGTCGATGTCCCCTGCAAAAAGAAATTGGCCAATATGAAATCTAAAAATATAGCATGCACTCCTGTCTCATTGAATTCAATGGTGGTGTCATCCATGTTGAGGCAACTTGAGGACGAACTAGGAGGCTCCCACCTAGTCCGATCGAACCGCCGAGGGATGGTGGAAGGTAATGAGGATGGATATGGAGAAAATCAAAGAAAAGGGCCTGAAAGGTCGCATGGGAATCAGCATAGTCCTGAAAGGTCACAAACACCTTCAACCAAATGGTCCCAATGGTTGCATGCCGAGATCTAAAGTGCACACTGTTACAAAGATCCCAAATACCATGTAGATACAGATCAATAAATGAAGTTAAGATTCCCCTAGACTATTGATCCAAATTTGCACCCCCATTAATCAAGTGCCCATCCTCCCACGTGTTCATAAAAACAAAAGTGAAATTTAACTCAGATTGTAGACTATCCCAAATTTGATCCACCAACATACAGTGGTAAAATAGGTGAGAAATATTTTCAAGAGCCAAGCACAAAGCATGCGAGTAGGATCAACAATTGTGTTAAACTTCATAATTACATCCATGGTGGGAACACGACCATGAGTGAGCTTCCAAAGAAAAGTGTGGACCTTTGGTAATACTAGGATTCGCCATACACTAGAAGAAACATAAATTCGTACAATCTTATCACAGAGGGTCTTGGCAAAACAATCTTATCGTAGAGGGTTTTGATAAAAAAAATAATGATAGAAGAGACAAATTTCATTTGTTGTCAAATATAGATGTGCAACCTTGAGATGCTACATATACATATACATGTTGACACAAGTAGACATTCAAATAAGTGGAGTGCAAAGTACCCAAGGTCATATAAAAGGGATCTCCGAAGGCTGATACCAATTTGCTTAATGAAACCAGATATGATACTATAAATGATTTTATGAATTAGATGCCAAGACATGGATGTGTTAACAACGGAGGAATGCTTATCCCAAGTATGAAGGTGTCTGTATTTATTGATAAGTAGCTGAACCCAAGGTAAATCAATGTTATTTAGAATACTTTAGATGCATTATGTGATAAGTGATGTTATAACAATATCCATATTACAAATTCCCAACCCCAACAACCCTAGGAAGTTGGATAGTAGCCCAATTCATTAGATGAATCCCACCTTTTGCACCATTAGAACCCCAAAGAAAATTTTGAGACAAACGTTCAAGTGACTCAACCGGTAGAAATATGTGTGAAAGAGAAAGAATAAGTGGGCAGAGTTGTAATTCTCTCTGCCATAGATAAAAATCCACCTCCCCAACCCGAGAACCTGGATGAGGCATGATCGACAAGGTAATGTTGGGAAGACATAAGTATGCATTTATCAGAAATTGGGATGCCGAGGTAAGTAAAAGGAAAAAGTCCCTCCTTGAATCCAAGGCTAGAAAAGAATGAGATTGCATCTAGGTACATATATGGTCTTAGGGATGAAAACTGTTGGAGTTAGTTAGGTGGAGCCTGATTCTGGGCTTAACTAATTTATTGTTAGATATGGTAGGAAGAATCTGAGAGATTATAACTTCCTTATAATCATAATCTGGGGAGATTGAGTGGTTATCATAACTACCTTATTTGTTAGATATGAAGTTATAGAGAATCAGGATAAGATATGCAGTTATCCTAGGTTGTTACCCAAGGCACATATCTGATAGCGGTTATGCACCATATATTATGGGGATCTAGGCAATGTTTATATGATGGTGATCAATTGACATCTAAATAGAGTGAAACTTTGTGACGGCCATAGACGTAGGAGACAATCTCCGAACCACGTAAAATCTGTGTGTCTTTCTCTATGTGTGATTTCTTGTTATTCTTCTACCATTTGTTCTTTGATTCCTCCCAGACATCGGTATCAACAGTAAGTTGATATCGAGAATATTCCGCAACAACTTGTATCAGAGCTCTTCGGTGAAGGAGTTCGTGGACAGTGGGAGCGATGGCGACAGACGACGGGAAGGTGAAGATCGAGAAGTTCGATGGTAGAGATTTCGACTTCTGGAAGATGCAGATCGAAGACTATTTGTATCAGAAGAAATTGCACGGGCCTCTCTTTGGGGAAAAGCCGGAGGCGATGAGCGACGCGGACTGGGCGCTCCTCGATCGATAGGCGCTTGGTGTTATCAGGCTGACATTGGCGCGGAACGTAGCCTTTAACATCGTGAACGAGAAGATCACAACGGATTTGATGAATGCATTATCAAACATGGACGAGAAATCGTCTGCATCAAATAAGGTGTATTTGATGAGAAGGTTATTCAACTTGAAGATGTCTGAGGGAGCTTCGGTCACGGATCACATCAACGAATTTAACATTATTATCACACAGTTAAATTCGATGAGTATCACTTTTGATGATGAAGTGAGGACTTTGATCTTGTTGTCTTCTTTGCCAGAAAGTTGGGGTGCAACTGTAACGGCGATCAGCAGTTCTTCGGGTTCAACGAAGTTGAAGCTCGATGATATTCGAGATCTGATTCTGAGCGAAAATGTTCGCAGGAGAGAATCAGTAGAAGCCTCAAGCTCGGCGTTGAGTGCAGAGGGCAGGGGAAGAACGCAACAACGAGGACAAAACCAAGGAAGATCAAATGCAAGGCAACGAAGTCAGTCGAGATCTGGTGAATTCGCATGCTAGAATTGCGGGAAGAAAGGTCACCTGATGAAAAATTGCAGAGCACCTAAGAAGAAAATCAATGAGGAGTCGACAAATGTTGCTACAGAAGAAGTCTCAGATGCATTGGTTCTGAGTGTGGACAGTCCGACAGAATCATAGATTCTGAATTTTGGAGCTTCGTACCATTCCACATCACAAAGGGAGTGTATGGAAGATTACACTACCGGTAATTTTGGCAAGATTTATCTGGCTGATGATAAAGCCTTGGACGTTGTGGGAAAAGGGAATGTGAAGATTTTCACTGATAATGGGACAACTTTGAAGCTGAAAGATGTTCGACATATATTGGGGTTGAAGAGAAATTTGATCTCGATTGGACAGCTTAACTCAAAGGGTTACACTACGGTATTTGTAGGTAACACTTGGAAGGTCATCAAAGGAGCCATGGTGATTGCACGGGGCAGCAAGTTGGGTACTTTGTATAGGTCGTCGAACACAAGAATTATTGCAGCAGTTGATTCGGATGATATGTCTGAAGTCTGGCATTGTAGACTTGGACATATGAGTGAAAAGGGGATGAAGGTTCTGCACAAGATGGGTCGACTACCAGATCTGAAGTCAGTCGATGGTGGACTTTGTGAAGGTTGTGTGCTGGGAAAGTAGAAGAAAGTCACCTTCAGCAAAGTGACAAGGATGCCGAAGAGTAGCAAGTTGGAGCTTGTGCACACGGATGTGTAGGGTCCATCTCCAGTTTCATCCCTCGGCGGGTCACTGTATTATGTGACATTTATCGATGATTATTCCAGGAATGTATGGATTTATTTTCTGAAAAATAAATCTGATGTGTTCTCTACTTTCAAGAAATGGAAGGCGCAAGTAGAGAATGAAACAAGCGTCAAGATCAGGTGTTTGCGGTCTGACAATGGCCGTGAGTATGTGAACCACGAGTTCAAGAAGTTCTGCGGGGAACATGGCATCAGGATGGATATGACAGTTCTGAGGATGCCACAGCAGAACGGGGTTACTGAACGAATGAATAGGACACTGAATGAGCGTGCCAGGAGCATGAGAATTCATGCAGGTCTATCGAAGTCATTTTGGGCAGATGCAGTGAATACAATGGCATACCTGATCAATCGCGGGCCATCTATACCATTGGACAACAAACTTCCAGAGGAGATCTAGAGTGGTAAGGAGGTAGATCTTTGTCATATGAGGATTTTCGGTTGTCTATCATATGTGCATATTGATTCTGCATGTAGAGATAAGTTAGATGCTAAGTCTCGGAGGTGTTTCTTTATTGGTTATGGTTCTGATGAGTTTGGATATCGTTTCTGGGATAATGAAAATAGAAAAATTATCCGAGAAAGAAATGTGGTGTTCCATGAAAAGACCATGTATAAAGACAAGTGTATTGCAGAGTTTGGTAATGCAGAGGTAGAAGACAAGGTTCAAGTAGAACTTGAGGACATTTCATATGAAGATGTGGTTGGGTCACAGAACATTATTCAGCAGGAGCCTGAGATGATACAAGCTGGGCCGAGTACTCCACCCACTGTCATGAGATCTACTCGGGAGATAAGACCACCTGTAAGGTACTCTCCTTTTCTAGATTTTATATTGCTAACTGATGCTGGTGTGCCAGATTGTTTCAGGGAAGCCTTGGAGGTTGATGATTCCTTCAAGTGAGAGTTAGCAATGCAGGACGAGATGAACTCGTTGTACAAGAATAATACTTGGATGCTGGTGGAATTGCCTAAAGGGAAGAAGGCATTGCACAACAAGTAATTGTACAGGATTAAAGAGAAGGCAGATGGTGGCAAAAGGTATAAAGCAAGGCTAGTTGTGAAAGGCTTCGAGCAGAAGGAAGGTATTGACTATACTGAGATATTTGCATCAGTTGTAAAACTAACCACTATTAGATTGGTATTGAGTATAGTTGCAACTGAGGACTTACATCTTGAGCAATTAGATGTAAAGACAGCATTCCTCTATGGTGATTTGAAGGAGAATATTTATATGAAGCAACCAAAAGGCTTTCAAGTTCCTGGTAAAAAGAACCTGGTGTGCAAGTTGACTAAAAGCTTGTATGGTTTGAAGCAGGCCCCTCGGTAGTGGTATATGAAGTTCGATAACTTCATGACTAGCATGGGATATGCTAAGTGTTTTTCTGATCACTGTTGTTATATCAAACATTTTGATAATTGCTATATCATATTGTTGTTGTATGTGGATGATATGCTCATCATAGGTTCAGATATGATGGAAATCAAAAGGCTCAAGGAACAATTATCAAGTGTGTTTGAGATGAAGGATTTGGGAGCCGCGAAGAAGATTCTTGAGATGAATTTTGTTCGAGATAGGAAAGTAGGTACCCTGAAGTTAACACAGGAAGCATATGTTAAAAAGGTGGTAGAGAGGTTTTTCATGCAAGATGCCAAGTCAGTACAGACACCCTTGGCAAGTCACTTCAAGCTTTCGAAAGAGCAATCGCTCAAGACAGATATGGAACGTGCACACATGCGGAATGTTCCATATGCATCAGCAGTATGCAGTCTTATGTATGCTATGGTTAGCACTAGACCAGACATTGCTCATGCAGTGGGAGTTGTGAGCAGATACATGTCAGATTCAGGAAAACAGCACTGGCAAGCAATGAAGTGGATCCTTCGATATTTGAAAGGAACCAAAGGTATGTGCTTGTGTTTCGGTAAAAGTAATTTGGATCTGAAGGGTTATGTTGATGCAGATTTAGGTGGTGACATTGATACTGCCAGAAGCACCACCGGATATGTGTACACTTTAGATGGCACGACGATAAGTTGGATGTCTCAATTGCAGAAGGTTGTTGCTCTCTCTACTACCGAATCGGAGTACATTGCCATGAGAGAGTCATGTAAGGAGATGATTTGGCTAAAGGAGTTCCTTGAAGAGCTGGGTAAGGTGCATCTGAATTCAAGTCTATACAGTGATAGTCAGAGTGCAATTCATTTGGCAAAGAATCTAGTGTATCATGCCAGGACGAAGTACATCAGGTTGAAGTACCACTTTATCAGAGATCTTCGGAAAGAGAAGACATTGGTGCTTGAGAAGATTCGAGGTTCAGAGAATCCAGCTGATATGTTGACCAAGGTGGTGGTCATTGAAAAATTGAGGTTTTGCGCAACCTCAGTTTTCCTCCAAAGTTAGTTGTAGGAAAGAGCCGTCCAGAGTTCGGGCACAGGCAGGTGGAGCTCAATCTCAAGAGAATCAGCCTCCAAGTGAGAGATTGTTGGAGTTAGTTAGGTGGAGCCTGATTCTGGACCTAACTAATTTGTTGTTAGATATGATAGAAAGAATCTGAGAGATTGTAACTTCCTTGTAACCATAATATGGGAAGATTGAGTGGTTATCATAACTATCTTATTTGTTAGATATGGAATTATAGAGAATCAGGATAAGATATGCAGTTATCCTGGGTTGTTACTCAAGGCACATATCTAGTAGCGATTATGCACCATATATTGTGGAGATCTGGGTAATGTTTATATGAGGATGATCAATTGACATCTGAATAGAGTGGAACTCTGTAACGATCATGGACATAAGAGACAATCTTCGAATCACGTAAAATTTATGTGTCTTTCTCTGTTTGTGAGTTTTTGTTATTTTTCTACCATCTGTTCTTTGATTCCTTCCAGATATCGGTATCAACAGTAATTTGATATTGAGGATATTCCGCAACAAAAACCTCAGACAACTGAATTGGCTTTTAAGTTTGCTAGGTAAAAGAAAACCTTTAATAGGTGGCGTATGCACCTACAATTCTTCTTGATATCAGAGACAGATATCAAGAGGTCATCAACATATAATAAATTACTTAAGCTAAAAGATTTATGGACAAAAGAAGTTATAGTTTTAGCAGAGACCCGTTGGTTAATTAAGGAAGAAAAAACTTGAGCGGTAAGAACAAAAAGGTATGGCTAAAATCCACTTTGGATTTTGAAATGGCTAGAAGTGTATCCATAGGTGATCGAGGAAAATGTTGGAGATTTGACACATATTAAGATTTAGTTAATAAACTGAAAGGGGTGCATGCTATATTAAGTAGTGATAATATCACATTATATTAATTAAATACAAAACTATTTCCCTTTGTATAATGAAATAATAATGCATCATTTTTTCTGGATTTAATAAATCAGTTGAACAAGCCAGGTGTCAACATATATTTAATTAAAATTATTAATTTTATTTGCCTATAAGGATTAAAATGTAAAGTGTAACTAAAAGTGAGAGTTCTATATAAATAAAGACAAAATATGATTCTTGATTTAGTGAAAAGTAAATTTAATTTGAGTATATTTAATATTAATGACATATCTTTTTAAAAATAAATTATGTATTAATTTTTATTTAAAAAAATTAATTTTTAGCATCACCTTATTCTTATTGTTGTTGTTGTTGTTAAATCTATATTATTATATATGAAAGTAAAGATAAATTCATGAGATTGTGATAATTTTTCAATTTTAATCCATTTAAATATATATATTAAGAATCATAATCATAATACAATTTAAATAAGAAAAAAATGTTTATATATTTTATGAAGTTGAAAAATACAATTAAAAATTATAAAACAATAATAGTAATCTTCCCAAGTTAAACTAACTGATTTATCATTCATGATTTTTAAAATTTATTTTTTTAAAAAACTATATTTTATAAATAAGAATACAGTGATAAAAAAATTTATTGTGTACTTATATAAGTAGAGGAGGATTAATATAATTACGCTATCATGTTTTAAATTTCATTACCAATTTATTTTTCATATCATGTCAATACTTTTTTCTAAAAGAAAGTCGTCTCACTTATTTAACACTATTATATGTTAAAAGTTATTTTGATAAAACTTAAAATTATAACATTATAATTATATAAAATTAATTTTTGTAATGTTCATTCTTTGTACTTAACATAGCACTAGTAAATGTAAATAAAACGGTTAAGTTGGAAATTGGAAAAAAAATTAGAATATGATAAACTTCAATGATTCTACTTATATTCTAGAAATGAAATATGAAGGTGGTTGGTTCAATTAGTAGTAAAGTTGAGTTCCAAGTGTTCGACGGATGTTAATAGTCCTGATTTCGACGTCGTTTGTTTCATGAGTAAATAAATAAAACATCTCGATATTCTCGAGAATATAGTCAAATGCAATGCGGAATAAAATTATCTTGGTCAAACTTAGTTTTCGACAAAAACCACTAGAGAAAGGTGAAACCATCATTTTTTTCACCGATTGAAGAATATCTTTATTCTTGGGGACGTTTGGTTAGGAAATTTCTTAAAAAGAATAAAAAAATTTATTATGAAGAATATGGTATGCTAACTATATTAAAAGAATAAATTTAATATTTTAACAATTAAAATATTTTATTATAAATAGTTTATATTTATTATTATAATAATACAAATTGTATTATAATAATATATATTTAAATAATGAATATAAAAAATAGTGAAAAAATGAAAAAGATGAAGAATATCTTTATTTTGGTGTTTTAAAGGATTAAAGATATTCTTTAAACCGTACGAAAAATGGTGATTTCGTTACTTTTCTAGGTGGTTTCGCTCTATTCCGCGTTTGATCAAAATAATCTTATTCAACGTCATGTTTGATTATATTTATGAGAATACAACGATATTCTACTCTTTATTCGTAAACTAAATAACCTTTTAAAATGACGGAATAAAGATATTCTTCTTCTTTTTTATTATTTTTTATTTTCATTATTTAACTATATAATAATAATAAATGTAAACTATTTATAATAAAACATTTAAATTATAAAAAATATTAAATTTATTCTTTGCAACCAAACAAGAGTCAAAATAATAATATAGTTAAAATACGATATTCTTAAAATAAAATTTGTTATTTATTTTAATTTTTTAATCAAACTTCTCTTATTTAAGAATAAATTATTACTACTTTATTTGAACTCTGAATAAATTAGACGTGAATGAGGGAAAAAAATGAAATATCATATTTAATTAATCGCTTAATTTATATTATTATTTTAAATAAAGGCTCCAATCACGTCTTTCAAAGCAAACAACAGGGAAAAAAAAGGTGGCGGCTTCGTCATGCGCCACATGGCCATCACTCTTCGGCCAATAGGAGCCAAGCAAATGTTAAAAACGGAACTAAGACGAGGAACGAATTTTTTTCTTTTAAATAGCAAAAGCAACTGAATATAAAACAAATAGAAATCGCTCGCGTCCGCCTGTCGGCTCTCCTTCCCTCCTCTCCCTCTCCCTCTCCCTCCAATCGCAGGCGGATAAAAATTTCCGGCTTACAAGAAGAAGTGGCGATCGCTGACAGTTCTCCGGCGATGGCAACTACGGCGAAGCCCAAGGCGAACGGTTCATTGAGACCGGAGGAGGCGGGCAAGAAGGACAGGCTGTCGTCGCCGTCGTCTCCGTCGGCGACGATACGGGCGGCGACGAATCCGATGGTCACGCCCCTGCTCACGGATCTCTACCAGTTCACCATGGCCTACGCCTACTGGAAGGCTGGGAAGCATCTCGAGCGCGCCGTGTGAGAGAGACCCCCTTAACCCTTGGATTTGCTTGCCCTTCCTCTTATATTTTGGTTTGTCCATTTGAATATCCGATTGGACGGTTTATTTGCTAGTGATTTTCTGCTCGTTTATCGGTCTTTTTCTTCTTCTACATTATTCCGTTGGTTAGTGATCCGTTTTCTGGTCTCTGGTTCGTTGGTTGTCCCGAAGAAAATTGCTGTTTTTTTACCCGTAATATTGCAGCACGAGTCTACAAATTTTTTCATTAGTGAGCTTGAGGGGGAAAATTGTTCAGTTGATCTCCTCGAACATCACAATTTTTTAACCAATTGCTTACCTGTTTCTATTTTTGCGGACATCTTTAGTTCTTACCAGGAGGCTACTATTGACAAAATGTAGAAGGATAAAGGTTTTTTCTTTTTTCTTTTGGCTGTTTATCCTTTTACTGAAAGATAGGATATTGTTACCTAATACAAGAAGAATTTCCCTTTCATTTAACATAAACAGAGTCTGGACAAAATGATGTGGTTCAAATAACATCATTGTCTGTAGGCATTTAAATTTGCATTAGTGGACGAGTTGGATCAAGGAAGACAACCTAGGATTAGAAAATTCAATTTACTGTAACAGTTGTTTAAATAGCATGAATGCCATTGCACTAGCGCATATACAACAAGAGGGACGTATTCGTTAAGTTATTTCAAACATTAAATGAGTGTAGGCACAGAGATACATCTAAAACATGAATTAGGATTGGCATTTGTTTTTTAATCTCTTTGGTAAAAATAGTGTAGTTATCTTGTGTGACACTGTTCAATCTCCATTCATTATCTTATAGTGGTTTGGATTTGTTTTACCTTGTTTTGTTCATAAACTAGTATAATAAACACTTTTGGTGATATGTTGTTAATTTCTCATTTTAATTGGATTTTGTTACGTAAACCATGTAGCCTACGGAAACCTAGTTTCATTTCAGATTCATTAGTTTTTACGAGGCATTAAGATCAATTGGTCTTCAACCCTTAGTTTCAGTTAACTTCAGGCTTACACAAGTTGAAAGTAGGAAAGTGATAAGTCATCACCAAAATTGATAATTAATCTAGCTGTTGCACCAAAAAATGGGAAAGATAAATCTATTCCTATCTGCGTGCACTTATAAGTAAGCAATGGATGTAATCCTATGTCATTTTGCAACATATTCAAAGTACTTGTTATACAGGGTGATAATGTGATATGAATGTCAACATAAAATAGGTTTGCGCATGTAGGCAGTTAAGTTGAACTAAATAAGTCTGCTTTTCTTTGATGAAGTCATGACGGTATCATCGAAATACTTGAATCATCCATCCATTACTTGGATTCTTGTCCCATAGTAGGTTTACATGTGTTAGCATTTTTTTTAGTTACTCTCAAGAAAATAATTTTTTTTTTTGTTTAAACATCCATTGTACCCCATTACATATGTGTGTATACTGTATATGTAACTATATATTCCTTCAAAAAGAAAATGTAACTAACTATCGTTTGAAGAAAAAGTAACTATATATATATATACATGCATAAAATACAGATTTATAAATTTCTAGGTTCAAGTAACAAGTTAAACCCCAAAACTCAATACTCTTTTCTTAAAAAAAAGAGCACCCTATGTATAAGCTTGAACCAACTCATGATTGATATATGTGATTAATTTACCTGTCATACTTTCTCTCGCTTTAATTGTATTTTCTTCTTCAGTTCACTTTAATTATTCTCTAGAAAAGGATGCTGACATCTTTTTCAAGGGACTGAAAATTGATCTTTCTTGAATGGATCTGGAAATGTGTGCGTATGTGAGGTCTGATAAGTTGCAAACACTGTTGTCTTATCAAATGCCATTGTGTATAGATTTAAGAAGTGAGAATATTTGCTTACCGATCTTTTGTCTCTTGTATGAGTGAACTATAAAAGCTTTTAGTGATTTTCTCATACATTTGCTTAAAAGCATGTCAAAGGTTTTGCCTTTCTGTTTTGTTGTCTTGTAGCAAATGTTCCCTTCATTGCAGGTTTGATTTGTACTTTAGAAAGAACCCCTTTGGTGGTGAGTACACTGTGTTTGCTGGTCTTGAAGAATGTATTCGTCTTATTGCAAATTTTCAATTTAAGGAAGAGGAAATATCTTTTCTACAGTCGATCATGCCTACTTGGGAGGTAATGACACAAATGTCTAGCTGTAACATAACACCTTGACAAAAATCAGCTAAAGCAAGTTTCCATTTATCAACTAAGTACCTGCATTTTAGTTCAGTTGGCCTGACTGGTTATATTAATTTTTCACTGTTAGCAAGTTAAAAAAAAAAATTACACCATCGGACTAGAAGATTTTAGGGTAAGGGATGGAGAGAATTAAGTGATGAATCATTTTTTCCCAGCTCAGATTTATGAGTGAATTTTGGGTAGTCTTCACTCTTGACCACAATCTGTGTGACTTCAAAATGGATGATGATATTTTGATTATGTGTTCTATCAAGACCAAAGTTGGTTTACAGGAATCCTTCTTACTCTCAAAGAAAAAGAACCTTCAAAACTAGTTTAAGAGATATGGATCTGTAAACAGGTTTTTGCACATATATATTTTGACATATGTACAAATTTTAATCTTTACTCCTATATCACTTATTTTAGAAAGTACTTTCTAAATAACTGCTGCAGAATGCTTTGTTACTTTCAACATTTCTATTGTGTTTGTAATTTCTATGGTCCTATAATGCTCTTTTTTTTTCTCTTCAACAGGATGCCTTCTTTGACTATCTAAGAAAAATTGACTGCTCTGACGTTGAAGTGTATGCTATTCCTGAGGGTTCTGTTGTTTTCCCTAAAGTCCCACTGATAAGAATTGAAGGACCAGTTGCTGTAAGTATCTTTAACCTGATAGACCATTTAACTTGGTCACTTATAAGATGTCATCATTTCACCTTTAACTTTTATTCCTGTTGTTCTTTTTCCTCCCTTTTTAAGACATCATAATCTGTTGCATGCTGTGCAGGTTGTCCAACTACTTGAAACTCCATTTGTGAATCTTGTAAATTATGCCTCTTTAGTGACTACAAATGCTGCACGACATCGTTTTGTTGCAGGAAAGACTAAGACTCTTCTTGAGTTTGGACTTAGACGGGCGCAGGTGCATTTCCTGTGGTATAATTTTTTCTATTGGTTTTTAAGCAGTTGTCATGAGATTGTGACAGGAACGATGGCCTTTTCTGTAGGGCCCTGATGGTGGAATAAGTGCTTCGAAATATTGTTACATTGGCGGATTTGATGCAACCAGGTCCGAATGAACTATTTTCTGTATGTCCTGGTTCTAATATTCTTTTCATCTGATTGAGCTATTCACCATGTTGTGATAGATTTTTCTTTGCATGTCAGTTGTTGTAGGTAGTCGCTTGTTTATTATCTTATTAGAAAAATGCTGTGGGATGAAATTTTGATTGGAAAAGATAACCATGATAGTATTAGAATTATGAACTTCCTTGTCTCCTACCAACTAGTCGACCGAGATAGTGGTAGGATTATGATGTTTCTTTGTTTTTCCTATCAGCATATTTGCAATGTCCAATTTTCATGTTTTACCTAGAACTAATGGCTTCTGGTTCATTTTCATAAATTATAATCATGAGCTTT
This sequence comes from Pontederia crassipes, assembly GCA_030549335.1. Lineage (NCBI taxonomy): Eukaryota > Viridiplantae > Streptophyta > Magnoliopsida > Commelinales > Pontederiaceae > Pontederia > Pontederia crassipes. The sequence goes on along the minus strand of CM060189.1, from coordinate 60,674,925 downwards.
GTTTCCTTTACTTGTATGATATCCTTCCATCCCACAGTGCAGACTTTATTGATCTACTGGCCCATGCTCAAAGCCAGATTTGTGACCCTATATTTTGCTTGTGATGGCTTGACACTGTTATGACGATTTTTACCAATTTAGGTGACTGACAAGTCCCTCCAGTTGGATTATTGAAAATTGTAAAAAGAACTTCACATTTAGATAACGGTGATGAAATGGGCAATTTAGAATATTGTTTTGCAGTCGCCTTCTAACATCACAATTTTGGGCTCTGGATCGTGATTCCTTTGACAAAGGTGTCATTACCTAGGAACAACGATTAAGTTTGGCTCACATAAAAGTTTCTCGGTGGTGAACCAACATTGGTTGGCATGGAGTTGTGTCTCAGGGTCGATGAGAGCTAGTGGCCCCAGGTTCGATTTCTGGGAGTCACCAATTTGACCAAGGTATACCGTTCTTCTTACACCCGAACATCGAATTAATCAGGTGCTAGTAGCCCTAGACACTGGTGGGTCACTGACCTTGACCAAAAAAAAGTTTTTCGGTAGTGTATTTACTCCAAATGACTTGAACTAGACCAGGCTCCAAGGCTTTAATCTTTTTATTTTTTTTTGAGGGAAGAAATGATGAGTGCCAATTATGACACCATCCAAATGCTACTGGTGTCTGTCTGCTGTGTATAGATTGCCGCCTGATCTGATTTGGGTGTTTCATATACCACTAAAGATGACTTCCTACACGATATTACAGACAAAGATGAGATCAAGATGTGAGTACAACTTGTGTACTATGTAATCATGCAATGGAAGACTTAAACCACTTATTTTTCGAATGCCCAATATCAAGATTGGTATGGCAGGGTTCCCGATGCTTGTGGTTTGATGTGTCTTCTATCGGCATGGTGGACCAAATTTCACCATTCAAACATTTGTAATCCGATGATGACGAAATGAACCTTTTGCTATATTGTGGTCTATATGGACACAAAGAAATGGCTGCTTCTTTAGAGGGGAAAGATGTTACACTGAAAATATTTTATCTACAGCAGCTAAGTTGATGAAGGATTGGGCAACTATTTAATTTTATTCTATCCCTGTAAATTGTTTATGTACAGCGTGACCTTTTTTAAAAGTAAAATTGGATGAATGCAAGATCCTTTATCCTCTCAAAAAAATTATGGCGCCAGCCATGTTTGTATTACTATAAAGAGGTTAAATGTACAAAGTGTAAGCTCTCAAATGAGAGCATCAAAATAAAGATATGAGAGGAGGCTACACTCTCATTATTCGTAGGTTTCGTTCTTTCTCTAGGAAACCAACAAAAATTCAATGTTAGTCAGTCGTGGTGAAGGTTTGACATATTGACTTTTGTAATTCTTCTGCAAAAGAGAACGCCAGTCCAAAAAAAAAAAGAATGACAATAAAGAAGTTCCTCTCTTGTAGTATGACTGGGTAATGCTCCATTTCACTGAAATGTAGGCATTCTTGCTCGGAAGAACCAACCACATAATCTTTACATTCAATGGAGCTAAATTGAATTGCGAAATATCTTTAAATTAATAAAAACTGTTGCAAAGATGAAGGTATCTACAAATATTAAGAAATGTGGTATCCAACATCCTTATTACCTCACTTTTTACAACGTTGGAAGCAGCAAGCTAGCTTTCCTAGAACCATAGACTGAGGGCTTCTAATTTTTAACGCAAGCAACCTACAATTGGTAACCTTGTTTATTAGTCTGTTGATATCAATTCACGCTTTATGCAGCAATGTTGCCGCTGGAAAGTTGTTTGGCATACCACTTCGTGGAACACATTCACATGCGTTTGTGAGCTCTTATATGGTTGGTACATTCATTTATCTGCTTCTGTGACTGTTTTTTCTAATTTAATACTACTATCATCATGTTGTTGTGCCCAAGTCATCAACTTCTTCCAATTAACTTTCCACATCATTCTAAAAATGTGATTAAAAATTAATTTGTATCTCTTTTTGTGTTTCAACATTTTAATATTGAACGAACTCCGTTTCAAAAAAAACATTTTAATATTGGGTTCTTGCTTTTCATAATCCTATGAAAGCAGCCGGCTAAAATTAGTGATATATCTTTTTGAGAGGAACAGTAGGTCGTAAGCAGGGTAAATTTATTTTTAATGATTGGTGAGTCATATTTGATATTGGCCACAAATATACTTAAGTTTTGTGATTACTAATTTATATGTTTTTGATGTTCCTCTTGCTTCATTAGGGTCCTGATGAGATCATTGATAGATCCCTTTGTTCTAGTGATGGTTCACATACTTGTGGAGATTTTGTTAGCCTTGTACAAACCTGCCTCACAAAACTTAAGGTATCTCCTTGGGGTACTTTTGTTTTATGCTGTGGTGTCTGATTGATTCTTTCTGTCATTTAATTTATTTCTTCATTAACTAAAATATGAATTCTCCTACACTCTATGTTCTCTTCTTTGCATCAATGTTTGACAGATTATAGTTCAATTCACATTTCTTTAAATTTTTCAAATGATGATACAATGATGTCTTTTTATGCTTGGACTTGAGTTCACTTTTAGTAAGTTTGAGTAGAACTGGAACTGAATACGAGAGTCCAGAAGTATGTGCATGATGTCTTTTTTAGAGTGATATATACACATGGATGACAACCAAACTGGTAGTCATCCTTTTCCTTCTCCAAAAAAAAAAGTCCAGAAGTATGTGCATTATGCACATTCTTAGTGGTTGCAATCCGACAGTTGTAAATCATAACCGAGTCATTGCATCCTAAAAAACATTCAGTCATCATCAAGACAACCCAAATTCCACTTTTTGCATCAACTTTGAGTGAATTTGAAATAGAGATAATTTCTTGATTCGTTGGATTTACAGTGGTATAACTTTTTATTTAAATGAATTGTTTAATTTCTGATTATGAATATATGAAAAGAAGGCCTAATTTTGGCATCCATTATAAACTCTTAAGCTCGAGTATGTCCATTTGCCATCTCAATTAGTTAACATAAACAGAAAATTTTTCTCAAAAAAAAAAAAAGATTATGTGATTTAAGGTAGCTATTGCATTTTATCAGATAGAATCTACACATTCTTGACATCACTAGTCAATTCAAGTAAAGATGCTTGATGTATGATAATTTTTTTTGTTGCAACTTTCGGAAAAAAATTCTCAGATGCCTAAGCTCAGAACCATGAGACATCTAATAGAATTAGGAAATCTAAAATCCAATGTGGTCTTAATATGGGCTCTCGGAGCCATGGTTCATGTAATCCAAATTAGGAAATCTAAAATCCAATGTAGGTGTTAATATGGACTATCAGTTTTTTTTCACTTTGGCTAGCTTTTGGGATTCGATTCTCTCAAGGTTTCATCGTTTTATAGCCAGAGGGGATTATGACAGTTGCCACATTTGACTTGTGTTTCCATGTCGAACCATTATCGTAGGATATCATTTTCTTTTGAGGGCATGATGAGTTTCTTGCTCCTCTCAAAAAACTGAAACAACTTATGTTATTATATCCATCCCTGGAGGTTGTGTCTGTGTCATGGGATTACTTGTTACATGTGATGATTCGTGCGGCATCTAAACATGCCCGTTGTCTAGATGTTGGACCGTGCTTAGCACCCCGCTCCTAGCACGATTTGGCTCGGCCCTAATAAAATCTCGCACGAAAAAGTATTTTTATTTTTCTAATTATAATATTTTTTTCTTATTTTAAATTTTAGTGCAAAAAATGTAATCGGTATGTTATTTTTCTAATTTTTTATTTCCATAATTAAAAAATGAATAATTATTATAATATTATATATTTAATACACATAAAAAGTTTGGATGGCTCGATCAGAATGGGTCGTGCCAAAAAATGTACCGAGTTAGTCTAAGTGCTTTCAAGGTTTTATTTTTTTTATTTAAGTTTTTAATGATGACCGCGATTGAAAATTTGAAAAGTTGAATGACCTTGTCTGAAAGTTTTGAAAAGTTGGATGACCATGTAGATACAAAATTAAGTTCGGATGAAGCAAAGAGAAAAATGTTGACGTGGCAATTTTTATTTCTTTTAGTCTGACGTGGAGGAGAGAAAATGTTAGACGTGGTGCCACACAAGCATCCACATCAACGATTTACTGGTTTACTAGCTATAACCGGTCAGGATGATCGTGGCTGAAATATTTTTAAAGTTCAATGACCGTGGTGTTACAAAATGAAGTTGGATGACCTTAGTGGGAATGCCCCCTAAGTTGGATGATCATGACTGAAATTTACTGGTCTTTTGGTTGCTCTCATGATTTCTGCCTGCTGTTTTTTTTGTGTCTAAGTTGATGCCTTGCATCTTGGCTGCTGTCAATTTATCTTCTCGATTAGAGATTTACTAATTTCCTTCCGCTATTTATTAGTATTTGCAACTCATTTCTCTTTTTATTTTCATCCTTCTTAGATGGTAGATTCATTGCGTGGTACTTTTGGGGAAACAAATCAGAGTGAATTAGCTGCATTTGCTTCATATGCGATGGCATTTCCTAGCAACTTCCTAGCACTTGTAGACACTTATGATGTGAGTGACACAACAAAATTTTATTTTATTACTTCTTTTAATTCTTTTGAAGTTGCCTACTCCTTAGTTGGTTCAGGGGTGGGAACCACTACAGTATTCTGATATGTTTTGAGGAATGTGGTTTTAATCATGACATTTTATGTATCTTGATCCTGATTCTTCAACAAGTGTAGTTATCATTTCAGAATGTTGCTGTTGAGCAGCAATGCAATTGTAAGTATGCTAAGTTATGATATGTTCTGTTGTATTATACCATGATAACTCCGTTAATGTTTGTTAAAGGTTGGAATTGGTCAAGGGCATTGATATGAGAAGTTAGGTTGGGATGATTGCTTTTCTCACTCAAAAAAAGTTTAGGATGATGGCTTCCCGTATCTTGTAGAACTTTTCTGCAGCTTTATTCCATGTCACTAGACTTTTGAATCATACTCTGTACATTTAGAACCGGAATCTTGCATGCAACTGGTTGCTAAATTTAGATCAGCCTCAATAATTATTTAGCTCAAAAGGTTCTCTCGTTACTATGATATAAATGTTGCAAAACATCACATAATCATACGCAGGTATGAGATCACAAACTCGAATAACCTGCAAACTTCTTAAGTGGATTCTTACATTGTTATTCTTCTATTTTACCTGCTTTCAAACTTCGCCTTAAAATAATTGTCTAGTGAGGGTTGACCGACTAAATTGGTGAACATCTACTGAGAAGGTTCCTGTTGGTATATCTTACCCAAAATGGAAGAGCAAACAAATGCAAGTTATTATCAAGTACTGAATTGTTTTCTTTTACAGTACATGAATTTAGTTCTTTTTTGTTGCATCCTTGCAGTGTGAAATCATTTTACATAAGTTGCAAATCTTCATCTTTTCATGTTCACATAGTAATTTTTATCACGAAGTTGTAAAAAACAAGTACCTTTTATCTTCCAATTGTATCCTCATCATACATGAATATAACATATTTCATGTTTCTTATGTGGAGTCAGTATTTATCTCACAAGATCTTGGCTTATCATTTTATGAACTCACCCCATGGATTTTACTAAAAAATAAACCATTAAAAGTGAATATGGATTTGATGGTCCTTTTCTTTGCCATGGCAACAGTAGGAAGAAACAGTAGTAATTTTGTGATATGAGCATAATTTTGTGATTTTTCTAGATATGAGCATAATTTTATTAACTCTGTTGGTGACAACAGTAGGAAGAAAGAAGACCCTAAAAGGCCACATTGTTTCATTGTTGCTGTAACCACTATAAAAAACAATGAAACCTAAGGCATAATGTGTTACATAAAATTGTAGCTCATCAAACATATAAAAAACCTGAGGAATGAGAAAACAAATAAAATGCATGTTATGCTAAAATTCCAAGTTAGAATTCTGTTACCGGAATGTTAAGGGCATGATGATGGAATCGTATTTGTTATTCCTGTATCAATAACTATGTAAGGATTTTATTTCTTTGCTGTGATGGATGATTTTGAACTAATTTTTAAAGACATGGTCATAATTCTGGATATTTAGCAGTTAGTGAGTTACATCAGTATTAGTATTCACTGTAACATCTATTTATGACGTTGATTTGTTGTTATTTCTATCCTCTGATCACTTAGCTTGTGTTTTTTCGGTGGAAAGTAATTTTCAAAAAAAAAATTCCCCATTTTCATATATTTGATAATAAGAAAAATCTTGGTCAGTAACAGATATTGTTCTGTAACAGAAAATTTTTTCTTCAATCTTACGAAAATTCTGCAGGATGTAGTCTCACATGATCAAAACATATTTTGTATTTCCATTAATTTTTTAATATATAATCAATTGCAAAACTCCGCCTATGTTTTATAGCCGGTCCCAAGTCCGGATAAAGGAGGAGGGTTGTGTTAGGCCCCGACAGACAGGGTAATTCCGCATTCGTTGATCCATGTAGCCGACCCCACCTAGTGGGATAAGGCTTTGTTGTTGTTGTTGTTTCTTTGCCATGGCAAACTATTTGCTTGCATAGTAGATGTCTTTTTGTTATAATGCTGCAGAATATTTTCTTTTACTCTTTCATATTTCTTTCCTATTTTTCTTTGTCTCTTTCATGGCAATGACAAACTACAGCAATGTCATTTATGGGGTTGTAAACATACCATAATTACTTTTAGCTAGATGGTAAACTCTCTTTCCTTCTTTGTTATATTTCTTTTACACACTTCAGTTTCGAGTACAGGCTTGGTTCACGCTTAGTTTTGTGGTCAATATGTATCATGTTTTGTTATGTCATTGTTTTAATTTTATATTCCTTATATTCAGTAACCTTGTTTTAATGTTGGTGATTTACGCGATTTATAAGCCCTGTCCATGCTTACTCCCTGCTTGTTTACAAGTATATATTTTCTATCAAATAGTTGAGTATCATGAAGTTTGTGTGATGCTGATGGATCAGCAGTTGGTTTGAATGTCCTATTTTCCAGGTTGTGAGGAGTGGCATCCCAAACTTCTGTGCAGTAGCTTTAGCACTCCATGATTTAGGGTAAGTTGTTAGCTCACCACTTTTGTGACAATTGACTTAATGACTGATGCTTCGTTGGTCCGCATATGCTCCGTTTTTTTCTTTATATACACTAGAGTTGTCTGGTGGAAGGTTCTTTATTGATTATGTTTGTGGTTTTGCTATTTCAATAATGTACATGTAATAAATGCTATTTTTTAGAAGGGTAATACATGCTTATATTTTTAAGGTAAAATTTCTATTGTATTAGTAAAGATATCATTTCAGTCTCTAAAAGACAATATACATTACTACTGGCACTGCCACTTGATATGTAGTAATCACCTTTGATTATTTGTGTTTTGCTCACAATTTCGCAAACAGATTCCAATCCTTTCTATCTATATATTTCTTTAATTATCGATATAGAATCCAAAACAAATTACATTTTCTGTTATTAAGATTTTAAGTTAATCACAAATTTGGAAGTCTTAACATTGTCTATACAGGTACAAAGCAACTGGAATCAGGTTGGATTCAGGTGATTTGGCATATCTATCTGTTGAAGCTCGAAAAATCTTTAGATTGATAGAGAAGGAACTTAAAGTACCTGGTTTTAGCGAAACGAGTATTACAGCTAGCAATGACCTAAATGAGGAAACACTTGATGCTCTGAATAAGCAGGTCAAGTTTTTCCCTGTTAATATTACATTCTTTACAATGTTCCAAAACTTTACATGCCTAATCTCACTATTTATATAACTTAATAAGTTGTGTGGCGAGTGGTTTGCTTTCTAATTATTCCTGATGATCACAATGAACGATGCTTCCATCCTCCATGGTCAAAGAATATGAGACGCTTGTTTCAAAATTGTCCTGGGATATTAGAAATACACAACATCTCACTCAGAAACAAAAAGAAACACACAAAGCATCATTTTAGATCACTCAGAAATCATAGATGATATTTTCTTCTGATCAGAAATCTGAAGTTACCTTTTGCAGGGACATGAAATAGATACCTTTGGAATTGGCACATATCTTGTTACATGCTATGCCCAAGCAGCTCTTGGTTGTGTTTTTAAACTTGTGGAGATAAATAAACAACCTCGCATTAAACTATCCGAGGACGTCACAAAGGTGAAAGAACAATGATTATTACTGTGGTTTCTTCAAGCCTTTCTAGTTACAAATAATTCGTGCTTTAGGTATCAATACCATGCAAAAAGAGATGCTTCAGGTTGTATGGCAAAGAAGGCTGTGCTTTGGTAGATATAATGACTGGAGAAAGTGAAGCACCTCCCAAGGTAACCTTCTTGTGTTTGAAACAGAGTATTGGCGGTAGAACAGTGCACATCCCCACAGCAGAAATGGACTTGTTTTATTGTTTAGCTGAGTATCCGTTTCTATGTTTATATGTTGGTCATGTTAAAACAAGTAGTATGAGGTGTTAAAATGTTTTAAGATGAGGTGTCATAGCACTAGCTTAAACAATATTATCTCTTCTAAATATCATGCTCATGCTCTATCTCCAGGGTGAAAAAACATATCTCCAACATGCAAGAGTAGAATACTTAATCCTAGATGATGAAATACATAATTCACATGCTTTCTTGCAATAACCAGGCTGGAGAATGAATTTTGTGCTATCTCCAGGGTGAAAACATATCTCCAACATGCAAAAGTAAAATACTTGATCCTAGATTATGAGATACATAATTCACATGCTTTGTTGCAATCACCAGGCTGGTGAACGAATTTTGTGTCGCCATCCATTCATTGAATCAAAGAGAGCTTATGTTGTGCCACAGCATGTAGAGGAGCTTTTGAAGTGCTACTGGCCTGGAACTTCAGGTATCAAAGTTAAACTCTGTTTAACTTTAACAAAGAAATCTGGTATCAAGAAGTGAGAGAGACGATTACAACTTCTTTTGGGACAACACTAATCAATAATGTGGACGTTTATAAGCCTTGAATCCCTGTCTCTAAACTCAAAATAGTGAATGCTGTAATAATTAAATTACAATGTATGCCAAATTCTGAAGGCAGCGAGTGGTCTAAATATGCATATCTGTCTACGCTTCTGCAGAAAAACCACGAGAAGAATTGCCCTCTCTGAAGCAAATCAGATCTCGATGCATGCAACAGCTAGAGCAAATGCGGGCCGACCACATGAGGAGGTTAAACCCTACTCCTTACAAGGTCTGCGGATATTTTCCTTCCTGCGCACAGTTTTTATTCCACTTTTGTTCTTCGAGCAAACAAACATCATAGCTTCCAACAATTTTCCTCTGCTTTTGCACACAGGTGAGCGTAAGCGCGAAGTTGTACGACTTCATTCATTTCCTGTGGCTCAACGAGGCCCCAGTTGGTGAACTACAGTAGCTGAGCATCTTTTTAGTTTTATCTATTTCATGTAGAGGTGATGATCTCGGATCAGTGAGAGGGAGTGTGTTGATATTTGTCCATTTTTTCTTTCTTTTCTCTTTGCTGGACTGATGATAGTTGGATTAATAAAACGCAGATTGCTTGTAGTCAAGAACTTGGAGTCATAAACCAAATATAATGTATAGGTTTTTGGACTTTTGGTAGTCGAGTCAAATCCATGGTGGCTAATTTCCATTCTCCCCTCCCCATGTTCTCAAGTTGGCCAAGGGAACTAGTTTTGTACATGTTGACATGTATGTGCCATACAAGAGAAATATCATCTGTCCTATTAAATGTGTTCATCTGTTAGTACAGAAGCAGAAGAAAAAAAATATCAAAACATTTGATTTTACATCATTAGGTGTGTACTTTCATACACGCACATAGTTGTTGGCCGGTTCCTTTCAAGAAATCATGCAAGCTTATGACTGCACCATTTTGCTTGGTGCTACTGCTGCTTCAAAGTGGGTAATATGGCTATGAAATTGTTCCCTGCGCAGCACCGAGTTCTGCCTGCAATCATAATTCCCCCCAAAGTTTTGATAGATATCCTCCAAATATTCCACGACAAGGACACACGAGAAGATGCCAAACAAAAAAAAGATCCACAGAAAACACTCACCCAATCAGACTTTTAGGTAGGTTGCCGGATCTTTAAGCTTGTCACTTGTCAGCATTAGAACAAAAAGATTGTCCTTTAACTATTGGCTTCTCGGAGGGCCAACTGCGGCTGAGGAGTTAACTTGCTTCTGCGAAAAAGAAAAAAAAAAAAGAAATCGACTTCTCACCACACTCCTCCAGGTTGCAGACATGGCCTGGATAGATAGTACCACCCCAACCACCAAAGAAACTGGTGTCACCGTTAACTAGGCCTAGTCTACACTTGCATTCTTTACTTTGGATCGTGAGGCATTGCCTACTCTGTACACACATATATAATGTCACCGAGTAGGGGTGAGATTGCATGTTGCTCCTTGTCCCAATGTAAGTCTAATTTTAATTTTAAAATTGAAAAGATGAAAGTCAAATATCTAGTGGACAGCTCTTAATCTTCCCCATCAATGGCATTATATAAAAACTAAAAAGTTACGCCTGTTTAGTGTTTACAACACATTGTTTACACTATCCAAACATGTTCTTTCGTTATTGAACATGAAAGCATTTACTCCTTGACTCAACTAGTTGATGATGATGATAATAATAATTATGCTAGAATATGCTAATAGTCCTACTGCAAGATGAATCAGGTAAAAAAAGGCCTCCCCCACTCGCAGTCTTACTACAGCACGAAACAGATTTCATGCTATAGCAATCAAATGCTATCGAGCATCTAGAAGCAGGGGAAACAGAGAACGCTGAACGCTGACAGGAGAGAGCTGGGCCATCGGCAAAATTTATCTGTTCTTTTTACCCGAGTTCGGAAGGAGAAAGGGCACCGTCAACCAACCTCAATTCGCTCATGCGACGAAGCAGCGGCGGGGTCCTAAATTTTCTTGTGCGTTGTGGTACAGGTCAACTACTTGATGTTGGGCTGCAAGTAAAAACTTTTTTGGCGTACCACTCGTTGATCAGCGCACGCTGCTTATTATTCCACAGTTCTCACAGGTACCATCATGACAGACAGCTGCAAGCCTGTAACTCTCTCCTCCTCCCTTTCTCTCTCTTGGTAGTGACATCTATGGTGTCTTGTATGTGCGCGTCTCTCGAAAATGCATCATCTTTCTGTGTGTCCTATTAGTATTACTACTGTTGTTGCTGCTTCTGCTCTCCTCTTTTGATCAATCATCTCCAGTGCTACCGGCTCCCTTCTGCTCCCATGGCGTGATGTCTCTTCGACTTGCTCTTGTCTTTCTCGTACTGCCTGATTCCGTCTCCTCTATACTTCATTCTCTCCCCATCATCTCATCCCATAAACTGGAAGCAGCAACTGAACCAAATTAGCCTCTCTCTCTCTCTCACACACACACACACCTCACTACCTCCGTATAGAATAAAATTGTTTCTCGAGTGGAATAAAAATCCAATCTTTAATGCTTCCTTTCAATTAATAATCCTTTCAGGATTGGATGCTTTATCTATCATTGGACCACTGCAAATTGCTTACTCATTTGTATTCATCTCTCTCTCTTATCTAGCTCCACAAATAAAATCAGAATCTGACACGTACTACTTTGTTTTCGCAAAATTTCGATTTTTACTTCAAAAGTACTGCACTTTCCCGTGATTTTTCTCAGCGTCTAGTACTTGTTGATTGCTTCTTTTTATCTGAATCACTCTCCATTTCAAGAACTTTGATTCCTAGGATATAAAGAAGAGCGATGTCAGAGAACGACCTCTCAAAGCCGACGGCCATCTTTGGCCTCCACCTGTGGGTTGTGGTGGGCATCTGCATTGGCGCCGCAATCGTCATCATCCTCTTCCTAATTTCCCTCTGGTTCACCTACAAGCGCAGCGGCAGCAGCAGGGACGCCCACAGGAAGCCCGTGCAGATCTCCAATATCACCAAAGAAATCCAGGAATTTCGCGTGGACGTGCCCAACATCTATGCGGCCGGCCCCTCCCCGCCGCCCGTCAAGCAGCGAGAAGAGGAGATCCCCATTGCGCTTCAGAGAATCCAAGTCGTGATCGGGAAGGAGCACCGCATCACGTACCCGGACCATGGCGGCGGGTCTTCGCGCGGCAGCGGAGAGAGCCGGTCGGTGGACCAGTCGCCCGCCAATGTCCCCGAGGTATCCCATTTGGGGTGGGGGCACTGGTACACGCTGCGAGAGCTGGAGGTGGCCACTGGTATGTTCTCTGACGAGAATGTCATAGGGGAAGGGGGCTACGGGATCGTGTACCATGGTGTCCTGGAAGATGGTACTGAGATTGCAGTTAAGAACCTTTTAAATAACAGGTAATTTCGTTCAACCATTTTGGTATCATACGCAACTTTAATTTTCATGTGCCAGATGTGTTTTCCCATTGCAAAAGCAATTCTAAGCAATCATTGGCACCACTGGGATATGGAGTTGCTCAATTTGATGAACACTCTTAGAACAAGAGCCCTCATTGGGATCTATTTCTATTTACAGGAGTAGTGGGGAGAGTTTGTCTGTGAAGTCCGAAATACTTGCAGAATTATAGATGAAGATGTAGCCAGTGTTGAAGGCTTTCTTGTCGGAAACTAATTGCTTTATATGTCCACAGGGGTCAGGCAGAGAAGGAATTCAAGGTGGAGGTAGAAGCTATCGGCCGTGTCCGCCACAAGAATTTGGCTAGATTGCTTGGATACTGTGCAGAGGGTGCTCACAGGTAGATTATCATACCAATGTCATTGCAATTCTATGTTAGAAACAACAGAAGCTATTAGAGCATATGAAAGTAGTTCTTACATGCTTATTGATTCCTAATGTTTTTGTGATCCTTAGGATGCTTGTCTATGAGTATGTAGATAACGGGAACCTAGAACAGTGGCTTCATGGCGATGTCGGACCAATGAGCCCTCTTACTTGGCCTATTCGCATGAACATTCTACTTGGAACAGCAAAAGGGTATATATGGATCCTCACCTGTTATTCTTTGTTCTAATGTTCTTTTGATGTTGTCTTCGTTCTTAAGACTGAATGTGTAAATACAGGTTACTATATTTGCATGAAGGTTTGGAGCCAAAGATAGTTCATCGAGATATTAAATCAAGTAACATACTGCTCGATAAACAATGGACTCCAAAGCTTTCAGATTTTGGTCTAGCCAAATTACTGGGATCCGGTAGGACATACGTCACCACACGTGTGATGGGGACATTTGGGTTGGTACACACTACTAGTTATTTACATTGTAATGAGCATTAAAGGAAAAAAATAATGATATAATTCAAAGGATATTGGCCCAGCTGCAATAACTCAAGTAACCCACCCCTTGAGAAAACCAAAACTAATACTTGCCTATTTTTTTGTAGTTATGTTGCTCCTGAGTATGCAAGCACCGGTATGCTAAACGAGTCAAGCGATATCTACAGCTTTGGAATCCTGATTATGGAGGTAATATCTGGTCGGACACCGGTTGACTACAGTAGACCTCCAGGAGAGGTTAGTTTTGGTTATTCTTCATGTCATAATTGGACTTGGCTAAAATGTGCAATGAACTTATCAAGATTTCGGTGCATATAGGTTAATCTTGTGGAGTGGCTTAAGACCATGGTAAGCAATCGCAATTCAGAAGGTGTGGTGGATCCTAAGATCCCTGAGAAACCTTCATCGAGGGAATTAAAAAAAACACTCTTAGTTGCACTCAGATGTGTGGATCCCGATTCTCATAAGAGGCCTAAGATGGGTCATGTGATACACACGCTTGAAGCTGAAGATTTCCCATACCGAGATGTAAGAGCTATGCAGTCTTTATCTAATTATAATTTATGTCTCACCATAAGAGTTATAGTGAACTGCTTTTAAACATTTCCTTTTTATTTATCTCAAAACATGCCTTAAAAACTTATTAGCTGTTGTGTATTAGCATGTCAACCTTGGAGTTATATTAAAGTTTTTTTTTTTTGAGAGGGTGGAGTTATATTAATGTTAGAACTCTCAAGTCTGCCACATTAGATTAAACTTGAACCCAAACGAATCATCATCTTCAAAAAAACTAATTGAATCATAATTTTCTGGAGATACAGAAATGTATACTTGCAATTTATAATGTTACAGAGTGTTGTATGTCTCTGGAAACTGTTTATATCAAGTGCTTCCAAAGATTAGAAGCAGAATTTGATTTGAGTTTTTACATCTAAACTCCTCTACTTTTAATTCTCAGTTTGCCACACAGAGTCTAATAATATAATCTTACCTTTGACCACTGGTTATGTGATAATTTTAAGTATTTTTTAACATGGAAGGAACGATAATATATTTTGGAAGGAGAACGAAGCATGCTTTTTTAATTTGTAGCTTGTTCTTCTAACTTTTATCTGCCACAGGTCATTTTTTGGCTTTCGTTATCAAGAGAAACTTAGTCTCCTGGCAATGTTGTAATAAAACAAATGTTATATTTTTAACTTTGAAAATGATCTTGGAACAGACACAAAGTTGTAACTAGAACATGCTTCTTGAAATCGTCATCCATGGATGTCTGGTTATCATGGAATTAATATCTAATATCTAATGAACATCAAGGCTTTGTTGTTGTTGTATCTAATGAACATCTTTATGACTCATTATCTTCAACTTTACTATTTCTTTCTCTTGCATTTTATATATCAGGATCATAGATCGGGACGGGATCCGAAGCGAGTCATTCAAGAAACAACAGAGAGGGGAAAACTTTTAGAAAGTCCAGTGAACGGATCAGCTGATCAACAAGAAGAATGAGTCAGTCTAAGCAAAATGTTGATAGTCCCGGTGGAGATGCTGACAACCAATTTGGTTATCATGCACAAAGTCCCCGCCATGAAGATGAATTACTTTCGGTTTCAGAGCTTTGCATTCTCTGCCTATAGCAAGGTTGTTCTTGCAAAGGTTACTGTTGTTTCAATGTAAAATGTGAGATTTCAGGTTTGTTCATATGTACAAAAAGGTCTACACTATTTATTCTCCTTGTTTCACTTGTACAACATCGTTGACCTCAGTTGGAAATTTTGTTTCATATATTATTTTTATAAACATTCCTAGTTTCAGAAGTCTGATAAAATCTCCCATGGAATTCAGTGCTTATAGTTTACAGATGCAGCTTCATGACTCGAATAGCATTTATGAAATGGAAGTGACATCTGTTCCCCTTTTTACTTATGCTCTTTATGAAACATTGATGACCATTTATAAAGTTTCTAGGTATGTGATTGGAAAAACATGTCAGCCAACCAATGTTGAGATAGATCTATGAACATATTAGTACGTATGTTCAAAGCAATTTTTTTGTTTTAGAATATTTGATTAATTTATCTATGATTAAATGTTTCTTATCCATTTTTTTCTAAAATACAAATGTAGAAGATTGTGCAAAGTTAATAAATCGAAAAAAAGAAAATAGGCGATTAAAACTCAAATATGACTTTTTAATACTTTAAATCTACTTTGAGTAGAGTGTCAAAATTTCTACTTCTATTCACAAAAAAAAATATTTAGCAATTTTTTTAAGCACTGCTAATTACTTAAACATGCTCCTTTAGTAAAAGGCGACGAACATTGCCATCGTGTCTCGATCACTCAGCCAGTTCAAAGTCTTTCTTCATGATTTCAGAGTATCACTCTACTTCTGTTGGTGCTACCATTTTCATTGTAAATTTATCTTGTATATTTTTGTCCTGACTGAAGATAATTTTACATTGAATTTGTCCTTCATATATGAGAGGAAATTGACTGAAAACTGTCATGACCTGAAGCAAATATACTAAAGACCATGATACTCAGGACATGCGCGTCTAATGTGCTATCTAGTTTTGATATGCACATGAAACCCTTTTTCTGGCCAAAAAGATGAACACAAGTTGAATTGTCATCATGATGGACATAGCATTGTTGACATGACAAAAGGAAGAAGCAATAGCAGCCAAAGATCTTGGAGTTTCCTTGCAGTCAATGGAGCATTTGATGTATTGCGAGTCGAAACAGGAGCTGTTCCGGGTTCTGGTGGAACATCGCAGGTTCCAAATGTAGCATTCACCTGTTTCACACAGCATATATTAGTTGCCATCCTCCATGTGCAGGACAAGGCTAGATGAGAAAATCAAGTTATTTCATCCTCAATGATCAACTGTCTGCTCTTACCAGATCCAGTTAGAAGTGATGTTAAATGACACTACAGATTTTAGTAACATGGCAGTATTAGCACAAGATCCCATATATTTATAAGTTCCATAAGAATGTTATGTAATTAAGATGGAGTGATTTCTAAGCAAGTTAGTACTCAATTCGGATATCCATGGAACAAGGGCCATAACAATCTATAAGGCAGTTGAATGATTCAAATATGCCTAAACACGATCACAGATAGATGCTTGTTAATTGCATTATATGTTCTTGCAATAATACTTTATTTCCTCAGAAAGTATACCATTGAACCATCAATCTATTGGGAGGATTGCATGAACTTAACTGTACTAGTTTCATCCATGGTCCACCAATTTCAATTCTCTACTGTTTGCTGCAATCATGCCTCATATTGAAATAGTTTTGGTAAAAAGAGCAAATTCCTCAACCGTCTTGAATATTCATGGTTTGCATCATTAGAACAACAAAGTGCTAATGCTGAAAGAAGTTGTCACTGACCTTGCAGTAAGCAATGTTGTCGCATCCGCAAACAAGATGGCCGTTCGCTACATCTGTGGCTCCTGGAGCTCCAATTCCATCACTTCTCTGCAACAAAATCAGAAGATCAAGTCCACTAACTTCATGTAAAATCGATGTCATTCAATGCAAAGTAACTTGTAGCATGTAATACCTTGTAGTAATCCACGGCTATAAAGTTGGGCCATCGATTAGCTGAAAATTTGTGGCAAGTGTTGAGCATGCTCAACAGGGGTGCTGAATTGTCCTTGCAGGCAGTTGCAAGGTCAGGATTTGTCGGGAAAAAATTCATCAGAACAAGTGATCTAGACGTAGTATTCATCGGTGGGGAGTCGGCTCGATTTGTGCAGGATCCTGCCACCATTCCATCATTTCCATCTGCATTACATATGACAGGCACAGATGTTTCACTAGATAAGATAAATAACTATGGTAGAAGAAGAATCAACTGATTTATCACCATATTATCAACTCCTTACACTGGTTCTCAATGACGTATCTCCACTCATATGCTATTCCTTCAGAGGCCTCTTTAGCTCGTTTCGACGTGAATACTACAAGGCGTAGGTTTCTCCGTATCATATCACTAAGCAGTGGCCAGTCGCCGCCATTCTTGGGCATCAATGAGACTGGAAACCAATACTTCATGAGTCCAGAAGCATTGAACACTTTAGTTAGGCCATTAGAGGATGTCACATAGTCTTCGATGAAGATCGTAATGACTTCTGAGGGATTTGCTTCCAGGAAAACCTGAACATCTTTAAGGACATTGATTGCAGGTTGCTGAAATGATTGAGACAGATTAGCTAAGAAGAAAAAACTTTAACAACAAAGAAATCTTGCATTTGTGGAAGCAGTGTTTATGGAACTCACAAAGGCAGTGAAGTTGTAACAATTGCCACCAAAGGAGTGGCACAACCAAATATCATTCCGGAAATCGTACATATCCAGCATTAAGCCCCTGACACCATTCTGTTCATAATATGAAACAAGCAGGACAACATCAGGAAATCATTTACAACCATTTCCTTCTTGAAGTACTCTTTCAGGTCTACTAAATTGATTTCAGGGACACCTTGTGCCAAGTAACTGTCATTAGGAATTAACCTGATTCAATTACATGACACAATGTTCAATATAGCTTACTCGGAGAAATCTACTCATCATTGTAGCTTATCTCTTATGACCAATATGTTTGCAGGTGATATCTAACATTCTGATTAGTTGATACCATCAACTGAGTTAGGGTGTAATATAGTTAGGCGAAATGTTTGCAGAAATCATGCCGGGCTTAATTACCATCCAAAGGTGTGTACTAGTTATAAATTCAGAAATCAGTTCATATCTAATCCTTTTCAAACTATTAATTAAGAATTATCAAGTAGCAACTGAGCCAACAACCTCAATAATCTATGACCTGCTCAAAGTTGACAAATGAGAACAATCATCTGACTTTCCTCTAGCGACGGCCCTACCACTACACATCGACTTTGAATTCAAAACTTCTCAGCATGTTCTTCTGAGATCAGCAAACTGGAAGCTCTTATTAGAGCCTTGATAGCTCTGTATCCACTTGGGCAACTCTTCAATAGGCTTGTGCATAAATGAGTACCCTGCTGCAGTCGTTTCTAAACAATGTACTTATACAACGCAGATGCAACCTCCTCTCAAACTCGCACACACAAAAAAGATCCTTCTTTTTTGCACTCGAGTTTTGAATCCTGGGCACAATCATGCACTCACCAATGTGGAGCCCCCATGCAAAATTCCAGGCAGATATCCAGAGGGTAGCTAAAGGTCATACAGAATAATCCATAACATCATTGTTTTGAACATGATAGAAGTGTTCAAACCCCAGAAAGATAAAACATAATGATCTAAATGGTAATCTCATGTACTCCTGACTACACGTTTAAATAATGTGAGCATTTAACTGAATACAGAGTTAATTAGATTTGTTAGAACTTGAGTCGACCATTTCTTCTTCCTTTTTTTTATTTCTCATGGAAAAGACTCTGTTTTCAGCTGGTCAGCAGCTTTAGGCACGAGAACCACTTTGCCTCTTTGGCAAAAAAAAAATAAAAAAATTCACCTAATTCGCCACTACAAGATTACCAAATCCGAAAGGAACAGGAAGGCAGCATCATTGTCTCCAGTTCATGCTGACTCCTCTCTCTTGCCTTCTAAACAAAATAAATCCCATAATTTTTATTCTAGTTTCCTCACCCATATGGAATCATCAATCAACCACATAATGTGTACAATATATATACCAATAATGATATATATAACATATAGTGCATGTGTGTTGTGTATGATGTATTTATTTTAAGCTCTATATTTTTGTTTCCCATGTATAGGTATTATGCATAATTATAATATGTATATGTCTAATTTATTGCCCCCAACGCCACGTGGATCTCAGCACTCATTTCTCAGGTGGCGACCAAAGTGTCCATTATGTAGTAGAACCGCTATGGATTCGAAGAGCGACATAAACGTTCTTAAAAGAAAACGAAAAAACCAGAGATGAACAGGGGAAGAAAACGTTTACTAACGTTGAGCTGGTCGGAGACAGTGTCCTGCTGGTTCTCCTCCGTGACGATGGGGAATCCGGTGAGCGATCTCTGCCCGAGCCTCGCGAACGAGTTGTGGGTCGTCAGCCACGCGTAGCGGTTGAACGGCAGCCCCGTTCCCTGCAGCCGTCACGTTTTGTTCATCTGCGCCAGCTGAGGAAGAAGAAGATATAAAAGTGCAGTGACCTTGGACTTGGGATCCGTGGGCATGATCCTTGTGCACCTCGCCCGGATGTTCTTGTTGGCCAGGCACGTCTCGCAATGCAGCCCAGCGTCGCAGTTGCTGTCCCTCAGGCATGTCCCCCCGAGCTAGTTTCATGTTACGGCGATCAAAACATGATTTTGTAGGCAGGCGCAGAGAGAGAGAGAGAGAGAGAGAGAGAGAGAGAGAGAGAGAGGTTAAACCTGGACAGCTGAAGCAGGGGTAGCAATTGAATGCAACTGTAGCAGCAGCAGCAGTTGCAGCAAGGGAACGAGTGTAAAGCGGCGCCGTTTAGAGCCCTGCGTCCAGTAACATGTGTAAGAAAGAACCAGGAACAGATACAGAAGAAACGTAGGAGGAGACAGAAAAGGATGAGCTTGTCCGGGTTCATACATATACCTGCATGTCGATCCGAGTTCTCACATCCTCTTTGAGTTCTCTCTTGGCAAGTTTTTGCTGTGGAAGGAGGGAGAGAGAGGACTAGGCGTGGGTTTTTTGGCGGATGAGGGAAAGAAAGAGGACTATGGAACAGTGACTGAATCCGTTGTCTTGTTGTTGTCTTTTCCTTGTCTTTCTTCTGGTATTATTTTAAGAGGATGTCTAAATATTAATAAAATATAATATTTTTTACGGAAAAAAATGAAAATGGAATTTTCAGAAGAAAAAAGAATATATTATATCTGAACAAAAAAAAAAAGAATCGTGTGCGTTTTGGGGGAGATGTGGCGTGAATGAAGAAGATGCTACTTGAATGATTCACATTTAATTCGTGAACTTTATCCACCAGGATCAATAATTTCGATCGTAAAAGTTCAATATTTAGTACATTTTTTTTTGAAAATACAGTTGACGTAAAATTAAAAGCTCCAGCGTAGGACACGACATTTGCAGTGTATTTAATATTCTTCCATTAATTAGTTCAAAAGTATTTATAATTTTACGATTTTTCGCATTTGTCCCTTCACAAATATTTCTTGCCCTGTCTTGTTGCGTTTTATGCCATTTTTTGTTGTTGTTATCCTTAACTTAAGAGCATAATATTAAAAGCAAAATGGAGAAAAAAAAATTTGACTTTACTTTTTCAAAAATCGCAACTATTTGGATGAGTTAATTTACATTCTTTTTTATTGAGATGAATGAAGAGTAAAGTAAAGACGAGAAGGGGAAGGAAAATTTTTTTTCTTATTCGGATAAAATGAAATAAAGAGGAAAAATCTATTTTTTCTTCTCATTTTTCCTCAATCCCATATTAGAGTGAAAAAATTTTCTTCCATTCTTATCCATTTTCTTTTTCCTCATTTTCTTTTTTTTTCCTTAATGATT
This sequence comes from Pontederia crassipes, assembly GCA_030549335.1. NCBI lineage: Eukaryota > Viridiplantae > Streptophyta > Magnoliopsida > Commelinales > Pontederiaceae > Pontederia > Pontederia crassipes. The sequence goes on along the minus strand of CM060189.1, from coordinate 60,654,097 downwards.
GTTCATCCAAATGTAGTGTTAAATAATGAGAGCGAATTTCAATCTTTGTTATCTTTTCAGACATTATGATGATCATCTTAATAATGATCGATATTTTCTAATTAAATGCTATTGTTGTGTTGTGTGGTGTTGTGACCCACACATCAATATTTTCTTCTTTTTTCATTTTATTATAATGATAAATTAAATAGCAGACTTTGACATCAATTTCCTAATTCTTTTTTTAACACGTCAACAAACTTTATCTTGCAGCTTGACATTTCGACTTATTTCTTATTAGAATATTTTATTTTATTTTAGAAAGCAATATAAATTGGAAATAAGAAAAAGATGTATCTGCCACTTGCCACTATCTATTAATTAACCTTCTTTTCCAACCCTCCTCTGTCCCTCTCCAAAGAAGTGGTGGAGTTATGATTCGACCACCGGGTCAAAACGGATATAGATTAGAATTTTTCAAGCTCAATCAATTTGTCCTGATCTAATATTTTTTTATGTTCCTATTTAACTGTAAATTTACATTTTATGCGACATTTTAAAAACCTTAAAATAAAATATTTTAAATGTGAAATATGTTTACATACATATATATATATATATATACACCTTATTTTTATGCTTTAAAATGAATATAAATAATAGTTTCTTTACTAAATAATACAAAAAAGAAATCCGATCTGATGAGTAGGTTCCAATCCACCTTTCAAATTGGTTATAATTGATATGATCAGATCCGACCAAAGTTAGTTATAATTAGTTGATCCTCTTCTACACATATGTTCATACTCAATTTTTTTAAAAAAAACATTTCTCTATGGTACGATGTCAACCTCATAAGAAAAGAAGAGAGAAAGAAAAAAATATTTAACAATAACTTTAAAAAAATAATTAGTTGTTTCTTTGAGTGCTTGTTAAATTCCGAACCCCTTGGTCTTCTTTTATAGGCCTTTTTGGATAATATGGCTATTGCTCTTTTGGCCAAAACTAATCATTACTGTTCATTTTAGTTGAGGACGGGTTGACCACTTTAATGGACCAGTCGACCAAACTATATGACCATTGAGCGATTTTCTCAGTGACAGTGCCTTATTGGTTGAATGATCTATTGACCGGACCATCGACTCATATATTTTTTTAGAATTCAACCTCTAAGCTGATCGGTCGATCGGTGCAACGATCGGACTATCAACCGGGGTAGTCTCGATATTAAATTAAATGATTTTAGCATTGACCGGTCAACCGATATGCCCTCGGTCAACCGGTGAGCTTCGACCGGCCTGCACTACTTCGACCGATAGGTTGATCGTCCTGTATGATTATCCAAATGAGGTGATTTTTTATTCTATAGAAAGCTAACGGAATTCTCTATAATTTTGATATTTATTTCTTAATGTAAAGAACATAGACAATTATTAATAAAAAATTTAATGCATGAAAGAACTCATTTCTATTTAAACTTTTTCGACATATAACTCTAATATTTCGATGTTTGTATCATCAAAATATAGATATAGAGCATAAAACTTTGTTCCAACAATTCTATAAAGACAAATCGAGAAATATGTAAAGTGTATAAGTTGGGAAGGAAAAGAGTAAAATTGATTTTACTCCTCCTAAAGCTATGTTTTTCTTACAATAATAGATATCTACATAAGTACTGATTGTAAGATATTTTTCATATTGAGTTATATTCATAGGGTCCACATATTGAGTTACAATAAATTTTCCTTGTATTCTTTTCATATTTCTTCTCCTTTTGTTTCATAAAAAAGTAATTTGCACATGAAGCATATATGAAATAATATGTAATTCCCCCTTAATCATGCCATCTTAAAAAAATTATTCTTCCCTTTTGTCATATAACAAACATGTAGAGTATCATATTATAAAGAATTATTTCATGTATAATATATATGCGATAGGAAAAAATAACTCCCCTTAAGTCATGACTACTTTATAATGACAAAATATGAAATCAAATAAATAATACGTCTAAAAAATTAAGGGATTAAAAAGCATTGCATAAAACTTTGAGACAACAATGATATGTTAAATTTAAATTGAATAATATCAAGTGACCAAACATTTGACAATAAGGGTAATAAGTCATATTTAAAGTGAATAGAGAAACTGATATTTTAACATTTGTTTTGATGAAGCTCCCCCTATCACTATGAACATTTTTTCTTCTCTTTCTATCTTTATTTGATCTTTTATATGACTCTCTTTTCTTCAAAAGAAATGATAATTTTGAAATTTTGAATGGAAAATCAAAACTTTATTTTTATAACATGAAGATTGTAAACTTAAAATTTAAGAGTCATGATAATGAAGTAACTCTACAACTATGTAGGTTCATGCTCATGGAAAATGTAAAAATCGACAAAAAAAAAAGAAAAGAAAGAATCAGAATCGCAACAGACAGCTATAGGAGATAAAAATTCAAATTCTAATTGAAATAAGGACTCAAGAGACTTAATAGTATCCACAAATTCAAGGGGATAAATTTTATCACATTAGGTTTTATCATAAGAGAAGAATCCTAATAGATAAACAAACTTCTCTTTTAGCCCCTCTCCCCTCAACCTCGTGAACCCCCTCTTCTCTCGTTTTCCTTCTGTCATCTCGTCCATAACCAGTAAGGAGGAAATTCTTCATGTGGTCTCCAGGTGCAAGGGTAGGCGACGTTCTCTCCTTCCTAACCTGATCCTCGCACCTCCTCATGTCAGAATTGTTGCAGGCGGAGATCGAAAGGGAAAGCAGAGAGAACAAGGGATACGACCGATAAGTTTCGGTTTTCATCAGATCGAAGCAAGGATTGATCGCGATTAGAGGTGGGTGAATTGAAATCACCTTGCACAACTTATAATAGATTGAATTCTCTCCCTGACACGATTTTAACATGTTGACAGATGAAAGTTAAGAATCAAGAAATGATGCATGCCCTGTTTGATTCTTGATTGTTTGATTGTGTGATTAATTGCTTGTAAGATTTTGGTTTTTGTTGTTATGTTTCTATTTGATTGATTACTAGGATGTAGAAATTAGGCTAGAACGAAAGTATGTTACCTTTTTAGGTGATTTTCGGGTTGAAATCGATTGAAATCCGCCGCCATCACGATCATGCCACCTCCTCTGACACGGTCGTGCCACACCATGGGCACGCCCATGCCATAGCTTGTCAATGCTAAAGTAAAAGATCGGTCGGTGCCGGTCGACCGAGCGCCAACCCATCACGGTCGTGCTGCCCTTTTGGCACGCCCTGCTATGACCAAAAATTTCAGCCGAACTGTTAAGCATAAAACCGATCGACCGACCCCTTCGAAGCGGTTGACCGCCTTCACCCTCTATCACGACCGTGCCCTCTTATAGCACGCCCGTGCCACCTCCTGCATAGAACTCGACTATGCCATTCACATCGACACGGTCGTGCCACTATGTTGTCACAGTCATGTCAAGCCTCAGAACAGCTTGATTCCACTCATAAGTTTTTCTTGACCTTGATTTGAACATTGTCGATTTGCCTTATGATTTCAACATGAATCCTTTTACTGATTTATCTTCTACTGATCTTACTGCCTCTATCATATGAAGAACAAAGAATAACAAGTTTTTAAAAGTAATTAATAAGTTAAGATGAAAGATGAATAATGGGTTGTCAGTCTAAGTCAAGTGCTTCAAGATAAGGGTCGCTCCATTGGTCATGGTTTGATCACGCATTGACCCACACAAGGCCGTATCATTTGCTCTGCATACCCCAAAAATTAAAGGCACCTAAAGTCACCCTGATTTCTAACATGACCCAAGATTAAGAAGTATGAATAAGACAAGCAAGTATAAATGTCAAGTCAAGTTATCGGTATTCTCATGTCATGATTCTAAGATTACAAACATCATTCTATTCTATTTCTTTGTGATATCTATTTATCTCTCATATAATTATTTATGATCCTCTCATGTTCCATTTTTCATTCGAGATAAGTACTCTCCTTTATTTCTAATTTCTCTATTCAAGTTATACATTGTATATTATGTGGTTCTCCACTAGACTATAAAGCTTACGAGAGGACCTCCTCTCCTGTGTCTGATTTTCACAGGACATTGTCAGTGATGGTGAAGTAGGTGTGCTACGATGAGACTCTAGCGATAGCGAAGCACATGAACTACTGGGCTTATTTAGTTTCATTTACCTTCTGCATTTATGAACTCTTGATGTAGAACCTTATGATATTTCTTAGAGAGGATGTAGCCATTTTCTCTTTAGACTTTCGCAATTAAAGTTATTCTTTTTTTTACTTCCCTATTTTCCTTTTTTCCGCTGACGTGTCTCGGTTATTGACTGAGATATGGTTAACATGATAGTCCAAGTCATAGCATTTCGTAGCATCTCCAGGTTGATCTTCACCACGTGGCGGGGGTCGATTTGGGGCGTTACAGAAAATGTCAGGATTTACAAAAAATGTAGTAATTCTACTTCGACCGGTCTGCACTACTTCGACCGACATTCGTGCCTTCACATTTTTAAATCCACTTGTCCTTTGCTTTGCATGTGAGGCATATCTGAAAAATAATTATTTAGCATTTGGTATCCAAACATTTTTTGGTCCAATTTTGTTAGTCAAAGGTTTCTTTTGAAACCCTTATCATTCCAGGTTGAAAATGGTTTTCCTACTTAGTATTGACATGCATAATGATCATGAAATCCACTGCAGAACAAGTAATATGTGATTTTTTTAACAATTTATCATAAGAATGTTTAGATTTCTAATAAGAATTTTTATGTCCGAAATATTTTCTAAAATTATTTTTCTTTGCATGATAAATAGCCTTCTTATTATTTTGCGTATTTTTCAAAGAAGTATTTTCCTTCTTTACTTCTTCTAACGAACATGTCAACTTTAAAATTTTACATGCATATTCAATTTTCAAAGAATCAATTTCATTTTTCAAGTTTTCATTTTCCATAAAACGTGTATCATTTTCTTCTTTTAATTTCTCAAACTCATGTAGTAATTTTTCATTTTTCTTTTTAAGTGCAAGGTACCTTTTTACAAGAGAGGAAAATTCTTTGTGCATGTCGAATGAAATATCTTTTTCATCATTATTTGAATTTGAAGAGTTAGAAATTATCTTATTATTATGTACCATTAGGCATAGGTATGCATCCTCACTAGAAGAACTTAATGAGTCACTTGCTTCACCTTCACTTGACTCTTTGAATTTTTTTCTTTTTCCCTTTATGAAATGTTTCTTCTTTGTTATTATTTGTGAAACTTGAGTATCTTTCTTTATGATATTTGCATAATCTTTTAATTGACTTATCATTCTTCTCTTTATTTTTACCAAGTTAAGATATTTATCAAGCTTCCTTATATAGCGTGTGAGTCTTTTTTCATCTACTTCTTCTTCACTTGAGTCTTCTTCCTTTTTATTTCCTTTTAATGTTAATGTTTTCTTTTTGGGAGCATTTGCTTCTTCTTCTTTTTGAATTCCGATCTCATAGCTTAAGAGTGTCCAATCAGATCATCAAAACCTAGTTTGTTCAAGTATTTTTCTTCAATCACGATCCTCTTTGTATGTCATTTAGGAGAGAGGCTTAGGAATCTTTTTCACCATTTGAGAGTTAATTCTTGGCACGCCCAAAGAGACTAAGACATTCACAATATCGTTAAATCGTACAATCATCTCATTTATGTATTCATTTTCATGCATCTTGAAAGAATCGTATTGATGATTTAAAATATTTAATCTAGATTTCTTAACTTTATCTGTTCATTCATATGTAATAAGTTTTCTCCAAATTTCATTAGCACTTTGACAACTATAAATTCGATTAAACTCCGTTAAATCCAACACACAATAAAAAATATTTTTAGCTTTTCAATCAACTTTAACAAAAAAAATTCTCTTTCGGTATTTTACAAAGGTTATTTTTCATGTAAATCAAAACCTTTTTTAACAATATCTCACATGTCAATATCAATAGAACATATGTATGCTTGCATCATAATTTTTAAATATGCAAAAATTGATGCATTAAAAAGTGGAGGACGATTAATTGATTGACCCTCGGAAAAACTAAATGCACTTGATGCCATAGCTCTAAAGATGTTTAAATATTAAAATAAGGGCAACCCGCTCTGATACCAATCAAAACGGGGGTGAATTGGTGTTTAAGCCGAAAATATTGATTTTACGAAAATCATTGCTGAAGCTTAAAATCAATTCGTTAAACTTTAAATCAATGCAATAACAATCAAATCACATGCATAATAAATAGAAAGGAGAGGGAGAGAAAAATAAAGCACAAAGAGCACGATGGTTTGTTGGTGAGTTTCGACCTCGAGACTATCAGAGATTTCACTAAACATCATTCATTCGTTCCAAATGGGGCATGGAAGAACCCTTTACACCACACCACATTTTCTCCGCTTCGAAAGGTAAGGCACACCTCTCTTCCTATGAAGCTTATTTTTTTTCTATCCCGAAAGGTAAGGTAGAACATCTTCTACACGGGAGTTCACACTGAATTTTCCAAGAAAGTATTTCTCTTTTGTACAATATCAACCTCACAAGAAAATAAGAGAAGATTTAATAATAACTTCAAGAAAATAATTTTTCTTTTATGCTTGATGTTTCCCTTGAATGCTTGTTGAATTCTGAATACCTTGGTCTTCTTTTATAAACCTCTTTGGATAGTATGGTCGTTACTCTTTGATTTGGCCAAAACTAGTCGTTACTATTCATTTTAGCCGAGGATCAGTTGATCGCTTTAATAGACTGGTCGATCGGTCTATATGACAGTTGCATGATTTCCTCAGTGACAACATGACCGGTCTATCATCGGACCATCGATCGATATAGTCTCATCTTTTTAGAATTCGACCTTTGAGTTGATAGGTGGACCGATGCAATGACTGGACTGTCGATTGATGTTATGTTGACATTGAACTGGGTGATTTGTGTATTGACTGGTCGACCGTTATGTCTGATCAGTCCGGTGAGCATCGACCGGCCTGTATTACTTCATCCGACAGGTTGACGCCCTGCACTATTTTGAGCATAATTTTCTGTATGGTTATCCAAATGAGGTGATTTTTTATTCTATGAAAAGCTAACGTAATTCTCTACAACTTTGATATTTATTTCTTAATGTAATCTCATGAGAACATAGACAATTATTAATAAAAAATTTAATGCATGAAAGAACTCATTTTTATTTAAACGTTTTCGACATATAACTCTAATCTTTCGATGTTTGAATCATCAAAATATAAATATAGAGCATAAAATTTTGTTCCAACAATTCTCCCTTTTTTATAAAGACAAATCGAGAAATATGTAAAGTATATAAGTTGGGAAGGAAAAGAGTAAAATTGATTTTACTCCTCCTAAAGCTATGCTTTTCTTACAATAATAGATATGTACATAAGTACTGATTGTAAGAGATTTTTCATATTGAGTTATATTCATAGGGTCCACATATTGAGTTACAATAAATTTTTCTTATATTCTTTTCATATTTCTCCTCCTTTTGTTTCATCAAAAAGTAATTTGCACATGAAGCATATAAGAAATAATATGTAATTCCCCCTTAATCATGCCATCTTAAAAAAATTATTCTTCCCTTTTGTCATATAACAAACATGTAGAGTATCATATTATAAAGAATTATTTCATGTATAATATATATGCGATAGGAAAAAATAACTCCCCTTAAGTCATGACTACTTTATAATGACAAAATATGAAATCAAATAAATAATACGTCTAAAAAATTAAGGGATTAAAAAGCATTGCATAAAACTTTGAGACAACAATGATATGTTAAATTTAAATTGAATAATATCAAGTGACCAAACATTTGACAATAAGGGTAATAAGTCATATATTTAAAGTGAATAGAGAAACTGATATTTTAACATTTGTTTTGAAGAAGCTCCCCCTATCACTATGAACAATTTTTCTTCTCTTTCTATCTTTATTTAATCTTTTATATGTCCCTCTTTTCTTCCAAAGAAATGATAATTTTGAAATTTTGAATGGAAAATCAAAACTTTATTTTTATAACATGAAGATTGTAAACTTAAAATTTAAGAGTCATGATAATGAAGTAACTCTACAACTATATAGGTTCATGCTCATGGAAAATGTAACAACCGACAAAAGAAAAAGAAAAGAAAGAATCAGAATCGCAACAGACAGTTGTAGGAGATAAAAATTCAAATTCTAATTGAAATAAGGACTCAAGAGACTTAATAGTATCCACAAATTCAAGGGGATAAATTTTATCACATTAGGTTTTATCATAAGAGAAGAGTCATAATAGATAAACAAACTTCTCTTTTAGCCCCTCTCCCCTCAACCTCACGAACCCCCTCTTCTCTCGTTTTCCTTCTGCCATCTCGTCCATAACCAGTAAGGAGGAAATTCTTCCTGTGGTCTCCAGGTGCAAGGGTAGGCGATGTTCTCTCCTTCCTAACCTAATTCTCGCACCTCCTCATGTCAGAATTGTTGCAGGCGGACATCGAGAGGGAAAGCAGAGAGAACAGGGGATACGACCGATAAGTTTCAGTTTTCATCAAATCGAAGCAAGGATTGACCGCGATTAGAGGTGGGTGAATTGAAATCATCTTGCACAACTTATAATAGATTGAATCCTCTCCTTGACACGATTTTAACATGTTGATAGATGAAAGTTAAGAATCAAGAAATAATGCATGCCTTATTTGATTGTTCTTGATTCTTGATTGTTTTATTGTGTGATTAATTGCTTGTAGGATTTTGGTTTTTGTTGTTCTGTTTTTATTTGATTGATTACTAGGATGTAAAAATTAGGCTAGAACGAAAGTATGTTACCTTTTTAGGTGATTTTCGAGTTGAAATCGATTGAAATCCGTCGTCATCACGATCGTGCCACCCTCATGGCACGCCCGTGCAACCTTTGTCACGGTCGTGCCACACCATGGGCACGCCCGTGCCATAGCTTGCCAATGCTAAAGTAAAAGATCGGTCGGTGTCAGTCGACCGAGCACCAACCCATCACGGCCGTGCCGCCCTTTTGGCACGCACGTGCTATGACCAAAAATTTCAATCAAACTGCTAAACATAAAATCGATCGACCGACCCCTTCGAAGCGGTTGACCGCCTTCACCCTTTGTCACGACCGTGCCCTCTTATAGCACGCCCGTGCCACCTCCTGCATAGAACTCGACTATGCCATTCACATCGACATGGTCGTGCCACTATGTTTCACAATCATGCCAAGCCTCAGAACAGCTTGATTCCACTCATAAGTTTTTCTTGACCTTGATTTGAACATTGTCGGTTTGCCTTATGGTTTCAACATGAATCCTTTTACTGATTTATCTCCTATTGATCTTACTGCTTCTATCATATGAAGAACAAAGAATAACAAGTTTTTAAAAGTAATTAATAAGTTAAGATGAAAGATGAATAATGAATTGTCAGTCCAAGTCAAGTGCTTCAAGATAAGGGTCGCTCCATTGGTCATAGTTTGATCACACATTGATCCGCACAAAGCCGTATCACTTGCTCAGCATACCCCAAAATTAAAGGCACCTAAAGTCACCCTAATTTCTAACATGACTCAAGATTAAGAAGTATGAATAAGACAAGCAAGTATGAATGTCAAGTCAAGTTATCGGTATTCTCATGTCATGATTATAAGATTACAAACATCATTCAATTCTATTTCTTTGTGATATCTATTTATCTCTCATATAATTATTTATGATCCTCTCATGTTCCATTTTTCATTCGAGATAAGTACTCTCTTTTATTTCTGATTTCTCTATTCAAGTTATGCATTGTATATTATGTGGTTCTCCACTAGACTATAAAGCTTACGATGGGACCTCCTCTCCTATGTCTGATTTTCACAGGACGATGTCAGTGATGAGGTGAAGTAGGTGTGCTGCGATGAGACTCTGGCAATAGCGAAGCACATGAACTACTGGGCTTATTTAGTTTCATTTACCTTCCGCATTTATGAACTCTTGATGTAGAACCTTATGATATTTTTTAGAGAGGATGTAGCCATTTTCTCTTTAGACTTTCGCAATTAAAGTTATTCTTTTCTTTATTTCCCTATTTTCCTTTCTTTCGCTGACGTGTCTCGGTTATTGACTGAGATATGGTTAACATGATAGTCCAAGTCATAGCATTTCGTAGCATCTCCAGGTTGATCTTCACCAAGTGACGGGGGTCGATTTGGGGCGTTACAAAAAATGTCAGAATTTACAAAAATGTAGTAATTCTACTTCGATCGCTCTGCACTACTTCGACCGACATTCGTATCTTCACATTTTTAAATCCACTTGTCCTTTGCTTTGCATGTGAGGCACACCTGAAAAATAATTATTTAGCATTTGGCATCCAAACATTTTTGGGTCCAATTTTGTTAGTCAAAGGTTCCTATTGAAACCCTTATCATTCCATGTTGAAAATGATTTTCCTACTTAGCATTGACATGCATAATGATCATGAAATCCACTGCAGAACAAGTAATATGTGATTTTTTTTAACAATTTATCATAAGAATGTTTAGATTTCTAATAAGAATTTTTATGTCCGAAATATTTTCTAAAATTATTTTTCTTTGCATGATAAATAGCCTTCTTATTATTTTGCATATTTTTCAAAGAAGTATTTTCCTTCTTTACTTCTTCTAACGAACATGTCAACTTTAAAATTTTACATGCACATTCAATTTTCAAAGAATCAATTTCATTTTTCAAGTTTTCATTTTCCATAAAACGTGTATCATTTTCTTCTTTTAATTTCTCAAACTCATGTAATAATTTTTCATTTTCCTTTTTAAGTGCAAGGTACCTTTTTATAAGAGAGAAAAATTCTTTGTGCATGTCGAAAGAAATATCTTTTTCATCGTTATTTGAATTTAAAGAGTTAGAAATTACTTTATTATTATGTACCATTTGGCATAGGTATGCATCATCACTAGAAGAACCTAATGAGTCACTTGCTTCACCTTCAATTGACTCTTTGAATTTTTTTCTTCTTTCCTTTATGAAATGTTTCTTCTTTGTCCTTATTTGTGAGACTTGAGTATCTTTATGATATTTGCATGATCTTTTAATTGACTTATCATTTTTCTCTTTATTTTTTACCAATTTGAGATAATTATCAAGCTTTCTTATATAGCGTGTGAGTCTTTTTTCATCCACTTCTTCTTCACTTGAGTCTTCTTCCTTTTTATTTCCTTTTAATGTTAATATTTTCTTTTTGGGAGCATTGGCTTCTTCTTCTTCTTGAATTCCGATCTCATAGCTTAAGAGTGACCCAATCAGATCATCAAAACCTAGTTTGTTCAAATATTTTTCTTTAATCATGGTCCTCTTTGTATGTCATTTGGGAGAGAGGTCTGGGAATCTTTTTCACCATTTAAGAGTTAATTCTTGGCTCACCCAAAGAGGCTAAGCCATTCACAATATCGTTAAATCGTACAATCATCTCATTTATGGATTTATTTTCACGCATCTTGAAAAAATCATATTGATGATTTAAAATATTTAATCTATATTCCTTAACTTTATCTGTTCCTTCATATATAATAATAAGTTTTATCCAAATTTTATTAGCACTTTGACAACTATAAATTTGATTAAACTCCGTTAAATTCAACACACAATAAAAAATATTTTTAGCTTTCCAATCAAGTTTTACAAAAAAAATTCTCTTTCGATATATTACAAAGGTGATTTTTCATGTAAATCAAAACCTTTTTTAACAATATCCCACATTTCAATATCAATAGAACATATGTATGCTTGCATCATAATTTTTAAATATGCAAAATTTGATGCATTAAAAAATGAAGGATGATTAATTGATTGACCCTCGAAAAAACTAAATGCACTTGATGCCATAGCTCTAAAGTCATTTAAATCTTAAAATAAGGGCAATCCGCTCTGATACCAATCAAGAATGGGGGGTGAATTGGTGTTGAAGCCGAAAATATTGATTTTACGAAAATCGTTGCTGAAGCTTAAAATCAATTCGTTAAATTTTAAATCAATGCAATAACAATCAAATCACATGCATAATAAATAAGAAGGAGAGGGAGAGAAAAAGCAAACACAAAGAGCATAATGGTTTGTTGACAAGTTTCGACCACACCTTGGCTTATGTCCTCGCTCCGACTTCTCGACCTCGAGACCATCAGAGATTTCACTAAACATCATTCCTTCGTTCCAAATGGAGCATGGAAGAACCCTTTACACCACACCACATTTTCTCCGTTTCGAAAGGTAAGGCACACCTCCTTCCTATGAAGCTTATCTTTTTTTTATCCCGAAAGGTAAGGTAGAACATCTTCTACACGGGAGTTCACACTGAATTTTCTAAGAAAGTATTTCTCTTTTGTACAATATCAACCTCACAAGAAAATAAGAGAAGATTTAATAATAACTTCAAGAAAATAATTTTTCTTTTATGCTTGATGTTTCCCTTGAATGCTTGTTGAATTCTGAATACCTTGGTCTTCTTTTATAAACCTCTTTGGATAGTATGGCCGTTGCTCTTTGATTTGGCTAAAACTAGTCGTTACTATTCGTTTTAGCCGAGGATCAGTCGATCGCTTTAATAGACTGGTCGATCGGTCTATATGACAGTTGCATGATTTCCTCAGTGACAACATGACCGGTCTATCATCGGACCATCGACCGATATAGTCTCATCTTTTTAGAATTCGACCTTTGAGCTAATAGGTGGACCGATGCAATGACTGGACTGTCGATTGATGTTATGTTGACATTGAACTGGGTGATTTGTGTATTGACTAGTCGATCGGTATGTCTGATCAGTCAGTTAGTGAGCATCGACCGACCTGCACTACTTCATCCGACAAGTTGATGCCTTGCACTCTTTTGAGCATAATTTTATGTATGGTTATCCAAATGAGGTGATTTTTAATTCTATGAAAATCTAACAGAATTATTTACAATTTTGATATTCATCTCTTAATGCAAATCTCATGGAAACAGAGATAATTATTAATTAAAAGCTTAATGTATGAAAGAACTCATTTCTATTTAAACTTTTTCGAGATATAACTCTAATCTTTCGAGGTTTATATCATCAAAATATAATTATATAGGGCATAAAACTTTTCTCCAATAAAAATAACATCCTAAAGCTTCTTTAAATTCTTAAGGTTTATTTTAATATATAATGATCATTATAATTTTGACAAATAAGATCATGCCCTCTTCTAATTAAATTTTATACTAGCTGACAGGGTGATGTTCAATTTAACATTTTATAACTCCACCATACCTTCCCTTTTCATATGATTGTAATTTTCCATAAAACTAGACATCATGAGGTATAACCTATAGAAGTTTTATGATTTATATCATTATATAATTATCACAACAAATTCCTTAATTGAACTCATGTTCTAATCTATTATTCATCTTGATAGAAAGGGTCATGTACAATGAACAATCAATAACTTTTGGTAGACATAATATTTTTTAATGATTTCAATTGTAAAAATAAACTTCATTCCCCTCTGGAGACATAAAGATCAAATTATATGGTTACATATGAAATTCAGACTAATAAGTTTATTAAATAATATGATAGACTCTTAAACCTGATGCCATAATTTTCATTTCATAACTTCAATTAACATGATTCCAAATCTCATGTTAACTAAACTATGAAGGATTGTACATGTTAAATTTCATATTTTTAAAAAAAAATAAAATTGATATGAAAGAACATCTTAGGAAGAATAGTCTAGGGTTAGAATATTCACCTTAAGTGATCTTCCTTATTAGAATCTTCATCCATAATTAACATGGATTAATTCCTATTAAATATAGATTATTATAATATAATCCATGTAATTTATTCACATATTTTATATATTAATTATTGTTATACACACATATATATTTCCCATATGACACTTGACGATATTTTATTGGTCCCCTAGACTTAATTCAAATGTTAACAAATCACACACATAGTTAATCATGTGAGTCTTTAACATAATATGATTATTAATTATATTTTATTGCTTTAATTAAATTTAATAAATTCTTATTATATCAATACATGGCATTATAACCTATATTACAACACATATATTTGATTGATTATAGTTATATAATATATAATCCAATATGGACTAGATCGTGGATATTTCATACCATTACATCAACATCAATTTCCAAGAAGTAGGAAGATTCTTTTGAATTAGCCTAATTCATGGATCATTACTTTGGTGTTATGGACCATGGCTTTCTATGCCAACTCCAATTCGAACTTTGATTGAGTCACTATCAACAAGTCGTGGGTGGTGACATCGTAGGATTTTGAGATATTTTTGAAAGAATATTAAATGAAAAATGACTTCAAACCTTACTATATTACTCAAGGATTATTTGAAAACATACTTATTTAGAATTTGAGAAATCTTTTATGCTTTTAAAGCCCAACAAGATCCTAGTTCGAGTTTTATTATTTTTTACTTGAAGAGACTTTGAATCAGCCAGAGACTTTATGGGAACCCTAGAAGCACCTGGAGAGTATAGATAAAGGACTTTTATGGGTATAAATAAAGGACTTTTAGGACAAAGAATGGAATTCTTGAGACCTAGGAGTTGTGTTACATTGTTGAAGACAAATTTCAAAGATCAATGATGATTGTTCGAAGGAGTATGTGGGTAACTCGATGTTTGTGCTTCGTATTGGACTAGAGATCATTGGGGTTGATGAATTTTGTCTTCTATCTACTGTTTGGATGCTCTTTATTCATATATTTCATATCCAATTTATTTTGTAATAGAGATTCTTATTATTCAGAGAAAACTATATGAACTCATTGGTTAGATTTGAGTTAATGTAGTTTACTCAATTTGTTTTATTATGGATGCTATGATTCGTGTTTTTTACTGAAATATTATCTTTTGGAATTATATTACAAATCAAGTATATGGTGATTAATTTTTAGATTTATTATTGTTCAATTATTTAATTCTTAACTTATGAGTTAAAGCGTTCATAATCTGATTTCATTAACTCGGTGTTTGTGTTGATTTCACATCGTCTACTAGTTTTTACTAAAGGTTGGATGACTAATAATTTAGGAGCTAGCTACATATCAATGCTGCGTAATATATTATTAAATTAATGATTGAATAAACATTTGCATTAATAAGAAGTAAGATGGTTTGAGTTACTGGACTGAGATGTCATTATCTTGAGTATTCATAATCCGTCTTTAGGGTCAAATTCATTCGTTATCGTTCAAAACTCAACTATCATCAATGTGCATTCGAGTTAATATTAATATTTAATCATCCATAATCCTAAGATTGAATCAATTTATT
This sequence comes from Pontederia crassipes, assembly GCA_030549335.1. NCBI lineage: Eukaryota > Viridiplantae > Streptophyta > Magnoliopsida > Commelinales > Pontederiaceae > Pontederia > Pontederia crassipes. The sequence continues at coordinate 60,638,714 of CM060189.1, read as the reverse complement.
TTATTTTCTGTCATTTAACTTTTACACTTTTATTTTTTTTATTTTGAACAATGTAAAACCCTTTTATTCTCATAGAAATTATTGGAGTAGATTAGATTTAATTAATTTTTGGGTGAAATATTGACACTTTATTACTTGATATGACTAGTGCACTTGTTAGTAAATTTATTTGTTATAACTTTATGGCATTACTAAAACATACATAATGACAAAAGAAAAAATAGTTTAATACATAAAAGCTTTGATGCAAAATTGCATTTCATGATTTGAAACAAAAGAACTTAAAATAATGCAACATTATTAATAATGTTAATAAAATCATAACATCTACTTTATGACAGGAAGAATACTATAATTTTAAATAGTAGTTTTTCTTTCATATGCTAGTAGTCATGTCATGACTAATACTCATAGGAATGTTAACGGGTTGGACTCAATCCATGAACAAACCCAATCCAATCCAACTAAATTTGGTTAGGTCGGGTTGAAGCCTCTTTATAGGCTAAATCTGACTCAATTTGACCACTATTTTTTTACTATTTTATATTTATTTAATATAAAAATTATTTTATAGCATAAAATAAGTTTTCTAAATACTCAAATGCTATTTTCATATTAAAATATTTTATTTTATTTTATTTTTTAAAAATTTTAAATCAAATATAGGCTTATATTTATATAGAAAAAAAATAAAACAATCTTGGGTCATCGAGTTGGGTTGACTCGGTTGAGAAATTCTTCAAGTTGTTGATCGGGTTGGTTCAGGTCATCAAATTCATCGAGTCGACTGAACCCGGTGAACACTCCTAAGTACTCATCAAATATTCATATAAACTTGCATAATACACTATAGAGAAGAAATTATCTCAATGATTATAACTCAATATGTAACATTATCTATTCACATAATGTAATGTTCTTATCTGCTCGTAATTTTAGTATATTGTACAATTTTGTCTTTATCATGTAAACTTGCATAATACACTATAAAGAAGAAATTATCTCGATGATTATAACTCAATATGTAACATTATCTGTCCATATAATGTAATATTTTAACATGCATGCATGTGATATTATCCGTTCTAAATTTTAGTTTGTACGATTTTGTCTAAATGCTACAAGTCTAGATCAATATTGTAAAATTGAAATCGGAACTCAACCCGGATTGATCTTCGAGTTAGGTCGAAAAGAATATAATAAATTAATATAAAATAATCAAATATACAATAAACTACAATACACGATAACACAAAAGTGATAATTCATAACACTTAAAATCTTCATGATATCAAAATAGAAATCACAACATAAAAAAACAAGTCTTCATCACAAATTTAATGTATTTTTTAATTCATTATGTATAAATATTAATATTATTATAAATTTGGATAGAATAAATTTTGATCAATTTACTATAATGTTAAATTGTGTAAAATCAAATGGTAAGATATTAGTTTTAAAATTTAAGTACATGACTCGATCATTTATTTACATGAAAATTGTGGAATTAGTTTTTAATGTTTTTTCTAAGAAAAATATAATAGAAAGTTACATTTACAAGTAACTTAAAAGCTCGAGTAGAGATGGAGAAATGTGTCATGCCCGATCTGATCAATTTGGATTTGACCATATCTTAAGTCGAAGTGATAATGATCCATTTTTTTTTTTTTTTTGTCATGCATATCGGATGACCCTTGGGCCAATTCAAGTTGGTTTATGCACGACACAATTGAACCGGGTCCAATGGTTTTGCATGTTTTTTCTTTTCTTTTTTTTTCCCCAAGTCTTTAGATTAATAAACAAATAAAAAAATATTATAGTAAATGAAATTATGACTGTAAGATATGTAATAAAAATATTTAAATGTATAACAAGAAAAAAAAATGTGTTACATTGGACTGGACTTATGTCATGCCATGTCAGCATCCTGATGGATGATGGCACGACAAGTTTTGGCTAAGATCCATGTTTGAGTGGGTCCCTTGAGTTTTCGCGGAGGCATCCACATTAAATTTCATAGTTATTCGTAAGTTTTATATGAAAACAAATTGGAAATATGAGAGCGAAACAAAACTTTAAGTTTTTTTAATATAATTTGCACTATTTTCTTTAACACTCTGAGGGCTAGCACTAATTTTTCCCAACTTTTGAGGATATTTAAAAATTGTGAGGATTAGGATTATTTGCTTTTTCTTTTCTGAAAAAAAAAATTCCTAAACTCAAATCCCACGTGGGATGTAACTTTAGTCTTTGGATTTACTTTTTAAACTATGATAAAGAATCTAAAACTTTAATGAGTGACATGACTAGTAGACTTTTCCCCCGGATAGGACTTAGGACTCGTAATTAATTAATTAATAGCTTAATAATCTATAACAACATGATGATAAGAAGTGAAGAAGCTACAAGTAATCCATCCCACACGTGCCTGCGTTAAAAAAAATAAAATAAAACATAGAAATTTGGGTCCTGAGTCTATGTCTAATAATATTATTATTAGTACGATAATTAAAAATGAATAAAATGCATATGTCCATTTTTTTCTACAAAAGGTTTTTATTTTTAGTTATTAGATTAAAAATTTATGAATTATTATATTTGACTCATTTTTATTTAACAACGTTCACTTATTTTGACAAAATCGTTCATATCAAAGTGTAACGAACAATATACTACATAAGTACAAAAATATTACATATAATATTAGAGTCAACAATCCTCAAGACATATCTTAAATTAGTGCTACATTGAAAAAATCTTATATATATGTATATATAATAGCATGATTTTAATTTGGTAGCATACTTTTACTAGCAATGCAGGTATAAAAAAAATAAGAGTTTAATGTGTGAAGCACATTTTTTAATTTTGTTCGATATCTTTCTTATCATTAATAATAAAAAGATATAGCCTTATATAAAAAAATTATATTTATTATGAAAGATAATAATGCGCATCATTCATAAAATTTTAAAAATGATGAATTTAATTATTGTTGATAATTTAAATCACGTCTTGTTATCATATCATTCAAATTATTAATGAAGAAAGATATTAAAAATATTTTAAAAAGCATGTGTAAAATCATTTTAATACATATTTCACATGCAAAGAGTTTGACATTACATTAAACCCTATAAATAAATACATTTTAACCGTAAACAATATCTTTTTACTTGCCACTTAAGCGTTAGATAAACCACATGAAGAGTTATATAAAATATTTTAGGTACAAAAAAAAATTAAATGTTCTAAGGAACCACCTAACATTCTACCACAATTCAAATCGATTTTTTGAGTAATTATTTTTATCAAAGGAAGTCTCAAAGTTAATTTTATTATGTTAAAAAATCTAGGAGTCTCACCTATTATAATAATAAAAATGCGTTTTGAAATATGCAATCGTTTTGAATTATACACAAAAAATATTTTAAATATAACAAAAATGATAAAAAAAAAGAGTCTATACCATTATCCCTCCTCCAATTTTTTGTCACTTTTGTCCTCAAAATATATTTTTTTATTAAACATTTTTTATATAATTTCATCATAAAGTTTATTTTTTATTTGGGACCCACAAAGAGAACAGATACCCTGAGTTGGTACCGCACTCTACCGTCATGCTGGGCGCCGTTCCCATCACCCGCGGAGGCCTTTAGGAGTCCGTACGCCACTCCATCGTTCTCCTCCTGCGTTTCACTTTCCCCGAATTCCCCGCAGGTACACCCGAAACAAAACACCTTCCGAAAGTAAGCAGAACGCTCCAATTCCGCAGCACCACTTCCCTGTGCCTTTTTTTTTAACGCCACTGCACAACTCGAGAAAAGTTCTCACTCTGTGAACTGTGACTACTTTTGCTCTCTCTCTCTCTCTCTCTCTCTCTCTCTCTCTCTCTCTCTCTCTCTCTCTCACTCACTGGCGTCCTCTGATGGTGTCGTTAGCTGCGAACTTCTTCTTAATCTTGGCATCAATGGCGTCTATGGAGTCCCTCCAGCTCACTGCAGCACAGGCAGCCGGTAAGAGACTAAATGTTCTCCGGCATTCTTCTTTGATCCTTGCGTTGGTGCCTTCTGCTTCGATCCTTGGTTGCCAAGTTTAAAGCTTTCTGGAATCACTAGTCTCTAGAACAGTAGCGAGCGAATAATGTAAGTGTTCCGCTTGAGCTTCCAAGTTGTGATATTGTGTTGGTTAATGGATGCTGCTTGCGCAGTTGCCTTGTTCCCTTCGGACGCCTGAGACTGGTATCGATAACTTTTTGGTACCATTGCGTTTTCTTTTTCTTTCGTCGTTTAATTCTCCATTGCTTTCCCGATCCGGCGGTGTCGCCGGATGTTTCGAGTGGCACTCTGTTCTGAGTTAGGAGCGTGATTACCGAAGGAAAAAGAAGGGAACTTGGTAGCCGGTGAGGAGTTGGTCCGTATTCCCGTCAGATTATGGGATTTCACCTCTGACTCCTAATGCTTTTAATGCATGGTGTCAATGTCATTGGGGGAAGGAGCTAATTGTTTGCAATCCTGCTGCATTTACTGAGACCATGTGCTGCATTTACTGATACTTGTCTGACCTCGGTGTCTCTCGGGTTTCAGTGCATTAATCCCAAATTTGGTTTTGGTGACTCCATTTAATTTATAGTCCTTCCGATATCACAACAGGATATAAATTTTGACGTTGCCGTTGCATAATTAAGTTTTTCTTGCCAGTTAATTGTATTGTCAGTACATATCTGAGAAGAATATGATGCATGATGATTGAGAAGAAGGATGAATATACTTAGCAACTCGTCCGAAGGAATTTTCTCATCTTTTCTGTTGTCATCTAATCATCATGATGCATTAAAACATTCGTTGCCGTGGTCTTTCATATTCCTTTTGCGTATGCGCCTCCCATCTTTCCAATAATAAATAGAATAATGCCTTTCCTGCAGCTGAAGTAATAACTACATCTTTTATTCCCAAACGCTTGACAAACAACTTTTATTTTCTCCTGTGACAAGGGAAAAGGAAAAGAGACATTCTTGTAGCAGTTCTGGTCGTCTGTTTTCTTGTACTATAATAGTTTCTTACAAGGACATATTTTTAAACACTTGTATCTCTGTGATCTGATGTTGCAATTTCTCACTTTTATGAATTCTCTCTGATCCTTCATGTTGTCATAGCCGATCCTACCTAGTGGGATAAGGCTTTGTTGTTGTTGTTGTTAGTTGTTGGTTATATTTGTTCTTTTATAATGGTCAATCACTCATGCACCTGTACTCATAAACTGTTGTCTCTAGTAACTCAAAGTGTTGCTGGTAGTCTAGTCTCGAGTAACATTGTCTGAGTGCCAACTGCAAGTAATCATTAATTATCTCCAAATAAGGCACTCTTTGTTCTATGATAATGACATCAATCTTTTTTTCTCTGCAGATTGCCCTCTTGATATGACCTGGTCCAATTTAACATTAATAGCTTCTATATGTTCAGACCAAGCTGATAGAATAAGATGTTGCCGCTATGTCAATGCACTTATTACAGTTTCGGTTGCACGCTATGCAAAGACAAATGGGGATCTTGGAGTTTCACCAGAAATATCAGATGCATGTATTAGTTCCATTTCTGAAACCTTGACGTCTAATGGAGTACCAAGCATTGCCAATGTCTTTTGTGGACTCGGGACTAAAATCCGAGTTTCTTACCAGTGTGATGGCAGAGGTACAGTAGCTGAAATGCTGCAGTCTCCAAATTTTGAAGATGTTACAAAAGATTGCAAAATGCCGTTGTCACTAGAGAATAGCTGCAGGAGGTGCTTAAACACTAGTTTATCATTCCTTCGTCATCTTATAGGAGGACAAGATAATGTTACCCTCAATACCTGCCGTGATGCAGCTTTTGTTGCACTTACAAATCAGGATGACAACATGTCAGATATTAGCATTGCAAGCTGTTACTTTAATGTTAAAGGATTAAGCATACTTCAAGGTATGACGAGTTTAGTGGAAGCTCTTGACACAGAAATCTCGGAGTTTCAATTTTCTTTTCATTTTGTAGAGCACCACTTTGTCCTGCAACACATGATAAATAGCTCATGGATAAGCATATTTAAAATGCAAAGTATCATAAAGAACCAACAACATTCTGACCTACCTATTTTTGGGTTGTCCATATGAGATAAATACTGCATGCTGAAGCTACTGAATTTTGCTTGTTTGGTGGATAAGGTTACAAATAAAATTGTCTTGTAATCATTGTTAATCTTCTCCCACTATTCTAATTTTCTTTCTCCTAGTACTGTTGAACTTGGGTGGATAAATATCAATTACTGTATTCTATGATTTTTGTGCTTGATTTTTATCTCTTTTTTCTATGGATGTCTGATCATAAGTCTGCTTGAGAAGTTTGTAACTGTAGCATTTCCGAGATCTTGTACATAAACAGCCTTCACATTTGGAGGTAATTAAGATGCACAGCATGTCTTTTAGTGCCCCAAGGGAACTAACTCACTGGTCTGGTTTAGTGGCACTTTAATGTTAGTTATGGGGAAAGGATTCTCTTACATTCTTTCCTTGCTTGCTTTTTGTCTCTCTATTACAGCCCACTGCTCATTAAGTTTATCTCACAGTGAACTCATCACGGCCGGTTATCCAATCATTTGCACCAGAAACTTCTCCAAGTCCAGCTTCTTCACCATCTTTCGCGGAACATGTTTCTGACATCCCACTGAAGGAACATCATCGTTCATTCCATCTCACCTTGATTCCAACAATTGGCATCATGATCACGGGATTCACGATTCTTCTGCTAATCATTCTCATATTACTTATACGGAAGAAAAGTAGAGAAATAAAGAGTGAAGATGCTCATACAGGAAACTCATTGAATGCCTCTTCTTCTGCACATTTCTGGAAGGGTCAGAGAGGTATGTTTATTTGACAATTTTGAAATATTGAATTAAACTGTTGAGTTAATTGTCATGAAATTGTGCACCTATATTGCTAACTAGTGCGGATCTTCTGATCCATAGATGAGCATCGAAAAATCAAACATGTAGAAATGGCAAGTATGCCCTTCCAAAAAGGAAATAACAAGTATGTTCCCAAAAAAATTTTAACCATCAGTTTTAACACATTTCACTGCAGCCACAATGAGGTGCTTTCATTAGAATAGGTCGAACAATGGAACCTTCGATTTCAAATGTTCTTGGTTATAAATTCAAAGATATTTCTGCTTTAGTAGTGTTCAAAATTTTGTATCCCAACAAGATAAACCCACACCAATGTCCAGAAAGTTGCAGAAGAATTGATCCATATAAATCTTCATCATGCATTTTAACATTTATGCTTCATAAGTTTTAATGATCAGTGCACCTTTTACAGGTAATTCAACTGTTTTCCGTAGGTTTAGTTACAAGGAAACAAAGAAAGCAACAAACAACTTTAGAAGAATAATAGGAACAGGTCGATTTGGAACAGTCTACAAAGCTGAATTTGATGATGGTTCTGTTGCCGCCGTGAAGCAAATACATAACATCTCAATACAAAATGACAAAGATTTTTCCTGCCAAATTGAACTTCTTGGCAGGTTGCATCATCGCCATCTTGTTACCCTTAAAGGGTTTTCTTTTGTCAAAGATAAGAGGTAGTTGTCCAGTGCTCCTTAAATAACAAGTCAAAGTGTTTGTTGTTGTGTAGAGCTTCATTGTCCTTGCTGCTGCAGGTTCATGATATATGAGTTCATGGAAAATGGAAGCCTAGAGGATCGACTGCATTGTAATCTTTTCATCTTCTACTTGGTGTGTATTTGGTATTATTCAGTTATTAAGCAAGTTCTTGCCTATATGCAGCATCAGGAAGAACCCCATTGTCATGGCAGAAAAGAGTCAAAATTGCCATTGATGTTGCTAATGCACTGGTAAGCTCTAAAGAAACATTACTTAGTTACCATTAAACTAAAACATCATATACTGGGGCTAGATCTGGATACATTTCCATAAGTACACTTTTCATAAATTCTTAACTGCGTTGAAGCTGATAAATATATGATGGATGTCAGAGGTTACATAATAATCTGATAAAATTGACATCGATATCTGTTTCTAAAACCTTGAATATTGACCTCAAATTTGCAGGAGTACCTTCATTTATATTGCGACCCTCCTCTTTCCCATGGAGACATAAAGTCAAGTAAAATTCTTTTGGACAGCAATTTTGTTGCCAAGGTGATCAATATGTTTATCCTATGGATTTTTTGTATCTTTTTGAACTTTACAAAAGTTACTCTTTTGTAGGTTTCTGATTTTGGTATTGCACATCTTGCAAAAAGTGATGGCCACTTTTTTCCAAGTAAGAGGTCTGATGAAGGTAGTTCAGGTAAATCTCCCCCAAAATATTTGTATAGTTTTATGTGCTTATCCTCAAATGACATCTTTGGGGGAAAGAATCTTGAATGACCAAGTTAGCTTGATGAGTCCTTGAGCAATGGAATTGCGTCAATTATCTCGGGCATTTATGTTTCCAGAAGATGAGTTTCACTATCGTCAATTGCCGCTGCACAATTTTATTTGCTGTATCTAAGCTTCTGAAAGTATGTGATCAACTGCAAAATAGAATAGGTTCCATATACTCCTTATTGTTCTGCAGCCCATCCAAGAGAGGAATTATGATCAGCAAGTGCTAATTATATTTCTGAAGTAAGAGAATAGAAACCACTGAAGTAAATATTATTTAAGGGGTGTAGATCCACTAGCAAAAATCAAACATACTAGCCAAAAAGGATCAAGCTGAGAGGCAGCAATTCTATCTACTATGTATACAATATAAGAGCAAAGGCTATTTTTGGGAAGTAATTTGAGAGATTTGTTGGCCTATCTCCATTTCTCCCATGGTTGCATATATATATATATATATATATATATATATATATATATATATATATATATATATTAGAGTGAGACTTCGTAGAAACATATCAAGAACCTAGCGTAGGCAGTTGAACTACAAAGCTGAAGCTTAAATCTTTTTTTCATTTTGATGATTCAGAATATTCGGATCCAGAATATTTGGTGACTAGGGAGGCCAATGAACAAAGTGATATATACGACTATGGTACATTGCTGCTGGAGCTTGTGACGGGGAAACAAGAAAAACAGTGTCTCAGGAATTTGGTTGAATATTCTCAGGAGGTTATGGCAAACGACTATAGGTTGGTGGAGTTGGTCGACCCAGTAATTTCCGGTTCATTCGACTTGGAACAGCTTCAAGTTGTAGTCGGGATAATAGAGCTGTGCACTCAAAGGGAAGGTCAAGAAAGGCCATCCATCAAGCAAGTACTCAGGATGTTTTATGAGAGACTGGATCCGTTACACATTGGCTTTGCCAAGGCCGTGGAGGAAGAAGAAGGTTATTATGGTGGAAGGACAATGTGGGCAGGGAAGCAACACGACAAGGAGGTTATTGCCTTCAGCGGTGATGCGAGATGCTTTCAGTCCTCTTCAAGCACAACACAATCCTACTGCAGTAGAAGCATGCTGCTCGAGAGCAGCCCACCACAGTCACCACATGGCATTTCATTGGTGTAAACATTCAACGGTGCTTTATACAATCCTACTGCAGTAGAAGCATGCAGTAGATTATTTTGCTCTCTCTTGTTCTGGAGGAAGCTACAAGGTGTTAATGGTTCAGTTGTATCAGGAGTTGTGAACTCTGCTTTTTGAGTTGCATCTCGGGTGTGATGTGTTCATTCATTCATTTCTGTACAAATGTTAGTAGCTTTGCTGCTACATCAGTCGGCGCATTTGCCGCAAATTTTGTTGAATGAAGCCTGGTCCACGTGTCCCCTTTCTATTTGCGGTGTTCCAATCTTGTGCAAGAACCTTACAGATTCTGATGATGACACCAAAATGAGGTAGTAGTCCATGCAGTATTTTCATACAGTCTTGTACAAAAAGTTACATTCTGTACATTTAGATATACTTTGCCCAGCATCATGTTGAGCAACCAAACATTCTGAAATTTACCAGTGTCGTCTCGCTTGTAAAGGATGTATTGTTTTTCCCTTCATTTGCAACAAAAGATGTCTAGCTTTGGGTAAAAACTGAGAAATGACACATCAATGAGACTCGTACAAGAAACCACATGGCATCCGTTTACCTTCCCATTGGGGAAGACATTGATGAGGGGAAAAGGGTCCAAGGAAACCAGCTGCAGCCAGCTCCTTAGTCCTTACTCAACTGTGCTGCAGATGACTTTCAAAATTTTGAAGTCACTGTTGATGCGTTGCTGGCTTCCATTCCCAAGTTGGTCACTGAGATTTTAATATTTTTTTTTGCCTGATATCATGCTCAGAGTTCAGAATGTATTGCCGGGCAATTACAAAACAAAAGTGCTGATACAGAATAGTTTTGCAGGCATCAATGGAGCATTCAACATTATTAATTTTTTAAAAGATGACGTTTAATGTTCTGTAATGTGATAGATTCAGACATTATCAGCAAATCTAAAGCAAAAAAAAAGGGGGAAGGAATTTAAGAAGGGGAAAAAAATGAGGGAAAAGAGATGAGTGGACACCAAGGTATCCCAGCTAGAACACGTTTCAGCTGTCAACTTCTGCAGCGCACGTGGATGGCATTTGGTTTGTAACGTAAAGAGAGTCTACAGCAGAACAGGGCGTTCTCATTTAAATCTCATTAGATGCTCTACGATGCCTCGAGATCTATCATCTATTATTATGCACAACAAGCTATTTCTTAAAATTTCTTTGATATCTCATGTTTTAGGATATATAGACTCCAACTACCAGTTAGGTATCATTTTTATTGCTTTGAAAATAATTAAAATCAACAACAATTACTGTATCTACTAATTATAAGTTTACATCAACATCAACTCTTTGGTTATAACAAAATGAAAATAAAAAAATAAAAAAAGGAAAAAAAATACTTGGCATGTGACAGATATTTAATAATATTACATACCACTTCGACATCTTGGTCAGACTAATATATTTGAATATGTTTGTACTCTATACTTTTAACTTAAAAAAAAAATTGCAATAACCAAACATGTATAATGTACACAAATTGATAGCTACATTTCCTTCTCCACTCCTATTTGAAATGGAATGTGATGCCGCACTCTTAATATTGTAACAATATAAACAAATAATAATAATAATAATAATATTATTATTATTATTATTATTATTATTATTATACACATAATAATTGCACAGAAAACAAAGTTGGTCAATTAATCCCCCACACCGACGACTCCAATGCCCCACAAATCTGGTCGCATACATAACACAGAACTGAAAACATAAAAAAAATAAATAAATGCATTATTAAAAGGAAGAGGAAGCGTGACAGAGTCGTGGCCTGGCACTTGGAAGCTTCTCCTCCCATGCCAAGAACATAAAGCTTTCGTTCAAAGCCGCAGCTGGAACGCAGAGAGAGACCGACGAGATCGATCGGAAGAGATGCATCACGCGAAGACGGACTCCGAGGCAACGTCCAGCATCGCGCCGTCGTCGCCGCGCCGGCCAGTGTACTACGTGCAGAGCCCGTCGCGCGACTCTCATGATGGGGAGAAGACCGCGACGACCATGTCCCTCCACTCCTCGCCGCCGGTCCTCAGCCCGGCGCACTCCCCGCCGCACTCCCACTCCTCCGTCGGGCACCACTCCCGGGAGTCTTCGTCCACCCGGTTCTCCGGCTCGCTCAAGCCCGGCTCCAGGAAGGTCTCCCCCAACGACGCCGCCGCCGGAGGCGGCCGCGGCCGCAAGGCCGGCGAGAAGGCGTGGAAGGACCGCTGCGACGTCATCGAGGAGGAGGGCCTTCTGGAGGGCGAAGAAGAGGAGCGCGGCCTCCCGAGGAGGTGCTACGTGCTCGCGTTCGTGGCGGCTTTCCTGGTGCTCTTCTTCTTCTTCGCCTTGATCCTGTGGGGCGCCAGCCACAACCAAGATCCCATCGTCACCATGAAGGTGCGCACAACCTTTCTTCTTGCATTTCCATGGCCAACATGTTCGTGCTGTCAAATTAAGATGACATAGATTTGCTCTGCATGTCTGATCAGAGCATCACATTTGAGAACTTTAACATACAAGCGGGCACGGACGCGTCGCTGGTGCCCACCGATCTCGCCACCTTGAACTCCACCGTGAAGTTCACGTATCGCAACACCGGCAGCTTCTTCGGCGTGCATGTGACGTCCACGCCCGTCAGCCTCAGCTACTACCAGCTCACCATGGCGACCGGCAACGTAAGAGCACTCGTGATCTGCAACTAATTATTGAGTACCAGTTCGATCGATGCATACTGAACTAGTATTTAAGGCTCCTCTGCATGCATCTACTTGTCGCTGCTGCAGATCCGCAATTTCTACCAGTCGAGGAAGAGCCAAAGGAACGTGATCGTGGTGGTGAGCGGCAGCGGGGTGCCGCTCTACGGCGGGGGGTCGTCCCTGAGCAGCGCGCCGGGGAAGAACAGCGCGCCGGTGAACATGACGCTCGACTTCACGCTCCGGTCGCGAGCGTACGTGCTGGGTAAGCTGGTTAAGCCCAAGTTCTACAGCGACGTCCATTGCTCGATCTCCATGGACCCGAACAAGCTCAACAAGGCGATCCCCCTCAAGAGCTCGTGCCAGCACTCCAACTGATCAGATCAGATCAGTTCAGTTCAGAGGCAGACAAATATGTGCTAAAAAATAATCATAGGGTGGAAACTGGAAATAATCATAGACTAAGAAGAGCTACATTACATGACATATGTTCATAACAGGAGAAATTTTCAAGGGGAGAACCTTTATGATTTATTCTTTCAGTTTAGTCCAAGGGGAAATTTCCATCTTGTTCGTTTTTGCCCAGTGGGGGAGGCACCTGCAGGCTCATCTGCAGCAGATGGTTGCATTATTAAGTTTGAGAGTTTGATTGAATTTTTTTACCTTATAAGTTATAAGTTGGCATTCTGAATGGGCCACCTACTCCATTTGTATTCATATGGAATATGTATATTAATGATAATTATTTGGGGATATTTAATAAGATCAATCAGTGTGAATCTAGATCTGATAACTCATTCAATGTGCAATCTGTTTGTTTACTTGTGATTTATGATGCATGTATTTTGACTTGAGTTTAATATATACATGAACAAGACTTGGTTAACATGCATAGGGGATTGGAATGGCTAGTGAATTTAATATGGAGAGGGAGGGAGGACATGGGGAGCATCACATGAACAAGTTGTCATAATAATATAACCCTCTTCAATGTCTACTTGTGCAGTGCTTCAGAAAAAAAAATATCCTTGACCACCACCACCAAGAACTGTAAATGGTAAAAATCCCTAGGAGAAAAGTGACTAATTGAACCAAGTTTTTTTTTTAACTTCATCGATTGCAGCTGTAAATGTGAGAGTTTAGCCTTCTGGTTGCACAATTCCAAACTTGAGAAGTTAAATTCCTGTATCTTAGCCACAAAAGAAAAGGAGCAAAATGTTCGAGAGATCGAGTTGCGAAGTTTCATACTTCACAAAGAGAAAAAATTGAAAACTTGAAGGAGTTTTGATTGAGCTTCAGTATGAACTCCTTTATATGGGTAAGTAGAATGCCTCCATTGAAGAATCCTGCTTTGCTTGTAAATTGCATCATTACATCTGTGCATGATTGAAAGATGAACATGAGCTAAAGGTAGCAGGAAGAATTGATTCTTGAACTGCCATGCGACGAAGCACCATGTTTCCGTTCTACCATACACTTCCACTATACCATCCCTCAATGCCTCACACGTTTCCATTCAACAACAATTGCATTCTTCAATTCTCCAAGCAACCATCAATTGTTCTGTAACTTTTGAAACAACACCTGGCACTCTGGACTGCACTCATACTAGGCACTGAACCCTGCATCGCCATTAGAAGTACTCAATTTGATAGGGGACCCATGTTGTGCTGTTCTACTTGAATTCTACTGATCATGCAGATCAAGACGGTGCACAAGATTACAAATTTTCATAATTTTCATGAAAAGGTGATTACTATGATGGAAACCAGAACAATTGTCCCTAGCTGGCACTGACGAGAACAACTGGAGTTCTGCTGCCACTTGTACCTGCAACAAATGTGTGCTTTGATCTCGTTGTAAAATTAGCTTTGTTAACTGAAACGAATGCCAATACTTAGATTCCCTTTCTGGGTGAATAAGATTACGTTCAGTATCATAATGTCAGCACCATCTAAGTTCTAATCTATGGAGAGCAAACTTTGACGTGGTGAGATCCTTATGTCAAATTAAAAAGATCAACTGCAAATCCAATCCATATGAAAGTTCCATTCTTTTCCCTTTTCTTTTTGGTGCATATGAAAGTTATTCTAGTAGGAACAAGTAATCACAACCATCCATAATCCATATATAATAGCTTTCAATAACAAGTGGGCAGAACTAATTAATCATCAGATATATAAAACTGATACACCACATCATCTTCTTCCTCTCATGATGCATATGAACAGTTGCATCCATCCATCAATCGGCCCTTTAACGATGAACCTGAGACAAATACTAAGCACTTGGCAGCATCAAGACGATGCCCCACGACCTTGAGGACGAGGAAATGGAAGGATTCGACAGGATCACCTCCTGCAGCGGGCAATGGTCTCACAGTTCCTCGAGTAGGGGTGCACGGGGCCTCTCGCCCTGTAGCAGTTGTGGGTGTAGTAAGACCGGCCGGAGCGAGGAGGGCAGGGGACCCTGTTCGCCGAGAGCGCGGCGTAGGAGATGTAGTAGCGCATCCTGTGCCAGAACAGGGACCTTCTGGTGCTCTTTGCCAGCTCGTCGTCGACGTCGCCTTCCTCTCCTCCTCCTGCCATGTCCTCTTCCAGCGCGAAGGGGTAGGCGGGCCATTCCAGGGACTCGGACAGCATAAGGTCCAGGCCCCTGCCGCTGGCGGCATCCTCCGCCATTTGAGCGTGCGCCAAGGAAGCCGAGCCATTGCCCGTGGAATGAGAGATGAAGACGAGGAGGGAGATGAGCAGGAGGAGGAGGCGAGTGGGAGGGAGAAGCTGCAGAGCCATTAGCATGCGTGAGAGAGAGTAATGGTAATGGAGAGGAGAGAGAAAAGGGTGATACAGCCGAGAAAGTGATGTCAACAGAGAGGAGAGACAATGAAGAGGTGAGAAGACTGAAGAGAGAGGAGTTAGAAGGCGGTGCCTTGGTGAAAGTGAAGACTGAAGAAAGAGAGAGTAGTGCTAATGGAGGAAGTGGTGAGAGGGAGAGAGAGAGAGGGGGGGGGGTGGTGGTGGTGGTGCCGGTCCTCTTCACATGCGCTGATAATGTGCACTGTGCACATGTTTCTGTGCAGGATGCAGAGGGGGCAGCGAGAGGTTGGGCGGAAGAAGACAGCTGGTCTCTGCACCATGGCGCGGATCGGGTGTTTGGGATCGTTTGCGGGTCGGTGGTCGCGTCACTGTAAGGTCCCTCGTTGAAGTGGTTCGTGGGGACCACAAGAAGGCATTCTTAGCGAACTGATTGGGTGTGATTCGTGTTTGATGTTCGGCATAGGTAGGGAGTCCGTGCAGCGGCGGGGTCCGAGTATCTTTTATAGATGCCGTGCCCCTCAAAATTGTTGCCCTCTGCGAAACCCTCTTTTTTTTTCACATGCTGCTGTTATTTGTTTCACGGAAAATTTTAACAAAAACAAATGAGACATCTTTTTCTATACGAGGGCACTGGATATACTGCATCAATAAATGCAGTGTATACAATGCAGAGTAATCATCGCCGTCCATTCGAATGTACGGTCATGATCCTCTTTTTTTTAAAGTCCCATGGTAAAGCCATTAGCAAGGTGGATGGGAAGATCGCCTTCGTCCTTCTTTGGAGATCACCAACTTCTTCTTCCTGCCAAAGAAAAAGAACTATTGTTCCTTTCCTATCGGATTAGAGGTCTGCGCTGCTATATGCCGAAATTGCTAAAAGCCGATTTAATTCATTTCCTTCTGAACTTGAACTTGAACTTCAACTTGGTGTAGACCAAGCCGCCGGAAGTTATTGAATGTATAACACATTATTACTTTGCTGGAGTTTTGTCCTCCAAAAATCAATCTTTTTAGCCGCTCATTTATATCCTTGAATTCATTTGATGTTTGATATGCCAAAATGACTTGATTCATTTATCGTCAGTTAGATTCCTGGGTTGAGAACTCAACCTTTTCCCTCCTCCTCCATATCTGCATTAGGGGCCTATGGGGTCGAAAGACGTTGGCAGCAACGACGTGGGCAACCACTCCTGCACGGTGCCGGCGAGGTTGCCGGAGGGCTAGACGAAGTCGCGATCTTTGGGGATGGAAATTGAGAAGAGGAAGTCTATTGCCTATTGGGATGAAAAAGGGGGATAAATCACAACAGTTGATTTAAAAAGATGGCTATGATTCTATGCAGTGTGCACACTGCATAATACATTGCAGTATATTCATTTTAGCCTTTCTATATATATATATATATATATATATATATATATATATATATAATAAGAAAAAAATACTTCAAGAAAGAGAAAAGAAAATGATCTGGGTAAAAATAACGACAGATGATTATTGGAAAAGAACAAAAGGGAAATAAATAAGTGGAAAAACGAGAAAAGTAAAAAAAAAGAGTGAGCAAATTATTAAAAAAGTTTAATCTGATGGTAAAGAATAAGAGCTTGTTTGGCTTCGTTTGAAAATCAAAGAAATTTGTTATTCTGGAGTTAATTTCTGTTTTAAAGAAAAAAATTACAATTGTCTGTTTGGATGTTAAAAATAAAGAATAAGTTTAAAAATTACAATTTGTCTATTTGGATGTTAAGAACAAAGAATAAATTCTATAGTTTTATGTCAATTATGTGTAGAAAAAATTATGAAAATTCACCTCTTTAATTTTTCTTATAATACCTCATTAGGGATGATAATATCTTCTGCCCAGTGGATTCAAGTGTTCACCCCTCTCTCTCTCTCTCTCTCTATATATATATATATATATATATAGGGATTCATGTACCTTTATTCTGAAGGGATGCTGATCGTTGTTCACTCTTCATCAACTATGCTAAGATATAATATAAAAAACTCTTAACTCTATTCTCTCCTTTCTTTCATGACAGCAATCAACTCTTGAGCGACAAAGGCGAAGATTGCGGCACTTCGACCTTGACGATGTCGATCAACACCTAAGCGATGAGGACGGCAACTCCGGCACTTTGACCTCCACGGCGTCGATAAGCTCCTAAGAGAAGAGGGAGGCAACCACGACACTTCGACCTCCACGATGTTGCCTTTGGGAGATGATGGCCAGACATCCTCACCACCAGCGAGGAGGGTGACAAGGACGTCATGAAGATCAACGACGATGCTCGTTGGAGGAGGATAGCAACACTCTTTTGAGGAGGGCGGCGAGGACATCGACATCATGGAAGACGGCGGCGACACTAGCTGTTGGAGGACGGCACCAGCGAGGAGAAGGGCGAGGAAGCTCACTGGAGGAGAACAACGATGACATTATCTGGAGGAGGATGACAGCGATGCTCATTGGAGAAGGGCGGCGCTTGGGATGGCTTCGACCTCCATGTCTTCGACGATCTTCGAACTCTACGACGTCGGGCGACAACTTCCACATTTGTCACCAATGAATAGAGCAGCCCTTATGATGACGGCTGGACATGGGACAAGGGCGACACTCATGATGACGATTGGCTGGACGCGACACTTCGGCCTCCATGACCTTTCGTCTCTATGTACAAGGAAGCCTCGCGACGATGGTCAGCTGGCAAAGGCACTTCAACATCCACAATCGACACGATCAATAAAGCCCGACAAAATTACTTGGAAAATCGAAGTTCCCATAGGGGAAGGCCCCATGTGGATTAGGACCATGGATTAGATTCCCCGTGCACTAGAGTTTGGGGCAAGGGATGTTCTGTAACACCCCCGACTCGATCAAGATATTGTTCGCTTTGGGCTTTCGACCCACACGAATTTAAATCTCGTCTTGAAAGGTAAAGTGGGTAGCTACAATAAGCCTATGACTCTCTTCGTATTTTACACATGTGAGACTATTCAATCAAATCATTTTGATCCTTAGACATCAAGTCGTTACAATCTTGCCCCTTAAAGGGCTCAATGTCGTCAATGGCCCGTGTTTTCCATATGGCTAAAGTGACCATGCAATGTTGGCTCTAATACCATTCTGTAATGCCTAAGAGTGTTCACGTGTCAGGTCCAACCTGACCCAATCCAACCAATTTTGGTCTGGTCGGGTTGATGGCCTCCCGAGTTGGGTCGATTGGTCGGGGGGTTATTCGACCACGCTTTTTTCTTTTAAAATTTTTTCTTCTTTATTTTAAATATATATACATATATATATTAAATATTTTATTTTAAATCATAAAAATAACATTTTATCTATTTGCTATTTGTTTCTATATTTTAAAGGATTTATTTTCATATTTTTAAAGTTTTTAATCATATAAAACCTCTAAATTAGATAAAAATAGTTTAATTAAAATATAAAAAATAAAAAATGATCAGGTCCTTGGGTTGGGTCGACTCGGGTTGGACTTTTTCAACCCGTAGAAGTCGGGTCCAACCCGACCCAACCCATCACAAATCGGTTTGGGTCAGGTCGAGTCATCAGGTTCATGGGTTGTCCCAACCCGATGAACACCCTTAATAACATCCTCATATCAATCATGATATTGTTCACTTTGGACTTTCGGACTGCACGGATTTAAAATGTGTCTTGAAAAATAAAGGAGATAGCTACATATAAGCTTATGATCATCTTTGTGTTTTGTCCATGTGAAATTATTCAATCAAATCATCTTAATCTAGGTTATTACATAGTCAATAGGATCGGGATGGGGGAGTGTCTTTGTCACGACCCCAATTTAACCCATGAGTTAAACCAGAGTTCGCGACTCATTATGAACGATCAAATAAAATTATGAAGAAATGTGGAAACATGATATAATTTACTCTTCTTTTTACAACATAAGAGTAAAAATATATATCATTAAATAAATTACACAATATGTGATCATTTCAGAGCAAACCGATACTCCTTAAGTCGTACATTTTATAAAATAAATTTATTTTCGTTACAATTTATTTTGACAAAAATAATAAACTCGACCAACTCTCTCGACATCCTAATAAAAGGACACGAGAATAACAACTCCCCTCAATACCTTTACATCGAAAGAGTTATCCCTGCTAAGATTATGAGCTCGCTCAATTCAAGAAGCTATACTGATCTAAAAAATATTAGAAATAACATTATGAGCAAAAATAGTTCAGTAAGTTGATAACTCATAGCCTATGTGTTACCAACTAATCAATTCGTAGTGACATAGAAAAACATGCAATAATCATAATAACAAAATAGGCATTTTCATATATTTGATAATTACGTATATAACATACTAATAAGAAATATCACACTCAACTTGCAGTCAATATCATATAAATCATATCAAACATATGTATGCAAATGCAACACTCTCATATGAATGCACGGATCACCAACTGGCCAGTGGTCGGTAGGTGGATTCTAGAGGTGGCTCCCATTGTGATCGACGATGTAGCACTTAGCTCCATTCTACCTCATCCCTTTTAGGAAACAATCATATAGCGATAGATGAATTCTAGAGGTGGCCCCTACGGATTCTAGAGGTGGCTCCCATCGCGACTCCCCACGATGTAGCACTTAGCTCCGTATGGCACTTAGCTTCAGTCTATCTCATCCCATATCTAGGGAACAGAAATGATGCATTGGATTCTAGATGTGGTTTCCATCGTGATCAGCGATGTAACACTTAGCTCCAACCATCATATATGCAGATGCAAATGGATGTCGATGCACGATTCATCATATAACAAACATCTCTTGAATATTAGAAGATGAATCATATCCAATACCATTTCAAAATGAACAAGACTACACTCATCGCAATCCATTCAGATCATATCACATAAACTTTCTATAATTGCATTTCTCGAAACCAATTCATAGAATTCCAAGACATATTCAATACATATAATAATTGATGTCACACCGAATTCAAAAGATGTGAAAACATAGAATAGGAGAAATCAACTTACCTATAAGGGCTAACAAAATCTTTTGCTTTCCCTTTTCACTACTTTACTCTTTTACTCCTATACAATAATAATAAGAACACATCACTTCTATGATCTGAATACGAACCTATCACACATGAAACATAATTAATTGAAATGGTGTATGAACCTTAAACATTTACTCTTATAACTTAAGTAACTATTAAACATAAGGATTGACCTAATATTATGACAGATTGTAGACATAGTAAAGAAAAATTCATATCTTCTGGTATACATAATCAAATGACGTCATTCCAATTTTCTTTACTTTTATATTACATAGACAATAATCTGTAAAAGTTTCATATCCTATTTCATTATGGTTTGCTCTCATGAAAATCAACATTCAACCCAACTTTTATGTTGTTTCTATGTTCTGACAGGTTGAGTCACTACTAGAAAAACGCTGATTACCGACGGTCTGGACCGTCGGTAATCAGTCTGAAAACCATCGGTAACGCAATTACCGATGGTTTTTCAGTCAGAATCGATCCGTCAAAAAAATGCTCATCGCAAATCAATTTGCGACGGTCGAAAAAAATTCGTCGAAAATATCGATGGTTCGAACTGTCGAAAAAGTCTCGGCGGTTCGAACCGTCTAAAGTTTCCGACGGTTGCAACCGCCGGAAAAGGCCGGCGGTTCGAACCATCGAAAGTTTTCGACGGTCGTAACTGTCGAAATTTTCGACGGTCTTCGAAACCGTCGATCTTTCGGCGGTCGCAACCGTCGCAAAGAATTTTTTAAATATAAAAAAACTTAGCGGCCGGATCGGGCCGCGGCCAACTCCGGCCGTGGCCAAATCCGGCCGCCAGGCGACGGATCCGGCTGGTGGGGGCCGAATCCGGCCGTCAGGCGACAGATCCGGCTGTTGAGGGCCGGATCCGGCCGCCAGGCGGTCGGCCGGATCCGCCGCATGGCGCCAGATCCGGCCGCCGGCGCCGGATCCGGGCTGCCCATGCTTGATCCGGGCCGCCCACGCCCGATCCGGGCCGCCCACACCCGATCCGGGCCACCCACACCCGATCTGAGCCACTGGGGGCTGGATCCGAGCTGCCGGCGCCCGATCCGGGCCGCTGGGGGCCGGATCTGGCCGCCCGGCGGCCAATCCTGCCGCGAGAGGCCGGATCCGAACACTGATCGACCGCCAGCGGCGAGATCCGACCGACAGCGGCCTCTGGCCGGAGAGAGAGAGAGAGAGACACCGGTGCGGGAGAGGGTCGCCGGTGCGGGAGAGGGTCGCCGGCGCGAGAGGGTCACCGACGTTCGGTGCGGGAGAGGGTCGCCGGCACAGAAGGGTCACCGGCGTCTGGTGCGGGAGAGGGACGACCGGTGCTCGCAGGCCGGGAGAGAGAGAGATAGAAGAGGAGGGAGAGTTATATATAAGGGGAAAAGATGAGAGAAAGCGGGAAAAGGAAAAAAAGGCGGGATAATGAAATTTTAATTACCGACGGCTCCGACCATCGAAAATGTAAATATTAACTATTTTTAAAATTACCGACAGTTGTGACCGTCGAAAATATATTTAGTTATATATAATATTTATTTTGTATTTTATCGACGGTTTGAACCATCAATAAACGTTACCGACGGTCAAAACCGTCGGTAATTGTGACGGTTTGGGCCGTCGCTAGTTATATTAATAAAATACTCTTCATATGACATTATTACACATTTACCGACGGTTAAGACCGTCGGAAATTGCGGCGGATTTTGCGACGGATGGATATCCGTCGGAAATATAGACGTCCCTAATCGTCAAAAAATTAAATAATAATATAAAAAATATATAATTTAATTTTTTCATTTCTGATGATCATAACCGTCAGAAAATCTGTCGAAAAAATTAAATAATAATATAACAAATTACATTATTTATTTTTTTATATCCGACGATCGTGACCGTCGAAAAATCCGTCGGAAATTGCGACAGATGGATATCCGTCGGAAATATCGACGTTCCTAATCGTCAAAAAATTAAATAATAATATAAATAATTTTCGATGGTCATAACTGTCGCAAAATCCGTCGAAAATAAAATCGTCGAAAAATCCGTCGCAAATTGCGATAGATCTCGAACCGTCGGAAATTGCCCATCGGAAAATCGTGATTTTCTTGTAGTGAGTAACCTTACTTTTATGATTTATATAAAATAATAAGAGTTCCTTGTTGTGGTACTTTTAATTTTCCCAAATAGTAGCATCATAGGGTAAAACTCGTAAAATTACTTAAATTTATATCTATTTGTACTACACACAATAAATTTAACCAATACTAGCATAATCTGCCCTAAGCTCTATCCTGACAGACTGAGTAAGGCTCGGTAAACTATTTATAACTTTCGCTACACATCTAATTTTCTAGTGATTCAAATTGTAAATGAGACTTAACATCAATATGTATAACACCCTAAATTCTCAAATAATTACACGACATATTGGATTTAATACATAATTTACAAATTCGGATAGCAATTTCAGTGGACAGAGTGATAGTACCTTAATCCTGATGGCATAACATTCGATTCATAACTCCTATTAACATGATTTCAACTCTCATGTAAACTAGACTCGGAGAGTATTCTACATGTTAAATTTCATAATTTGTAAGGACGAATTGATACTAAAGAAAATCTTAGAAAAAACACCATCAGTCTAGGGTTAGAATCTTCACCTTTAATGATCTTCCTTTTCGAATTTCCTTCATCATCCATGAAAGGAGTCGTGGTCTGAAATTTTTTGTGTGTTTTCTAGAGAGAAGTATAAGACCATACGAATTTATTCAAATTTTTATCACTTGAATAGGTCCGTTGGAAAAATAGCCTAAGCATGAAGTGGCAAGCTGCTAGCTTGCTGGCAGCTTGCATGTCAAGAGTTGAAATTCTTGTCCAATTAAAATTTAACATTTAAAATTATTAATTTCATCCCTAATTAATATTAAGTATTATAATATAATCCATGTAATTTATTCACATATTTATATATTAATTTTTATTACACATATATATTTTCATATGCCACTTGGCGACATTTGATTGGTCCATTAGAGTTAAATTCAAACTTAACAAATCACATGCATAGTTAACCATAAGAGAATATGCTTTATCATAATATGATTATTAATCATACTTTAGTACTTTAATTAAATTTTATAAATTCTTATTATATCACTACGTGACATGACAACATATACTACACCACATATATTCAATTGATTATAGTCATATAATCTAGAATCCAATATGAATTAGTTCATGCATATTACAGTCTCCCACCCTGAAAAGGGTTGGGTGCCATATCTGCCATATCTAGGAAAGACATCAATCATTTCCATATCACCTAACTATTAGCACTTGATCTAACTTTTTTTTTATTCTTTACTTTTTTAAAAAGTTTCTACACCCAAACATCATAATGTAAATTTACTAATGAATTTTTCACACATAGTAACACACTTTTTAAGAAGTACACGGGTTGTAAAAAAAAGAAAGAATGGTGGAGATAAAATAAAGGATGATATAGAAAGTTGGGATATTGAGGATGAAGAGAGAACAGAAAGAGAAAAGACGAACTAGAATGAAATAAATCATTAAAATGAATAAAAAAGAAGACCATGAAAGAAAAAAATGGACAGGAAAAAAATTAAGAAATACTTGGAAATGAGGGAATTATAAAATGAATATTTGAGCATTGTAAAAAAATTGAAATGGGTTTTAAGTATAAAAATGAAGTAGCTTTAAAAGATACTATTTTTTATAAAAGAAGTTTGGTCATCAATTTTAATAACAATTTGACTATTCAGGAGGTTGCCCACTCTCTCAATTCTTGTGGGCAAAAGCATATGATCATCAAAGCTGACATGGTTAAGGCTTTTGACCAGGTGTCATGGGATGCAATCCACCACGCCTTATCAACATGAACTTTCCCGCCACTTTCATCAACTTGATCATGACATGCGTCACCTCCCCCATTTTCCATTGTGTTATAAACGGAACCAAGTCTCAGACCTTCAAGAGCCATATGGGCGTCCGGCAGGGGGATCCCCTCTCCCCATATTTATTTGTCATAATTACTTAGATATTATCCTCCCTACTGAATCATCAATTCCTTCTAGACAAAATTCAACCTTTTAAATTGAACAATTTCTCATACAGTCACCTTCTTTATGCAGATGACCTCATTATCATGGCTGCTGCAAATACTAGAAATTGCAAGAACATTATAAATATTCTCATGCACTATTACTCTCTAACCAACCAGCTCATTAACCTCGATAAGTCGCAGGTCTTCCTCCCTTCCAAGTTGTGTCTTCATCGGCGCCAATCCATTAAAAACGCTCTTGGTATCAGTGTTGGTACTTTTCCATTTACTTACTTGGGTGTGCCTATTTCTTTTAGATAGGTTCCTCGAAATCAGCATGTGCTCATCGATAAGGTAACAAACAAACTCTCGGGATGGAAAGGTAAATTACTAAATCAAGCTAGCAGGGTAACTTTGATAAATTCGGTGCTTAATGCCTTACATGTGCATGTGTTTGCTTCTACATATATTTCCGGCTCCACTGTGGATACACTCGAAAAATTCTCGCAAATTTCTTTGGTCTTCCTTGCAAAATGGCAATGGACTTCATCTAATTAGTTGGCATACCGTCCAACTCGCCGTCACGGCTGGCGGTCTGGGTATTAGAAACATGAAAACAATTAAAACTTCTCTCATGGCTAAAAAGTGTTTGAAATTTTAAACGGCTCGAATTCTTTATGGTCAAAACTTATCACCGACAAATATGGTAGTATTCACCCGTGGACACCACCTGCTTATCATCGCACTCCAGCTAGGTGCTGGAAAACTATGCTTAATTGTTTAAATGATATCCGGCTAGGAAATTAAAAACACATTGGAAATGGATGTACTACCTCTATCATGCAGGATCCCTGGATCTTCACTGTGCCGCTCCATTTCATGCCTACTTATGTAAATGTTAACGCGATTACGCAAGACTTAATGGTCTCCGCACTCATTCTTAATCATGCATGGAATACACCACTTATATCTAATCTATTCGGCCCCGCTTTGGTTTCACGCATTACTGAGTTATGTCTACCCCTCTTTGCCGATGATGACCGGTGGATCTGGTGCATGAACCCTTTTGATCATGCCTCCACCTCAAGTACTTATAAAGTCTTATGCGGCAGGGTAACTCCACAACCCCAGCTTGGTGAGCAGTCTTGGACTACTATTTGGAGTCTCATCGTTTCGCAAAAAATTAAACTATTTGTCTGGAAATTTTTACATAAGTGCCTTCCTACTCTTGACCTTCTTACTCATTTTAACTCTACGATCAACCCGGTTTGCACCTTGTGCAGAGCTTTCGCCGAGACCACAATTCACTTATTTTTTGAATGCTCCTTTGCTTGTAATATCTGGTGACTGTTTTCTCATAATATTTCATATCAATTCTCTATGCATGACTCCTGGGCCGCTGGGAGTTGGATCGAGGAGGGGAGTGATCTGGAGCCTTGCTCAAGATCCTATCTGAGATCACTTCTAGCTTTCACTCTTTGACACATCTGGATTTCGCAGAACGATGCACACTTTTAGTTCAAGATTGTTACTGCTTCGATTGTGTGGGAGAGGGCCCTTGCAAGTCATAATGAATATGCTAATACCAATTGGTCTGAGGCACGCATGGCATGAAACACCTCCCCTCGTGACCCGCCCTGGGTCCTGTGTACGCTGGGATGGGTTAGCCTCAACTCGGACGGATCCTACGCTACATTTGCGTGCTTTGGGGGTGTGGGATTCATCATCCGCTCTACTAACGGCAAGCTTCTTTTTGCAGGTGCGATGAGGCATTAGGGGCACTCTATTCTGGCGATGGAGGCTCTCGCGCTCTTGGATGGGATCAAGCATTGTGTGCGGTTGGGCTACCGATCGGTGGACTACGGCATTGATTCTGAGCTCCTCGTGCATATTATTAACAAAGATTCTCCATGTCCATGGCGTATACAAAACATTATACAGTGCATCTGACATCACGCGTCATCACTAGCTGGATTCAAATGCAAACACATATATCTAAATTTAATCAGGCTGCTAATTTTTTAGCTCATCTGGGCAGATATCTTGTCTCGGATCTTTTTTGGGAGGACGACCCTCTTGTGGGTCTCCTCAGAATTTTGTACCATGACTATCCCCCCTTAATCAATAGTTAAAGCTCTTCATTTTTAAAAAAATAACAATTTGACACATGATTCACTTGTCTTGCATGCAAAGATAGGTTTGAAATCTGTCCAAGATTTTTTATGAGAGGTAATTTAATATCTCGATAAAAAAAATAATAGATTAAGATATTAAAAGGAGAATTTATTAATGATTAACAGTATGGTTATAGAAGATAAAGAAAGATAAGGAAATATAAATTCTATTGGTAGTAGAAATCATAATCAAATTAGATTTATGGGTTCAATTTAAATTGAAATTTAAAGATAAGTTTAATGGATAAAGGACTTTTAATAATATGTTATTAAAAAATTTATGGTTATAAATATTTCAATCGATAAAATATTTTTTAATTATTCTAATTTAAATTTTATTTGACAAATTAATATTATATTAATTAATCCTAAAAATTAAAGAAAAAATAAAACAATAAGAAGATAAGATAAAATAATATTTTGATTGAGATAAATTATGGATTGAAATTAATAGTAAAACAAGAATTTGGTTGAGATTGAGATTAAGAGAAGAATTAAACATTGAATTCATAATTAATTAATAAGGGATAAGATATTAATTAAGTTGGAAAGATCAAGATCAATTTAGAACCAATTGGGAGGCCCAATTAGAATCAAATTCCACTTAAAAGCCTGTAAATAGGATCCCAAAGTGTGGAGCTTCTTCTCACTCACAAGAGTTTCAATTATGCATAAAAGCCACCATCTCCCCCCTTCGTGTCAATGCAAACTGAGGCATGGAAATCTATAGGGATGGATCAACTTGAAGCTATGACATTAAAGATTACAGAAGTCTCATGCAATCCAAAGTGGCATCACAAGACGATGATGAGGCAAAGTTCATTCATGTAGAAAATAGAATATGGATCCATAGTTGATTTTCCAACCAACTTAAGATATGTAAGAGAATCCTTATATGGATGATTTTCATTAGTATAGACCCTTAGATTCAAGTTCTATACGTTGAGAATAGCTTCACGCAATTATAGATCGAATTGCAAAGATCACATAGAATACAAAGTCAAAAATCGTGTCGAAAATGCAATTATGTGAGGAAATACAAAATAAGGTATGGGTTCTATAGTGCTCGACTAGAGTTTCATTGAATCAGGATTTGGAAAAGAATATTAATTTTAAGAATTAAATAAATATAAAAATTAAATATTTACTAGAGATAATAAAGTTTGAAAAGAAATAAAAGTATAGTTACATATGATAGGAAAGGAAGAAACCATAATTCCCAATTAGATTAGAAATTGAGATTAAAATAATATTAGGAATTCAAATTTAAATCTGGATAAAAATGTAAGTTTAAGTTATAAAAGATTCCCAGTAGGATTTCAATTAAGAGTTTTAAGTTGAGTTATTCGATTCACTGGATTGACCCGACCCTATCATCAAGAAGAGTTTTTACCATGCTCTTCAAGTTTCGCTGGATTGATACTGAAGAAAAAAAAAAGCTTAAGATGTAGCGCTTCAAATTTTGACCATGCCACGTGATCATTTGACCCTTTTGTCAATCATGATGGTGAATAAGAGGCACATTTGTGAAATACATTATAAAATAAATATTACATATCTAAATATAAGTGCACATTGCTGAAATAACATAGTGCATATATGTGAAAACTTCATAGTTTCAATTGCATAACATCTTCGTCATTATCCCAAGTACAACGCCTAATAACATCCCAAGTTGGAACTTAAATACAATAGAATGATAATAAATAGGCCATCTATCTATGTGTACATGTCACCCGAGCATCACACTTCCCACACACATTAGCCAATCATATAGGAGATCGATCAACTTTCTACGGGAATCAATATAAGGGAGGAAACTCTCCCGTTGACACAAAGCAGTGTGAGGATATCATAAATCATGAAAAATATCCTTTAAGCACATATATGAATAGACAAATCATAAATATTTCATGTCCACAGAAAACAACTTATAATACAATCAATGAAATGAAATTCATACCATATGATCATGAGACTTTTAGATCTAAATGTTATAGAAAAATGATATAAGGATCAATCTTTGACCATGAT
Organism: Pontederia crassipes; assembly: GCA_030549335.1. Taxonomy (NCBI): domain Eukaryota; kingdom Viridiplantae; phylum Streptophyta; class Magnoliopsida; order Commelinales; family Pontederiaceae; genus Pontederia; species Pontederia crassipes. The sequence goes on along the minus strand of CM060189.1, from coordinate 60,610,302 downwards.
GAGAAGATCATATCTTAAATAATTCATAAGGATTATGTGATGGTTCATCTTTCATTTAGAAAGAAATCACCATGATGAGAAGAACACATCTTAAATCATTCATGAAGATCATATGATGATTCGTCTTTCACCTGGAAAGAATTCAATCGTTTGAGAGTCATCTTTCATATAGAAAAAAATATAAGTTCATCATTGTTTCACATTCATCTTCTTTAGGATATAGTCCTTTCATCATCAATGTCATTCATCTTTTATCATTTCTTTCATATTTTCTTTTCATCATGCATATAGTTGGAAGAGCTTTCCATTTTAGAGTGTCGTGCAAAAGCAATAATGTCTACTACCTATGTCACCATAGTCAATGGGGATTAGTTCCATTGATGATGTGCCTTATAATAAGGGAAAGATGCATCTCTTCTTGATCGGTATCATTTTCGTTATTTAGGGTGGAGTGGCCCCACACTATAGGAATAGTGGCTTGTGGTGTTTCGTCTTCACACAGCAACATAGCTTCATTGTTTTGCCTTCAATTCAGTACTTGTCCCTCCATCATCATCATTATATATTTAATTATCCTATCATATGTAGGCAATAGCAATCCTCCTTTTCATTTTTTTATCTTTCTTAGCTATTGTTCTATATTTTGATTGCAACGGACCCAAATCAAATCATATGAGAGCAATGGATAGTCCAATCTATCATGTATATCGATATGAAGATAAAAAAAAATTAATATAACGATCAATCGGTTTGATATGGCACATAAGTTACATTACTTATCATCATTATCATTTTATCAATCCAATGAAGAAATGTGGGAGCAAAGAGGAGCTCCAATCATCGTTATACATTATTATAAAGAGTTTATAATCAAATGGAATTTATTTGATTTGAATTGAATTTAGAATTTCGATAATCCATTCTCTCTGTCAAACGTTCAAATGTCCACAAGGTTGAGTGTTGATGCGATCATTAAGAGATTTTGGACATCTGAAAGATCAGGCAAACATTCGATCTCAATATCGTCATTTGGTCGTTCCAAGGCCTATTGTGATTCAGATACCCGAAGGGTCAATCCTCTGGTCATTAGAAGCTTCTAGTTGTCCTAAGGATTAGGAAAATGTCTAATCTCAATATTGTTATTCCATCATTACAAGGCCTATTGTCACTCGAACGCCCGAAGGATCGAGCAAACATTTGATCTTACTTGGACAAAAAGTATTGAGTTCTCTTCCTTGAGTTTTGGACATCCGAAAAGTCAAACGATCATCCAATCTATCCAAATAATAACTTATTTATCTTTGTTCATGATTACCGATCACTAATTATGGGGTTCCAGTTGACCAAAATGATAATATCATTTCATACTTTCATTTTCATATTAATATCATAAGTTCTTATAGGAATATTCCTCAAATTCACTTCACAACAAGTACATGGTCATCATAGAGATTAATCTAAGCATACATCAGTCTCCTTATGAGTAATCATGTACACAATGTCTTAGTCATCAACTAAGCTTACTTAGTTCATCTCCTTTGTCATTTTCATATCAATATCATGGTTTCATAACACAAACATTGCATTGTTTCAATTTTCAACAATCATATAATCATAAGCAAGAATAATATATGCATGTAACATGTTTTTCTTATGGATAATCATATGAATAACATTCTAGTCATCAAATGAGCCCTCTTAAAGTTCATTTCCATGAATCGAATAGTTAGCATCTAAAGCTAAAACTATAACATTCATTTTCAATTCTAAACATTCTTAAAAGTCACCAAACATGTCATCAATCATAGATCATAATCAAAATAATTGTAGGCATGAATTTCAACATATGAATCATACTAAAGCAATCTTTTAAGGTTTGGACTTCCATTTTTTATAAGAAGTACTCAAAGATAATTATCTACCAAAGTACTAGCATGAATCTTAGACCAATATAATCCTTAAAATATGCATAACTCTAATAAAGGCGTACCCCATGACTTAGATCCCATTAAAAACATATCTTTCATCACCTTTTCAAACTTTCTTCAAGTTCCAACTAGTTTTGGTTATCCCTTTCGATTCCTTCTGCAATCTTTTGGTTCTCAACACCTTCAAGATCTTCTATTGGTCCTCTTTTGTAATCCACTTCGAGAAAGAAGAAGGAGAAACAATGGAGGAATGAGAAGGTGTGAATATGGAAGGAAAAAAAGAAGAATTAGAGAATAAATAAAAAAATAAAATAAAATAAGATAAGTTGGATTTTTTTGTAATCCACATCAAGGAAGAATAAGAAGAAACAATGGAGGAATGAAAAGGTGTGAAGGTGGAAGGAAAAAAAAAGAATGAGAGAAGAAATAAAAATTAAAATAAAAGAGGATAAGGTAGATTTGTGTATTTCAAACTTCCAAGAGATATGATACGAAGGGCATAACACACCGAATTTTCACAAAAAAATTAAAACTTTTATTTATTGTTGGCGTCGGACTATCGAGCGACCGAAACCCTTTCGTGCATCCGAAATGCAACGGGCTAAAAATTGTCGGAAGATCAATTGATTCTCTTTCCATCATAACTTCACCATAATTGTTGGATTTTGTAACTCCTCACCAAATCTCTAAAGATCAAGAGATGAAACCTCCAGAAATTTAACACCATAAAATCCCATTATTCTCACTCCTCTTCGTCTTCTTCGTCGTTTTCTCACTCAACTTTTTGACATGTTCTTGCTCCATGGTTGATCCCGACTAGAGGGCAACAAGGCGACTCCGACAAATTTGTCAGGCACGAGCGATGTAGGAGGGTGAGGGGGAAGAAGCTAGAACCAATCTAGCAAGCAGGAATCGAGACTCGATCAAAATAGGTATGTTATTCGGGATCTGGGCCATGGGGTGTTTTTCTGAGATAAATGCATGTTTAAGGACGTATTTAGATATAGGATTCATGTAATATAGTTAGATGTCATACCACATGATTTGTTCACGAGGTTTCAATTTGAGTCTATTGATTCTATGCCATAGTCGATTGATAAAAATTGTTGATGTGATATATTTTGGTGTTATGAATGATATGGTCGAATCATGTATGTCTAGTAGTTAAATGATAGATTATGTTATTTAATATATTTGATGATCTCTGCTATCAAGATTGAAGTTATGTTTATCGTTAATAGATCTTCTTTCATGCATAAGTGTAGTAAACGCAAATCTAATGTCATGTAAGAGTATGTGACGAAAATGATCTGATCGTTATAGAAATTATATCTAGATTTGCCTTTGGATTATTATTGATGTTAGGAATCGTAGTAAAATGTATAGATCGATGTTTATAATTGAAAACCTGATTGAAAATGTAAGGACTCCGCAATGACCTGTGACCTGCCGATCTGAAATGGACAATCGAGACCCCTTTTCGGCATTTGAATCACCTCGACAATAGTATAATGACTACTGGATCGAATGTCCTAAACTATATCAGATGATCAATCTGGAGTCTGGACTAGGATGGAAATCCGAAACTCCTTCGGACGATTGAATTGGAAAATGTCGAGACTAAAAAATGACGACGATAACTAGTTGGTCAACAGAAATCATTTTGGGTAACCGATTTGGAATATTGAGCCAGAAAAGCTTTCAACGGCGGATGGAGAAACCATCCCCGATTGACCGAGGAAGATAGAACTAGCTCCAGTAGACAACTAGTCAAGTTTTGAACGATTGAAACCCTCGATCGAAAGAGACCAAAGACTTCCTTACACTATAGGGATGTTCGATCGACCGATTTGTATACATACTTGGAATGATAGGAAGATGAACTCAGATTGGATGATCGCATCATTTTTTTGTCGATTGATGAACACTGACAAAACGGGAGTCCAAACCTCTTTCAGATGACCATTGAAGGCTCACTCAACTGATGACCGCTCGACCTTTTAGGCATCCGATCTATGGACAGAAAGAATACAACCTTAACCTAAACCACCTAATTTGACAAATTTTTGTCCACTTGATCGATATCGGTTGATATGAACTTAAAGATGATTCGGAGTCACCTTTACTTCGAATCATGTGTACTATTCTCATGTTTTGATGATAACAAACAAAATTGATCGAAAAATTGTACTAATAAGTTTGTTAAGTGATGCTCATACAGGGATAAGATTTAACAGTAAAGAAGTCGATGAAGAACCGACATCATTCATGCAATTGAACTAAAGACCGGTCGAAGGACCGCTCGACTGGACGTATGACCGATTTAATTAGAGGATTGAAGACAACTAACCGGTCGAAGGATCGATCGATCGGACGTACATCTGAAATAAATAGAAAGTTAAAACAGTTGAAGATAAGTAAAGAATCTTATGGGCATAGCTGCCTTTTGGCAAAAAGTTAAGCAATGGATGATAATACCCTCAAAAGTGAGGTAGTTTGAAGGACAATTTTGTCTTTTGGAAATCTATTTTTATTTTTCCCTAATGTAGGATCGAAAGCACCAAAGATGGGTGAATTGGTGTATACAAATATTTTCATGAAATCAATTTTGAAAAATCAATAAAATCGATCATAAGAAATAACGATAAAGAGTAAGTGAGAGATAAGGAGCGAACAAAAAGAGGTACGATGTGTTGACGAGGTTCAGCCCCAACTTTTTGACCTACATCCCCGCTTCGACTTTTCATCCTCGAGACCATTGGAGATCCACTATTTTTCTTTTTTCTTGTAGGGAGAGAACAACCCTCTTTACACCACATGTCATCTTCTCCGCTCAAGAGGCAAGGCACACACCTTCTTACAAAGAGTTCTCAACTTCACTAGATCAGAATGCAATTATTCTCTCTAACTCTCTTCTTTTACAAAATATGCTCACCCAGAGAAAAGGATGAATTTGCAACTTTGGGCTTAAGAACTTGAAAGGATCTTCCTTCAGGCTTTGGCACTCCTTTTATAGGTTTCTACATGTGTTTATTTTGTCTAAGAAATCTTGCATAATCTTCTCCTAAAAAAATAGTCATTATTGTTAGTCGGTGACCGGTCGACTGCATTAATGGGCGATCGACCGGTCAATATGATCGTTGCGTATTTCCCTCTATTGCATCGGCTAATTGGTCGACCGGTCCATCGATCGGTTCCTCAACTGTCATGGTCTCTATATTTTTGGAATTCATCTTTTGCGCTGATCGATTGACCAGCCTATCGACCGGTTACTCGACCATCATAGTCTCGTCATTTCTTGAACTAGTCTTTGAGTTGATCGGTCGATCGGATCATCGACGGATCATCGATCGTCATAGTCTCGATATTTCTTGAGCTTGCTGTTCTATTGGTCGGTCGACTGGTGTCACGACCGAAGTCTCGACATTTTTGCCGCTTGATATCAATTGACCGATCGACATGGCCAGTCAACCAATCAATCGATCGGTCGTATACAAATTTTTTATTTTGTCGTTTAACTTAGCGATGTCTTCTACAAATGGAGTCATATCAATCTTACATCTGCATTGTCAACACTTGAGTATAGATTAGTAATTTTTATGTCAAATTCAATTTGTTATCATCAAAATATAGGACTCAACAATCTTCTCTTTTTTATAATAGCAAACTAATTGGACGATAAAGAGAAAATTTGAATTATAAGTATAGAGAGTAAGTAGTAAGCAAACTCCCCTACATTCATGCATATTTCACAAAATGAATATGAAATCAAAAGTTAACACATCCATCATGAAACAAAGGTTATCACAATATATCCATAGTCAACATATCCATCATGAAACAATGGTTATCACAATATATCCATAGTCAACATATCCATCATGTGTTCATACACTAACAAGTATGACTATAGTCACTACAAAATTGTGAATGATACTAGCGCAAATACATAGCAACTAAGGATCGTGGCAACTAAGAAACTAAGACTACATAGCATCGTCCCAAAACTTCTCCCTCTTTTGACATCATCAAAGAGGGAGGCAATCAATCTAGAACTATCATCATCACGAACTACGGGAGGAATGAATCCTTGGGATGCATTTTTTAGTAAGTCTGCAGAGAACCAACAAGATATCGTGAGTCGCGCTCCATCCATCGAATGCGACGATCCATATAGGTCACTGGACGGCCTATGGCATCCACCTGCTGTGAAAAAACATTGAAGTCGTAGACGCCAAAGGAAGCCGAATCTGCATCCTAGGAAGATCCAATATGCTCAGTGGGTGCCGAAACCAGAGGGGATCTAGAGCCAGCCTTCAGTACGCCCTGAGTATCCATCGGCACTAGCTCTCCATCAGTGTCATCATCTCCATCATCAATATCCAATCTAAGATGCTTTTGGTGCAAAGTCGAATTCGATGTCCGTGTCAAATGTACTCCTCTCCCGCATAGGAATGTCAACAACGAAATGAAGTAAAATCCTAGTGATCCAAATGCCAAAATATAGGTGGTAACGACCACGGGCACTGGAGGAAACCTTCTGGAATATATAGTCCATGTGATAAAAAAATGTAGTGGCTAAAATGAAGAATTGGTGTAAACCAAAAATATTAATTTTACGAAAATCATCGCGGAAGTTTAAAATCGATTCGTTAATATATAAACCAACACAATAGCAATTAAAGCACGTGCATAATAAAGTAGAAAGGAGAGGGAGAGAAAAAGATAAATGCAAGATGCACGGTGGTTTATTGACGAGGTTCGGCCACACTTTGGTTACGTCTCCACTCCGACTTCTCGACCTCGAGACTATCGGAGATTCCACTAACACCCTTTATAACTTTTATCTTTTCTCATTTTCAAGAGTTAAGGCACACATCTTTCACTCATAGGCTTTCGCTCGTCTTTTCTTCGCTCAAGAGGTAAGACACAACCTCTTTTCACTCAGGAGCTAAACAACTATTAAAGTATCATAAGAACACTTCACAATCTCTCTTTTATAATTTGGAACCTCATACAAGAGTAAGAGAGAAAGAAATGAAAGATTTGCAACTTGGAGTTCAAATGGATTTCTCAAATGTTATTCCCACTTTTTATTGGAAGTCTTAATCATTTCCACACATTTTGGTCCTCTTTTATAGCCTTCTTAACTCCATTTAGCTGTTGTGTCTTCTTGTTTCCTAATTTTGGGACCAAAATATGATCGCTATGGTGCATTCTGCGTGCTGTCCAGTCGACCGCTCTGCCCCACTGATTGATCATTGCATCTATTCGTTCAAAAATATGACTGTTGGTGAATTATGTACTGCCCAGTCGACCGTCATGGTCTCGACATTTTTCTGCATGATTTTTGCATTTTCTGCACTAATCGGTTGACTGATCCTTCGACAGCCAGATCGATCGTCCTGCACTTGTATTTTATCCTTTCAAAGGTATTAGATTTTTCTCCTTTCACTTGTAGCTTGATTATTTCCATAAAATTTGTGTCCACACTCCTTCACATTCATTTTTTATTTTCTTTCTATGTCACAAGATAATAATTAAGATTAGTGACAATAAATGAGTCTAAAAAAAATTCAAAGTTTAGTCTTTTACATGTTCCCTCTTTCTTAAAATGATAGTTGCTATTTCAAATTATGAATGAGAGAAATAATTCTCATGACATGATAATTTCAAATCTGAGATAATAAGATTCATGTCAAAATATTTCACAAAGATGAACATATAAATCAATTTTGATAGGAGATGTATATGACAAGTTGAAAATGATCTCCTTAGTAATATGCTTCATTTCAAAACATGTGCACAAGCATAGAGTTTATCGATTAAATGTCTTATAAAATAATTTCCAAATGACATACTAATATGATCAATCATCTTATTCCAAATCATAATGTGCATGTATAAATGATATAGTGTACCAAGTCAAAATTCATAATAAGTTCATGCACATAAAGCTCATAACGCAAGAGTCATATAAAAATTATGCTGAACATATTTCTAAAGATGAAGTCTTCTCTATAGATAAACAAAAACTATTCAAATTTAGAAGACTTACAATTCATATTTCCATGTGTCTTTTCCTTTTGTCAAATTCAAACAATAATCATGATAATAAACATGGCAATGGATAAAAAATAGACATATAATTCTCTTTTTTTAACATGTGAACAACATCGATTTTGCAAGTATATTATCACAAGTCAAAATAAGATATTATGTATTAATTTCAAAATTCTCCACAAATTTACATTTCTAAATATTCGAAAGATATTCAATTCTTATATCAAAATCTTAAAAACATCAAGTGTCATCAACAAAAAGTGTGTGATAATCAAACTTCAACCAAACAAAGTCATTTATTATTTTTCACTCGTAAAAATATGATTATTTTATACTTCAAAATCATAACTATCATATAACTATATTGAATCATAAATATCAAGATGCAAAATACTACACAAGATTCATGTAAATCAATTATGAATGCTTAATGTTAAAATCAACATATTTTGAGTGTGAAGAATCATGAATACGAACTTTAGTATTTATATGAGTGTCCTTATTTTTCATAAATTTGATTTTCACATTGAATTAGTAAAATAGTCCAAAAATGTCAATTTATCAACCATTGACATATTTTTGTCAAACATATTTGGGTAAAATGAGCAATATAGACACTTTCAAAATTAGATGAGCAACAGAATTCTAGTATGCGCAAGAATCATAATCTTTTGTCAAATATTATATTTATGCATATATCATGATAATAAATTGACAAATTCAAAACATAAGTATGCATCATATCAAAATAAGTTTAAAATTTTATTTTCATATACCCAATACTTTTGCCGCAAACTTATAATATTCACCTTATTTCAACTTCATTTTTCTTTTTTTTTCCATGTGATGCAAACTTTTACCAAAAAGTGTGTGCCTTAACTTTACTTGAATCATTCTTTTACATTCCTTGTGAAGCAATCTACAAACAAAAATCATTTGCATTTTGGTACCCAAACTTTTTTGGGTCCAACATGATTATTTTTTGTTCCTTTAGGAATCCACATCAAATTTCATGCCCATATTAATACATTTTTTTTTAATTTTCCTTTCAAATGGACAATGACCACGAGCATTATAGCAATGACATTTAATATATTATCTAACAAAATTATTATGATTATGTTCATGTTCAAATTTCAAAATATTACTATGGTCATATGAGTCTTTGACACTAAAAGAATAATCATAAAGATGTTTATGCTTGAAATGATGATAATTAGCGTCATGCTTGTATTTCAACGAAGAATAGGAATATTTCAAGTAATGCCCTTTGTGTTTTTAACATTTTTCTTCAAACTCATTTTCTTTCTATATTCAATAGATTTTGCAAAAGTTTTAATAGGTTTTTTACTCCCATTGTTTTTCATATGTATAGAGAATTTATTATCTAAATCATTTTGCCATTTTTTTTTCAAAATTCTACTTTCATTCATACATGTATTATTTTCTTTTCCTAAAATTTCATTTTGAACTAAGCATGCATTTTTTTCAATTCTTAAATTTTCGAAAGTATTTTTCATAATATCAAAATCGTTCATTAAAGTGTGTCTTTTTTCATTCAAGTTTCAATTATACTCATTCATTAAAGATCTATTTTTATTTTTAAGGAAAAGATGCTTTTGAATAAGAGATGAAAATTTCTTATGAACATAAAAAACAATATCATCATCACTATCACTAGTAGAGCAATAAGATAAAGTTGATGTTACCTCATCGTTTGCACTCTTTGTCATTAAGCACAAAGCTTCATTGTTGGATGTCGTGTATGTATAATTATAATTTTCTTCATTGTCCGCATTCGATGTGCTCGTTTTATCGAAGTCGCTCCCTTCATAATTATCTAACAAAACTTGTCAAATCTCATGAGAAGTGAATAATTTATAAATAGGATTCTTGCCATAAGAATCTAAAGAAGAATAAAAAATATTTTTTGCATTGTAGTCAAGTTTTTCAATTGTCATTTGAAAATCATCATATTCAAATAAAGAAAGATCAATTGAAACATCATTTAAAATCTTCTTTGATTTTTCAAAATCATTTTCTATAACTTCCCACATATCAAAATCAATGGAACATAAATATGTCTTCATTCTAATTTTTCAACAAGTAAAAGAATAGTCTTGAAAATTCGGTGGATAAAAAATAGAAGATCCTTCTCCGAAAAATGGTGCCATGCTTTGAAAGATGGTTAAATTTAAAAAAAAAGAAATGAGAGCAACATACCAATTGTAAGATCGAAAGCACCAAAACGGGGGTGAATTGGTGTATAAAAATCTTTTCATGAAATCAAATTCGAAAAATCAATAAAATTGATCACAATCAAATAATGATAAAGAGTAAATGAGAGAAAATGTGTAAACAAAATGAGGCACGATGTGTTGAGGAGATTCAGCCCCAACTCTTTGGCCTACGTCCCCGCTCTGACTTCTCGATCTTGAGACCGTCGGAGATCCACAATATTTCTCTTTTCTTGTAGGGAGAGAACAACCCTGATTACACCACACACATTCTTCTCCAATCAAGAGGTAAGGCACACCTCTTCTTACAAAGACCTCTCAACTTCACTAGATCAAAATATAATGATTCCGTCTAACTCTCTTCTTTTACAAAATATGCTCACACTCATAACTTAAAAAAGAAATGGATGAATTTGCAACTTTTGGCTTAAGAACTTGAAAGGAGTTTTCGAGAGATTTTACTTGCTTGGATGATCTTTCTTCAGGCTTTGGCACTCCTTTTATAGGTTTATATAGTGTTTATTTCGTCTAAGAAATCTTGCATAATCTTCTCCTCAAAAAATAGTTGTTACTGTTCATTTCAGTAAGTGATCGATCGACCGCATTAATGGGCCAGTCAATCAGTTAATATGTCCGTTACGCATTTCCCTCTATTGTATCGGCTAATCAGTCAACCACTCATCGACCGATTTCTCGATCATCATGGTCTCGACATTTTTGAAATTCATCTTTTGCGTTGATCAGTCGACCGGATACTTGATAACTAGATGATCATACTAAAAGTCTGCTTGTTTTCCATGTTAATCCATGTGATATAAGCTCTGAATTCTTCATATTTTGGTGATTAAGCATAATTTATCTTCTCTGCATAATGTTGTCTTACATTTGCACATTTGAGCTAGATAATATACTGATTTAGTTCGTATTTTTCTAATTTTTATTTGAGTAATTGATGCTTGTTGTTCATGTTGTTGTAGCATCAAAATCAAGAACAAAAGACAAATATTTCTGCCGAAAAAGGAAGAGGGGACCACATGTAGCTGCCAAAAGCAATGAGAAACAAATCTCTTTTCAGAACAAAAGCAAAAAAGACCAGAGGACAAGTGGCAAAATCATAATGAATAGAAACTTCTGAAGATGATCAAATGATGATGATAATGACATATATAAAGCGGATGTTAAGGAGCAATGGGAGCATCTCCTCCTCTTCTGGCCATTTGGCTAGAGGGTGAGCTCTTGTTGTTGTTAGGTCAAAGTTTTAATGACATATAAAATTATATTTTGATGAAACAAACCTCAAAAGATTAAAGTTAAAATGCTGAAAAAGTTTAAGAAAAGAGATAACTTTATGCACGAACTTTGATTACATAATTGATTATGATATGATTAGATTTTGGATGAATGATAATTATCAAATTTGTAGATAATTTTGTTAGCTTTCCATAGTATCCAAGATCATCTAATTTGGATAACTGTGCAGAAAGGTATGATCAAAACAGTGTAGGTCGGTCAATATGCCGGCCTCCGAGTCAAATGAATAGTTACGGTCAAATTTGAAGGAGTAATTTGTGGAGCAAATTTTGGATGAATTTTCCACACACTGAAGACTATAAAAGGAGTACCAAAGCCAGAGGCAAAAGCACACATTCACAAATTGAAGAAAAACTTCAAGTTATCAAAGAAAATTTATTTCTTGAAGTTTTCATTCTATAGCTTTCTCTTATTTCTCTCTTCTCTTCTTATGAGCATAGAATTGTAAAAGAGAGAAACACTTTTATTAAAAGAACTAAGAGGACTCCTGTGTAAAAGAGGTTCAAAATCTTACCTCTTGAGCGAGAGAAATAGATTAGCTTCCTAGGAGGAAAGGTTGTCTTGCCTCTCGAAGCGGAGAAAAGGTGGTTGATATAAAGGGCTTTCTTCCTTGCCCCATTTTGGAACAAAGGAAGGGATTAGTGGAATCTCCGGCGGTCTCGAGGTAGAGAAGTCAGAGCGAGAACGTAGGCCAAAGTGTGGCCGAACCTCGTCAACAACCACCATGCCTTTGAGTTTGATTTTCTCTCTCCCCCCCCCCCCCTCTCACATTGAGTTTGATATGATCTGAATTGCTTTATTTTAAAGGGTTTTAAAGAATCAATTTTGTGCTTCTGCGACGTGTTTTTATGAAATCGACATTTTCGATTGAACATCAATTCACCCCTCCCCCCCCCTCTTGGTGTCTTTTGGGATCTTACAATTGGTATCAGAGCGGGTTACTCTTGTTTTGATTTTTTTTAATCATCTTGTTTTATGATCTAATCGTCTTTAGGTCTAAATTTTTTTAAGATTCAATTATCTTATTTTAAGAATTAACCATCTTAAGAGTCATGGCATCAAGTGGACTTGTTTTCGTCAAAGGACAATCAATTAGTCGTCCTCCCCTCTTAAATGCATCAAATTTTTAATATTGGAAAATTAGGATTCAAGCATACATTTGTTCTATTGATATCGACATGTGTGACATAGTTGAAAAAGGTTATTATGTTCATGAAAAGTTACCTACTGATTCTAAAGAAAAAAAAGATTTTTTCAAAACTTGATTGGAAAGCCAAAAATATATTTTATTGTGCTTTGGATTCAACGGATTTCAATCGGATTTCTAATTGTGAAAGTGCAATCGAAATTTGGGAAAACTCATTACCTGTGATTTCTGAGAAATGAGTCAAGAACACTGAATTGGTTTTATGGTTCTAATCTTTCCATGCTGAGATCCATTTAAGTTTTGTTAATGTGAATCTCATATTGAATTGGCAACCGATAGGTTGATTTTAAATTTCCTTGTTGTTTAGAGATAAACTAAGAGCATTAGCATTAGTTTGTGAATCTGATTGTATTTATGCAATGAGCTGGAAGTTTCATAATAATCTAATATTAGTTGAAACTCTTGTTGAATCAACCTAACTAACATTCATATGAAAATATGATACTTAATTCTAACTTTAATGCACTATGAGAGCAATTTTTACAGGTTGAATCTGGTTTGATTATTACTGTTGAGTTGTTCTATCATCTATAGTAGAATATTAGATGAACCACATTGCTACATTATTTGTTAGATAATCTTATATCAATCACCCTAAAACACCAAAAAAATTAACTTAGTTTAGGATTAATTTAGATTAGCTAGTGAATCTTAAGTTTCAAATCACTATGAATACAACATTCAAGTCTACTACTTTGATCTGTGCACTTGCGGTTCAGTGAAGTGATGAGTTGTCCTCAGTTGGCCAACTAATGTGGCGACATTCTCTCCTCGCCACGTATGAGATCGTCTAACGTGGCACTGTCACCCCTCATCACATCAACAAATTATTAAAAAATAAATACAAAATAAAAATATAATAATAAAAGAATTTTAAAAAAGGAGGAGGTATGCCTAGACCTTGTTCAGTTTTTAGTTGTGCATAGTCTACGCCTAGATTTTGTTTAGTTTCATTTCTACATAGTCTACGATTAAATCTTAGTCTTTTGCATTTTGTGCTTAGAGTCCAATAAAGCAGCCAGTTAATCACACTCCTAAAATTCACATCATTACTCGACCATCATAGGCTCGTCATTTCTTGAACTGGACTTTGAGTTGATCGGTCGACCGATTTTACGACCGGATCATCGACCGTCATAGTCTCGACATTTTTTGAGCTTGCTTTTTTGTTTGTCAGTCGACCGATGTCAAAGACCGATCTATCGACCATCATACTCTCGACATTTTTGTCGCTTGATATCTATCGACCGATTAGCATGGCCGGTCGATCGACCAATCAACCAGTCATGTACATAATTTTTTATTTTATCATTTAACTTGATGATTTCTTCTACAAATGAAGTTGTATCAATCTTACACCTGCATTATCATCACTTGAGTATAGATTAGTAACTTTTATGTCCAATTCAATTTGTTATCATCAAAATATAGGATTCAACACCCAAGACCTTTCTTGGCATCAACCATCCTCACTTTCCCATTCCCCTCCTCACCCAGCTGGCTACAACAAGAGGAAGCCCTCCTCTCATGCCTCTCATTTCCCACCCCCACCCCACTCCCCTTCTCTCTTTTCCTATCTCGCTCACTCTCCACTCACGAGCAGCAGCATGCATGTAAGGGGGTTTTCCACCCTCACTCCATAGCAACAGCAGGGAGAGAAGAAGAAGGGGCTGGTGGAATCAAGGAAGAGAGGAGGAAAGAAGAAGAGAAGAAGGGGAAGAAGAAAGAAGAAAAAAGAAAGAGAAATTAGTCTTAGGGTTTTAACTTAAATCCTAAAGGTATATTTGAGGGGATCCACCCTAATCTTTCTCCCAATGCATTAATTATTGTTTGGATTGGGGTTTAGGAACAAGCATTGATTCCTACATGAAGAGATTTGGGCATTAGAAATAGTATGCATGATGCTTATTAAATGTTTGTGACAATGCTACATGAAAATCTTGATGTAGGACAATGATGCTTCTAATGATGATGCTATTGATGATAGTTACTATTCTAATGTATTTAGAATGTGTTGAGTGAATGTGAGGTTCTTATAATCAACTCATGTCTCCTAATTAGTACACATTTACCATTAATTGTAGAATAGATGATGTATCTTAATGCTACCATCATTTATGGTCCTCCAAGATGAAAGATGAATTGTTATGCATGTATTAATGGGTGAAAATCGAGCCCAAAAATAAGGGAAACTCCGCTAGTTTCCCCTGGCATGGTCATGAGATATATGGCACGGTCGTGACCCTCGAGCGGTCATGCATGTTGCCTTGGGTGTGACACGATCTCAGAGTTGGGCACGGTCATGATCCAATGCGACACGATCGTGACTTTCAAAGAGGCCACATCCGTGACCTTCACTATTTAATTTGGATGATGGATCGGTCGATCAGAGGTTCGACCGCCCCATAGGTGAAATGTCAATGTTTATTTTAGTCGATGAGTCGATCGATCGAGCTTAACCAACTAGAGGCATGGTCATTCAATGGCGTTGGCACGACCGTGACCAATCCAATTCCAAGAGGATTCATGTTTCGACACGATCGTGACACCATCCAACATGGTCGTGACCAAGTCGAATCCCGAATAATGACATTGGAATGGCCGTGGATGATATTCCTAAGCATCAGCATGGTCGTAACAATTCCTGGCACGGTTGTAACCAATGTAGTAAAGACTTATGATGTATTGATTGATTCACTTAGAAGAATTTGACGCAAGGATGACCTTAATTAGGATTAAAACATGCCACATGTATTGAATGATTGTATGTATTAATGAATGAAATTAAAAGAAGAATTGATGAATGTGTCTTATTATTGTCATCATATGAGAGGAACCAAGGGCGGGCATTAGCTAGCATGCACGTCATGTTCCTCGGGAGATAAAGACCCTCACCTAAGGGTGAGGGGTTCAATTTCCAACGAAGGGCAAGCCCTCACGAAGGGTTGAGGGTAACCGGTCTCCATTGGGACAAAGAGATCATGGCCTAGCTAGCCAAAATCGATGAGCCAAGATGGATTTCTCAATCAATGAGATAAGAAGCTATCTAATTAAAATGAAAGATGAAAATATAGGCATGGTCATCTGACATGACTATGACTATAATTGTATGACTTGAAACATAAAGATGATGATGATGATGATGATGTACACACATAAAAGGATGCGAATAAATATTCTGTTGTCATATGATGTTATGAATGAAGATGATAAATGCTAAGCAAGATAAATGAACAATATGACTTGACATATTGTAATGATGATAAAAAATGCAAGCACTTGAAGGAATGCTAAAGTATGACCTCATGTATTGTCATGTTACGAATGATGATGTTATGAGCAAGGTAAGTTCATGATATGCTTTCGCATAATATTTATGATGTTATATGATTATCTTATATTGTCTTGATGATTGTTCATATGTCATATAGTGTACATATTAGGGGTGTTCACGGGTCGAGTTCGACCCGGTCCGGGTGGGTCAGGTCGGGTCAAGCTACTCATGGGGGGCCAAATCCGACCCAACCTGATCCCGTTCGGGTCGGGTCGGGTGGTCAGGTTACTCGACCACCCAATTTTCCTTTTTTTTTTATTTTTTCTTACTAATTTTATATTTTTAAAATATAAAAATATTATTAAATATTTATTTTAAAGCAGAAAATAAGTTTTATAACTATTAAAATATTATTTCTGTATTTAAAACATTTTATTTTATTTTTTAAAATTTTTTAAAGCAAATATAGGCCTAGATTTAAATAAAAACTAGAAAAAATTTTTAAAAAATAAGAAAATCGGGTCATCGGGTCGGGTCGGGTCGACTCGGGTTGGAATTTTCCAATCCGTACCCAACCCGACCCATGGTCGGGTCGGGATCGGGCCGACCCGACCACAATCCGACCCGACCGGGTCGGGTCGGATCGTCGGGTTCACCGGGTCGACCCGCCCCGGTGAACACCCCTAGTGCATATGTAGCTCATAGCATGCATATGTTATATGTTTCCATTATAATACAATGCATATGCCATGATATGTAGACAACTTGTTATAGGATAGGTAGTATTGTAATTGTATTTTGGGATTTATTTCCTTAAGAAGGCTTCCGTTGGTATATTATGTTAAATATATCTATGGTATTATGTTTCCGCTATGACGTTTTATGTAATTTAGGTTCTAATCCAAAAAGAGCGCCACCTAGAGTTCGACCTCTAAATTGGGACCCAATCTTGGGGGCGTCACAATAAGAGGTCGGTCGTAGGATCGATCGGCTGAAAGAACAATCAAAATTAACATAGAATTCAAACAACATGAAAATCATATATCGGTCGATCGGCTCGACGCGAATGACTAGTATTTAAATCAAATCTTTTGATGATTCCCAATGGCCATATATCTTGAAGAACCTTATAAAAGACATCCAAAAGGCTGAAGAGAGAATCATCCAAGTGAGCACAAGCATCCAAACGTTCTTACAAAGTTGAAGATCAAGTTTTGTGATCATTTTCTTGAAAATCCTAGCTTCCATTCTCTTCATTGTTTAAAAATGGTGTGAGTACTTGTAAGACAGAGATTATTAAGAGAGCGGTTAAAAGTGTAATCTTGAAAGCTCCTGTGTGACAAGAGGTTTGCCTTACTTCTTGAACGAAGAAGGTGTTCTTAGTGTAACAAGGGCTTCCCTTTTCCTTTGACAAAAGAGAAAGATAGTGAAACTTCGACAGTCTCAATGTTGAGGAGTCAGAACGGGGACATAGATCAAAAAGTTGGGTCAAATTTAATCAACAAATCTTTATTTTCTCTCTCCACTATTTTATTTGCTTTGTGCATCAATCCCATTTACATTCTCACGAAGTTTTTCATAAGAAAAACTATTTGAAAAGGAATTTGAGATTTAGATTTATTTTTACACCAATTCACCCCCACCCCCACCCCTCTTGGTACCTTTCAATCCTACAATTGGTGTTCTAGCCAAGTTCTCTCTTGCGTTAAGATTTAAATATCTTCAAAAGTCATGGCATCAAATAATTTTGTTCTTAGTGAAGGGCAATCAACCAATCGCCCTCAAATTTTCAATGCATTAAATTTTTTTCATATTGGAAAATTAGAATGTAATCATTACTCATGAAGATATAAAGTAAAGAAATTTAGGTTAAATCTTCTAAATCGTCAATATGATTCTTTTAGAATGCTTGAAAATCAAACTACAAATAGTATGGTTGTTCGTTTTAATAATGTTGTGAATGACTTAGCTTCTTTGGATGAGCTGAGGACTAATGTTCCAAAGGTAAAAAAATTTCTCAGATCACTCTCTTCAAAATGGCACACGAAGAGAATCATGATTGAGTAAAATGATCTAAATAAATTGGATTTTGATTATGTCATAGGATCATTACTAACTTATGAGATATGATTGAATGAAGATGAGGAGGTAAATATGAAGAAGAAACAAGTGAAGATGAAGAGGATGTTGATGAAAGAAAATTGGCGCTTTATGCAAAAAAGCTGAACAAGTATTTGAGATTTGCCAACAAAGAAAGAAGGGTTAATCGTTTAGAAGCAATCAACAAGCAAAAATCAAATCATCTACTTTGAATGTAAAAAGATTGGACATTACAAAAATGAATGTCTAAATCTTGTGAAAAAGGATAGAGAGGTTGAATCCTCAAAGAAAAAGAAGAAGGTCATTCAAGTGACGTGGGATGAAAGTGAATAAGAAGAAAATAGTTCCTCTTCAAGTGATGAAGATGAAGTTTATTTTACCTTATGGCAGATGAGGAGGTATATTCTAATTCATCAAGTGACGAATTAAACACTTTTGATATGCATGAAGAATTTAGAAAGCTTATTCAAAAAATGCTTCAGTAAAAAAGAGACATGATAAGCTAATAGAATTTGAATATGTTAAAAATGAAAAGCATAATCATCATAACACTTGTAAGAAGTGCATATCACTGAACCATGAGAACATGGGCTTAAAGTTCTTAATTGATGAACTAAAAATGAAGAGTGAAAACTTAAATACATGTGTTAGTTCACAAAGAACTGAGATAGAAATACTAAATAAAAAGGTTAATGAATTAGAAGAAAAAGTTCAAAAATTTTCAAGTGGTAGAAAATGTTAGATGCAATGTTTAGTGGTTCTAGGATACCATCCAACAAGAAAGGTTTGTGTTACAATTCTTTTGAAAAAAAGGTATGATTCCATAATCCTATTTGTGAGAACTTCAAATATGCACAAATTAAATTTGACTTGCTTTCATTGTGGTGCATATGGTCATTGTTCTTTTGAATACAATATTAGATAACGTAAAAAATTTGAAATGAAGAAGGTTTGGATTCCTAAAAGAACTAATGCTAACCAAGATGGACCCAAACAAGTTTGGGTACCAAAAGATAAACCTTTGTGGCTACTTCTATCTTATAAGAAACATCAAGAAAGAAAAAAGAAAACAAATGGTATTTAGATAGAGATTGTTTAAGACACATGACTGGAGATGCATCAAACTTTGTAATCTTGGAAAAGAATAATGGAGGAATCAATGACAAAGTAAGAATACTTTATTTCTAATAATGATGCATAAGGAGAAGTTATTGGTATAGGTAACATTGGTAAAAATGACAAAATCGTTCATGAAAATGTATGACTAGTAGATAACTTGAAGCACAATTTAATTAATGTCAGTCAACTTTGTGACAAAAACTTCTTAGTAAAATTAGAAAAGGAAAAATGCCTAATACTTGAAGAAAATGAAAACTTTTTGCATGTTGGCTTTAGACATATATATATATATATATATATATATATATATATATATTGATGACTTAGAAAATGAAAAGTGTTTTAAGTATATTGCACGATGGCTCTACCTTGTGGCATAGAAGACTTGGTCATGTGAATTTTAAATTATTAAAGAATCTTTCTAAAAATGAATTAGTAAGAGGATTACCTAAGACAAAATTTGAGAAAGATGTTATGTGTGACTCTTGTCTTAAAGGGAAACAAACAAAAAAAATTAAATCCAAAGACTTCATTAGTACTAGTAGAAGCCTAGAACTATTGCATTTAGATTTGGTTGGTTCTATTGATGTCACAAGCTTAGGTGGAAAGAAATATATCTTTGTGCTTGTGGATGTTACTCTCGCTTTACATGGGCTATATTTATTCCACATAAATATGAAACCTTTCATACATTTTTTTAAATTTGCAAAAAGAGTACAAAACCAATTTGATCAAAAAATTTTAAAAGTTAGGAGTGATCATGGTGGAAAAATTGAAAATCATAAATTTGAAATCATTTTGTGAAGAAAATGGTTTTTTGCATAATTTTTCCGTACCTAGAACACATCAACAAAATTGAGTGATTGAAAGAAAAAAATAGAACTATACAAGAAATAGAAAGAACCATAAGCACTCTTCCAAAATATTTTTGGGCGGAAGTCGTAAACACCTCATGTTATGTACTAAATAAAATTTTGATAAGGTTTTTAACAAAGAAAACTTGTTTTAAGATCATTTATGGAAAAATATCAAATATTTTATATTTTAAGGTTTTTGGTTGCAAATGCTTTGTATTGAATAACAAAGACAAGTTAGAAAAATTTGATGCTAAGTGTGATAATGTTATTTTCCTTGGTTACTTTAGTACTACCAAAGTGTACAATAAAAAAACCCTTTTCGTTGAAGAATTCATGCATGTTAAGTTTAATGAAACTAATGATCTTATTTTGAGCAAGCATGTTAAAGAACGATGCAGAGGACATTGAAGTAACAAGTCAACTAGAGAAAGTTCAATTAAAATAATGCTCACTTCAGGAAGAAAAAGGAAATCAAATTGAAGAGCGACTAGAAGACTTTGAGTGCGACAAGGGATACCCAAAAATTGGAGGAATGCTTCATCACATCCAATTGAGCAATGTAATCAAAACTTGAAGTTCTTATAAAAACTTTTGTGTTTTTCATCTTTTCTCTCTCAAGTTGAACCCTCTTGCATAGATGACGCATTAAATGATCCAAATTGGATTAACGCTATGCACCAAGAGTTAAATAATGTTGAGAGAAATCAAGTTTGGAAACTTGTTGAAAGACCCATGTATAATGAACATGATGCGAAAAATATGTAACAACGTAATAGCTAGCAAGTGCACTAGTCGTATCAAGTAATATAATGAAAAGAGTAACGAGTGTCGAACCCACGAGAAAATATCTAAATTAACTCTATCCTAAAAATCTACTATGAGAAGAAAAGGGATTTGTGTTCAAAATAGAAATATAAAAGTTGCAAATAATTAATGTATTGACAATCAAAAGTAAATGATGAAGAGCTCGAAGGATTCTGAATGATCAGAAGTAAGGTCAACTCATGAAACAGAAAAGATTGAAAAAGACATTGAGATGTTAATTCTCAAGACGGATTAGGATTACGTGAAGTAACGATTTATGCGCTGATTAAATCGAACTATCTTAATTCCTGAATTTCAGAGATCTCTAACTATGAGTAGACCCCTAATCAATAGAAAACTAAGACGCATGAGATTGTAAATCCTAAGCTAACAATTATTCTCACTGGATATAATCTATTAGACCGCAGAAGTCGAGTATTACGTTGAATTACACGATTTATGTTATGATTGAGTTAACCTATAAGTTAAGATTTTATTTTCTAAAGAGTATGATGTTCTGAATTAAATCACTCCAAAGTTGGTTTGTAATCTAAACTCACCGCATGATGTTTTCAGAAAATAGGATGAAATAAGCAACAATCATAATCTTAAAGAACTAGCAATTTTATTAATTCAACACTAAACTGGTTCATGCAGTTTTCTAGAAACGAATATAAATCTCTATCTCATCTAAAACAATAAGAAAATGAAAATAAACAAGGAATAGAGCATCCATAATAAGAAGAAATCGGAGATTCTTGCTTTGGACAATTTCTAGAACGAACTAGGAGTCTTGACGCTAAGTTGCTCCTCCTTCTTCTCCAGCAATCTTCCTCAACTTGAATTGAATTCTTCTGCAATAGCCACAGTTCCCAGGGTCTCAAGCACCAATTTTCAAGTCTTTTGAAATCTTCTACTTATAGCTCCAAGGTTCCCAATGAGTTCTGATAAGTTGGGAGTCCAAAATTTATCCAAAGAATAATTTGTAGTTTAAATTCCTCTCAGACCCAAAAGTCTCATAATTTATCTTCAATACAGAGCTCTTATCATCAAACAAGTCTTCTAGAAGGATGGACACCTGTCCTGGCATCTTGATTTGATCAAAATCTATTCGGAAAATCGACGATCAGGAAAAATCAGCACTTCTAACGACTCGCACGGCCCCATTCAATTCTGACTCTAAGTTTTCATATCAACATTACGACCCGTAACGATGATATTACGGCTCGTAACTCGGGCAATTATGTATTTAACTTCTGTGTGTGTCGTGATAGTCTCCTTACGGTGCGTAAGTTGGGTCTGTGATTCGTGTCTTACGACCTATAATAAAGTCGACTTGTTCATTTGCGGGCGTAATTCGCGATAATTGATGTGTCCGCTGATATAACGGGTCGTTATATTCCTCTTATGACCCGTAATATTTCTGGCAAGATGTTACACCCTTTTGTATGCATCGTTAGGACTTCATGACACCCCGTAACATAGGTCTGCTGAATTTTCCTCTGATTCTGCGCCCTTAGATAAATGTTGCGGCTGATAACAAAAAGGGGTCAAACTTTGATACGGTTTGTAATTTCGGATGACGACCTATTAAAATTTTCTTCAGTAGAGATCTTCATTTTGTGAGAACCGTTACAAATGTGTTACGGTCCGTCATAAGATATATCTTCGTTGAATGACGTTTCTATTTGTACCGTGAAGATTCCATGACGACCCGCAATGATCTCATGAGGGATGAGTAACTCTATGTAATATCCGTGAATTGTCCCTAACAGTCCGTGTCTTCAATCTGCAAAGGCGTTAAACTATGCTTACGGCGTGGTATTCTTTATGTGAGGACCGTGAGCTGAGACTTGCGGGCCGTGAGAATTAACTGAAGGGGCGTTATATACCCATCTGAGATAGCCTATTTTCTACTTCTAAAATTGATTTCTTCATTCTTTTCTCTTTGGGTAATTTTCTTTGATAATTTACATCGAAATCAGAGATATTCCTGTAAAAATCACGCACACCTAGGTAGTTGGAGAGTTCAAGAAAATAATTAAATAAATGAAACAAAATTTATGCATGCCATGAGAAAATTACGAAAATAAATCTAAATGCAACTTAAATTAAATTGTGTAAAATGCATGCATCAGAACACTAAGAGATTCTTGCACTTGTACACAAGTTGACGATTGGAGATACAGAAATATCATGATTCAAGGCAAATGTATTGAAGTGATGGCGCACCATGTGATAACAAATTAACATTCTTGTGGAAATTGCTGTCCTTAGAGCAATTGTGTTCCAATCATATTGAAGTTCTAGAGACCTCATCATCATACAAATGAAAAAAAAATTAAGATTGACGGCTCATGCCATCTATATTGACCTTAAAAGTCTGCAATTGTATGAACTTTTGTCGATACAAAAAAGGGACCTCAGTTCCACTTTGCAAATGCTGAATCTTTACAATTTTGTTACGCCCCTATTGCCAGAACAGTAACTTTTCTGAATTCTGATTGATGATCCGTTGAAATTCTTGAATATATATTCTCTCCTGAATCCTGATCACTTAATAGAAATGATTCTCTCCAATCAGATTCTGACTAAAGGGATTTCAGCTATGTATTTCTGGCTCTTGCAAGTTGCAACTTTTCCATTCTTCCAAACACCACAAGGGGGATGATTCTTTTTATTTGTAATTCTTTGTCCACACAGGTACTGAGTATATAAGAGTCCCCAATGCAAAAGACGGAATTATGGTGGAGGTGACATAAACAATAGCTCGCCTGTTATACCCAGACTTCCACATGCCATAGACCTCAGCAGAAAAGGTACTTACAGTGCTCAGACACCCCAGGAAACCCAGCTGCAGTCCACTTACAATGATTGTGCATCTTTTCGTGTCGACCTAAATCATAGACAATGAAATTGATATGTCATAAAAGATAGAAAGAAGTGTGGTCTGCTATAAATGTGGTAATTCATTTTACTGAAAATATAAGCATTACTGTTGCACAAAACATAAGACATCTATGAGAACAAAGGCATCTCTTATATGGAACATGTGAGACATCCTCTATTGCTAAATTTCACTTAAGACAGATCAGAAAGGTCTATGTACAGCAAGATGGAAGTCTCTCTCCGAAATGAGGATTAGTTCTATCTTTATAGATTTTGTAGTAGAAACTTTTACATACTGCTTTACTGATGGTTGCAAGTGCTGCCATGATGCATGCAGCTGTGACATTGGCCAACCATGTCCCAATAGGCAGCCACTTCAGGCTGTGGTCTCTTCCTATACCTTGGCCGTTGAGGCTCGCCAGGCGCCACCAAATCCATACGCCTGGTGGCCCAGCAAAGAAGGCCAGCCAAAGGTTGCCACCTTTATCAAGATCATCCAATTTGCTTTTGAAGAAAAACCCGCTAAGGATCCATATCAAACACAGTATCAACAGCATTATTGTCATCGTGATTATTTGCTTATGATATGTGTTCACCCTCCAGAGTTGCCATTGGAGTCGTCTCCTCTTCGGACTATTGGCTAACCAATTCAAGATGGTTTTACGAAGAAAGCTTGCACATCCAATTCCCCAAGAAACAGCAGGCTGGAGAAGTGCTATGCCTATATGACCAGAAAGATGGAAAAGCCCGTAACCGAAACTAGTCGAGAAAGATTACAAAGAAACCTCAGCAAAAGCCTTCTCAATCTTTATCCTACCAAGTAAAATACCAGCAATGGCATGCACCCAATGACCCTTGGAAGACAATTCAAGAACTTCTTGGTTCCATCCACTGAAGGTGGTGAGGCTGCCCAGGAACCCTGTGGACAACCCAACCAGCAAATGATCAGAAACAAGGTGTATGTCTGCCTTGAACACAAATCCAATCCATCCCATTAGAAAGGAGCCCAACTGTTGGGAAGGACATAAAGAACTTATCAGCTGTTAGATAGTAGAATGAATTTGAGGAATAGATAGAGTGATCTAAGGCATACCACATTTGAGATGAGATCAAGAAATAACGCATTGCGATCTCCTCCTGTCAAAGCAATACCACTGGGGCCGAAGAGCCTTTGTAGTAAATATCGCATCCAGACCTAACAGTCAGTCATAAGATCAACAACAAGGTGTTTGTTCTCCAAGTAAAACATGTACAAGAAAAAAAATTGAGTGATGTGTCTTAAATAACAAGATTCATTTTTCTCACCACTCATACAATTGGACATTTTTTCATGAGAAAAGGTACATGAAAGTATATTTTGTCATTATGAAAAATTGAGTATAACAAGATAATGATATATAATATCACAAGATGGAAAGTGGAATTTTGCATTGCCATAGTTTAAGAAGATGGAAAAATGGGCAAGAAGACGCATGTCTCATGTTTCTAAATCCTAATCATATGTACTAAAGCTGTATAAATTAAATCAAATACTAAGTTCTAACTTAAGAAACATTTGCATGAATAAGAAAGCAGAGTGATAAAAAACAATCAATTAAAATCTTTCATAGCTTAGAAAGTATAAGTTGTATGCATCAATACTCTACTGAGTGAGTTGCAGTTAATAATCAGAGTAATGTCATTAACAATTAGACAAATCTTCCTGAAAAAAAAAAAAGAAAAGATGTTTACCCCAAGAATTCCGAAAACTGATAAATGTATCATATAAGAAATTTTCTCCAGATATGGAGGAAGCTGTTCATTCTTTCCCTGCAGAAAACAAAGATTCAGAGATGCAAATGAGCTTTGACAAGCTTGGTGTAGAAATTAGATTAGAACAAGCTTGATTAAACACACCTCAAGTACCAAATTTGTTGATAATTGATTCTTGTCATTAGAGGGTAGGATGGCATCTGTTGGAAGAGGAGATGTGATTTCTTCCGCTAAGGGTGTTGTAATTGATGGCAAGCTCATCTCGTTTGGCCTAGAACCAAATGACAGAACCAGTGAATCATCAGAGTAAGCCACAAATGCACCATCATCGTCTTTCTCATCAGCGCCTATGCGGCTCCCTCTGCAGCCCAGTTGGGCCAGTGAACTCTCTATCTTACCCACTAGCTCCAGTGGAAGTTGATCAGCATCAAATGTTCTTTCTTCCCCATCTATGCGAAGGCTTATTGAGTGCCTTCCCCGAGAACTCCTGCTACTTGTTCTGCTAATTGATTCATGTCTGTTAGGTATGTCAAGGCCGAATGCATGATCACCAGATCTCCCGAGTGAAATGGTCCTGTTAGGAAGCCCCTCTATTATCAGTCTAGGCTGAGCAGAAAACACACTAACAGAACCAAGCCGTAAAGGTAGAGCATTTCCGACTCCATCCAATGACACGGTTCTCCTGAAATTCTTTGGTCCAGAAGAGTCTAGGCTCCATCTTCGAGATTTTTGAGATGAAGAGACACTGCTATTCCTGTCAAGAGTGTCCACCGCAGGAAGTTCAAGTGCCTTGTTATGGTCTTGCCCATGTGTCTGCAATAAGGAAGGAAACATGCAGATAGGCATCAGCAGACCCAAAAGTATCACTCATAATTCCGCAGGAATTATGTCTGGAAGTCGGTGTCTTGGGCCCGATATCATTGTGTAATCAAACAGTATCATGTTAGACAAAACCAAAAAAGGTCCCTCTAGTATGTTAACCAATCAATAGTTTCATCTGCTACAGAGAGAGAAGAGAGTATTTCTTCATATATAAGCAATCTTTTTGCTCTATATAAAGAAGCACGCGTTTGGTAACCCCATATGAAAAGGATCACGAGCTCACCTTTTTTGGATTGAATACATGCATATTTGTGGAAAGTCGCATTGAGTTAACGATCAACTCCGCCACTTATTCAGTTAAAAGGATTCTAAATTACACCATGTTAGGCCCACCCAAATGCTTATAATTAGCCTTTTTGCAGGGAGCTTTTGCCTTCTTTATAACATAAAAAAACTTTCTCCGTTCATTTGTAAGAATCGATAACAAAACAAAGTTAACAGGACAAAATTGCGTTCTGCCTCACAAATTCACCTCGAGTTCATGCTCTTCCTGCTAGCACATAATTGGCCCAAAAATCCACTAAAAAAAACTGCGAGCAAAGTTCTTCATGGAAATCAGTACAGAAAGCATCTGATAGAACAAGTTTTATAACAAGGAAATTATTCCCCCCAGAATAGGCGGATTGGGGTGAAAAGATAGTTAACATTTGCTTCCCGAACCCAATATAATAATGAATGAAACGTGTTCATGAAAAAAGAAAAAAAAAAATCATTCTCCCTCTCGTTAATTGATGGATACATGCAGCTATCTGTGAATGCGTGTCAGCTGCTAGATCGCTCGGGAGTTCTGAACATTGACCACTGTGCCATCGAATCCGCCGGTTGGATTTGATTCCACTCTGTCTTTTCATTTGTTTGTTTATTTTTTCTTAACTTTTCAGCTTTTCTTCATGTTTTATTTATTTTATTTTTTAATAAAACTATTATTTTATCTGCAATCGTGAAGTTGTTACTTTTTTTTTCTTTTCGTTTCTTTTCCGCTGATTTGGTGACTTGTTGGATTCTGTTTAGACCAATCACTAGCAGTTTTTGTATTTGGAAAGATTGGAATCTCAGTGAGTATACGTACTACAATTTACATTATTAACTTATTCTTCTCTCGCCTTTTACCCACCGGAAAAAAAAACTTATTATTTTCTTACATAATCAAACCTCATAGAATAGTTTCTTTTTATATATTTCTTCAAAATCAATAACTTTGTAATGATAATTAATTATGCTGTTGAATAAATGTAAGATTCAGTTTGTGGTTGTAAAAAGTGTTAGTGAAAAATACACTAAAATGCAAGATTGACAAGATTAAAATTATGCATAAGATCAAAGTGATAAGATAAAAAAAATTATAGAATTAAATTGAGTATTAATAAAATGTTACTCGTGAATAAAAAAACATAAAAATAAAAATGGTAAATGTTTTGCACTCAAATTTTAAACTAATCATACTAGTTCATACTTTTAATTTTTAAATCAAATTATATCAAAATATAATAAGTATGAAAAAATAGTAACTTTTATCTAAATTAACTAATATTATCATGAATATATAGTTTTAATATTGTTCAAATAATTATATTAATCATATGATCAAATAAAAATGTGCAGCCAAAATTTTTAAAAAAAATCATAAAGATAAGATCTTTAATATAAGATCAAAATCGATTAAATTGATATATGATGTATTTAATATGTTGGAAAAAAACAAGGCAACTCCTTTTATGTTTTTTTTTTTTGAAAAGAAAATAATCCATTACCTAATGAAAAGACTCATAGAGTCATGGTACAAAATATTGTCGAGGCCAAGAGGAGGTCCGTTGACCCAAAAATGCTCGTCATTCTGATGGCCAAAATGAGCTAAAAAGTCAACTACAAAATTAGAGGTTCGTGGGCAAAATACAAGTAAAGATGGTGAGAGACAGTCAATAAGGTTCTGAATGTCAAAGATTATGTTGTGAATTTGCCACGGGCAATTGTGTAATCCTGATGATGTGAACAAGGCTCTTTGAATCGGTGCAGATCTTGACGTGGGTGATCCGGCAGGAGACACAAGTGCGAACAACAAGGAGAAGCGCTCAGGCCTCGGCATGAAGGACGGAGATAGCAGAAACAACACCAGCACTTGCAAAAATAAAATTACCCTTATGAGTCCAGAGCAAAAAACCATAGCCCCCACACGAGCTGGCTCCGCAGAAGGAGCCATCCGAATTGAGGATAACCCAATTCGAAGGGGGGACTTCCACTGAATCCGCAGAGGATTCTGGGGGTGGAGGGAGAGGGGGTGAGGAGCCTCAAGAGCGTGGGCGGCGAAGGTGATAAATTCGTAAGAACTGGCAACAGCTCTTTTCCAGACCATATTGATGGTTGCATACCTTGACCGGAAATGGATATCATTCCTCAGGTTCCAGATTCCCCATATCATAAGAAAAAATTGAGAGAAAAAGTTGTCTAGCAAGCATATCCAAAGTGGCTCCCTCCTGGATCCACGAACTAGAATCCCAAGAGGAGAAGAACCGAAAGGTGAATTGTAGTTTTTGTTGAAAAGTTGACCATAATTGAAGCGCAGTGGGGCAGGAGAAGAATAAATGGATGCAGTTTCAGTGGCCAAGCCACATAGGGAGCAAAGTGGATCAGTCATAGGAGTAAACTGTTGAACATAAGATTTGGTGGGGAGGTGGTTATGAAAGATCTTCCAAAGGAAAAAGTGTATTTTTAGGGGAATTTGGATCTTCCAAATCACAGACCAAGGCTGTCGTCCAGCCAAGATGGTCGGCAAAGCCTATCGGTAAATGAATTTATAGACCGCACTAGCATTGGGAATCCCATGATCATTTGTCGTCCAAACCCACGCGTCATCACAGGCAGTATGCGGGATATAAATGTTACATATAGCCACACAATTAGAATCAGTAAAGATCTGAGCAAGCAAGGTGGTGTTCCAAGTGTGATTGATAATAAGATTAGACACTTTAAGAGTGGAAATGTCGATATCCATATTAATGAAGGTAAGCAGCTTACTAAGGGGAATAGGCGATATCCATGGATCATGGACCACCGAGGTGTTTGAGTCGAACCCAATAGACTTGAAAAAACCAAGGTGGATGTGTGGAATAATATCAAGAATGAGCCTCCAGGGCCAAGCAGAGCGGAGGCAGGTGTTTGACTCCCAGAGGCCGAAAGGACCATATTTAGCATAAATAAAGTTAGCCCAGGTCGAAGAGGAATTATTGAGGAGATTGAGAATTCGTTGCGCCAAGAGCGAGGCCCTGATGAGATAGAGATTTCTAATGCCTAAGCCACCCACAGATCGGGGAGATGAGATGTGCCGACCGGCGACCATTGCCGGAGTCCCAAAGGAAGGACCTGTTGAGTTTCTCCAGTGAACAGAGGGTACCCTTTGATAAGTAGGTCGTGCCCAGAAAGTAGGTGGGGATGGAGGAAAGAGTAGACTTAATGAGATTGGCGCGACCAGCTTGACTAAGCAGGCGACGACGCCAACCAGAGAGCCTAGTAGTGATTTTGTTGACAAGAAAAACTTGCTAGGAAGTCGGGATATATTTAGGAGAGATGAGGGCACCAAGATAAGTGAAGGGGAATGCACTCTGATGGATGCCCAGAGCACTAGTAATGGATTGTCTACGACAATGGTGAAGCTTGGATGGGAAGTACACAGCAGATTTGAGGGGATTAAGCCTTTGTCTCATGAGCTCCTCGTAGGTTTTGAGGATGCACATAATACGACGGCAGTTAGCTAGAGTAGCTCTAATGCAGATGAGAAGGTCATCTGCAAAGAGAAGGTGGCTCATGGAGAAGTTATTTTGGGTGAAGGGCTTCATACGACCAGAAGCGATGCTGGGCTCAAGAAGTGAGGTGAAGACTTGCGAAGTGATGATAAATAGATATGGCGACAAAGGGTCACCCTGCCGAATGCCCTTATACGACCGAAAGCAGGGGGAAGGAGATCCATTGATCATACAAGAGAAAGTGGGAGAGCGAATACAGAGGTCAAACCACTTAATAAAGGGAGAGGGGTAGTTCATAAGGGTTAGAGTCTTAATTATAGCATTCCAAGAAATACGATCAAAAGCTTTCTCCATATCGGCCTTGATAAGCATGTACTTAACGCGGCCAGAGGAAAGAGAGTGAATGAGTTCCTGGGCAATAAGAATGTTATCATGAATGTTGCATCCAGGGATAAAGGCAATTTGCATGGGGCTAATGAGGGTGTTCAACGTAGGCCGAAGCCTGTTGGCAATGACTTTAGCGAAGACTCTATTCAGGACATTACACAAGGATATGAGGCAATAGTCTTTAATGGACAAGGGGGTCGTCTTTTTGGGGATGAAAACAAGAGATGTTTTCCCCCAATCACTAGGGAGCCGATTGGTCAGGAAGGCTTGTTGAATAGCAGAGATGATACATGGACCCACAATATCCTAGTGGGTGCGGTAGAAGTCGATGGTGAAACCATCAGGACCAGGAGCGCGGCCCGAAGGCATGCCCCAAACAACCGAAGTGATCTCATCAGAGGTGATAGGTTGGGTGAGAGCAGGGAAGAAGGATGGGTCACAAGAAGCCAGGGAAGGCTACAAGTTTAAGGGGATATCGTCCTCGCGGGGGGGGGGGGGGGGGGGGCAAGAGGGTTTGATAGTGATCCACAAAGCCCTGAGAGATGAGGCCAGGGCTAGTGAGTAGGCTACTCAAGTCTGATTGGACCGAGCGAATAAGGTTGTGCTTATGCCTAACCATAGTTTGAAGGTGGAAAATTTTAGTGTTGCTATCACAATGGTGGAGCCACCAGGAGGTACGAGCTTTACTCCACCACTTTAGACTAATTTGGCGAAGAAAGGCAGCGTGAAGGTGATAGGAGGCCCGAAGTCGGGCAAGATCGGCCTCAGAGAGGCCCTAGGAGGAGTCAAGATGCTCCAGGAGAGAGATGGTAGTGAGAGTTTCGACAGCGCGAGTTTCTAATCTACCAAGAACCTCCTTATTCCAGCGTAGAGTATCTACCCAGATACGGTGAAGGGCCAGTGGGATAGAGTGTTGATTAGAGAGGGAGGGCCAATGGCGCTTGACAATTTCTTTGGCGCCTAAGTGGAGGAGCCAAAAGTGCTCATATTTAAATGATCGAGACCGAGGAATCTTGATATCGGATTGGAAAAGAAGAGGGGCATGATCTGACGCACATCTTGAGAGGGCAAAGAGGTCAAAGCTAGGAAAAGCGTTAATCTAGTGGTGATTGACAAACATACGATCAAGACGACTCAAGATTCTCGCATGACCTACACGATTATTTGACCAAGTAAAAGAGTTTCCTGATAAGTTGAGATCTAAGAGACCATGGTTCTGGATGAAGTTGTTAAGGAGCCTAGAAGAGCGATTAGGGGCAAAGGGGTTACCCCACGCTTATCAGCAAAAGATAGTATATAGTTGAAGTCGCCGATTAAGGCCCAGGGAAAGTCAGTTGAGTTAATTTGGTTTAACGTATTCCATAAAACGTTGCGATCGGAAGGTAGGGGACTAGCATAAACACAAGATAACAGGAAATGAAAACACTCGAAAGAAACAACAGCATGTAAGATATGATCAGAGGAGAGTAAAGGGGTAACTTGCGTATCCTACCCTCGCCAGGCGAGGATAATACCTTTAGCAGCACCATTGCCAGCGCAAAAGGTGCCAGACCAAGAAGGCCCAAGCCGTTGGAGTACCTATTTAGACTTTACAGACCCAACATGACTCTCTAATAAAATTACAAAATCCGAAGAAAGAGTGGAAATAAGATTCATGATCCGATCACGAGCTTTCGATCGCAACGCGCCTCGACAGTTCCAAGCGAGAATCTTCATGATAACAATTGTAAGGTGTCCGTCGAGCTCTGCACAATAGAAGGAGAGGATTCTGAAGAGTAGCTTTTTTCTTACCTTTTCCCCGAACCGGGGCTAGAGATGGTCGCAGACGGAGGGTGAGGGTAGGGGCCATAGGCTTGAGGAGCCGAGAGCAAATCAAGGTCCGGCTCATCCTGGGATGAAATCGCCATTGATCACCTCCGCAGCAGCGTGAAGACCTACAGTAGCACATGAAACAAGAGCCTCATGGGAGGGTGGGAAATCACACGAGGGCTCGCCCTCATCCGCAGCGACATGCATAAGAGGGGCAGCCAGGTTAGGATAAAGCGTAAGTATCAAGTCTGAATCTTGAAAAGAGGGGGCACAAGAGATTTAGAGCTAAGATTATTGTCTCAATATTTGTCCGCAAGATTTTGTTTAATTATGGTCATTCAGAAGCATACAATTCAAATGACAAGTACAAACATATCATCGTATGTTTAGTAGCAAGAGCTCAGAACAAGCAGTCCACGAAATCCATGTCAACCATTCGGCGTGAAGAAACAAATCAACAGATGAATTGGACAGAAACAGAGTAGAAATGTAGCAAAACTGAAATTTTACTGAATAAACCGTGCATTTATTTCCGGATGTCACAGTAGACCTAAATTCCAGCACAAAAAGGAATGTGTTAATTGTACAATGCACAACAATAAGTAATGTTTTAAACACGAAGTTTCTTTCCAGGCTGTGGATCATCATCGTAATCAATATCTGCACCCTCTTTATCTGCCTTCTTCCTAGCAAGGATCTTGTTGATCTTGTGGAGCTCATTAGTAAGCTTCTGGTCCTTGTTTTGCTTCCTAGTTTTCCTGCCATCTTGCATCTTCACTCCAAACTGGAAAGCGGCCTTGGGCATCGCCTCCTTCTGCTCGTTGTACTTAGCCCACTCTTCTTCTGTCTCGAAGTCCCATCTATGAAGTCGACCCTTGGCCTGTTTAAATGACCATATATGTCAAGCATACAAAATTTCTCTAAATGTTAAATTGTGGAATGGAATGAACATTAGGCCATATGCAAATAGTCAGCAGAGATAATAAAGTATTTACAATGAAAAGAAAACAAATTCTAAGTAAATCACTAACACAATCTACTTGTCTCAGTAAGGTCATAGTAAAAGATAGATTTCCAAGGAGATAATGATAGATGAAGAACTCGACCACTAGTGGATAGATCACAAATGCGGTAAATAACTCAGATTGGTTTCCTTGATGCGTTGTGGAAAAGACAGATAGCAATTCAAATCATGATTGAGAAGTTAGCAATATATGTTCCAGAATGAGTAATGAAATGAAAAACTAAACTCACATTACAGTAGAGGTGGACTTTCGGGCTGGGCCCAGCCTGTCAACCTGGTCTGGACACAACCCATCCTTTTATTGTTTTTATATTTTCTTATGTTTGATTATATATATATAAATAATATATATATATATATATAGAGAGAGAGAGAGAGAGAGAATGATAGGTAATGAAGGTTGTACCCATGGTTAGGAACAAGATGCAAGGGCTATCACAAAGCCACAGTTCATCTATGTGATGTTTCAAAAATTATTTATCACATACTTCAAAAATTATCAATGATAACATTATGTCAATAAAATATATGTAATAACTAGTAAGTATATCATGTATTATTATAAAATAAGATGTATACATATATGTCAGACTAACATAAAGATGATATAAGAATATCTTGTATTAGTATGATAAATTTATTTTTAATTTTTCCTCTTTTTGGTTGGGCGAGGCTGTGCCCGGTCTGGCCGAGGCCAGGCCATGCCAAGCTTGTAAAATAAAAAGCGGGCCCGGGCTGTGTTGGCATGACCGAAAGTCTTGCAGGCGCTAGGCCGGGCCGCTCCTCTACATTACAGGTACAGCACATGAAAGTTATTCCAGGTGAACTAACTTTCTAGAACTTTTTGAGATATTGTTCAAAGAAAAAGCTCCAGTTTGAAGATTTGGCATAATGCAAAGATCTGGTTAAAGAAAAAGAAACCATATTGTTTTTTTAGGAGAAGAAACCATATTGTCGATCCCTTAGATATTGATCAGTATCCCAAATCATGGCTGAGGAAACAGGAACGTACTTTACAGAAATCCTAGCAATACAGAGATGGGATGTTATCGAAAGGAGGAAAACAACTAGAAATCGCAGTTCTCAATAAGAACAGAAGTGAGGCATTGATGAAATAATTGTTTCAGGAGGAGGCTAAAATATATCAATCAGGAACAGAGGAAGAGTTTGAGTCGGGCATTTTTAAGAGGAAACCTACAAGAGATCTAAATAAAAACATGCAAATCTTATTAGGCATATCATATATCATGAATTATTCCCATAGTCAAGTCTCAAGGGAGAAATTCACAAATTTTTGCATGTAATAGCCTTTTGTTAATTAGCCCGTTTCAAAAAAAAGTAGCCTTTTGTTAATGCAAACCAGATTCATCTCTATTTCATCAAGCCGAGAAACAAAGTTCATGGAAGAGCACATCAAGAATAAAAAATGCAATAACAATTTTGATAATGAGCATGTTCGCTAACTATAAATTAAAAATTATAAGAAAGAACTAAAAAACAAGCCTTCATAATTACTGAAATGCATTGGTTTTAGTAGATTGTCATTTCTATCATGGGTGATCAGAAGAAATAATCTGAAATTCATTGTTTTCTTGGCATGTCTTATGTTAGTCCCAACACTCATTCTAGAATTCATATGAAGTTCTTACAATCATGAATACAAGCAGCTATATCATGACAAACTACAGTTTCACTGACAGGATGAACCAGGCAGACAAACCAAGAAACTCCAATAGTTGTAATCATTGCGAGTAGTTTTTTAAGGCCATTAGAACTAACTATATCCCAAAGACTGAATTAAGCAAGGTAAAGTTTTTTTAGTTAGAGAATATAGGTTGTATGTATTATTTTTACAAACTATGCATACAGATGACAGGAAGTAACATGTTGGCAGCATTAGTACAACCTAATAATTTCAGCATTTATGTAATAAGGTGTAAAAGAATTTGGTCATACCCGTCCACCCATGTCCATCTTTGACAAGTCATCCTCATCATCACTGTCTACAACCTCCCGGTGGTACTCCTGGTAAGCAGGATAGCACTCAGAGTAACTTTCAGATATGAAATTTGGATCCTTCTCTCGAGCATCCCTTTCCCTTAGCTGTTGGAGCCTTTGGTCATCACGCTTGAACACAGAACCTAAGCCTCGATCCTTGTCCTCTTGGGTCATAAATCGTGGATCCTGGGGTACATTCGTTCCAGCTAAAGCATCATAATCCTGGATATTTTGTTGGAGATATTGATCAGGATAAGCTAATTGTTCAGCATACTGATACTCTGACCACTCTCCTTGGTACCCAGCAGCCACCATTTGAGCCTGAATTGCTTCATATCCATTCTGCAATACATTAGAGATGTGTCATTATCCATAAACAGATTTATGCATATGAGCACCACAACCAACTAACTACCATTGAACAGAACATGGGCCCAACAAAATCATGTGAAGAAGAGGCTGTGTATTAATGGTATAGTGGCCAACCCACCGTTTGTTGCCAAGACTCAGCCGGTTCAGAGGGTGGAACAGGCCCATAAATGGGTTGACTAAAATAAGATTGCCGCTCTTTCCTTGGAGATTCCTCCATATCCTCTGAAAGGGGACTTTCACTCATGTCCTTGCTAGGGATGGTATAGTCAATTCCAGCTCCTACAAATATGTCATTCTCTTCATTTCTAGGACTTGGGGCCCGTTTCTCCTTAACATCAGCATTGTTCCCGCGAGAAGAATTTTCCTTTTCATGCCGAGGCTTTGGAACATTAATAGCCTGATGCACAGACTTTTCTTCTTCAGCATAACCATTAGCGAATGAACTTTTCCCTGCAACAGGTTTTTATCTCATAAATAATACAGTAGACGTGAACTCTAAAGGTCAATAGACATGGCAAAAAATATCAAGACATTCAAAAAGACAGAACAATGACTCAATTGAATTATTGGATTTATCCTTGGATGCCTGATGGTGTAGACATATCCTCTCACAGTAAAGAGCAATTGACAGTAAAATCAAGCATTAGCAATTCAACAATATCATACAAAACTATTAAATCTAAACGCTTGGTAAATTCTTAGCAGTATTATAAAATCATTTGTCATTTATTTCTCTCATTGGTTTTCTTCCACCTCCCTTGGTTGATACATGACACATATCACAATGCCCTAAGCTTACGTCAGATGTTGAAGCCAACTTCATTAAAAAATGTTTGTGATTAAGCATCAGACAATATAAGAAAGTATAAATTGATTGCCACTAAGACGAATGGGCAACATAGACAAAAAGAATTCTGCACACACCTTTCATGTCTTTTTCCTTTTTCTTTTTCTTGAGAACCTTTCCAGAAGATCCAAGACGAAGATATGACATGATTTTAGCAATCCGCTCCAGCACAGCACCATCCACACTAACAGTAACCGTTTCCTGCAACAAAATTAAAAAATAAAGTAACTACAATGCTTACTTTTGCAAATACTGAGCCTGAAAGATATTACCTCTGGAACAGGGCAATCAGCCTTACTTCTATGAAGAGTGGTAGGAATATCATGAGAAAACCCATCCTCCTGATAACAAAATAAATAAGTCATCATGACACAAGTTAATATAATACAGTCTCGAGGGGGACAATTTAATAACACAAAAGGATATCATCGACAGCTGAAGATGGCATTTGAAGTAAAACTCGTGTGAACAGAAGAGTACAAAAGCCAGGGGACATTTATGATGCAAGTTATTCAATAAAGTGCACGACTTCTTTTGAGTGAGGCCAATAGAGGCAATCTGTAGTATTGTTCAACTTTGGTCCAAGCTCAAAATACAATCAGAACAGACCAACAGTGTTTGGCATCCCTAGTCCCAGATCAGTAGTTGTTTGACTCAGGTTTGGAATGTCAATCACCCCTAAAAACATGCCAAAAGATATGCTGCTCCACATGTGATGGAAGATACTTCAACTTGAAAACACACCAAAAAACTGACGGAACGACTGAGTTCGGCCACAAAATTAACAGTAATGAAAGATTTTGAAAAGTACGCATGCCGTAGTCATCCTTTCTCCTTTCAAAAAAATAAAAATAAAATAAAGAGTATGCAAAGAGGAAGGTAAACAAGCAGATGGGAAAGAATGGTCAGAAGAAGAAATAAAGGACATATCAAAAGAAAGCTTGCAAGCTTAGGAAATAATATGCAAAGTTCAGAGAAGCTTATGTAGGTAAGCCTATTGTACCAAAAAGAAATACCACCCTATTGTTCAAACACTCACCATCGTAATTATGGCACCACAAGATTAGTTAATCTAATCAACTGGTAACTTTGTAACTTTTTAATTCATAATAACTTCTTTTATCACATAATTACTTATATTTTATCAATAAAAACCTACCTTTTAATTAAGAATAACATTATTTTTACTGAAGAAAGAATGAACCAAGTTTGGGTAGCCTTCCAGATATATGTACACCATTTTCAGTAGGA
The DNA here is from genome assembly GCA_030549335.1 of Pontederia crassipes. Taxonomy (NCBI): domain Eukaryota; kingdom Viridiplantae; phylum Streptophyta; class Magnoliopsida; order Commelinales; family Pontederiaceae; genus Pontederia; species Pontederia crassipes. The sequence continues at coordinate 60,572,454 of CM060189.1, read as the reverse complement.
GAATCATGTCCGTTGTATGATGAGTTAGCCAAGATCCATTGAAGTTCACTAGGAAGGCAATTATTATTCTCTAATGTCTGTTTTGGTTGCAGAATATCATATTCCTCCAAACCGGTTGTTTTACCTGAGGGCAAATTTTCAAAAAATGAACCCCACAATTTGAAAAAAACAAAGAGATATAAGTTCACTACGAAAGCAAAATTATTATTCTCCAATGTCCTTTTTGGTTGCAGGTTATCATATTCCACCAAACTGGGTGTTTTGCCCTGAATAATTAAGAATAACCCCACAAATTTACCATTCAAAAAATAGCCCAATTGCTTATCCTTCCAAGGAATAATTAAGTCTTTGTGGTTGACAAGCTTATACCCAGAATAAGGTGTTGGACCAAAGAATAAGTAATCCATGTGGTTGCTAATTCTCAAACCCAGATAAGATGTTGGCTATCAAGCACCACCCAGGAGAAAGCCAAAAATTGATGATAACTCTCAAAATACAAAACCTAGAGGCATACACATCCTTTTTTTAGAAGGAAAAGGATGACCACCAGTTAGGTTGTCATCCGTGTGTGTGTGTGTATATATATACACACATACCCAGATAAGATGTTGGCTATCAAGCACCACCCAGGAGAAAGCCAAAAATTGATGATAACTCTCAAAATACAAAACCTAGAGGCATACGCATCCTTTTTTTAGAAGGAAAAGGATGACCACCAGTTAGGTTGTCATCCGTGTGTGTGTGTATGTGTGTGTATATATATATATCACCAAAAGGAAACGTCATATACAAGTGAAACACTCTCCAGTGGAGAGCAGAAAAAAAGACGATAGGTGCTAGCCAGAACCCCAAAGCATACACACCCTAAAGGCATCATTGCAAACTGTAGTTGGTTTTAGGGGTTGTTTGGTCAAAATGACTTGTAAGCAGTTTTGAAATTATCACCATGTTTGGTAACTGAAAAAGAAAGTTGATAAGCACTTATTTTGCCTGCTTAAGAGTCAGAAAAAATAAACTGGGCCCAATTTATTTTGCGGGAGAAAAAAAAGCTGATCAGTTTGATTAATGAATGTACTATTTTGTCTTTAAAATATACATAACTTTTCTTCACGTATTTTCTCTATTATAATAATGAGTTTTTAGTCATTTGAAAAAAAATAATAACTGATAATTTTTTTATTACCAAACACGTAATTGCTTATTTTTAAAATCAACTTCAGCTATTAAACTACTTATCAGTTATTTTGTATCAACTAAGTCAAACAGACCCTTAGCACGATAACAAACACCACAAAAAAACAATAATAAAAGATAAGTAACACCAAACAGAGTAATCATATGGAGTACACAAAAAGCATAAACACAGTCAAACGACTATTGAGATAAGGAATTCTTGTGAAAGAATATTACCATGTTAAAAATAAATGCCATACGCCCAGGAAGAAACATTTCATTTGCCTTTATATTGCTTTGTGGTTTGACGATCCATTGATAAACTGACTGCATGAATAACAAATAATTTTGAGATGTATCTCGCTGTACTAGAAGAAAAAGAAATTCACACAACAAGAATGAAGAACCTTCGCGGTTGCAGTGCGGAATGAAACTTGCTGATCCTCCTTTGATGATCTGTCAGGAAAGAAAGGTGGAAATGTGATCACTTACACACAATACTAGCACGAAAGTCTTCATCATAAAATAACAGATGGTGCATTTTGGTTCATGAACTGCTCCTACTTGTTTTTCATTTCATTTACATAACTCATATTTCTCAGTATGCAAACAAATTGTGTGATCGTGTAGCATCCTCTTTTAATTTTCTAACTTCTGGAAACAAACTTACAGAAAGTTAAATATATGATGGATTAAGTTTGAGGTATGAAATCTCACTGGTATGCTACATCCAAAGTGTCTGCCCAGCACAATGACATGATGCTGGTGCGTATTCTATATTGGACCTCTAGCGAGAGAAAAAATTGGAAAATGAACAGGTCACTGAACCATATTGATCAGATATGGAAAAAGGGTGTCATGCAGGTCAATAAGGTCTTAAACACCTGATATCGAACCAGTTTGAAGAGGGGTCACAGACTATGCTATTAGGTTATGCATAGCACCTTACGGATTTAGATGAAACTTAAGAAATGAATGTCTATCATATCTAGAATGAGTTGATTAGCATACAAAAAAAAGCAGCAACGATGCAGATAATACATAGTTACATAATCTACCACAAAACAAAGCCCAATAGAGAAAGAAATTTTCACATGATTAATGTTCATACTTGAGATAAAATGCCATGAAGAGATGCTAAAAAACAAACTTACAAATTCATATATGAAGAATCTCATACCTAGTATTTTCATCCTTTCCATCTTCGGCATCTGTCTTCTTATCCATTTCACTTCTTACCTTGTGAAGCAAAGCATAATCTAGCCCCTTCACCAAATGTGTGTGTTCCAGATCCCCTGGTGAAGATTTGAACATGGACAACTATCGGTAAATTTGCAAGATTTTAGATATGATGTCCACAGAACAATTAGGCATGTCTAGTTTTCTCTTTTAAAGAAATTAGGCATGTCTAGTTAACGATTGTGAACAGATCAATGATACATCTAAGTACGCCCAAAGCTAAATGTTCAATCTTAAGAAAGATACGAAGTTAGCTACTACAATATATTTTAGATTAAAAAGGATGGTGAATTGCAAACCATGTTTATCAATTATTCATATGGTAGAAAAGGTATGTACCTAGATTAATCAGCTATCATTCCTACACAACCTAATCAATGCCACAAGAACAACATTCTACATCCTTTCTCTAGGGAATGTGCAAGCATTCGGTTGTATCCAGGGAGCCTAAAGAAAGTTAATACATGATGCCCTCTTGTGAGAGTAGACATATGTGTGAACACCTGGTGATGAACCATAGCATCTGATGACCACCAAAAATTCAACTACAAGGTCATATATAGCATTTTATTGTTCAACATTGACCACACCAAGACCAGCCATTGGACACTCAAAGAATAAGTTCTTCATGTGTTCAGTATCATCTTCACAAAATCTGCAAGTAGTCTCTGCAGAAGGTATCCATCACGCCCCATAGGACCTAGTAAGATTTTTATTTTTGTTTTTTTTTTTTTTTTTTTTTTTGAGGGGGGGACCTAGTAAGAAAGTACTGATGCCTAAGGATCCATGCAGAAACCTTGATTCTAAAAGGAATATGAAACCTCCAAATCAAGCAGCAATCTACGCTCAGTTCAGCATCCTGACAACCATTTGTCTATTAAAATATTGGAGCTTTTTGTAAGTGCATTACAATGTTGGAATTGAAAAAGAAAACATTACAAACTTAATTGTCAACAGAACAAACCCAAGAACATGTACAAAGACCGGATAAGTAAAAGCAACATTCCCTAAAATAGAGTAGATCAATTTTAGATTGCCGCAATCAATCAGCATTTAAGTCAATAAGTTGAGTGTAACTAAAAGTCCTTTCAAAAAAAAATCTTTGAGGAGTTTGTCAAGATAATAGAACATATATGCTTGTAAAGGCAGCAATGTCTTGCAAATATTTATAGATACATATATTAAATGCACAATGAGCTTATTATCACCACTAATGCATAAACTACTTCTTTACAATAATAGCATCTAATGAGCATATAATGTTTTCACGAGTAAATGAGCATACACTGAAGAAGGAAAAATCAAACGCACCTCCAAGGTACTTGCTGTTCTCTATAGATATCTTATTTGCATTAGCTGACCTGTAAAAGGAAATGATAAGCAATGTTATATTACAATGTATTAGAACAAGTAGCATTCAGTTTCACATTATTACAAAACTATGATGGGTATGATAGGTACACCTTGAATCAATTGTGCCAGGAGGAGCCACTGCATGAAATGAACCAAGTTCCGTTGGCTCATAATCTGGATTTTGATCTTCTCTTCGTTCCTTTGCACGATCTCTGTACTTGGGTGCTTCTGGTTCTTCATGTTTTTCTTCCCTGTTAAACAATGCACATTGATTGAATTTTCCACCCCAAATAGAAGGTGCATGATTCAATGCAATAAGAATATATTGATCTAATGTTTTTTTTCACAAAAATATACTGATCCAACTTAATTGTGAAGCTAACCAAGAATCAAATTTATGATTCATCCCTTCAAAGAATATTAATATTAAATTTCAACCCCATTTCTTTTCTTTTTTTTTTTTTGAGGAGAAAAAGGATGACCACCAGAGTTGTGGTTGTCATCCATCTATATATATAACTGTGAACTGGGAATCATGTACAGAGATGAGCTCTCAAAGAGAGAGCAACGACAAAAAATGAGTATCCTAGCTAAACAAAACCCCACATTTCAATCCCATTTCTGATTGATGCCTGAGAGCAGATTCTTTTACACACACACACACCCAAAAAAAAACGAAGAAGAAAATCAATCTACATAAACCTATTTACCTTCTTAAAAAAAATAAACCTATTTACCTACTAGGGTACCCACCAAAGGAGCATCAGTACAAAGGTAGATGATAGATCTTGTATTCTAAATTATAATAAAAAGGGAAAAGGGATGGGAAAAAACTCTCAACACAGATATTAAGGCCAAATCCAAACTATTTCTGCCTAAACTACATTTTATTAAACCCTCCAGACCGCACATGCATACAGATAAAAGAAAAGAAAACAGAAGCATTGAGGGAAAATCTTCCAAATGAAACATAGCCACATGTAAATGAGAAGTGGAGATGAATGTTTTCTTTCATGTTGTGGTAGTTATTAGATGATTAAAATCATTTTTTAGGCCCAAAACTATGGATCAGGACTTGTACAATTGAACTATAACATAAAAGTTGCATTAAAACAAGTGGCAACCTTAGATCTTCTCTCTGTAGAAGAACTATTCAAAAAGAAATAAAAAATTATGGTAATAACCACGGAATCCCTAAAGACACATTCCATTGACGGCCTTCTCAATTGAACATGATTTTTTGTAAGTTCCTCAATCCCAGATGATGCATAAAAAGCAAGTTAAAAGAAAAGTGAAGAAAAACACTATTACTGTTTTCTTTTTAGAAGGTAATTTGTTCTCAAATATTTTGCACAACTGAGGAAGAAGGTTCTAACTTTCCTCGGGTTTCTCAAAGCCAAATAAATCCTAAGAATATGAAGCCTCCAACTTAAGAACAGAGATACAGAGACGCCCAGTGAAACCAAATTGTCAAGTTAAATATATTGAACAACCGGACAAGAAACTCCTAACAAATCAGGGAACAAGGGTTACTTCTTCTTAATCAAGGTAACGAGTACCGACAAGCTTCCAGAGGAACCTTGACAACTTTACCACCAACACGTTAGGATTTCCCATGCTGCTCAAGGTTAACAATATTGATCGGAGCTACTCTAATTCAACATTAGTGTCATTATTTTCGCAAAGAGTCATCCTAAGGCATCCCGAAAACCCAAAGATATCACTTTAACCATTTTTACTCGAAAAGCGTTCCCCACATGATAAAAGATGTCCAATTTAACCGTCAAAATTACAAAATTCATCAGCTTTCAACCCAAAATTTATTTCTTAACCATTTCACCCGAATAAAGGATACGAAAGGAAAACACGCAAATTCATTCTTAGCATCCCATCCAAAATTTTACACCTTATGCAGCCAAGCACTCCACTAACTAAAACAAAAGAATAAAAAAACAGTTCCGAAAGAACGGAAATTGCATCGGAAAGCTGTCGAGAACACTTACTTCCTATGCATCATCTTTTCCTTGTAATTCTTCTTCGCGGACGACATCGTGAAAACCCTAAAGAGTTTTCACTCCAATTCACGATGCAGCTCGAGGAATTCAACCAAAGGCAGCGGTTTCTGCGAAGGATTCAAAGCGGCCGGTGGCCGAGTAGATCGCGTCACCGAGCAGGCGCAGTTCTCGGCGGCGGCGAGGTGTGCAAAGAACCATGGAACAGGAATCTGCGTCCGCCCGCGGCCGTTGTTCGAGACTTAGAACAAATAGGCATCAAAGGGATGAGATGAGATGTCTCTTTTGCTGAGCCCGAACCGAACCGTCCGGTCCACTAGTTCTTCAAAAATGGACTTTGAAATTAAAGTTCACGGTGGAATCGGTCTTTTTTTCTTGAATTATAATATTTTTTATGTCCGTCTCCAAATTAAAGTTATAAATATACATTCTGAAATTGCATTTAACATTAAAATTAACTTTTTCCCCTAATAACTATGAAATATTAATCTCAACTTTACGTTTTTTAAATCACAATAAAAATTAAAGATAAGTAAGTAACAATTATGTTCCCCAAAGTTCACTTTTGTCCCGTTGTTTCATTTTTTTTTTTAATTACATTGTGATTACACCATGGCACTACATTCTGTGTGTATTTTTTTAATCATTTTTGTTTTGGAGACTCCCGAATCTAGTAGAGATATTTGGTGTCAGAATTATTAGTACCCAATTAATACCGAAATCGATAAATATGCATTCATCTTGTCAAAATAGTGACTCCAATAATTGAATCTAGTACTTAACGAATCACTTGACCAATCACGATTTGAATCAATATTATTTTGATGCAACCTTTATAGTTCTTTTGTGTTTTAAACCTTTGGTCAATATAATTATATATAAGACATATTAGCCTAAGCATAATTGTGCAACCACACATTAAATCTTTGAATTAGCATTATTTTTTATTTAACAATGATGCTCGTTGTATTTTTTAATGATTAAATAAAAAATATGTTGCCAATTTAATCGTTGATGGTATGATATGAGGAGTTGGGGCTTGCGAGGACCTCCTTGGCTGCAAATGTGTGGATTTTGGGTGGAGAATCTGGTCGGACATTTCTTATAGCCGCAATTTAAATTGGAACTCGAGAGCCACTTCGATTAGAGGCGCGTCCTCATTCTGGCGAGGCATTATTGAAATTATTCTGTTGGTCAAGCATATGTTTCCCCCCTCTTTTGGATATGGCTTCCTTTTCTATTTTTGGAATGATAACTGGTCTGGGTCTTGCCCAGCTGCGCTTTCACCTTCTCCAGCTCGCTACAAACAAGGAGGCATGGGTGTTCGAGTATTGGGCATCCATGGCAAACAGCGGGGCAGGGGATGTGGTCGCCAACCTTCTCTCTTGATCTCTTGGTTCAACGCTTTGATGAACTACTGCTGCTAGGGGAGGATTTCCCACCTCTCCCCAATAATAAATAAGGATGATGATTGGCAATGGCAGAATGGGAATTTCTCTATTCGAGAGGCATACACTTTGCTTGGTGCTGAGGATATTAATGCTTGTGAGGAGGTTATGATGGCTTGTAGGTCGTTGAGGCATGCTAAGACTCCTCTTAAGATCAAAATTTTCTCATGGTTGCTATTGCATCGTTGCCTCCTCACAAAATGTACAAGTATTAGTGGTGTAATGATGTTGATACCGTGTCCTTTGCAAAGAGACTGATGAAGATTGCCCACCTCTTTTCTGGGTCTTACATGGCTCGCCAGGTCTGGACGGCAGTTGACATGGACTGGATTGATACCTCCTCGAAAGGCGCTTTTTGGCAGACATTTCGTAATGGCGACAGAAGGACGTAGGGTTGCGTTTATAGGTCTAGGAGACAAAGGGCTCTCCCAATGGCATACATTTGGGCTATTTGGATCAGCAAAAATGACTCTTTTTCATGGTGGGCGTGTGTCACGGGGTCGTTTTTCGCTCGACCGACCCGTGCAGCGCCTAGACGTGCCCAACGTCTAGGCAAGCTCTTTTGAGCGCTTTGCGGAAGCTTGCTTATGCCACTTTTTGTATGCCACAACTTTTGGGACGCACGGTCCCGAGCGGACGCTTCTTCGGTGGAAGCGTTTGTGAACAAACGGGCACCTCGGCGTAACGCTCGATCGTTTGGGACGCTTTGGGACGCTCTTTTGTGGGTTGCCACCCCACGTTGAGGCACGATGTTAGATTTAGGGAAGCTTGAAATCTTTGTTGAATAAATAGGAATGATTACAACGCTTCGGGGGAGGACTAGCGGGTCTCCCCTACTATACCACCGTTTCGGGTGGTAGAATTGAGACGTGTGATGTGGAGGACCATCTCCGGGAGTGCACTTTTCTGGAGTGCAAATTACAAAACTGCCACCATCATACTTAGAAAATAAACTAAGTACAAAAGTGAGTTGAAAAGAAAAATACATGATAAGATAACTCGACGTGCCCCGGGGAGAAGCCTCCGGGACATTCTCCCCCACTCAAGTCAGCGACGTCCCTGGAGCTGTGGCTTGGAATTCTTCAATCTTCTGCTTGAACTGCCACAAGTCTTCGGCTGTCTCCCAACTTGTGTCGGCGTCCGGTCTTCCGCTCCATCGAACAAGATACTCCTTCTTCCGATTCTTCGTGCGGACGGCGAGTACTTCTTCAACTTGATCAGTAAACTACTGACGGATGGCCGACGGGGCGCGGTCTGAAACCCCACATCCGGGATCTTCAGTGTCTTCAACGAAGGGCTTGAGCAGGCTGACATGGAAGACGGGGTGTTGTTGCATCTGAGACGGGAGCTCCAACTTGTAGGCCACCTTGCCTACCTTCTTCAGGATCTTGAAGGGGCCCTCGTAACGCCTAACGAGGCCCTTGTGCAGATTCTTCCCACTTAGTCGAAGATGTTGGACCAGCTTCACCAGGACCAAGTCTCCGACTTCAAAGTTGACGTCCCATCGGGCGGTGTCCGCCCACGTCTTCATGCGCTTCGATGCCTTGTGCAAACATGCTCTCGCCATGTCGTTCTGCTCGTGCCATTCCCTCGCCATACGGTGAGCGGCGGGGACTTTGCCACCATAAGAAGTGGCGACGGCCTGGGGCGTCAGAGGTTGCTGCCCCGTCACTATCTCGAAAGGACTCTGATTGGTCGACTCACTTCGTTGCAAGTTGTAGGAAAATTGCGCGATGTCGAGTAGCTTCGCCCAGTCCTTCTGATTGGCACTCACATAGTGCCGCAAGTAGATCTCCAGAATGCAATTCACCCTCTCAGTTTGGCCGTCAGTTTGAGGATGAAGTGATGTCGAGAAATGCAGGTTGGAGCCCATCATCTTGAACAATTCCTTCCAAAAGTTGCCAACGAATCGCCCATCCCGATCGCTGACGATGCTTTGTGGTAGGCCCCAATATTTCACTACATGCCTCATGAATAACTCCGCAGCTTCAGTAGCAGGACAACTTGCGGAGCCGGCGGCGAAGATGGCATACTTGGAGAACCGATCGACGACCACCATGATGGTACCTGCCCCCTCAGACTTGGGCAGCCCGTGATGAAGTCCATGGAGACATCCTTCCATGGACGCTCTGGGATAGGCAGGGGTTCCAGAAGTCCGTCGGGCGCTTGATTGAGGTTCTTGTCTTGCTGGCAAACAAGGCATGTCTTCACGAAGGCTTCAATGTCGTCCTCCATCCTTGGGCAGAAGTAGTTGTCTTCGATGAGTGCCAAAGTGCGGCGGATGCCCGGATGTCCCGCCCACTTTGAGTCATGGCACTCTTGCATGATAGTGCGCCGCAAGTTGTCGAAGAGTGGAACGTATATGCGACGTTCCTTGGTGAAGATCAGCCCATCTTCCACCCAAAAGCGGCGTGTCTTGCCCTCCTTCGCCTGCTCGAACAAGTTCTTTGCCGTGGGATCTGACTCCAATCCCTTCTTGATCCTCTCGATGAGGTCGGCCTGAGAGGAGCTCATGGCCGCCAATTCTGCGCGTCGGCTGAGGGCGTCGGCAACGACATTCGTCTTGCCAGGTTTGTACTCCAGGACATAGTCGAATTCCGCCATGAAATCTTGCCATCTTGCTTGCTTCGGCGAGAGCTTCTTCTGTGTCTCGAAATAACTTGTCGCGACGTTGTCCGTCTTGATGTGAAATCGCGACCCGAGAAGATAGTGCCGCCATGTTCTAAGACAGTGAATCACCGTGGTCATCTCCTTCTCCTGAACGGCGTAGCGCCGCTCCGTGTCGTTGAGTTTTCGACTCTCGAACGCCACGGGATGCCCCTCCTGCATAAGAACTCCTCCAATGGCATAGTCAGAAGCATTTGTCTGTACCTCGTAGGATTTGGTGTGGTCTGGCAGGACGAGCACCGGTTCCTCCGTCATGGCCCTCTTGAGGGTGTCGAATGCTTCTTGGCATGTCGGCGTCCACTCCCACTTCACATTCTTCCGGAGGAGATTCGTCAAAGGGGTCGTCACATGTGAATACCCCTTGACGAACCGTCTATAGTAGTTCGTCAGGCCAAGGAACGGACGCATATCGGGAACCCGCTTGGGCGGTTCCCACTCCACGATGGCTCGAATCTTCGCGCCATCCATCTTCAACTTCCCACTTCCGACGACATGTCCCAAGAAGTGTACTTCCAATTGAGCGAAGGCACACTTCTCCCGCTTGACGTAGAGCTCGTTCTGCCGCAACACCTCGAACACTTGCCGAATGTGCTCGATATGCTCCTCCAAGGTGCGGCTGTAGATCATGATGTCGTCGAGGTACACAACCACGAACCTGTCAAGGAATGACTGCAATACCTTATTCATGAGAGTGCAGAAGGTCGCCGGGGCGTTGGTGAGGCCGAATGGCATCACGAGGAATTCGTAGGAGCCGTATCTTGTAACGCACGCCGTCTTCTGCACATCCTCCTCCGCGATCCGGACTTGCCAATAGCCCGAACGAAGGTCCAACTTGGTAAACCATCTTGCACCGCCAAGTTGGTCGAACAAATCTGCCACCAAGGGGATGGGGTACTTGTTCTTCACCGTAAGCTTGTTGAGCGCCCGGTAGTCGATGCACATCCGGAGGGAACCGTCATGCTTCTTCTGGAAGAGAACCGGGGCGCCATATGGAGATTTTGAAGGTCGAACATATCCTGCATCCAATAGTTCGGTGAGTTGCTTACGGAGTTCTGCGAGTTCCGGAGGGGCGAGCCGATAAGGGACTCCATGTGGGGCTTTACATCCTGGGACCAAGTCGATGACATGGTCCACTTCACGCTTCGGAGGCAACCGCTTTGGGAGTTTCGGGGGCATGACGTCCGCAAAATCCTCAAGGGTTTCAAGGACTTTGTGAGGTGTTGGAGTGGAGGGCCCCGGATCTTCTAAGATGGCGGTCGCCAGGAAGGTAGGCTCCTGTTTGCGCAACCCCTTCGCCACTTGCATGGCGGAGAGGGTCTTCTGTTTGAGGTCTCCGCCTGACCTCACATGGACGTTGTAAGGTCTCTTGGGATCGAAGATAACCATCGAATTGGTGAGCGGGATGACACATGCAGCAATGTGTCGCAGAAAAGAGATGCCCGCCACCACTTCGTAGTCATCCACTGGTGCCACCGTCACGTCGAAGCTTCCCGATCACTTGCCGATGCGAACCTTCACTCCAAGAGAAATTCCTGTGGTCGAGATAGACTTCGCGTTCACCGTCTTAAACGTGGCGTTAGTCTTCTGGAGTGGCAGCTTTAGCTTCTTGGCGGCCACTTCTGACACGAACAACTCCGATGCTCCCATGTCAATGAGGGCGTTGAAGACTTGCCCGTTCAACTCGATATCCGCATAAAGTCGCGCAGCCGATGAAGGACCCTTTGAGGCGTTGATGGCGCTGAGGACGTGCATCGAGCTGAGACACGCCTCCTCCTTCTCTTTTTCCTTCTCGTCGGGGCAATACATTGCGTTGACTGTCGCCTTTTACGGACAATCGCTCGTCCAATGAGGACCCTTGCAAATGTAGCAAGGCTTTGGCGGCTTCCCGTCCCTTTTGAATCTTCCATTGTTGGACTTCCCGTCTTGGTATCCCTTGCCTTTGTCCTGATAGTGCGGCTTGCCTCCTTGTGACTTGGACTTTTCTCCCCCACCATTGCCCTTGCCCGAGGGCTTTGGTGGTGGAGTGCTCGCTTTGGCGTACTCCACGAGCGATTCAGCAGCGGCGACTAGCGAGCGAATGTTGGGGCAATCTCTTCGCTCCAACTCCGTCTTAGCCCATGGCTTCAAACCCTTCACGAAGACCGCCAACAACGTGTCTTCGTCCACTTGGGAATTCTGTAGGCGGAGCTCGGTGAACTCTTTCACGTACTCCTTCAACGTGCCCTTTTGGCAAATGTTGAACAACGCAATCTTGACAGGGCAGAAGTAGTTGATAAGCTGCCTCTTGAAGTCGTCCCACCTCTCAATGGGACCCACAATGCCACGCTCCACGTCGTCGCAATGGCACCGCCACCATAAACTCGCCGCATCTTGCAAGTAGAAGGATGCGGTCTTCACCATCCTTACTTCGGACGTCACGTCCAAGGCCTCCATGTACCTTCGGACGTTCCACAGGAAGTCATTGATCTCCCTTGCCGACCGCTCGCCTTTGTAGGGCCTCGGCTTTGGCACATCAATTCTTGCCTCATGCAGGGCGGGCGCCTCAGGGCGCCGCCCGTCTCCATAGCGTCGCTTGAGCTCCTCCCGGAAGGTCTGGAACTCTTGCTCCATTTCGAACCGCATGTTTGAGAGACCATTGTCCAAGGTCTCCCGCATGTCCATGATTGTCGCTTCCATGGACTCGAGACGCGTATACAACGGCGCCATCTCTTTCCGCACCGTGGCAAGATCCACGGTCTTCTCCAACTCCCGCTCGTGCGTTGCGAGTTGGTCTTGCATCTCACCCACGTCCAATTGGAATTGGCCGAGGCGTTGCTCGAAGGCGGACATGGTGTCCTTCGAGCGGGCGCGCCCTCGATCCTGACGGCCCTTCTCCGGTGCAACGGGTTCATTCGTCATCTCCGAGTTCGACGTCATTTCACCTTGATCGCCGGACGCCAACTTGAGCGGTCCCAGAAATACTGCTCTGATACCAACTTGTCACGGGGTCATTTTTCGCTCGATCGACCCGTGCAGCGTCTAGACGTGCCCAACGTCTAGGCAAGCTCTTTTGAGCGCTTTGCGGAAGCTTGCTTATGCCACTTTTTGTATGCCATAACTTTTGGGATGCACGGTCCCGAGCGGACGCTTCTTCGGTGGAGGCGTTTGTGAACAAACGGGCACCTCGGCGTAACGCTCGATCGCTTGGGATGCTTTGGGACGCTCTTTTGTGGCTTGCCACCCCACGCTTGAGGCACGATGCTAGATTTAGGGAAGCTTGAAATCTTTGTTGAGTAAATAGGAATGATTACAACGCTTCGGGGGAAGACTAGCGGGTCTCCCCTACTATACCACCGTTTCGGGTGGTAGAATTGCGACGTGTGATGTGGAGGACCATCTCCGGGGGTGCACTTTTCTGGAGTGCAAATTACAAAACTGCCACCATCACACTTAGAAAATAAACTAAGTACAAAAGTGAGTTGAAAAGGAAAATACATGATAAGATAACTCAACGTGCCCCGAGGAGAAGCCCCCGGGACACGTGCACGTTGAGAACATCAGAAATCATGCGAAGGTCATTTTAGGAGATTGGAAAATGTTCTAATTTTTTGGGCTGCCATCCCTATTTTTCTCTACTTTTTGTTTGTAATCCGGAAGCTTGGTTTCTACAGACCCATTTATTTTAGTTTTTTTGCAATTTTTCCTGAAATTATTGAAACTCTGGACGACCACCCCTTGCTAGTTGTCCTTTCCCGTCTAAAAAAATTATAAATTATGATTACGGGCTAGTTTAATTTTTGGATATACAAGAATATACAAATCAATTTTCACTTGGGGATTTCGTACCGACACAAAAATGATCCAAAATGAGTGCACATAATGCAATAACAATTTATGAATTCACACGCTAATATAAACTTATAACAAAATGAATTATGGAATGCATTCACCAGACGTTTCTAATCTTCGTAGATTATCATGTAATATTGTATTAAATTATTTGGCTCACTACATTACCATGTTCACTAATAACAGGTAATGGATAATTTGCATTGCCCAGACAATCACATTGCCTATGAAATGACAATGCAAACTACTTAGGATAGGGGAAGCAATCCACGTTACCACTTGTAATTTTTTCAATTTCACTTTATACATTTTTTCTTTATAGTTTTTATTTAAATAAATTTTAAAATATATTAAATAAATAATAAAAATAATCAAATAAATCTTAGTTAATTATTATGAATATATCATTATTGTATTTTAAGAATATAATAATTATTTTATAAATTTTAATTTTATGGGTGAGAATATATATTTGTGATTTAAGAACTTAAAAATAATTTATATATCTAAACACAATTCTTTTGATTATGAGTATATTGGTAAAAATTATATATTAACTCATAAATTTTTATTTTCTTATAAATAACTAATATAGATTGCTAAATAGATTACTTATGTATAATAAATAGGATAACACATATTGTTGATAATTTAATAAATGATAATATTTTTTAGAAGTAATTTACATTGCTAAATAATGTTGAACGATAATGTAATAAACACACCCTTAGTAGTCAAAAAGTTGTTATGCTCTTGGATTAGTAGGACTTTTAATTCGACGATAATCGTGAGATAAAGATAATGTCATATGGTCCATATCGTGTCTATATATTGATGCGTTATAAATGTATATCGTAAATTACGATGACAAAAAAGAATTTAGGAAACTTAGTAAATTAAATACACTCAAATTATCGACCATATAAATGTATCAAAGGTATGTCATTCCTATGATCTCGAGAACATATGTATATGAATATGATGCAGTATAATGAGATTGAATTTATGAATGATGTACGTGTCGCGGTGCATTTTTTTGTGACATGGCGTGCACGAAAATGATCTCGTGACAGAAGGATATATTTGTAACAACCCCAAATTTTGGATAAGGGGTATTTAAGTCATTTGAAGGAAGCTCTAAGAAACCCTGGGCTATAATCTATAAAAGCCCCCAAAACCTCCCCCTCCTCTCTTTTCTTATTTCCCCCACGTGACGACTATAACCTAGGAGAAGAAAAAAGGAGGAAAACGAACAAGAAGAAGAGGGCAAATAGGAAGAGAACATGGACAAAGGAAAGGGGATTGACATTGAGGAAGAACAAGATCATAGGTATGTAAAGGGGATCCAACCCCTCTCTCCCCTCTCAATGTTTTTTATGTTTGGATTGAGAGATCCAAGGACACCCTAGTTCTTGATAAGGATTGTGATTGAGGGTTACATTATGCATTAGATATGAAGGATTCTCATATATGATTCATGTTCTTGAGATCCTATGTTAAATTCTTATGCTAAGGATTCCATGTTTGTGAAATTTAGGATGAACCCTAGATTCGAGAGAAAGGGTGATTTTGTATGTTTTTCATGTGCTTTTGATGCATATTGATATATAGATCGAGCCTAGATTCTTTGGGATGCTTTGTATTACGTTTTCCCAAAGTTTTTATTGAAAAACGTGCAAGATGCGAGGTCAATACGGGCTAAAGGTTGTTAATACGGGCAAGAGGACTTTAATACAGGCTGTCAATATTTTCTGATGCGAGGTCAATATGATCTGAAGGTCAAAAATATGACTTAGATGGCAAAAATACGGACTGATCGTATTTTTATGTGCGAGCCTAATACGACCTATAGGGAGTTAATACGACTTGGAGGGCAAAAATATGATCTAGAGGGCAAAAATACGACCAGGCCGTATTTCCCTCGTAGATTGACAATACTTATGATAATTCTAATTTATTTTTAAAGTATTTATGTTATGGATTGATGCTTGATGAATGCATATGACACCTAGATATACGAAATGTATGTTCAGCCGTAATTAGGCTAAAATATGAAAAATGATTGATATGAATGATTGATGTATTGTAAAGCATAATGCACCTAAAGTTGAAGAAGAATATCTCACTCATCAATGTTGAGAAGCAAAGTCCTGCACATATGTATGTACTTCAAGGGGACCTAAGCCTTGCATTTGTGTATGTGCTTCTCAAGGAACAAAGTCCCTCGTCAGAAAGTGTGCGTATTTCCTGGAATAAAGTCCCTCGCTATTATAGTATGCATATTCTTCAGAATAAAGTCCCTCACTATTATAGTGTGTGTATTTCTTGAAATAAAGTCTCTCACTATTATGATGTGCGTGTTCCAAGAATGTGGCCTATAATGATGTGATATGATTCTTTCAACTATGTTAAGTTCAAAGATGTTATAAGATAAAGTAGGAACGAAAGTGAAGTTAAAGTATCTTACGAGAAAGAAAGAATGTTAATATAATGATGATGAAGTAAAGATGGAAAGTAAAGTTCTACATTTATGTATGTACTTTAAAGAGATATAAGCCTGAGAAGTAAAGTCCTACATCTGTGCATGCACTTTCCAAGGAACAATGTCCTTCATCATAAAGTGTATATATTCCTAAAGATGATTAGGAATAAAGTTCCTCACTATTATGATGTGTGTTCCTAAGTATGACCTCTGATATAGAATTAAAGTAAAGATGTGATTATGTAATAAATATGAAGGATGAACATGACACGTGAAGGATTACAAAATAAATAAAGAAAAGAATGAAAGAAGATCCAAAGAGTTATAAAGCAACCCTGAGGAGATGTAAAGTATGAAGTCAAGAAGTAAGAATTAAGAAATTATGAAGATACTCCTAGAACGTACATGATAATGAATGTGAAATGAAAAATGATATGTTATGTATGTGATGAATGATATGAATGTATATTTCTATTACATGTTATTTGCAGATGATGGATTCGAATGTAAAGTAGGTATGACATGATGTTTATGTTATAAGAATGTTGTATGATGAATGAAAGTAAGTATGATGTATTATCATATAAGGTTTATGATATAGTTCATGACATGCATATTTTTATGTTATTGTTATTATGATGATGATGCATCGCATGTAATATCATGTGATAGGATAGCATGGCATGCATGACCTTTATATACTCTAACTGGAAAATCTTGCACTATGGATCCGTGCAGGTAACTAAGATTAAATGATGGATGACAACTCAAGCTCATGATGAAGTGTTGCACATGCTTAGAGTTAAATAAGTCCTAAGGTTCTAGATGAACAATGATACTAATGATGTAATGAAGAATTTGGACATTTAATTTCTTATGGAATATTAGTTTATTTGATTAATAAATTTTTTTTAATTATCATGATTCTCTCTAAATTGTTAGGTCTTCCGCTGTTAAATGATATATGATGAACGGACTAACGGCGCGAAATTGTCCTAAATGTCCAAAACTTTTAGGATAAATTTTCCAGTCGTTACAATATTTTTTTATTAATATAATCACTCCATTAAAGAGACACTTAGGATGAATTTGGTTCAAAAATTATTAAGGGGAAATGAAAGGAAAAAAGAGAAGAAAAAAGATTAAAAAGAAGAGAATAAAGAATAATAATTAATTTTATTTGAATGCCATGAGTAATGAGAAAGGAAGAAAACAAAATTTTAATAATAAATTTATTTAAATTATTTTATTTCTTATATGTATATTTAATGTTAAGTTTATAAAAATAAGTATGGAAAATTTAATTATATTTTTTTCCCTTCTTTTTAGTCCAATTTGAAAAAAATAAGATATTTTAAAAAAACAGAAAAAAAAATCTTCTTTTTTTTTTCTTCAACTTAAATTCAACCAAATATATCATCTTAGTTTTTCTTCCCTCTCTTTATTCTCCTTCACCCCCAACCAAAAATACGCTTTAGCGCATCCACAAATTGTAATTTTTGGGGATGTAAGTATGTAACTAACAGCGCGAAAGTCAAATCAATTGCGTGATAGTATCATCTGCATCATCCGACGGCTGCGAAAACTTTACATTTGTCGACATTTACTTGACACGACCCAATCCAAGCGCAATCTCTCTCTCTCTAGTCGCTCCCATAGCACAATGCCCGCACTTGTGTCCACCGCCATCGTCGCCTCCGGCGGCGGAGCAGCAATGGCGGCAGCGGCGACTTCCTCTACCCTCGTCCTCCCATTGCTCCGCCATCGGCGGCGGCGTCGCGCTATCTGGTGCAGCGCGAGCATCCAGGCGCAGGAGGCCGCGCTCGTCCGGCGAGTGGCTGAGGTCGCTGACCGCTCGGCGGGGCTCACCTCTCCTCACCCAAACTTCGGTTGCATCATCGCTCGGCCCACAGACGTCGGGGATTCCGCTCCTGATGCCGCGGTCGTTGGGGAGGGTTTCCTCTACGCGCAGGGCACCAAGTGCGCGGAGCTCCAGGCTGTCGAGATGGCAGGGGAGCTCGCCCGCGGCGCCACCGCGTATGTCAACATGGAGCCTGGCGATTGCTACGCCGATCACACCCCGGTGTCTTCCCTCGTCCAGGTCTGAAAAAAAAAAAAAACGATGGGGGCTTACTAAGTTACAAATTTCTTGGTCATCATCACACTTACGATATGTACGCGCAATCGCCTCACCATTGTTCAGGTGTTATGCATCGATCTGGTTGGGAAGAAAAAAATGGTCACTTCTGACATCTTTGGTTCTTAATGCAAATTCAAGTAATGCGATTATAAATTTGTTTGGTTATGCAATTTAATGGGACACTGCACACATGGGTCTGCCGCCACACCCGAGTAAAAAGTGCAACCACCTTTCCGTGGAGTCAGAATTACTAAAACTTGCGACGTGGTTGTCATAAAACAGACAGTTCTATCTTTGATTCAAAGTTTCTCACTTGTTATGGGAAATCTTTTTGATGCACATCTAAGTGCGTGTAGTAACAGAAATAAGATTTTGTAATAGCCGAAACTGAAATAATACCTCTAGTTTGTGTTGTTTGACCATGGGCTTTTTTGTTGAACTGATCTTTTGTGAATTAGGCAGGAGTTGTAAGAGTCGTAGTGGGGCTCAGACATCCACTCCAGCATCTTCGTGGAAAGGCCATTCAATCATTAAGAAGTCAAGGTATTCGAGTTGAGGTTCTCGGCGAAGACCTACAAAGTAAAGTTTTTGAGGTAACGATTCTCCTTTGTTCATACAGATGATTTCATGCATTTTTTCCATTGCCAATTTTGGCATCTGTCATTTATTTTGAGTAGTTCTTTTCATCAACATCTAAAATCTAGTTAGATAATTATGATGTTAGTGAAAGTGGGAAAATGCTAGTTTTCATCAGCTTTTGGGTCTTATGTCAGAAACAAAACTGATTCAATCATTTACTTCAATGATGGTTTTGCAAGTTATGCAATTTCTACTTAGTCGTTAGATTTGCACTTCGTGTCACTTTTTGTAACATCTATCAATTATCTATTACAGGAATCTCTGAAGTGCTGCCTCACAGTAAATGCTCCCTTACTCTATAGAGCTGCCTTTCGTATACCATTCTCCATTCTTAAGTATGCTATGACTCTGGATGGTGAGAAGTCAAACCTTCTCTGCATTTTTCCCTCTCGACTATAATTCTTGCCATTGTATATGAACTTGGTGCAACATTTAGACTAAAGGGCTATGTTTGGATTCTTTTAGCAGTCATCTTATTTAGCATTCTCAAAATGACAGGTAAGATTGCAGCTAGCAGTGGACATGCTTCATGGGTGAGCAGCAAGTCCTCTAGACAGCGTGTATTTGAGTTGCGAGGTAGAAGTGATGCTGTTATAGTAGGAGGAAATACTGTACGTCGTGATGGTAAACACATTTAAATTGGTCTGTAATTTGTAGTAAATCAAAGCTAGTCTGTTGTTGTTCTTCGAAACACATCTTCTTTTTGTATATAACTTCAGATCCAAGGCTAACTGCAAGACATGGAGGGGGCCATGTTCCAGTTAGGATTGTCTTGTCTCAAACATTTGATCTCCCTGAAGAAGCTAAGCTCTGGAATGTTTCTGAAGCTTATACCATAGTTGCCACTCAAAGGGGTGCTCGAAAAGACTTACAAAAAAAGCTTGCATCAAAAGGTGTCGAGGTGGTAGAATTTGATATTCTGAATCCTAGAGATGTCATGGAGTATTGCTATGAACGTGGATATCTTTCAGTATTATGGGAATGCGGAGGAAGGCTTGCGGCACCTGCTATATCATCTGGTGTCATACATAAGGTGTGTATTATAATGACTCATTTTGATGTTGACTGGTAAGGCTTAACCTTTTAATCATTGATTTAGTATATAGTGGCCACTAGATGCTACGTCTTGCCTGCCTATAAATGTCCATTATATGCCAAAAACTTTACATCTTTTTTTCCTAAAATTAGCTTGCTGAGGCTCATAGTAATCCATTTTTATCAGTAAATAATATCTAGTTGATGGCATTTTCTTGAAATTCTGGCATGCTATAATTCTATGAAAGTTGGTATCTTTGATCGGATCCTGTTAACCAACATAAATTGTATTTATTGTTTGATACTTTTTTCTGTTTACAAACATGTTGGCCTACATCTTATGATCCCACCTAAATAGCTATATCTAAAATAACGTCTGGAAAACTGAGAGCAATTTTGCCATTTGAAGCTGTATGTATATTAACTCTCTGAATAGAAAGTGCTATGTTGATCAACTAAGCTTATTCCAATACACTTGGGGACATTGTTTGCCTACTATGCACATATATTGTGCATACCTTACTGGTAACATGTAATAAAAACATATACTGCAATGAAAATTGTATGCGAGAAAATGGAAGAGGGCAACTGAAAGAAAAAGCAAAATTGCACCTTCTGTGACCAGTTGGTGTGTAGTTGGCATTGCTGAAGAGGGTGGAGGAGCACATAGAGGCAGAAGATTTAAGAGGAAAATGCCAGCATGTGATTTTTCTTATTTCCCTCAATCTTGAGTGTGAGCGAAAAGCACAATAAGCTTGTAACTAGTTTATTCTTTCTGGTTCTCTTTATTAAATTAGTTGTTGCAATCAATGTTGTCAAACACGTAAAACGGGCTCGACACGGAGGGTCGGCAAAACATGTAAATCGTGAACACGTAACACGACACGGCCGATTCTACCAGATTTTTATTTAATATATTATATATATATACATGTAAATATATATATGTATATATAAGTAATTAGTGGTGAGATGCAAATTCTTTTGAACTTATAAGTACCAAATGCAATATTACATAAGCAAAATTCTAATTTTAAGATCAATTCATGACATTAACAATTATTTTCTTATATATTAAAATATTAGTTCATGAAAAATTAACACCTCAAAAAATTATAATAAGAACAGACTAATGGCAATTGATAAATCAATAAATAATGTTAACAGTTAATTCATGAAAAACTAATACATCATTAAAATTATAATAATAACAAAACTTAGCACATCAATTCATAAAAAAAATTCGTGATCAATTCATAAAAAATTAAGACAACAATAAATTTAGAATAATAACAGTAGTTGGTGATCTCATTTTATTAAACAAATATTAACAATAGCAGCACTATAAAAATTGTTATAAATTTATAACATTAAAAAAAACTAAATATACCCCCGTCCACGAGCGCCGCGGCGGCGACTGTAAGTCATATGCTGATGACTCGCCGCTGCGGAGAGCAGTGGAAAAAAGAAACGAGAAGCCGCTCACGTGCGCGGAGAGAGAAAGGGAAAAAATGCTAGGGTGTGCGAAGGGAGAGGGAGAAAAGGGCAAGGGAGAGAGGAGAGGGAGAGAAGGCCTGCTCGGGTGAGTGAAGAGAGAAAGGGAGAGGGAGAGAAGAGAAAGGGAGAGGGCGTACCTGGTCGGCGACAGCATCAGGACAGCAGCAGAGAGCGGCGGCGGCGGCGAAGTAAAGACATCAGTGACAGCAGAAGATGAGTGATGGCAGCATCAGCAGACGAGCATCGGCGGCGGCGGCGGGACAGCGGCGACGGTGGCAGCAGGTCAGCGGCGGCGGCAGCAGGACAGCGGCGACGGTGGCAGCAGGTCAGCGACGGTGATGGCAGAGCAACATCGGCGGACAGGAAACAAAAGGAGGAAAAGATTGATGAGTGCCCGTCACAAGTTATAAAAGGTACACCATACGTGGGTGAACGAGCAAGTAAAAAAAGGGATCGGCGGACACGGAGTCAACACGCGATTCCACCGATTCTACGCACTGACACGCGATTCCACCGCGTGTTGACGAAACGCGATTCTGGATAGAATCGAACACGTTTGGCCGGGGTAGACTCGTAGAATCGTACGATTCTACGAGTCGACTCGCGTTTTTGACAACCTTGGTTGCAATACACATTTATTTGTATTATGGGGGAATATCTCATACTATTTTTTCTATTAATCTGGGTTTGACATATAAGTTGCAAACTAGGCGCTTTATATGTACCATATTGTATAATTGAAACTCTTTCTATTGCAAGTTAATATGATAATCTGAAAGGCTTTCAATTGAACTTCAGGAGTTTTAAGTTAGCTTATGATCAAGCAGAAAGCCAGGAAAATAGCTATGTCTTCCTTCAAAAGTTCCATTTAGTCTGTAATCTAAAGACTTAGCAATGACGTCTTATGTGTAATCTCAAAAAAGAAATTTGTGCATTTACCGTCATGTTATATCATTTGTCCTCAGCAGTAATAATTGTATTGATATTGTTGGAACACTTATATTTTTGTTTTGCCAAGTTCAAAATTAGTGAATTGAAAGAAAACCAGATTATGCCCAAATTATTACAATTAACAATGTCCTTCATGGATGTCAAGTCATTTGTTGCCTAAAATCTTTGATGTTGATATTGCCTTTTTTATAAGAGTGATGTTTCATGCTTTTCTATGTGACTCTACTGTAGCTCCATTTCTTGTGTTTTCATGTAGGTTTGTGCATTTGTTGCCCCAAAAATCATTGGTGGAGCAAAAGCTCCATCTCCAGTTGATGAATTGGGGATGGTTGAGATGTCTCAAGCACTTAATTTGATTGATGTTTCATATGAGAAGGTAATCTATGTTTCGTTAAGACATGTTCATCTATGATTCTTGCATTCACACCGTTGTAACTCTACCATAGGCAATATTGT
Source organism: Pontederia crassipes (assembly GCA_030549335.1). Classification (NCBI taxonomy): domain Eukaryota; kingdom Viridiplantae; phylum Streptophyta; class Magnoliopsida; order Commelinales; family Pontederiaceae; genus Pontederia; species Pontederia crassipes. Next base: position 60,549,534 of record CM060189.1, on the reverse strand, counting down.
GTGAGGCATGTGCATGTTTTCTGCATGTAATAGACTGGATTTAGACATATTGCATGATTTTCCGGAAACACATCATAGTTGATATGACATTGAGTTTAACTTAGAATACCTAAGTTATGATATTCAGTTACTTTCAGAGAAGAAGTATTACATGGATATATTGACATGCATCATAACTTTCTTTCCTTTTGTTCTTTTTTTTTTCTCTATTCAAACTCTATATGACTGTACCCACAATAGTTATAAATTTGGTATAAACCTAAAATAAAGATGGTTACTAGCTCTTGATTCATCTAATTTGAGATGAACAACATAAGTGCTTAAACTTTTTATTTCAGATAATCATTTAGCTTGAAAAAATTTGTTATTAGCATTTGTCAATCTTGTTGTTAATTACATCAAATCATGTCATGTAATTGGTTGTGATGGAATGTTCATGGTTCATGATAAAAGAAATGCATTCTGAAATTCGGCACAGGAAATATCATGCACTTTATGTTGTTTATCTTGTACTTCAATTAGGCTTATTAGAAAGTTGTCCTTCATGATGGATTTATGAATCGCAGAAACCACATTGGTTTGGAGATATTGTAGAGTAATTTCTTAAAATCTATACATCATATTTTTATCCAAAAAGGTATCTATACCTCTTGACATTTCCTTCAACTAGATCAATGTATACTACACATCCATTCTCTAAACAGGTTTAGACATTGATAGAGTTGTCATTGAGTCCTCATTGTTTATCATTCTTTGTCTTCCCAGTGCTCTCTTATTCTCACAATAGGCCTCTTCGTTTCAGATCTTTTATGCTATGTAACATTTGCAATGAAAGAGGCAGTGAAATTATTTTTTAAAAAATCACTATCCTTTACCATATACAATCCTTATGTCATTCACAGATTCAAGGCCTTATCTTGTTATTCTTGTTGTAACCAATTTATATTTATCACTTATCTTTGTCTGTCTTCCATTCTATAATTTGGTATGCCTCTCTTTACGAGCTACCTCATTTGACCATCAAAATTCTTTTCTTAATCATCCTGTTCCTTTAATCTCTTCTAGAGTTTTTTGTCTACTACTAGTTCCCAAACTTCCTCGCATAGTTACACTACTCTAAGATCATAATAATTCTTTTCTTTTTACTTTGGGATTTTGCATCCAGTTAGTTTATCTTTTTTTGTTGGCATATATGTATCCAAGGTGGCCAGTCTATACTTGTAGCTGATGCCATGCGTGGGATAACCTTACAATCTTTATATAATATTCTATTCAGTTTCCTTGTCATATAAAGATCTATTCAATTGTTATTCAGTCCCCTCCTAAAGTAATTAGATGAGAAACCTTTTATATAATAAACTAATAAGTGTAGTCAATTTGTGAATATTCATTTACAAACCCTTCATAATTCAGAAAACTCGTTTTAATAATAATCTTGTTCATTCATTTCAAAAAATAATAATCCTGCTCCTTTATATTCTTCTATTGTTTCATGAATGACAATTGAGTAACGTAGTCCTCATCCATGTGATTATTCACATACAATTACTCTATAACCATAGGATTTTTGTTTCCAGGTTGGACCAGACATGCTGGTAAGCGGGTTTCTTCAGCCAATTCCGGACCTTTCACCTATAATCCCATCATCAGATGAAATTTCAGCTCTTGATCCAACAGTTTCCCCTTTTGATGCAAGCATTGTATCGTTCTACAAGACATGGGATCCATATGGAGCATTCTCGAACTTTTCCCCGCATCCTATAACAATGTCTGATGAAAATGGCAATGATGTGATGTGGTCAACTGTGGAACACTTCTATCAGGTTAGCTATTGATTCTCGTGCTAACAATCTTCTGAGGAGCTACAGGGGTTTATGGCTAACTTCTGTAGACTGGTGGACAGATTTATTGTTTAATCTTTGTATCAGTCTTCAGTTGTATTTATTTTGTTTATTTATTTTTGAGAGGGATTCAGCTGTAGTTGATGTAATGTGTTTCATTTAATACAACCTAGAAATGCTTCCAGGCACAAAAATTTCAGGGTGTTAATAGTCCTCTTGCAAGGGACTTCTATGAACAGATAAAGGAAGCAAAAAGCCCAGAGGAAGCTGCACGCATGGGAAGAAAATTACAGAGAGAACATCCTGAACTGGTATAGTTACAATTTACTGGAAACCGAGATTTTAACTGCATACATTTTAATATTTTTCGTGCCTATTTTTCATTGCAACTAGATGTTTTCTGTTATACTTCCTTTTGTTGGCTAAGTAGATTACTGAAATGGATGGTAGTTTACAAAGTGGTATCATGTAAAAGCATGGGCAATGCCCTGACTGCATGCTTTATGTTTGTGATATGTAAGTACCCTTCAACATTGATGCACCTCAAAAGGTTGAAAGGGCACACCAGGATAAAAAATGCAACAACGCCGCACTAGAAGGATGAGTCGCCCCGCGGGAGAATGGGCCTAGATGCCCAAGTGAGGTCATGGCCGGCTGTAGCGGGTGAAGAAAACCTCTCGTCAGAAGCTGTGATCGGACCCCATAATCCGTCCCATCCACCGGGCAAGTAATGCTCAGTTAGTGAAGCAGAGATCCTGAATGCCCAAATCGCCCTGAGATGTGGACCTGCAGATACTATGCCATGCCACGAGATGTACATGTCGATCCGAGCTGGTCCCCTGTTAGAAAAATTTTCTCCTCAAAGCATCAATTCGTCTCAAACCTAGTCAGGCATCCGGAGAACTGACATGTAGTAGATCGAGAGTGTAGATAGGACAAAAAAGAAGCAAAATGAGACGTCCGCCACATGATAGAAGCCTCAAATTCCATCCCTGAAGTTTGTGCTCTAGCCGCTCAATGACTAGGGTCCACCCCGAGAACTGATGTGCTACTAGCTATGTGATCGGCAATGTGTCCACCATGGTACGAAGCTCCGCATGCATCTATCTGCATCATCAGTCACCACGCCACTATTATTACAACATTTTAATAATTATTGGTTATTCAAACACTTTTAATTGACTAATATTTAAAAATCAAATTAGTAATATCATAACATTTACGTTATATTTTAGTATATTGATCTTTTAATTTGTTTTCATTATTTGTATATTAAATTTTACTTCTATTAAGTTCAGTTTGGTAATTTGTTTTCATTTTAATAATTATCAGGTGAAAGATTTTTTAATTTATCATATTATTTTAAATATGTATAACGTTGTCTCAATTTTGAACAATTGATTATTAAAAGGTGTAGTAAAAAAAGTTCATTCATTTTTAATTATGCATGTTTTATAATTTTATTGTGACATACAATAAAAAGTCCTCTCGACTTGTCACATCCAAATGCCCATGTTGCAATTTTTTTTTGAAAGGTGCAGTTTTCTTTCCATGTGATGTGGTCTCCTTTTAGTCTTGCAGTCAACTTTCATTTTCCATAGTAGGAAGCACAGTAGCATTTGGTATTGTAAGCTTGTACTGTAAGTGAACCTACCGGTAGGTGCGTTTCTGCGTATCACGCACGCCCTAGAACGGGTTAATCTCCTCTAGCAATTTTGTTATCTTTTTGGTATCCGTTGCAGTTCTCGAAATGTTCACATTTGTTGGCCTCCTAAGATCTCTTTCTGTAAAGTGGTCTCCTAAAATCTTAATTGAAAAGTTTCTTGTTCCTTCACACCCACGTTACCATCCTTGCTCCATTGGAGATATTGTTCATCAGAATATTCTGAATGCACGTAACCCTAGGGGCCCGTTTGGATGCATGCAAGAATAAAAGAGGACGATCCAGAAGTTTCCCCATCGTGAGATCAGCTTGTTCTGTGACACCGAGAACTCACAAATCCTCTTAATCTTGTCATCATTTTTTTTTGAGGAGAAAAAGGATGACTAGCAGGTTATGTGGTTGTCATCCAGTATATATAACTTAAGTAATGGGAGACATGTACAAGTGTGTGCTCTCAGAGAGAGCGACAAAAAGAACAGATATCAGCTAACTAAAACCCCACTCTCGAAGCAAAGAGGAAATGTGGTGTACAATATGCGCTGTCTGACATCGCTCCCCATAAAAAATCACCCGGTTCTGCTGAAGCCAGATGGCCCATGAACCGGCCAAAAAGATCGCCAATGGAGCTCGCCATCTATGTCTCTGTCGGGCCAAACCTCGGAGAGACTGCCACAAAGTCGTAGGATCAAAAGGAAAGGGCCCCCAAAGGACGTCCGTTGTCGGTTACCACGTGATGTCGGACATAAAAAAAAATTGATGGCCGATCTCCTCTGTCTCACTACATAGGACACATGTTGTGTTTGTGTGATGTGCCCACCTCGCCCTATACATCCTGGTGAAAAGTTGGTCTCGCCGCATGAGCCAAGAAAAATTTTTAACTTTTCAATGGTATCCGAAATCACTAGACGAGTCTGCAATCCGTCTTGAAGTCCTCCGATGTTGCCATGCCAGGACGGAAACGGATGTAGAGGCTATGTGCCGACCAAGTCTCCGATAGCCAAACCCATCCATCAAGACTAGAGTGGTCAAGGCGGAAAGGAGTGAAGCGCTGGTCTGAGCCGATCTGAAAACTGGGGTCCAGGAGCCCGAGCCCGTGCCCCCAATCTTAGACCAAGTCTCCGCCGCAGTTGCGTCTGGATGTGCCGCCAAGGCATACAATCGGGGAAAAGCCTCCGCCAGTGGGTCCTCGGGGGACCAATAATGCTGCCAAAAAGAGAAATTCACCCCGGAACCAAGCAAGGGGGTCATAAGTGGACGCACCCTCGGAAGCAGTGGGCCTCACACAACAAAAAGAGTGCTGTTTGGATAAAAACCCTGGAACAAGCCCTTGCTTCAGCACGAAATCCCAACCAAATGGGCCGTGGAAGATTTTTTTCAAAACACCTCTCATCGTTTTAAAGACATATTCATCTATATACCAAATATCTCGTTGGTCATGTAGAATTTGCCGAAGATTCACAAGTACACCCATTCAAGGACTTAACATCTTTATTAGGTTTGGCCTCATCATGATTCAGAGGACATAGATAATATACTGTGACATTTATCTCATTGCATATTGTACGTTTTGCCATATAGGATTTGCCAAATGAGACACCTATTGCATCCAAATGTTAAACCCAAATAACAGTCACAAACCAACAATATCCATTCATGAACCCTCTTGGAGGATAGATTGAAGGAGCTGAAAAGAAAACAGGCCAGCAGTTACCACGTGGAATGAGGTGCTAACTAGTCCTAGTATCAACTTCAGCCTTTGATTGCATGCAAAATAGTCTCTCTGCTCTTCCACACATCAAGATTATTGTACTACTAAATTTCAGCAATTTATTGTTTATAGATATGGAGATTGGAGAGAACTAAGGGAGGATGACAGAGACGTTGCCATGTTGGTTTTTGTATCTTTTTAAATTTCCGCACTCTTGCCATCTATGGCTGATAGGGTCAGATGCAGCTTCGTAGAACCTATTCTGATCATTATAATGACAAGAATGTCTCAGATCTAAATAGATAGAACAAAGTTCATGTTATGTAAGTCATTTATCTTTCTAAAAACTAAAAACCTATCTGCATATTTAGGGCCAGTCATGTGGCATTCAATATAAAAAAACATAAGCCTCCCCCAGTCGAAAACCTTAAACATGATAATCTCGGTCTCCTAAAAGACCAGTAGAACTTTGCTTTCAGAACCACTAGTAAGGAAAGATCATAACTATATGCTTATTCATCACAGCAGGATCTGTTTCACTTTTGGTTGATCTCCATTTTTGAAATCGATTTTGATTTGTGATGTTTTGAAGTTAAACGTCGCATCATTATCTATCTGTACAGGTCCGTGCTAACTGGGAATCGGCAAAGGTGGCGGTCATGTACGAGGCCCTAAGACGCAAATTCTGGATGTACCCACATTTGAACACCATGCTGCGTTCGACCTCAGGCTCAATCCTTGTGGAGGCATCACCCCACGATCTCTTTTGGGGTGGTGGGAGGGAGGGGGAAGGCCTAAATTACTTGGGCAGGCTGTTGATGCAATTAAGAACGGAGCTTTTTGAGGGCAGTCCGAGGCAAATGCAGGTTAAATAATTGTTCATCTACATATATATATATTCATGTTCGTGTAACTGGCCTTGTGCTGTTGATCCCAATGTATTTTCAATATGTTTACGTAAATAGTCATTGATTCAAATGTTACTCTAGATTCGAATTTCCTCGTTCTTTATAAATTTGTTCATTGTTGTATTATCTTATTGTGAAACATAGATAAAAAGAAAATAGTGAGGAACACGTGTTTAAGACTGATCCTGAATTGTTATTTGGGTTAAAAATGTTTTGTAACTGCGTATATTCCTTGCTATTCAAACGAAGATCCCTGATTGTTTAGTGGATTATCGAATTAATCGATAATTTATATCATCATTAATTAAATTATTGATAATATCATATTATAATATTTGATAAGTACTGATAATATAATAATAGTTAAAATAATTAAAGAGCGAACATATTATTATAAATAAACAAAATAGAAAATAAAAAAAATGAATATGAATAAAAGAAGCTGAAACAAAATTAAAAGTTTCTTGCAAAAAATTTCAACAATAAAAATGCTAAAATAGAATGATAATTATTTATTAATAAATATTTAACGTTAAAAGATATTTTTTATTTAAATGCATTTCAATCTAACTGGTAATTTATTAAGATTGGCTGTGATAAAATTTTCGTACAAATAGGATCTCGAATATTAACACATCTAAGAAACTATTTTCCTATAAAGCGTCAGATTGTCAGATGTGCTTACGATTATGTTTACCCATTCTGGCGTCCAAAAAGCTGTTAATCCATATTAATAATTAGGGTTTGAAGAACACATGCTACTGAAAATTGTTACAAAAAATTTCTCGGCGATTTCGAAGAGGTGCAATCGCGTATTAGGGAAACAGCCAAAGCAACAGAAGCCCTTCTACCACAATACGTTCCTTTGGGAGTACGTTCCTTTGGGAGTTGCATAGTTATCGGGTAATGAGATCCATTAATGTCCATGCACGCTAATATATCTCTTAAAAAATCAAGGATGATAAAAAAAAATGATTAAAAGCTGAAGACCATTCGCCAGCGTCGATGCACGAAATCCTTCATATGTTTTATGTTAGGTTACAAAATGAGTGATTAATTGAAACGAAATTCCAAGTTCTACATTTCATATTGTTCACATTGCAGGCTACGATCTGCTTCGTGCATCCTTTGAGCTGCTGAAAATAGGCCTTTAGTAACCTTGTCTTAACTTCTCTTCGTATCTAGTTTTCTCCTCCTGGAGGAAATGCCACAGAAAATTAGTAACACTGAGAAAATTCACGACTCATGATCTGTGTCGTGATCTAACTTAAAGATATGAGAAACTACACAGCAGAACGATTTAAGAATCAGAGGCTAATGAAATAATATTTCAGTGCTCAATCAAATAGAAGTTCACTAGATAGAAAAATGGAAGTTTTCCTTTTAAGAAAGGAAATAAGATTCAAACACCATCCTTCATCATCCACTATGCCGCAACTATCATCTGTGATCCACTTACGTTCTGTCTTCCACCAAATGCCTTTAACATGAGAATTTAAATTGTGAAAACGAGGACTATATTAACTTATATGTTTTGAAAGGTCGTTAATTTATATTGATAAATAATACCTTACAAATTGATTATGAGGACATTCGTATACTAAATATTACTAAAAAGAGAAAAATGAGGCTGATTTGTGGGTCATATTAGGAAAATAACATTAGACATTTTGGAAAGCCAAACTGGTACAACAACAGCTACCAAATATAATAAAGGAAACTGATTTTTTCTTTTTCTTTCAGAAGAAAATGATCCTAAGATAATTCAGTAACATAAAATGAAGATAAGTACACTCGGACTGAAATTTTTTTCTCAGAAGAAAATGGATGACCATCGCATTCAGCTTCATTCATGATGCATTTTTTTTTCAGGGATGATGTAAGTAATTACGTCTGCCATATCATGAAATGCATGTGTACCAAAGTAGTAAAGAGTGTTTTGATAGAACAGAAAAAATTAAATTGAAATAGGTTTCTTATTATGCCTCAGACTCTACTCCTTAAATCCAGGTCCAGATATACTCAGTTGTTAACATGACAAAAGTATTTGAACTTATAGACGGAAACTAATATTTCAAATAAAAAAAAATATCCAGAGCAATCATTTTGCAACACAGAAAAGGCAGCCAATTGGAAGTAGCAACTATTGTTGTGCCGTATATCATCTTCATTTCTAGGTACTTCTCAGTTCATGAAGAAAAAAATCAAATGAAAACGAAGAACTTTGACATGAAAGATAAGCAATCACCAGCAACCTGATGTCACTATCTTTTAACTCTCTCAATTGTGTTGAAACAAAAGCTTTCTCATGTTTGTATTAAGTCATTTGTGATCTTGTTCATTAAATTTAAAAATCCAATCTTATTCCTACAAGTGGTATAACATCTTTTATCACATTCCCCTAAAAAAACATTTTTTATCACAATGAAAGTCCATGCTCTTGTGCACATTGCAGTCAGAACAAAGTGAAACCAACTAAAATATCAAATGCTATAACCATTATAAGACTCGTTTTCCCAGCAGGAAAACAACATGTTTATGTCTAATAATTATATTATATTCATCAACGTACTAACTATTTGGGGTCACTTTCTTGAGAGAGGCAAAGTTGGTGTAATCTCCACCTTGAATTAATGTGTATGAGAACAACAAACAAAAAATTACTCTTTCCTTTCTTGGAGTGGTAAAAGGATGATTGACACATTACTCTTTCCTTTTATCAAATATGGGATCCTAATGCTCCTTTATGCAATTCATGGATTTATGTGACATGAGAAACTCGGATCAACAATGCTACCATAAAGTTCGCATACTAACTTAATATTTGTAATATATTCAAACCAACAGAATCACTCGACAGTCCATGGTTGGAAACGTTAGCTACTTATCTGTACAAGAAAGGAAATTTCTAAAATGATAAAAGAACAAAGCACAAAAAGGAACGCCAGAGCCAACCTCAAAGACTCTCTTGATATGCTCGAGCTCCTTGTCCAGGTCTTCGATGGCCTGAGTGTATGCCTGTGTTGGTGACGACTGGCTTGTGGTGTGGATCTAAATATGAAGGTCCCAAAAAGTAGCATTAGTCAAAATTTCCCTCCTTTTTCTCCATTAGTCAAATTTTCCTTTCTAGACAACAAGAAAGAAGCAATGAAAGCAACAAAACCCTAAACGGATGCTCAAAACCAACTGATTAGGAAGATGACATTACCCTGACAATTATCTTGTACTGCAGCGGGTGTGGCAGCTTGTAGCCGGCGAAGAGCACGTTCGGGTCATTGTGTAGCTGCCTGAACACAGAAACCGCAAATCCAACCCATTGGTTCCGGCCAGAAAAATTATAACTTTCTACAAGAAGATGAACAAAAAGGCAAAGAAAAAAACAGAGACGTAAAAAAGAAAAAAACAGAGACGTAAAAAAGAAAAAAAGAGAGGGGAAAGTTACATGCGGAGGATGTTTCCGATGGTGTGATCTTCGCGCTCGATGGTGAAGGATGCTGCGTTCACAATCTTCGTGTCCCTCTCGTACGACACCCTGCTCTCGTTCCGAATCGTTCAAACATGAACCAACAAGAACTTAAAAAGTGTGAAAGACAGGGAATTTGTGCCGTCAAGACGGAAGGCGAGAGAAAGGTCGCATACTTCTTGGTGCCTTCGGGCACGACGAAGCGCTCGTAGCGATCCGGGGCGTTCATCTCGCTGCTGCTGCTGTGTGGATTCTATGGAGTGTCTAAGGCGAGAGGAGGCGGCGTAGATCGACTGCGAGTGGTCCGGCGGAGGACCGAGAGGGCGGCGCACAACGACGACGGGCGTGAGGGCTTTTAATTGGGAAGCCGTAGAAGGATGCCCTTTTTAGGCCCTGTTCAGCTAAAAGTTTTTTTAAAGCCATGGGTTTTAAAATTATATAGTATTGCACTTTTTGAAGAGTGATATACCACGGTGAAGAAAAAAAATATGAAAAAGTTTAGCTGGATGTGTTTGGAAGCAAAAACGTTGCCATGGTAACCCATTAAAAAAAAAAATGAAAATGAGTGCCAACATTTTTTTTTTCTTTGTGCTGTCGCAGGTCGCTGTCAAATGAAAAAATTCGGAGCTTTGGCCTCCTAATTTTTTCACGCCATATTTGATCCTAAACCGTAGTATTAAATTCAATCAAAATCTTATCCAAACAGTTATTTGTAAATTTTACGGCCACCGAAAAATATACTGCAGTTTTTCGTTCTTTCTTCAATTTAAAGAGGTCCTTAATTTTTATACCAACGGAAGTGGGAGTGAGTTATGACTGATAAGCATCGTGAATTTAAAAAATTCTTAAAAGAAATGTACTAAATTGATAAATTGCATCAAATATTTTATAACTTTAAGATTTGTTCAGTTATCCTCTATTTTTTAATTCATTTTATCCGATGTCATCTTCCCTCTTTCCGTACACCGACGAGGAGGAGGGCCTCACCCCCTTTGCAACCTCAATGCGTCGGCGATGGAGGGAGGGAGGGGCACCGGCGAGGTCGTGGTATTTTTTTTAATTTTTTAATATTACACGAGTTAAAAGACGAAGGACATTGATGTTAGTGGAGTTGAAAGACATTTAGTGTAATTTATCCACCGAATTAATTGAACTTGATAATGACTCGACATATAAATTAAACAATCAACATTTTTTAGATCCGAGACTGAAAAAAGTAATAATTTATCCGGCTTTCAACATTTTAATTAGCATACTCTTAATAAATGACTAAGAAATTATAATTTAAAATCATGAAAAGCTCTCAGTTTTTTTTCTTGATAAGGGGAAAATAAAATTTGAAAATAATTTAATTAAAGGATCGTCGAGTTATTACAGTGAGAGGGTGATTCGTGTAATATACCCCTATTTTCTCTGAACAAAATTTTGCTTCATTTTCTTTTATTGAGTTTTGAAACTTGAATATTTACTTTCACTTACCTATGGATTTATAATAGTTCATTGTCATGTGTTAATTGACTAGTTTGCCGAAAATAAATTGATGAAAAATGAATTATATCAATTATGCATAAAAACTTCTTTTTTCTGAACCTTGTTTGTTTGCAGAACAAAGGGTAGAATCTATATCTAATGGGAACTTTCACGTGACCCTTGGTCGGAACTTTTGACCAAAAGTTCTTGCTAATAGCAAGAACAATATTTATTATTATTATTTTTTGTTATAGGTCTAAAAGTAGATGGAACTACTTTTATACCTATAACATATTATTTTAATGATATTATTATATGTATATATTATATGCATATATTATATTATATTATATACATATATTATATTTATTTATTATTTATATATTTTCATAAATTTATAATTTATTTAGTATAATAATAAAAAAGTATATTTATTATTTATTACAATTTACTTAGTGTTATAATAAAATAAAAAATTCCATTATTATTTATTATGAAAAATATATTTTCTTGTTTAAATGTTGACATAAATATTTTTGTTTATTTTACTTATCATATATCATAATAAAAATTAACTAGTATGATATTAGTATAATATAATTAAATTATTAATTATGGTATTCTAAATAAGTTATAATTATATAATTATTTTATATAAATATGATGTTAATTTTTTTTTCATTTTTAATTATTAATTAGTTTATCTTAATTTTTTTCTTCTATCTAATTTGCTAATTATAAAAATATTGTGTAATTAACAATATAAAAATAATCTTATAAAATAATAGAAAATATATTTACTTATTACTTTTTATTCAAACACTTACTAAAACTTATCTATCAAATCAACTTTTTAAATTTCCATCGTTATATTTTTCCATCCAAACATCAACCTAAATTTTTCTATCTAATCACATTTGATGTTTGGATAGAAGACTAGAAGGGAACCGACACTTGTCAAAGCACAAAGTTAGCAGACTTTGAAATGGACGAAATTTAACAATGAGGAAGAGTAGGCGAGATTGAGTGTGATCAAGATTTATAAAAAAAAATATATTTGGATGTGTATTAATGAGATGAGTTGTGTTAATTTAATTATGTAATAAACCAAGAGTATTTGGGTCTTTTAATTAAAATCTTAATGTAAATCCTATATAAAGGATCAACAACCCTATTAATTTTTTAAAAATCTAGCCGTCAACTCTTATTCTCTTTTTTTTTCTTCTCTACTAAGAAAGATCTAAGGTTAGGAGATCTAAAACCATATTCTTCATGGTGACTATGTTTTAAGATCAACAAAGAAAATATCAAAATTTCTAGGAAATATGCTTCTAGATGATGAAGAAGGATACAAGATGATTAGGAAAAATGAGTTTTAGATTTTAAACCTAAAGGTATGTAAAGGGGATCCAACCCCTCTCTCTCTTTTCAATGATGTTTTGGTTGAATTGAGAGTTTCAAGAACACCTTGTCCTTAATAGAGATTTTGATTGAGGGTTGCATAAATGAAAATTACATGAACGAGAGTTTCATTATTTAAATTGCATAATATGTTAAATTCATGATTATCTTAATAATTATTTTGGTAGGTTTTACTTATTCAAAAATTAAAAATAATAATGGAAATCCCTCAAAGTCTAATTTTCATAGAAATTTGTTTCATCTGATTTGAAAATGTATAAAAAAAGTTATGATAAAAAATTGGACTATTATCATGTTGTCTTGGGTAATAGTGAGACGAATTTGTAAAATCTATCTTAATTTCGAAATATTGAATCAGGGTTTGAAATCTATGCACAAGTTAAGAGTTTGTATTATCATTCTGTGACAATTGAAATCATCTGAATAGAATAAGTATAGATTAAATTATTAATATTTTAGTGTATGCTGCCAAATTACTAGATAAAAAATAGATCTCCATAGTTGTATGCATTTATGTGATTAAATGTAAAAAAGATAAAATCCATGAATTTTATGTGATTCCTATGAAAGTATAGTTTGTAAGAAAATTAGAATCAATCAAAATGAACGTCTACTTATTGAGTTATAATTTTTTGATTGATGATGTGTCAGATTTGTCAAATAAGGAAGGTTGACATATTATTATTTACGTCAACAAATGTTATGTTAGTATTATGCATTTTCTTTAAATGTTTATATGCGTACCAAATACATTTATTTGTTGATGTATAGTGCTTTATGACATTTCAATTTTATATATGATGCTATTCATGAAACATTGATTGATGTATGGACGATCATCTAAACACACGTTTAGATGTACCCAGTCGTAATTAAACTAAAAGATGAAGAATGATTGATGTATTGCAAAGCACAACACGCTTAAAGTTGAAGAATATCTTTGTTACTCATCAATGATGAGAAGCAAAGTCCTGCACCTATATGTACTTTAAGAGGGTTTAAGCCCGCGAAGTAAAGTCTCACATTTGTGTATGTGCTTCTTAGAGAACAAAGTTCATCATCAGAAAGTGTATGTATTCTTCGAAATAAAATTCCTCACTATTATGATGTGCATGTTCTTAATTATGTGGCCTAACTAGCCAATGTGATGATGTTGGTGGTTCCGGTATGTTGCTTTTATGACACACCTAAAAGGTTGGGGACAGAGATCGGATAAGGCCATGAAAAGACTCTCTTGGACTAAAAAACAGTCCGTATTCTCCATTCTCTATGTTTTGTCTACTTCTACTAGTCAGATGGGATAGAGTTAGACCGGGGGTGAAAATACCTATATTCCAAAGCAGGAGCTTTCAGTCATAAAGATGAATTGTCTTTCCTTTGCTGGCTCATATTAATGGTAGTGCCAATCCCTTGGACCAATCAAATAAAAAAAGAGATAGGCAGAGAACATAACCGGTGACAGGATAATGAAAGAAATGATATGATTCTTCAACTATTACTAAGATCAAAGATGTTATAAGATAAAGTAAGAATGAAAATGAAGTCTAACTTTAAAGTATCTTATAACATTTATGTATGTATTTCAAGGGGATCTAAGCTTGAGAAGTAAAGTCTTGCATCTGTGTATGTACTTTTCAATGAACAATGTCCCTCATCATAAAGCGTGTGTTCCTAAGTATATGACTTATAATATGGAATGAAAGTTAAAATGGTATTATGTGATAAAGATGAAGAAAGAAGAAGACACGTAAAGGAGCACATAGTAAAGAAAGAAAAGAAGAATGAAAGAATATTCAAAATGTTATAAAGCAATCTGGGGATATATAAAGTATGAAAGAAGTTAAGAAGTAAGGATCAAAGAATTATAATGGAACTCATAGGATGTTTATGACAATGAAAGTGAAATGAAATAATATGTCATGATTATGTATGAATGTTATGAATGTATGTTTCTATTTGTATGATAAACATGTATGACATGATGTTTATATTTTATGAATATTATATGAAGAATGAAGAATAAAGAATGAATGTAAGTATGATGTAATGTCATGTAAGGTTTATGATATAGTTCATGACATGCGTGTGCATATGTTATTGTTATTATTATGACGATGCATCGCATGTAATATCATGTGATAGGATATTATAGCATGCATGACCTTTACATACTATAATTGAAAAAGCATGCATTCTAAATCCGTACAGATAATCAATGTTAATTGATGGATGATAGCTCAAGCTCATGACGAAGTGTTACGTATGCTTATATTTAAATAAGTCGTATAATTCTATTTGAAGCTAATGATGTAATAAATGTTTAGGCATTTAATACTTTTTGAAGTATTTATTATGATATGATTATTAGAAAATTTTGTTTATGATGACTTTTACTAAATTATTAAAATCTTGTGCTACTAATTAGTACAAGGCGAAGGGGCTAACGACATAAAATTTCTCTAAATGATCAAAATTTTTAGATGGATTTCATATCCTTACAAATTCATTCTTTATTTGAAGAAGAATTATAATAGATGAATTAAGAAAAAGTTAAATTAGATAAAAAAATTATTATTCTTAAAAAAATCTTTTTTATTTGATCGAGAGAAACAAAGATAAAATGGGAATAGTTATTTTTATCCTTTTTAAACTCAGTGATGAATTTAATTGTAAATCATGTGATGACCAGAACACCAACCTAACATTAATTAAAGTTTTAAAAACAGTGTTCAAACAAGATGTAAATTTTTTAATCCACTCCATCTTAATTAGACTTAACTTGTCCCTATTAAACTCTTCATCCAAACAAAACCGAACCGATAAAATAACAGAAGTATACTACACAAAGCACGATGTGGTACTTATATTTTGCTTCATCTGATGATTGAATTTTGAAATATGCCCGTATATTTAGTGCTCCATAAAGGAGAGAATAAAAGGCAAACAAGAGGCAAAAGAATCCACAAAGAATAAGTTACGCCTTATTGATGACATACAGAATGAGGAGTCCCATAAGTATGAAGAATCTAAACAGAAAGAAAAAAGAAAATAGTCAAAAGATATTTGCTAGTAAATGGGGAAAGTACTATCGACGTCTTGTGCCCAAGATTCCAGGCCACCGATGATATCTTTGGCCGAAGGGACGCCACTTTTATTCAGGTACTTAACAGCCATCTGCGAGTCATTCCCTCTTCTACAAATCACGTATAAGGCCGCTTGCTCGCCGGAATCCGGCCCTGCTTGCTCCAGAGCTGAGTTAACTATCGAAATCTTGTCTTCCAACTCTGAAAGCGGGATGTTCATAGATTCGGGAATTGCGGCGATTTTGAAATGATGTACTGGTCTTACATCCAACAATACATGTGGTTCACCCTTGTTAGATATTTCGTTGTACTGTTTACTGCTAATTCGAGAGTTGTCAGGAATTAAATTCACATCAAAACGAGCCTGCATCAAGTAACAAGTTTAGGCAAGAAAAAGAATTAATATTTTGTACCTTATTGTGCCTGATATGGATTCAAAATTGTGATTCCAATAAAGCCAATTAAAAAGTATCCTTGGGGGCATTAATGACTTCATACAAGCATAAAATAAACAATTTTAAGAGGGTAAAACTAGCCTAATATGCTACATTGCAGAGAAAAACATTGATTAGAATAGAACATGATACTTCAAGAAATGCAAAAAGTGTGGACATATTGTCATACGAAGGTGAAAAGATTGGAAAGTTTGTGCACATCCAAGATGATAACAATAAGAGGACCAAAAACAAATACAAACATCGATTTACAGAAATAACTAATTCTGCAGAAACACAAATAGAAAAAAAACTAGGATTACTATGCATGGAAAATAGCTTCAAAGACAAAAGGATGCCTCCCTGACATGTGATGGATCTTTTGAGTACCAATATGGTTAATATCAGCACTTACACATCAACAAAAGATACAAAACAGAGATGACAAATATCGCAATCACTATCCATATAACCCAATAAACTGAAAACAGAAGACTCCTAAGGCCTCTGCAATTTGTTGAGTAGGTGCATAAAGCAACCAAGGCCCAAGAATAATGTGGAACAGAAACAAAATAGAGGATAACAAGTTGCATATGACATTACACAATGATTAAGTTCAGTCTTTAGTAACAATAACAAAATCATATATGTACTAAAATGACTCGTGCTCATTTCAATGACATCATCCATCTAGAAAACAATGTAGACAGCAGTAACAAATTAGTAACTGTTATACGTATCAATCCAAACATTAGCAAAGAAAAGCAAAGTTACCTTATCCGACATAGGGGATTGTGTAAAATTTTCATAATCAAAAGTTTGAAAGATTTCCTTATTAAGCACTGGATTTTCACCACAAGCGGAACATAACAGTGATCTTCCTCGAATCTTCACCTGTACAAATTTTCAGCAGACTGAATTCAACATACAGAAAAAATTGAATTAAATGATACAGCTGTTCGAAAGGAAATTGCAATGAAAAGCTTGAAGTTATCAAATGCCTACTATAGAACAGTCCAAATGCATGTGTTGTTATTATGAAATACAGGATCAGACAGCAACAGAAGGGACCACAGATCTAAGAGAATGGAGCAAAAACGTGTTGACTTATTGAATGCAATATTCATATTTATAATTTGCAATATAGTATACATGCTAGCATGAGTAAAAAGCAGAACAAGGGATAACAGGTGCTTTCAGAAAAGTTTCCAGTTTGTTGAAGCAGGGATTTCCCAAGGTTGATTTTACAGCAGAACTTCTCCAAAGGAGAGCTACCAATGCCACATGAGTGAGAGGGGGAGTGTAGAAGGGAGAGGGAAGATGATGGAAGGAACAACAAAGATTTCTGAGGGAGAGGATCCTTCTCTTGTTTTTTTTTTCTCTTGTTTTCTTCTATTAATAAAGGTATACATCGAATAGGAATAGATGCTAGTATGTATGGAATTGACAAACTTGATATGGACAAATATGAGCAGTTCAAACAAACCCCACAGCCCCTCTCTTTACTAAGCTGGTACCCCACAGGCTCCTGGGATGCTTCCAGTTGCAAGGTCAAGTAGACTTTATCTCAATAACCATGAAAGAAAGAAGAATTTTCCTTCTGTACTCAAAATATTTGTTGCCTTCATTTCAAAAGAGTAACATAAGCCGAATGTTACTGCGAAGATGTTTTTTTTTTTGAGGAGAAAAAGGATGACTACCAAAATGTGTGGTTGTCATCCAGGTATATATATATCTGGGGAAACTGAAGAGATGTACAAGTGTGTGCTCTCGAAGAGAGAGTGGCAAAAAAGAAAAATTATATCAGCCAAAACCCCACTCCCGAAGCAAAAAGAGAGTGTGGTGTACAATATGCTCTATCTGACATCGCTCCTCACAAAAAATCACTCGGTTCCGTTGAAGCCATATCGCCCAGGAACCTGCCAAAAAAATCGCCACTGGTGCCCGCCATCTATTGACCCTGTCGGGCCAAACCACAAAGAAGATGCCACAACGCCGTAGGATCAGAAGGAAAAGGGACCCCAAAGGGCATCCGCCGCCAGATGTCGCATGAAGTCGCACATGTAAAGAATAGATGGCCAATGTCCTCCTCCGCCTCACCACAAAGGACGCATGATGTGTCACTGTTGTGTGCCCACCTCGCCCTATACGTCCTGGTGAGAAGTCTATCCCGCCGCATGAGCCAAGCAAAAATCTTGACTTTCAGCGGGACACGGGATCTCCAAATAAGTCGACAGTCAAGTCTGAAATCCTCTGACGATGTCATGTCGGGAAGAAAGCGGATGTAGAGACTCTATGTCGACCAGGCCTCCGATAGCCAAACCCAACCATCATGTCTGGACTGGTCGGGGCGGAAGGAGGCAATCCTTTGATGAAGTGCAAGAAACTCCATGAAACGCTGATCCGAGAGGGCAGATATGAAAGCCGGGGCCCAGGAGCCAGAGCCCGGGCCACCGGGCGTAGACCAAGTCTCCGCCACCGTCGCGTCAGGATGCACCGCTAGAGCATACAATCGGGGGAAGGCCTCCGCCAGTGAGTCCCCAGGGGACCAACCATGCCGCCAAAAGGAGAAGTCCGCTCCAGAGCCAAGAGAAGGGATCATGAGCGAACGCACCTCGGAATCAGCGCCGCCCCGCCCCGCCAAAATGATGAAGCTCCGCGGGGCAGCATAATCCTAGAATCCCAAGAAAGGTCTCGTCCATAGCATGCGAAGAAGACTGACTGCCACAAGCCCTCCTCGGGTCCCATGATCCGCCTGACCCACCGAGCTAGGAGAGCCCAGTTGGTGTAGCGGAGGTCCCGAACCCCTAGTCCACCCTGAGAGGTGGGGCGGCAAACACTGCTCCAGGTAACAAGGTGGACTCCGCGCCGGTCAGGACCGCCACCCTGCCAAAAGAATCTGCTCTTCAAAGAATCCATACGTTTGATAATCTGGGCAGGTGCTCTGAGAACGGTCATATAGTACATCGGGAGTGCCGAGAGAACAGATCGGAGAAGGACAAGACGACCCCCCCGGGATAGGAGACGTGAACTCCAACCCTGGAGCCTCTGCTCCATGCGCTCTAGAACTGGAGTCCAACCCCGGGATGTGATGTGGCGGTCGGAGAGAGGTAGGCCCAGATATGAGATCGGCAGTGTACCAATAGAAGTGCGAAGCTCGGCCACACATCTGTCAGCAACCTCGGAAACCATGCCAAAAGGGATGAATGAAGACTTGGCATGGTTTATCTGAAGACTCGTCAGAAGGATCCTCTCCCTCAGAAATCTTTGTTGTTCCTTCCATCATCTTCCCTCTCCCTTCTACACTCCCCCTCTCACTCATGTGGCATTGGTAGCTCTCCTTTGGAGAAGTTCTGCTGTAAAATCAACCTTGGGAAATCCCTGCTTCAACAAACTGGAAACTTTTCTGAAAGCACCTGTTATCCCTTGTTCTGTTTTTTACTCATGCTAGCATGTATACTATATTGCAAATTATAAATATGAATATTGCATTCAATAAGTACTGCGAAGATGTTTGAATTGAATAAAGTAAATCTTGTAAAGACTAATTTCAAAAATTGTCACTTGATGAGTAACTTACAATGCGAATTCGAGAAGATAATGCATCAAAAAGAAGCATTCTTCCACTGAGAGGTTCACCAACAGCTGTTGCAACTTTTATAGCCTCTAGGGCTTGCAAGCAACCAATAACCCCAGGAACTATCAGAAAGGGGTACATATCAGATAAAGCTCAAAACAAAAAAAAATGGCAGAAAAATCAGATTACGGATAGAAATCCATATGATAATTTCAAACTAGTTTTTTTATAATTGCAATGTTCATGTAGCAATTGGGCTCAACTAGACAAAGGATTTCTAGCAAATAACAGTTCCAGAATTGCTATAAACTATATCGGGCTGCTGTCAATTTTTCATGGTGCCAGGTACAAAATACTAATTATTTTTTGCTTATCTTTTAGGGTTATTTCCTCAAACCACCCGTAAACTATCACGATTTTTCAGATTTAAACTCCGCCTAAGTTTTATGAGCCGGTCCCAAGCCCGGATAAAGGAGGAGGGTTTAGTTAGGCCCCGACAGCCAGCGTAAAACCCTGTCGAATCTCATGAACATGGATCAACGAATATTTAACCCCAAACTACAAAATTCGTTTTTTTGATCCTTCAATAATTACGATTTTTCCAATTTGATCTTCCATCCAATTCCGTCACTTTCTCGGTTATCTTTGATTTTTCGCATTTGTGAAAAGTCCATTATACCCCTATAAGTGTTAGTCTATTTTTTACTTAAAATAATATATCATACAACAACAACAACAACAAAGCCTTATCCCACTAGGTGGGGTCGGCTACATGGATCATACGACGCTTCGTTGATCCATATTCATGGGGTTAAAATAATATATCATAATAAATATAAAAATTAATTAAAAAAAAGACGTTAGCTGGGGGAGGGGGGCGAGGGGGTGGGGGGGGGGGGGGGGGAGCTCGCCCAGGGGGGCCGACGCCCCCCTGAGCTTGCCGCTTGCTCAGGGGGGCGCCGGCGCCCCCCTTATGGCTGGGGTTGGGGGGGGGGGGGGGGGGGGGCGACCCCGCCCCCCCCCCCCACCCCCCCCCCTAATTTTTTTAATTATTTTTATATTTATTATGATATATTATTTTAAGTAAAAAATAGACTAACACTTACAGGGGTATAATGGACTTTTCACAAATGCGAAAAAACAAAGATAATCGAGAAAATGACAGAATTGGACGGAATGATCAAATTGGAAAAATTGTGATAGTTGAAGGATCCAAAGTTCGTAGTTTGGAGTTAGATCTAGAAAATCGTGATAGTTTAGCGGTGGTTTGAGGAAATAACCCTATCTTTTATTTTTTGTAATTGTTCTACCCAACCAATTCAGCATGAGCTTTTAGAAGACTATTGTTCCAGTGACCACTATCGAACTTGAGTATGAATGACTTGCCTACTCCAAGAACACCACTATCGGAACATCTTGACAGGCTGCTGTTGGCGGAGGGGTTGGGAAAAGACATCGGTAACATGGAGATCCATTATAATGGTAAACAGTAAGCTGCACAAAGGTTGACATAATTATTCCCAGTGAGCAGTGCACTTTCAAAGGCAAGCCTACACAACACAGTTCAATGAATAAAATAATGTCTTCAAACCAGCCTACCTGACCTTCAAAGCCTAGTGCTGCGCCAGATACAAGGGGCTGCAGTAGAAAGGAAAGATGGATCAAATGACAAATATCTTTAACCTAGCCTGCTGAAAAAAAATCATACAAAAGCACAAAAGACACTATAGAATAGCTGAAAATCTCATTATGTGCCTCATGCTTTGAAGTACGTATGCTGACATGTTGATAGAAGTGAAATTTGAAAGATGTGCCTCATTATGTCACAGTTATGAGTTAAGAACTTTGTAGATAGAGATATTTGAAAGACATTTCTAATTAAGTGGAGGATATACATAAATTAAAGTAAATATAAACGTTTGAATAATAGAAGTACATTTATGCTCTCAAAGAAAAATAACGCCCAACTACTTGAGAACTTGCGCTTGGTCTAGTGACAATTGAATTCGGTTCTCTTCAGTGGAAGTTATGCACCCTTTTATTGTTCGTGATACTTGGGTCTGCCTTTGTAACTAAGAAAAATAATGTCCAACTACCTAACAATGTATATATTAAATACAGAAATAGTCAACCTGGCTTTAATAATTTATTCAGTTCTTGATGACACATGGAGCCTGAAATCTACAACAACAACAACAACAAAGCCTTATCCCACTAGGTGGGGTCGGCTACATGGATCATACGACTCGTTGATCCATGTTCATGAGATTCGACAGGGTTTTACGCTGGCTATCGGGGCCTAACACAAAGAGAATAAAAGAGAACATACTTGCAATTATTAATTTGAAGAACTGATGCATCAGTGAAGATGCAGAACTGTTGAATCTTTTTTAAAAAATAGTAGTAAAAGATCCAACCATAGGAAAACATCAATTTTGTCATAAAAACAGTCCACAAAATGTTTATGGTCTTCCATGTTATATGGCTGCAAACAACAGCCTTGCAATGAAATATTTCAGAAATGCTTGATAGCCTGGGTAAAAGTTGTGGCTTCATAAGAAATTATCTCACAATAAAAGTTGTTTTGCTTCTAAAGAAAGAACAGAAAATATGAAGGGAAAATGCCACAGGCTAAACCAGAGTGAAGATCGACATTTAGGCAAGCAAGAAAAGACAATATTCACTAACCGGAAATAAAATAAAATGTTCAATATTAACCTTTTCATTGAGCATACTATAAAGAACTGATGACCTATGGTGCCAACCAGAAAAAAATGGAAGTATAATATTCATCTACTCAAGTATTACTAGGAGAAAAATCTGACCTTATCCAGTAAACAACAGCAATCATTTATCAAGTATCGAGTTGGAAGGTTGTCTGTTGCATCAACCACAATGTCGTATCTATGATGATCTTAGTCTTGGATAACAAAATCATTATAATTTTATGAAGAAGCTAGCAAAAAACAAGAAATTTTATTCAGTTTCAGTCAGTTAGTAAGGATACTTTCTGATAATATCCAAAGCATTTGCCACCTGCAAAGCTTGTTCATGTTTCACCAACTTAATCGAGGAATTGATCCTGAAACAAAACAGAATTTCAGATAGATGACATTAAAAAAATTGCCTCTTAGAATGACATAAACATTGATATTTCAGGTTGATTTCAAAATATTTTTTGGGGGATATCAAAATAAATAGAAAATGATACATACGCATGACAAGCAGCAGTAGCTGACTCTACTTTCGACTGCCCAATATATGCTTCTGTATGCATTATCTGAATCAAAACGACAGAATGCCCAAAAGGAATTCATATTAAGGTATGAAACTGAAAATGAAGAAGCAAAATCAATAATAGCAGCTATTCAAACTTGTTGAGAAACATATTTTCTCTTATTAATTGACCAAACACTAGTGCCACCTATTTATAATCAAGGTAGGCAATACAAGAAGGGAGAATATTACTTCAAAAAATCAGGAATATTATCCTAAAATATCTGAGATACTATCCCAAGAAATCTGAGATACTAATCCTAACTAATATTACAAAGATAAGCGAAATATGGAAAGATATGAAAAGATATGAAGAGATATGCAAATCATATCTCAACACTCCCCCTCAAGCTGGAGCGTAAATATCATTTAGGCTCAGCTTGGAACATATAACCAGAAGCTTCTTCTTGGAAAGTGCTTTAGTAAAGATGTCAGCTAGTTGATCTTCAGTGACTAAGTGTGGAGTGGATATCTTCTTAGTTGTAATAGCATCACGAATGAAGTGACAGTCCACTTCTATGTGTTTAGTCCTCTCATGAAACACAGGATTGTTTGCAATAAATATTGCAGCCTTGTTATCATAATACATAGGTACTAGAGAAGTAACAGAAATTCCAAAATCACGTAGAAGAGAGATGACCCATAAGAGTTCACATGTAGTATGAGCCATTGCCCTATATTCTGACTCAGCGCTAGAGCGTGAGACCACATCTTGTTTCTTGCTGCGCCATGTTACAAGATTTCCACCAACATAAGTACAATAACTAGTGGTTGATCTTCTATCTTCATGAGCCCCGGCATAATCTGCACCAGAATAATCCCACACTTTTAAATGTCCATAATTTTTTAAGTGAAGACTTTTCCCTGGAGAGGCTTTTAGATATCGTAAAATCTGACATACACCTGCCTAATGTACTTCACGTGGTTCTTGCATAAATTGGCTTAAGAGACCAACGGCATAAGAAATATAAGGACGAGTTATAGTGAGATACAGAAGTTTACCAACCATAGCTCTATATCTGATGACATCTTCTAGAATAGGACTGCTCAAATCAGCTAGATGTAGTTGTGGATCCATAGGAATGGTGGCTATTTTACAGCTCATCATACCAGCTTCCTTTAATAGGTCCAAGACATATTTCCTTTGAGAGAGAATGAATCCATCATCAAACTGATTTACTTCAATGCCTAAGAAGTATTTTATTAGACCAAGATCTTTGGTCACAAATTGAGATTGCAAAAACTTCTTTGTTACCATAATACTGTCAGTGTCACTACCAGATATTAAAATGTCATCTACATAAACTATGAGGATGACTGAACCTTTAGAAGTATGTAAAGAGAATGCTGAATGGTCTGAAGAGGATCGACTAAAGCCATATTCTTCAATAGCTCTGCTGAATTTTTCAAACCATGCTCTTGGACTTTGTTTGACTCCATAAATTGCTTTCTTCAACTTGCAAACCTTTGAACACTCCCCCTGAGTAATATACCCAGGCGGCTGTTCCATGTAAACCTCTTCAGTCAGATCACCATACAAGAAAGCATTTTTAACGTCAAATTGGCGAACTTGCCACCCAGAGTTGACAACAACAGAAAGTAAGATTCGAACAGAATTAATGCGAGCAACCGGAGAGAAAGTCTCAAAATAATCTACTCCATAAGTTTGGGTGTAACCTTTGACTACTAAACGAGCCTTATAACGATCAACCGTCCCATCAAGGAGATACTTTAGGGTGAACACCCACCGACATTGCATCAGTTGGGAGGTCTACAAGTTCCCAAGTCTCTCTAGATTGCAGAGTGGACATCTCCTCACCCATAGCAGTTTTCCAGCACAAATGGTGGAATGCCTCAGAATGGTTGCGGAGAATAAAATGACTATCAAGAGAAGCTGAAAAAACTTTGGCAGTAGGAGACAAGCGATCAAAAGTCATAAAATTAGATAGAGGATATTTCACACAAGATCTAGTGCCCTTGCGATGTGCAATAGGAACATCTAGATCATGAATTACCTGAGGATCCCCTTCCGACAAGTCATGACTGTTTGGAGGATTACGTGATGGAATCATGGAGAGTGGCTCATCATCAAGGTCAGATGGAGGTTGTGGAGGTTGATGAGTATGTCGGCGACTATAAACTTTCAGGGGCAGTACATGCGATGGAGGAGACTATGGTTGTTGTGGCGGTAGATCCTGTGATGGGTCAGGAATCGAAATTAGATGACTCATGGTTATCCGCAGGGTTCGGAAAGTAAGGTTTGTCTTCGAAAAAGGTAACATCAGCACTAACATAAGACTTGCGAGAAGTAGGATCATAGCACCTGTAACCTTTCGAAAAAGATGCACTTGATTGCTCTAGGAGCTAACTTTTCAGTGTGAAAGAGGTGAACAAAACATTGACATCCGAAAACACGAGGAGGGACAAGAAACAAAGACTTTCCTGGGAAAAGGAGATGGAATGAAATTTGTCCATTGAGAACCGATGATAAAACTCGATTAATGAGATAACCTGCGGAGAGAACGGCATATGGAAGATGAGGGTGCGAGCAACATCCAGCAAGTGGCGAATTTTTCGTTCGGCAACGCCATTTTGCTGAGATGTCTTTACACAAGAAGTTTGATGAATGACACCAACAGATTTAAAAAATGATGAAAGATCAGAATTTGCAAACTCAAGTCCATTGTCGCTGCGAAAGATTTTAATAGAGGTAGAGAACTGGGTTTTTATTTCTGTAAAAAATTCTCAAATAATTCGAGGAGTTTCTGTCTTATTTTACAACATATAAACCCAAGTGACTCTAGAAAAATCATCTATTAAAACCAAGAAATATTTGAAATTCCTATTGTTGGAAACTCGACAAGGACCCCACAAATGCACTAGTGAAAATGGACTTTCTTCTCGTTTGTCAAGGCAAGGTGGAAAAACAGTACGATGATGCTTTCCTATTTGACAAGCCTCACACTCAAGAACCTCAGTACTTGAAATGTTAGGAAATTGTCGACGAAGAACAGTCAAACTGGGATGACCTAGGCGGCGATGGAGTTGTAGGGAAATGCTGGTAGTGTAGGCTGTGGAATTTTTGGTAGATGGCTGGAGATAATAGAGTCCATCACGTTCAAATCCTCCACCAATCTGTCTCATCGTTTGGAGATCCTGCAGAACAAAAAAAGAGTCATAAAAAAGTGCTCGACAATTTAAGGACTTTGTTAGCTGGCTGAACGAAAGAAGGCTTAGAGCAAACTTTGGAGCATACATAACATTATCAAGGGAGATGTCACAATTAACAAAAACTATGCCAAGGCCAGTGATCAGAGAGAGAAAACCATCAGCAACTTTGACATTAAGTGGATTCGATAGAGATTTGAGGGATGAGAAGAAAGAGGCATCACCTGTTATGTGTGAGGAGGCACCCGAATCGGTAATCCAGTCAGATTGAGAACTAGTAGAGAGAGCAAGAGTACCTGAATGATGCACTACAGCAGCACCAGTTGACGGAGATGCAGATTCAGTAATAGACAGAGAACGAAGGCGATCATATTCTTCTTTTGATATTAGAATATCCGACTCATTAGTAGTGACAGCATGAACTTTTGGGTGTTCAGCAAGATATCCAAACTTTTCCCAGCAGGGGTCAGAGGGATGATTGGATCGATGACAGTGGTCACAAAAGAATTTACCACGTCCTCCAGAGTCGTTTCCTCGTCCACGTCCACGGCCTTTGCCTTTGTCAGGGAAAAATCCTCTTCCTCTTTCACGTGTAGCAAGTGCAGATGCATCCGTATGAGGTGAGAAATCATCTATACGGGAGAGTCGAGCATAGATTTCTTCAGGGGTTGGAATAGTTTCCTGTGTCATCAACTGATCCTTGACCGATTTATGTTCAGGACCTAGACCAGAGAGAAACTGAACGGACCTAATTTGATCACGTTGTTCAGCCAACACTTTGATATCTGCAGAGAGAGGCTGATAGATATCTTGCTCATTCCAGAGGTTAGTTAATGTCCCAAAATAATTTGCTAACGGCTGATCATTTTTCTTGCATGATTGGATTTCTTCAAGAACCTTGTAAAGGCGAGATATATTGCTTTTATGAGAGTGAAGTTTTTGAAGTACCTCCCACATAGTCTTGGCTGACCTATAAACCATGACCTGTTTGGCAACAGATTCGGTCATACTATTGAGCATGGCAGAGGTGACCCAATCATTGTCAGCATCCCGATCTTCTGTACGTTCTTCAGATTTGGTGAGGATATGCTTCTTCCTATGGGACCTACGTAGCGCTCAAATGCCATGGACCAGAGGAGATAATTGGTACCATCAAGTTTGATATTGATACCGAGTGGAGTGCTGAGGGTGGATTTAACACCAGAGTTGCTTGATGAAGCTTTCTGATCGGCCATGGTTGAGCACGACGGGTTCCACGGAGAAAAAGATCAAGCGCCGATCTTGAGAACTATGGATCTAGATCGGAATAGACTTGTCATCCATCTAGATTGAGGAGGAGAGAAGAGGACTGAGGAGGAAAGGAAGAGGAATAACGATCAGATCGTTACTGCTCTGATACCATGTTGAGAAACATATTTTCTCTTATTAATTGACCAAAAACTAGTGCCACCTATTTATAATCAAGGTAGGCAATACAAGAAGGGAGAATATTACTCCAGAAAATCAGGGATATTATCCCAAAATATCTGAGATACTATCCCAAGAAATCTGGAATACTAATCCTAACTAATATTATAAAGATATGCGAAAATATGGAAAGATATGAAGAGATATGCAAATCATATCTCAACAAAACTATTTTAAAATGGGGTGCAGAATTTCTTTTTTACTTTCTTTTAGAAGAAAAAGGATGACCACCAGAGTTGTGGTTGTCATCCCGCTATATATAATGCTGTGAAAGAAGTATACAGGTGTAGACTCTCAGATAGAGCAAGAAAACAGTAAAGGAGTATCCTAGCTCACCAAAAACAACTAGTCAAACTAGCCAAAACCCCACTCCCTGATAAGGTGTACAATACGCTCAAGGCTGGCATCTCTCCCCACAAAAAATGATCGCCCAATCACCGGCCAAAAAGGTCGCCAATGGCGCTCTCCAGCTCTGACTCTGACGCAGCATGCGCCTGAAGGTCTGCCATATGGTCCCCAAGTCTGATGGAAGAATGGTCGCAATGCTAGTCTGTTGCCAGATGTTTTGGGATGTCAAGTAGTCGAAAAATAAGTGGGGGATGTCCTTTGCTGACTCGCTGCATAGCACATACGAAGTGTCACCGTGTGGTGCCCACCGCGCCCTATAGGTCCTGGTAAGAAGCCGTCCACGCCGCAGAAGCCAAACAAAGATCTTGACTTTCAGCGGTATCCGAATACGTCAACGGATATAGAGGCTGTGCGCCGAGAAAGACTCAGATAGCCATCCGTCTGGTTTGGACCCGTCTGGGCGTATGCTGGCCAGCCACTGATGAAGGGCCAATAGCTCTGTGAAGCGCTAGTGTGCTCTGAAGAGGGGGGACCAAGTACTAGAGGCCGACTCTCCCTCCTCTGTCCAGGTCTTCGCAACTGTCGCATTGGGGAACATCGTGAGGGCCAAAAGGGGAGGGGGGATGCCTCCGCCAGTGGGCCTCCAGGTGTGCTACCAGAAAGAGAAGTCCCCCCCTCAACCAAGGGACAGAACCATAAGGGTGCGGACTCGCGGAGCCATGGCTGCTACGCCCTACCAAAAGGATGAGGCCCCGCGGGGTAAAATGGTCCTTGACTCCCACGAGAAATCTCGACCATAGCAGGTGTCAAACACTGCACCAGAGGCTGTCCTCCGACCCCATAATCCCCTTGAGCCACCGGACTAGGAGAGTCCAGTGAGCGTATCTTTTTTTACTTTTGATGCAAGACAATGCAGAAGTTGCATGAAATAGATCCGCAAGGAACAAGGTAAACTATTCTTCCTTGTAACATTAAAGTATTTACTAGAAAATAATAATGGTGAAATGTCTTGGACACTTTCCCCTATGCTTTCACTAGGGGAAGGCCCTAACCAGAGAATGATTAATGCATGGATTCTGATGTAGAACAAGATTAATATTATGGGTCTTTTGCCAATGAGTTATTAGCCTTTAGTTATGTGTTGTCTGCCAATAGACAGGTATGACAGTTGGACATGGTTGGCAGGCTGATTTTCCGCGAGGTCAGTTTATCTGCATTTGCTACCAGCATCCAGAATATTGGAGGAGCTCGGGGTGGACTATTGCTGGAGCTCTCTTGCACCCCTCAAGGTCAAGATTTTTTCTTGGCTTCTAAGGCATGGCTGGATCCTCACACGTACATATCAGACGTGATGGCGTCAGGCACTGACACCACTTGTGTGCATCATGTGCTGGTCAACAGAGGAGGATGTTGGCCATCTCTTCTGTAGCTATCCCATTACCGCCGAAGTGTGGAGGAGGTTGGACAGACCTGAGGTTGATACTTCTGCGCTGGTAATGCTTTGGAGTTCACTTTGGGATAACTGCAGAAGGAATAACCATGGTGGAAGACATTTATGGCTCACTGTAATGGCGGTCACATGGCCACTTAGCTGCAATGGAATGGAACACTTTTTTATGGGGAGCGGTGCTACATAGAGAACATTACCCTACACGCATTGTATCTTATGAGGGAATGAGAAAATGGATAATTTCCTTTTGTCCGGGATTGGAATGCTTTTGGTTTCTTTTTTACACATGTAAATTTCCATATTTTGAAATAGCGGATGGCTACGGAACCTTGTAGTCATTCTTTCACCCCTCAAAAAACAAATAGTTCAATTAGTGCCTATTAGGAACTTTTGCTAATATCAAATTTTTATTTGAATTTCCTTATTATTTGGCATAGGGTGTTTAGAAGCCCTATAAATACATTTGTATAAGTCCCTGGGAATGCAACTGCGAACATTGCATGTTATCTTCTGATTATTTCTTAGTGGCTAACTGAACTAGGGTTTAGGAGTAGATTAACTTAGTGGGTTCCCATTAATTGGTATCATTATTTCTTAATGAATGCATATTATCTCCTGTGCTCTTAATCAAACAGTTAGTTGTGAACCTTCCTCATCCCAAACCCTAATTTTGTCATCAGCTGCCAATTTTCACCCTTGTGCTACAGTATCTCCATTGCTCCACTGCTCCACGCTATTGCCACCCACTACTTCAATCACTGCACCATCGCAGCAAGTGCGCCTCCGCCTCTAGATTGCCATCATCTATGTCAACAGATAAGCCATTTCACGAGGTCATCTCCAGCAACTTGCCGCGGGCCTTTCAAGTCCCAACAGAGATCTGCCGCTGCTGGACTGTCCCGGCTCGTGTCGCACCCAGCCTTCGCTGCTACACGACCGCCATTACTGCATTCAGTTCCACTGCTGCCTCACAGCTGCACCACTGTCGCAGTGCCTGCCACCACCCTTGACTGTTCACCTGCCGTGATCACCTCCAGATGCCATGGAAGCCGGTGCCTCTGCAGCCACCTCCCTCACCTGGGCAGCCACCCAGCCCCAGCAGCAC
The DNA here is from genome assembly GCA_030549335.1 of Pontederia crassipes. Classification (NCBI taxonomy): domain Eukaryota; kingdom Viridiplantae; phylum Streptophyta; class Magnoliopsida; order Commelinales; family Pontederiaceae; genus Pontederia; species Pontederia crassipes. The sequence goes on along the minus strand of CM060189.1, from coordinate 60,519,151 downwards.
ACCTTCGCCAAGTGCCATCTTCCATGCTACAAAGGCCCACTGCCTCCACCAGCAACCTGTCATTGCTACAGGTGCTCACCGGCAGGGACCATCACTGTCCCTGCTCGACTTTGACAAGTCGATGCTGCCTCGGCAAGTAGAACACGAGCTGCCGGCTACCATTAAACTTTTGTTGCTTCATTTTTTGCCTCCCAAAACGGAGTAGTATTGACTCTTCGGCATTGGTAAGTTCTTTCCTCATTGTTCAATTTGCTTGCTATCTCTTGACATATTTAGTACACTTGTAATGGGTTTGTAGAATTGTGCAGTAGCGCCACATATTTATTAGTCTTTTCTTCCTTGTGAGCATCACTTCATCATTCTCATATACGGATTATCACATTAAAGCCATTATATTGTACTCTGCTTATTTTATAAATATTTAGTGCAAACTTTTTAGTACATATCTGATTTTGATATCGACACATGTAAAGCAATAGTCCTAGTCCCTATCTTACATATTTGTTTAATTATAATGGATCTGCCTTCCCACATCATGTGAGTTATGATTTCCAACCAACATATCATGTCATACATTTTTAGAACTATACATATTCCAAGAACTATTCTTTTTTTTATGATAATGCGTCTTACACGCACCAAGGTGAGAGACCTCCAAATCATAATTTCGAATGTCCTCCCTTCACCAATTGTTGGTCAAGTTCCACTAGAACCTATGAAACACATCGCTCACATTGGAATCATGACATCCTTCTTCCTGTTGATCGAGGACCTCCTTTTCAATTCCTCACTTTTTTTAGAGGAAAAAGGATGACCACCAAGTTATGTGGTTGACATCTGGGTGTATATATCACTAGGAAAAGGGAAACATATACAAGTGTGGGCTCTCAAAGATAGAATAACAAAAATGGAAAAGTGTATCAGCTAGCCAAAACCCCACTCTCGAAGCAAAAAGGAAATGTGGTGTACAATACGCTCTGTCTGACCTCCAAATCTAAAGCCAATTTTCGTCATTTGGATGCTTTCCTTTAGCACTTGTATCATCTTACAACTTGTCAGAGTCGAGTTTTTCTCAGCCGGGAGAATAGAGGTAGAACAAGATTAGTATTACAGACCTTTTGGCCATGAGTTATTAGTCTATAATAATAATAATAATTATTATTATTATTATTGAGGAGAAAGATGATCACCAGAAGTGCGGGTGTCATCCAAATATATATAACTATGGAATGGAAGTAATCAGTACAAGTGTAGGCTCCCAAAGGGAGAGCAGCAACAAAAGAAAAAATATCTCATCAAGACAAGGCCCTGATCCCAAAAAGAATATGCTCCGTACAAAAACGATCAACCAAGCATCTCTCCCTACCCAAAAGTAAATCAGCATCTCTCCCCACCCAAAAGTAAGTCGGCTGCACTAGTGCCAAAATGGCCCAGGCACCGGCCAAAAAGTCGCCAATGGCGTCCTCCACCTCGATCTCTGTTGTGTTAAACCTTGGGAGTGATTGTCGTACACCTCCGTGTCAACTATGAAATAGTCTTCCAATGAAACAATCGTCGGGTGCTCGGACTCAAAGGGGGAACATATCCATCGTCCATTCATCCATCGCCTTCCATGTGATTGCCATCCCCTTCTTGGGAGACCACTCCTTTTGTCCGTGGCCACCGACATGTGTGGCAGAGGCCGGCAGCCTCCGAAACTAGGCGAACCTCCTCATCAGACCACCCGGAGAGGAGACGCACCCCATCATCCCTGTCCTCTCTATCCAGCGAGTCCAACGCAGTCAGCAGTGCACCCCCTGTCATGGGCTGCTGTAGCAGTGGCAGCAATGAGTGCATGGATGGCTGATGTCTCGCTGGCGGCAATAGCGACGACAACTGCGTGGGCGGCTGCTGTCCCTCCAATGATCGCGGTGCCAGGCGTTTCCTGTGGCTGCTCCTAGGGTGGGTGAGCATGCGTTGTCGGGGCCGGTGCAAAGCCACACCTCTTGCAAGTGCCCGCCAGCAGGTATGGCAGAGGCTGGTAGATTCCGCAGCAAGGCCAGACTCTTCATTCGCCCCGTGATCCCCATCAGCGCCGATGTCGGCGTCCGGCGAAACTGGCCCATTCTGTGATGCGCCTCCCGCGGGCTGCTGGGGCTGCCCTGCTGGCGGTGGTGGCGTAACATGCTGAGAAAGCCGACGGCGCTGGTAGAGAGGAGCTGTGAGAGCATCGCCAGTGGGTGTGGCCGATAGCGGGATGACCACTGGGATGCCGGTGAGCACGGGCGGTGAGAAATGTACGTGCGGCGAGACTGAAGGTGTCTGGCCAAGGTTGGGGGAATGGGGCGAAATTTGCTGAGAGGGGGATGGTGGGTCTGATGCAGCTCCGAGGGTGTCCGGTCGTCTATGTGGCCGGAACACGCAGCGCGTGACAGCAGTGCTGAAGGCGCATGATTGGTGTGGTGCGGCTGCTGTGGCGGTAGGGGAGTTGCAGGCCGGGTGGAGGTGGCTGGTCATTGGAGGATTGCCGATAGTTTTCCATGGTGGAGGGGATTATGTGTTGGAACAATGGTGGGAAGAGGATTTGATGCAGGGTCGGTGATTTGAAATGGAGTACGGCCGTCACGTGCCGTCCGCACGTGCTGTGTCAGGCCACGTTGTCCAGCGCCCGCCCGGACGGCAGACGACTTAGGCGACCATGGTGGATGACCGGTGAGCACGTCCGCCCACGACGCAGACCCCTCGGAGTACCGTACCTGGATGAGGAAGCTATCGACGCCCACGCTGAGGACCAGCGACGACGGGATGCTGATTCCAGGGAGCAGGTCAACCTCGACGGAGGTGACGGACAGATCTGGCAAGCCAAGCGCCGGGAGGGCGATGGAGATGCGGTTCCCCAGTTGTTGCGCCACTGCCTAGGCGATCTCCGGCCGCTGGAGATGGAGAGGCAACCCCTGAATGTCCACTGTCCGGCGGATCCCTTGTGGCACCCTTGCTGCTCCATCCTCTGCTTTCCAGTGACGCCATCGGACCATGATGCCCAGTGACACAGCAGTTTGAGTCGCCAGCAGATGGTCGCGCTGCTGCACAGACCCGGGGATGAGCAGCCATAAGACCGAGGAAATTCGGCTCAGGTGAAAAGGAGGCAAAGCGCCAACTCCGGCGATAACAGCCAGGGGGATGCCACTGATCTCGCCAACGACAGTCGCTGAGGATGTCTACGCCTCTTTGGATCTCCGGCGACCATGGTAACATTATGGTGGGAGTCGCCGCAGCATCCATGGCAGGGGGGAGGAAATTGCAGGTCCGGGGACTGTTCGCCTCAGCGGAGTTTGGGAGCAGAGCGACTGCCGGTGGCCCTCACCCCTACACCGGAGGCATCGAAGAGGGCCAGGGCAGTCTCACGCGAAGTGCCCGCCTTCCAAGCACCTGAAGCAGTGAGAAGACGGTCGGCGGTGGGGGCGGGTTTCGCATGCTCGAGTAAAGGTGGTCCAACCATTGACCAAATGCAGGGGGCGGCGACGCATCGTGGTCTTGCTGGCAGTGGTGACAATGGCACCGCCGGCGGGGGGTCGCTGGAGGCAAAAAGTGGTGCCGCCGGCAGGGTGTGGAGCGGGTCGCTAGGGCGTCGGGGTGTGGAGTGGGTCGCTAGGGATCAAGATAGCAGGCCCTGCTGGCGGTGGTGACGATGGCACCGCCAGCAGGGGTCGCCGGAGGCGGAAAGTGACGCCGCCGGCAGGGGTAGCCGGAGGCGGAAAGTGGCGCCGCCGGCAGGGTTTGCCGGAGGCGGGGTGTGGAGCGGGTCGCTAGGGCATCGGGAGCGGGTCAAGCGGGCATCGGGCACCATCTCTCCATTATACTTCAGCTATTAGTACCAGTCTATAATTATAGACCTTCTGTCTATAGTTTAATTAGAAGTCCATTAGGGGGGTTTTCATTATATTAGATTTTCTTTTAATTAGTTTTCCTTATATTCAGATTTCCTTATTATTTGGCATAAGATGTTTAGAATCTCTATAAATACTCTTGTGTGGTTCCTTTGGAGTTTTGAATGAACAAATACTATTTTTTCATTATTTCTTAAGTGGCTAACTTAATTAGGGTTTAGGAATAGATTACCTTAGTGGGTCCCTGTCAATCCCAAAATATAAACATTGTTGTTGTTGTTGTATATATATATATATATATATATATATATATATATATTTGTGATGGGAAAAGGGATGACTATCAGAATTTGTAGTTGTCATATATATATAGCACAACATTACATATGTTGTAAATCATCACCATGACAGGCAATTCAAGTATTGATATTCTCTTAAGTCTCTGTTACCAAATTAAAAAATCTTTCATTATTTTTATTCTGATCACCACATTTTCTTCTCTCTGTTCAATAAGTGTACCTTGACAACTGAACTGTTGGATTTACCAAACTTCTGTCAAGACGACCTTAGATGGAAAAATTTGCCCCTTCTCAACTATATTCAGACCACCTCTAGAACTAATAAGAAACTCTTAAAGCAAAACAGTCTTGTTTCAGCTACAGCAAAGTGAGTTAAAGAAGATTCAAATTGCCAAATCTGAAGAAGGTTCATCAATTTGTTTGTTATATATGTATGCCCAATTAATACCATGTCAGTATGTTTCTAAAAAAACATACCAGTACACAATGTTGTTAAAATTGTGATACTATATTACCTCTAAAAAAAGTCAGCCACAGTTATATATAGATGGATGACAACCACAAGTTTGGTGGTCATCCTTTTTCTCAAAAAAAATATATATATATATATTGCCCTCCCAAGAGTGAAACCCTTTCTTTATGCCCGAAACAAATCAGATTCATATCAGTGGCATTAGAAATCGCAATTTACATGAATTTTATACCTTTGATCAAGATGATGAATAGTCAACAAGATTCTTCCCCAAGGTCAAATGATCAATCTCATTAATATATTGATAGAAATAGGGCAAGGTAACATCTTTGGTCAAGATGATGAAGAGTCAACAAGATTCTTCCCCAAGGTCATATCAACTCTCATTAACATATTGATAGAAACATCGCAAGGTAACATCTTTGATCAAGATGATGAAGAGTCAACAAGATTCTTCCCCAACGTCAAAAGATCAATCTCATTAACATATTGATAGAAACATAGCAAGGTAACATCTTTGATCAAGATGATGAAGAGTCAACATGATTCTTCTCCAAGGTCAAATGATCAATCTCATTAACATATTGATAGAACCATAGCAAGGTATAAGAAACCCTCCAAGAAAATACAAGGTACAAGAAGCCTTTATTTCATTAGGGCTTCAAACCTCATTCAAAGTGCATAATAATTAATTCGACGATTAGTTCTTACATTGCAATAAATGTTCAACACTCTTTCACAAGACCACTTGCATTTGTAAAATTTAAAGCCAACTCGCTCATAATCATGAGCCAATTATAAAGGCATCTATAAGTGCAACAATCATACCAGTTGAGCAATTATCCAACTTCCCATGACGCACTCTTTGATGATTTAATATTAACTTGGCATCCTCTTTTCACGAGGGCAAAAAGATGACACAAGGAACTAGTCATCAGTGTATAGGTTACATAAAAAGATATATGCCTTTTCACATGTGTAAGAAAAGCGAAATCAAAAGTATAGAGATGGGTGACAATGACTTGGCATCTTGTAATTGCATGTTCTGTAACAATGGATTATGACTTCCCAATGCCTCCCAATAGGAGCATGAATCAACATTTATTCCACAATGGAATAGCCAAGATAAGTGGAAGATAACTCTTAGTTATTTGGACTTATCGAGGATACTCTACGATAAGTAGTCGTGGACGTTTTCTCAAGAAAAAATAAGTAATCACATGCTTGAATTTCTACTCTAAACACCCCAAAAAAGAATTTCAATCTTAACATGTTTCATGGATACTTCACAAAAAAGATTTGCTGAAATGGATAAATCATGCTTTATGATATAATACAAATAAGAAACTTCATATGAATAAGATTATGAATCAGTTATAATGGCGATACAGACAATCAGAATATCTATGACTTATATAAGTATTCCAAATGAAGCATAGTTCTGTGTTACATTTGCATCTCGTGTGGATGCTTAAATTCCAAGATGTTGATTAAATAGCATGCAGCAGAAAAATCAAGATTGGGAGATAAGAATACAGAAGATAACTGATGTACATACTTGTCGATGAAGGTTATTTAGCTCAACAACATCGCCATCCACGATGCCCAAGCAACCTGTGATGACAAAGTATCAGTGAATACACAAAGCATTGGACAAAATAAGCCAGGATGTATTTTTTCTTCAATAAACTCCGCCTATATTTTATAACCGGTCCCAAGCCCGGATAAAGGAGGAGGGTTGTATTAGGCCCCGACAGCTAGCATAAAATCCTGTCAAATCTTATGAACATGGATCAATGAATAATGGCGTCGTATGATCCATGTAGCCGACCCCACCTAGTGGGATAAGGCTTTGTTGTTGTTGTTTGTATTTTTCTTCAATAAGAAAACTGAATCGGTGATGAATTATAGTGTTGATAAAATACTGGTGATGAATATATTTCACTACAACTGTTTTAGTTTAGTTAAGAGCCCAACAACAAATCCATAGTAAAAGTAACCCTCAGAAAATTGCAGACATGGTTCTCTCATTCCCTAACTACAAGCTATCAAAATGAAGTCATCAAGGTTCTAAAAAAAAAGTACCAACACCACAGGCAGCAAGATACAATGCGATGGGTGAACCCAATCCTCCAGCTCCGACCACCAAGATGGAAGACTTCGAGAGCTTTAATTGCCCTGCACAATACAGAACCCAAACATATCTATACTTATAGTGTGAATGTGTGACGACACATCATGCTGCTAGCATGCAATAAATTTAACATAGAGAAAGCTATAATTCCAAACCAGGAAAATCCTGTTTTTGGATACAATGATTTTACTTTTAGATGTTGCAAACAAGATGCACCTCATGCAAAGAGGAGTAAGTCAATGTGAACATGCTCTAACTTCACATTTATGTACACAATTCTTCTGAAAATAGATAACCTTTTAGGAGATACATTTATGTAGATGTACATATATCAGATCCACAAAGGCACAAACATTTTTTTAGAGGTACAAAGGCACAAAACTTCTCATAGCATGACAAAAAAATAGTTGTTTAACAAGTAACATTTATGAGTAAACGAAGAGAAGGCAGTCACAGCAAACCAGAAAACGTCAGAATCATTGCAAATCCCTTTCTCATTTTTCGTATCCCAAACTATACCAATGAACAGCAGGCATTGGATTTATTTTCGAATAATGGCACTGAATTTTTTCACTGTAAAGAAAGTTTTTTTAGTACTGTAAAGAAATTTAACTTCTCAGAGCATTACTTAGTATCGCAATTCAATGCACCTATGTCGTGTTTCATAAAAAGTATACTGTCTAGAAAAATAAAATACATACCACAATTTTCAGCATTATATTTTTCAGAGTTCGTGACAATGTGCTAGCCCAATTAAATAACAAGAAAGAGGCCTTTCAGCAGGGCCAATATCATTTCTATAGCTATATCTATAAAGGCAGGACCATGCTGTGTTAATCCAGACAGGACTGTATCAGTCAAATATAGGAGACACAAACCAATATGAGAGTAACAGTTACCAAGTTGCTTGTTGTCTGATACTGCTACAACTTGCAACACTAGTCTATTATTGGTGGTGTTTGGTTATCAACTGGTACAAGGTGGTATAAGAATTATTAACCCAGAGTATACTTATTCATTGGAAGGAAGTAGCAATTCAACTTTTACCAGAATAGTTTCACAAATTTACTATTCACGATGTTGAACTCTTTGCCAATGTCAACTTAGCCATTTGGGGCAAAGGGCTTGTTTGGCAGTGTAAGCCACAATAGGATGCCATTTTGTCTCTTATTCTCCAGCCAGACAACCCCAGGGCATGTTTGGAATAGGGAAAATTCTTCCAAGGTTATCAAGATCTTGATCTAGATCTTAAGATCTTTCAATTTTATGATCTTACCATCTCTAACCAATCTTCAATCTTGTCTTGATGATGTTATTTGTAAGATCTTAATATGATTTTAATTTTGATCACACGATCTTATAATCTTATTCGATCCTATACGATCTTATATGATTAATATAATCATTTAAATACTAATAATAAATATTCTATAATTAATTTAGATGAAGTTTAATATATGTTATTTGTTTTTATTATGTTTTGAAATAATTTAGCTTAAGAATTGGTAAAAATATGACTCAGTGAGGTGCAATTTAAGTTGTGAGTGATAAATTTATAAAAAAATATTTATTATCATTTAAAATATATTATTTTATTAATTAGTAGGATCTCATGATCTTATGATCCCTCTTGATCTTATGTAAGATCTCGATTTTGACGACCTTCCCTAAAACCTTGAACTAAAGACATGGAAAATCATTTAGAACCAAGCATGCAACATTTTTTGCCATGTTATTTCTTTTTTTCTTGGCAAACACTTAATCAGGAACTTACAAACACCATGTGGATCATGCTCAAAAGTCACTCACCTGCGTACACATAAATGTATCTATAACTCCATTTCATGAACCCCAATCTTCCATACAATTGGAGAACAAACACCACTTATTGGAAAAGCAAAAAGAAGTACCTTTGGAGTACTAAGAAGTATGTGAAAGACTGAGAACCCCTCAACTCATTGACACTAGGACGAATTGAACCTATGACTACTCAGTTGTAAACGCTAGTCCCAACCATTGGCCCAAGTCATAAATGGGCAATTTTTCGTTCAAATTGCACTTTTTTGTTTGGATTGGACTAGGAAGATTGGCATATCAAACTGTACACGATACTTTCATCCGTTCCTAAATGGAAATTCATCAAGAAATAAGTAACAACGATAATTTTTTTTATTCATCCTCCTTTGCGCTACTTATTTTGTTCTTAACTGCGGACGCTGAATCCTCATTCATACAATCTGAAATGTAAAACCCAGAAGCAAGTTCAAGAGGTGAACGACAGCGCTGCACGCACCTTCGACACCGAAATCCGGGAGGAGCATGTGGCGGCTGTACCTGGACACCATCTCCCGGCTCAGACCTCCTCCTCCTCCGAACGCGTTGCCGAGCGGACAACTGGAGCCGTCACAAGCAGTTGCTCTTTGCTCTGTCTCCTCCTCTTCGTTCTCGCTCTTGGAGGTGAGCAACTGCTGCGCCTGCAGCAGACGGATGCGATCCTCGAGTCGTTGCTTCTCAACCTTGAGCGCCTCGAGCTCGCGCATGATCGCCGCGTCCGGCGAGGATGATCCTCTGATGCCCCCGATTCCGGTGGAATCCATACGTTCAAAGGAAGCGCTTGGTGAATGGAGGAAGATGGAGGTTCGGATTTGATCAAAACCCTGACACCCCCAAGATTTTAATTCTTTTTCAAAGAAGCTTTATTCTTACTATTTGATTAATTTCATAATTATAAATTATTATTATTAAATTAAGCATATAATATATAACTGAAATGATATATATTTATTGAACTATAATATCATCTATAGCTAAATAAATTAAAATTAATATATATATATATATGATGGATTTAATGGGTGTTCTCCTACTTACACAGGGAACCGTCCTCTAGAATCGTCTAGATCCAATGGATGCCACGGAGTGTGTGGCTCGGGTGGGACAAAATGGGAAAAAACAAGAGGTGGATCGGCACAATTCACGTCCGACAAGCGAGGTCGGCACATTCGGCAAGTGATGAACTAGGCCGGTGGGGGTGATGAACGTCCTCGTCGGCAACGTCCAAGCGCCCTCGGGTGTTGGTGAGCGGCAATCTCTTGTTCCCATCAGCGGTCTTGCAAACAACGTTGGTTGTCTCACCTCTTCCCTCATTGAGATCCTCTATTTTTGACCGTTGTCGCCTGCTTGGAACTCACTCAGACCTCGCCGCCTCGCCCGCCTGAGCTCGCTCCCTTCATTTCGTCTCCAAAGAAAAACCCTCTCCTCGTCGATTTTCGGCACAGATCTCGACTCGGCTCGACCTCGTCATTGCTCAACCTTGCCACAAAAGTCATGCCGCCTGGACTCGACTCGACCTCGCCTCTCATCGTGATTTTGCCACATAATTCACGGCGACTCCTCTCACCGCTGCTCGAGGTCGCCTACTTCATCGCAGACCCATCAACCATTGTCAACCTTGCTGCAGAAGTGGCCTCAACTCCTGTTGTCGTTGCTGTTGCTCAAGGTTGCATCTTGTTCACCGTATATCTCACTGGCATCGTGTTAGGTTCCTAGTCCAACTAGGAGCCAAAGTTAATCGCTTCGAGGGAATCAAACATTCAAGATAGTTGTTTTAAGCAATTATCAAAAGAAAGATTGTATTTTCATATCTGATTAAAAAAGGTTTCAAGGGTCTTTATTTATAGGTAAACTCAAATAAGTCCTAGTAGAATTAAAAATAAAAGAAAAAGAGTGTTAATCAAACTAAGAAGTAAATAGCTAATCCTAATAAAAAAATTAACTATTCCTACTAATAAAAAATAGCTTTGTCCTCAAGGATATGCGGAAACATGTAAGAGAACTTTTCCTTTCAATGCTTAATTAGATGATGCCTCCTGATAACTTGAATAAAATAAAGATCCTTCTTCAAAGCACATCTTTGACTAAGATTAATAGCTTTGGAAGAAGAATTCGAAATTGGCCAAATTCCTTTTGCATGAATAAATTTGTGAACATTGAAGCCTTCAACATTCTTGAAGGTTGAGTCAATTGTCATAAGTGTGAATGAGTCCTTATTAGTATCTTCACAAATTAATGACATTTCAACAATGATGCTTTTTGTAGTAGATTCTTCAAGAGATGATTGCTCGTTTAATAGTTGAATTATGGATGTCTCATCTTTAAAAGATTACTCAGTAGATGAATATGAAGGTTAAACTTCAACTGAATTGTCTTCAATATCCTTTGTTTCTTGTTGAGATAAAAAAGTTTTAGTAAATATTTATGAAGAAACTAAAGTGTTGGAGTCTTTTGCTTTTGATGAAAATATTATTGCAGTTGTGCTTCTGAATAATTTCAAGTGTCGACTTGATTTATATCTCTCTTCATTTAAACGTTCTTCTTCCCATCAGGCAAAAGAAATAATAGCAACTATAGTAATGGGTCGTCGAGCTTTCAATTCCCATCGAAGATCTGAGAGAAGTCCTTCAACAAAAGTTTTCACCAATTGGTGTTCGCACCAATTTTTAATATGACTTGATAATAATTCAAAATGAGTCTGATACTCCTCGATTGTACTAATTTGTTGAATATTTTTTTACTTGTTTATCTTTATTTTCATAATTGAATACTTGTAAAATTTGTTGAAATCATTTTTTGATTTGAATAAGACGATCGACTAGTGTTAAAATATCTAAAGTCGATAAATCTTGTGAAGGCATAAATTTTTTCTGCACATTTGAAATATTAAATTATGGATATAAACTATTAATAAGTTATGATAGAGGTTGATTGATAGTAGTCAGCAACGGTGATAGCGATGTAGTGTGACAAATTGCGACAGAAGATGAAGATAACTAGGTTATTGATCCAATTAAAAATTCGAGATACCAATTGTTAGGTTCCTAGTCCGACTAGAGTCAAAGTTGATTGTTTCGAGGGTATCTAAGTCTATAGTTGCTTTAAGCAATTATCAAAAGAAAATTGCTTTCTCATATATGATTAAAAAGAGTTCCAAGAGTTCCTATTTATAAGATAAACCCAAACAAGTCAAGTCCTATTAGAACTAAAAATAAAAGGAAAAGAAGTGCTAATCAAATTAGGAAGTAAATAACTAATCATAGTTAAAGAAAATAAAGTAGTCCTAGTACTAATATTATTCTACTAATAAACGATCCTATCATTCTCGCCTCATTTAAATTAGCCTTGTCCTCAAGGCTGAACAACAACAAATTTAGAAAACTTTCTTTGCAGAGATTAATAATGTTTTAAGTAGCATCTTGGCGAATTCATTAATTTGATCAACCATTCATTAACAACATGATTCTTCTGCTGAATAAAATGACGCTTCAAAACCACTTCAGGTGTTGTATGAACATTGCCATCTGAATTCAATTCATGAAGGTGATGTTGCACAAAAATATTATCCCCAATATTTTTCTTAGGGGGCATTTCTCTAGAGGTAATTTTTGTAGATTACTAGGTAATGATATATTAAATTATCTGAGCCCACCACATTACTCTGTTCACTTGTGACATGTAATGAGTAATCTGCATTACCTAGGCAATCCACATTGTTTATGAAGTGACAATGCAGATTGTCTATGGAAGGGTAGACAATTCACATTACCACCTGGGTTGTAATTTTTAAAATTTTACTTTTCGCATTTGTCCTTTAAAATTTTATTTAAATAAATCTTAAAACACATTGAATAAATTACAATAATAATTAAATAAATTATAAAATTAAATAAATAAATATTATAATTATTATGACTATATTATTATCATATTTTAAAAATATATTGATTATTTTATAAATTTAAATTTTATGGGTGAGAATATATATATTTGTGATTTAAGTTTACAAAGCTAAAAATAATTTATATATCTAAACATAATTCTTTTGATTAGGGGTATATTGGTAAAAACTATATATTAATTCATAAATCTATATATTCTTATAAATAACTAATATGGATTGCCAGATAGATTACTTATGCATACTAAACAAGGTAATGTACATTGCTGGTAATTTAATAAGTGACAATATTTCTGAGAGGCAATTTACATTATTAGGTAATGTTGAATGGAAATGCAGTGGGCACGAGATGAATACTAGATGTTGAAGGTAAATCAAGACGATAAGTTACTGGTCCAATTCGCTCCAAAACCTTATAAGGACCATAATATCGATGTGATAATTTCATTGAACTTTGAACAATAACAAAAAGTTGTTTATATTGTTGCAGACGTAAATAAACTGAGTCTCCAATTTGAAATTCCCTCTCAGTTTATTTTTTGTCAGCTTGTTGTTTCATTTGAGATTGAGCACTCATAAGATTATCCTTCAATAACTCTAGTACCTGATCTCGATCACGTAATTCAGTATCCATAGTGATGTGAAATTTTGGAAGTATGATTAATTGACTGAATTATAGCACAGAATGTAAAAAAGCTAAGGTCTAAGTGTAGAGTAACTCCTCACTTCACTTGACTACAATCACACAAATCAGAGTAGTAGACTCGAATGTCGTATCTATAGTGATTTGAGATCTAATGACTCACTAACTAATTTAAATTAATCTTAGACTAAAAAGGCTAAAGTAACAAGTAAGCAAAAGAGAAAGATAAGGACACAGAATCAAACTACAAATAAGTTAACTCTTTTTTATGTTTAAAGCGATTAATATAGAATGAAAACTAAAGAAAGTCCTAAAGTGAATTAACAATTAATGACAGATCCTCTAGGAATGGGGTTCATATAATTCTTCTATGGATGGATTAGAACAACTCAACAATAAAATCATGCCAATTTCAACCTATAAAAATTATTCTCAGTACATTAAAATAAGAACTAATATCATACTTTCATATGAATGTTAGTTAGGTTGTTTTAAAAAGAATTTAAAATCATAGAACTTATGACAACTACTAGTATGTTAATATTCCTGTCAGATATAAGCATAACAAGTAAAGTCAGAAATCACAAGTAGCAACAATTACAAAGATAAGATAATAATTCAGCTCATAGCACATAACATAATCAGATCTAAACAATAATGCTAATGCTCTTGTTTTATCTCTAAACATCAAGGGAATATATATTCAACCTCTCGGTTGTCATTTCAATATGAGATTCACATTAACAAAATCTAAATGGATACATCAAACCTCACAACAATATATTGGAATCAAGAAATAATATTAATGATCTTAACTTATTTCTGAATAAGAAAGAATCTGAAATCAACTTCTCAGTTATCATTATAAAATAGGATCCACATTGATAAGAACATATTCCAAAACATTCAGAACTATACTAACATCAGTGATAAAATAAGTATTGTTCACCACTCATCCATAATAGAAATTAGACTACTACAAAATAGATGATGAAATAAATACAAAATAGACGAGGAACGGAATAAAAAACATTATGAAATGTAAAAATAGCAGAATCAGCTTGAAGTCTTCTTTTGGCTCCTTCTTCTTCTTCCTTGAGATCCATGGTGAATGACCCCCTCCTCCTGGAATCTCCTCTTTTATATGGTATTTCATCACCTCCTTAGAACCTTCCATTCCATCTCATTTTGCTATCTGTCCTCTGGTCCCCTCTTATTTCAAAAAAGATTCCTCTCTGCATGCTTTTTAGCAGCTGCAAATAGTGTCCCCCTCCTTTTCCAGTAGCAATATTTGTCTTTTGTACTTGATTTTGATGTTGCAACAACATGAACAACAAGCATCAATTTCTTAAATGAAAATTAGCCAAATAAGAATCAAATCAGTATGTTATCCAACTCAAATGTGTAAATGTAAGATATTATTATGCTGAGAAGATAAATGCGTGTAGGTTAGGTATAATTATAAGAATATGAACATTTCATGGCTTATATACACATGAATTAAGATAAAAAATGAGTAAAAATTTAGTACGATCATCTAGTGATCACATAACATTAACAGTAGTAGCACTTGTTGAATATTGAGTAATAGCGGGAGGAGGATATCCATACATATCTTAAAAAAGAGTAAGTTTTGTCGAAGAGTGAAAAGTTGTATTGTACCACCACTCTGCCCAAGGAAGCCACTTCATCCAATTTTTAGGCTTATCACTTGAGAAACAACGAAGTTATGATTCCAAACATCTATTCACGACTTCTGTCCATCTGTTTGAGGATGATAAACTATGTTCATCGTTAATTGGATTTGTTGTAAATGATAAAGTTCCTTTCAAAATTAGCTAGTGAAAACTATCTCTATCACTCATGATTGATCGTGGCAACATTTTCAATAAAAAGCATTAGCAACGGCAGCCACCGTATATGGATGAGACGGCACAAAAATGGGCATACTTAGTAAGATGATCCACTACCACAAATATTGTAATTTTTTTCATGCGAAGAGGGTAAACTCTTAATGAAATCCATAAATATATCTACCCATACTTCAGTAGGAATTGGAAGTGGCTGCAATAATCCTGGACTTGCAATTGTTTACCCCTTATGATGCTAACAAACAACAAATTTCTTAATGTCATTTTGCATGCATGTCCAATAGAATTCTTGAGAAACACACTTATATGTGCGAAGTACACCAAAATGTCCAGCCATTGGGGAATCATGAAATTCATTTAATAAAATTAACTTAGAGCTGAATTTGCCACTAAAACCATTCTACCTTTATAGAGAAGATTTTTGGAGTGCCAAGAACTGAAAGAGGTTCATTTTGTGACATTGAATTAATATTTTGATAGTAGCATCTTCTTGCCATTCTAGACAAATAGAATCCAAAAGGGCAGTAGATAAAGCAAAGAAGGTTCCATGCTTAGGAAGACGATGAAAAGCATCAACCACAAGATTTTTAGTTCCTCTTTTATAACTAATCTTATAATCATATCCCAATAATTTGAAGCCACACTTCTATTGTTGTATGGAAGTGATTCTTTGCTCCAATTTATGTTTTAAACTCTTATGATATGTACGAATATGAAATCGTTGACCAATCAAGGTCTCCATTTAGTGACCGTATGAATAATGACAAGCATCTCTTTATCGTGTACACAGACCAACTGAGATGTGTTTTTACTAGAGCCTTACTAGTATATGCAATTAGTCGACCTTCTTGCATCAACACAACAACAATCTAGATTCCTAAACCATCAGATTCAATGATGAATAATTTATCAAAATTTGTCAAAGCTAGGAGTAGAGTTGTGGACATAGCAAGCTTAAGCTGATCAAAAGCCCGTTTTACATCATCATTCCACTTGAAGGAATCCTTCTGCAGCAATGATGTTAGTAGTGCACTTATCTTGCCAATATAATTCACAAACTTGTGGTAGTACCCTTTCAAGCCCAAGAACCCTCTAAACGTTTTAACTGTATGAGGAATGGGCCACTCAAGTATTACTTGAATTTTAGATTAGTCCATTGAAACTAACAAGGCCAAAGTACTCTACTTGCGGTTGACCAAAACTGTATTTAGATTTCTTAACAAATAGTTTGTGCCCACGAAGTATAGTAAAACTTGTCTCAAATCATTCCTACAAGGATGAACTATAAATGAGGATATCATCAAAGAATATTAGCACAAATTTTCATAAGTATGGTCGAAAGATGTCGTTCATCAAGCTCTGAAAAGTGGATGGAGCATTAGTTAATCCGAAGGGCATGACTGAGGATATCATCAAAGAATATTAGCAAAAATTTTCATAAGTATGGTCGAAAGATGTCGTTCATCAAGCTCTGAAAAGTGGATGGAGCATTAGTTAATCCGAAGGGCATGACCAAAAACTACCATCATGAGTTCAAAAAGTAGTTTTTTGCACATTGGCTTCATGCACTCAAATTTGATGATACCCAAAATGCAAGTCGAGCTTAGTGTATAATTTTGCACCATCAAGTTCATCAAGAAACTCATCGACCATTGGACTAGGGTATTTGTCATTGTTAGTGACTTTATTAGGAGATCTGTAATCCACACACATATGCCAAGAACCATATTTCTTTTTTACCAATAACATCGAAGAAGAATAAGGACTAACACTAGGCTAAATTATTCCTGCTTCAAGCATTTCTTGAACTATTTTTTCAATTTCAGCTTTTTAAAAATGAGGATAACGATATGGTCGAACATTAGTCGGAGAAGAGCTTGGTAAAAGAGGTATTCGATGATCATATGATTGTTGAGTGGCAGCCCTTCTGGTTCTACAAATATATCTAAAAATTCTGAAAGCAAAGGTTCGTCTCAACAGTGGATGGTGTGCGTTACTCCCATAAGTTGGAGTTGAACTATGTAACCTTTTTCTCCTTTTGAAGTATTTTTTCAATGCAATGCTTTGATATAGAATTAACCTTGCAACATTTTCCTTTTAACATCGCATTTTGATCCTCCAATTCAAACTTTAAAATTAATTTTGAGAAGTCACAAATGATTTCTTCCAAGGTACGTAACCACTCAATACTGAGCACAACTTCATAATCATCAATAGATATCCACGAATATCACCTGCCCTTGTAAAGTGAGCCTAACACGAGAGCATTTGTTGTCACATGCGGCAACCTTGACATCAAATCTTTCACAAGGTTGAATTGGTATTCCAGTGTCAAATTAAACAAGAATACGCTACTTTTTTTAGAAATCCATCGAATTTCATTGTTTGAGGGTTAGCATACCCTGCCAAGGCATGTACTAAAGATTCGACGAGTGTATTATCCTCGTTCGTTTCTTCTTCCCTGCAATGTCACAAGAGTCTTCACAATCTTCTAGTTCTATAATAGATTCGATGACTATTAATTGATCTTTTTTACGGACAGTGTCCTCTTTGCCATTTTTCATCACAATAAAACCATAGACCTTTAATTACACGTTCCTTTATATCCTATTGAGATAACATTTTTGTACAAGTTTTAGAATAAGAGGATGAATAATTAGACCCTCCATAGCTTTGGGTGGATATATTGTCGCGCTACTATTTTCCTGTGGCTTTCTAAATTTTGATTTGATCGATGCCTTTCATCATTCAGACGTTCTTCTTCCACTCGAGCAAAAGAAATAGCAACAACCATGGTGGTTGGTCATCGAGCTTTTACTTCGCACTGAATGTCTGGAAAGAGGCCTTCAACAAATGTTCCAACCAATTGACGTTCACTTCAATCTCTCTCACAATTTGACAATCGCTCAAATCGAGTTTGATGCTCTAATATTGAAGTAGTTTGTTGAATTTTTGCTAGTTCCCAATGTACATTTTCGAACTCTAGGGCTCGAACCATGCTAACAATTCCGTAGAAAAGGTTTCCCATAATAATTTTCCACGTCTTATTTCTAGCCAATTGAACCATTGAATAACTCCAACTTGGATGTTTCAAGGGAGCGATGATATCTGAAATATTTTTTCGCTCTAGAAATCCATCCAGCAGGATCATTTTCATCCTACCGTGGAAATTATACTCGCATATGAAGGGTTTGAGAAGACCGGTCAATATGTTCATCGTATTCATGTTCTTTGCCTCGTGAAGAACCTAGAGTATTGTCGTTATTCCCATTGCTTTGTTGTTGTTCAAGTCGTCTGATGTGTTCCTTAAGTTGAGTCATACGTTCGAGTAGTGACATAATCTCCGAGTTGGGTGAGGCCATGGAATATTCTTATAAGTTTACTATGCTGAGCTTGGACTTTTGATGTCGAGTTAAGGTCATAAATATTCTTAGATGAATGAAGCGATGATGGTGATGACAAGGATAATTAAGTTATTGGTCTAACTAGAAACCTGAGTAGAGGTCGGTTGATAGTCAGCAACGATGATGGTGATGTAGTGGTAGCAGCGGATGTGATAGATGATAGCAGAAGATGAAGATAGCTAGGTTATTGGTCCAACAAAAAACTCGTGATATCACAATTGTACAAAAAAATCGAATAACTCTGATACCAATTGTTAGGTTCCTAGTCCAACTAGGAGCTAAAGTTGATCACTTCGAAAGGATTAAAAAGAAGATTGTATTCTCATATGTGATTAAAAAGAGTTTCAAGGGTCCCTATTTATAGGGTAAACTCACACAAGTCCTAATAGAACTGAACATAAAAGAAAAAGAGTGCTAATCAAATTAGGAAGTAAATACATAATCCTGATCAAAAGAAAATTAATTATTCCTACTAATATTAAGGACTAGGTTCCTATCACATTGTTATCATTGACATCTTTGTAGTTTTTAGTCGATCGCGTCGCCGATCAATTAACGAAGGAGGTGAACCGCTTGTGAACCACACATATTTCCTTAGTTGTTGGATTTTGATCCAATGGCTCCCAAGATAGGAGGAACACCCATTAAATTCATATTTGATCGAATCTAATAACCTAATTTTAATCAAATTTACTATTTAACTAATAAAACAAATTAAGATGTGATTAATTATTAAGCAAAGAAATTGTAATGTTCTCCACTCGTATTTTATTCTCTTTTCGAAATATGATTTATTCTTAAATTTTGGAGGATTAGGAGTATAAAATCCTCAATTTAAATAGGAGCTTTGCTTTTACCTTGTAGGTTTTATAAATTATGAAAAGACTTAGGTAAATACAGAAAATTATAAACATCTAAGGTATATAAATTCTGAAAAGAATATGGTTGGTTTTAAACATTTAAAAAGAACCATCCGGCAAAAACCTACATACTTAAAGTTATATACATTATACTATTATTATATTTTGAATATATATATATATATAATTAGAGAAAAATGTATATTATAGAGCATTTGATGTCGAATAGGTGTAGATGACTGATTTAAAATAAATACATATTAATTTAAAATGTGTTAAATAGTAAATGTGATTAATATCAAAATCTTTGAATTATTCGTGATCATGATCAAGATATTTTAATAAATATATTTAATTCAATGACTATAATAAATTTAGCCTTAGATAAATTTGTTATCAAATTATCTCAATAAATATATATTATTTCATTTAAAAAATATATCATTAATATAATCATAAATTATAATTATTAAATTAATTAAATAATGAGAAATAATTGCTCTAAGACTTAAAAGGTCATGCTACATACCTTATATAATTACCCAAGCAACATAAATTTTGTTAATAAATAGAGTGACATCGAAACAAAAAAGGAATGGCATATGATTTATATTGATTGTTGGAATGAAACGTTCTTAATATTATAATACATGTTAAATTTATAAAAATCTAGGCTCGAAAGAGGTTTATCGAACTGAAAAAAAAACATTCAAAACAAATAATTCGTGTTAATCCCTGCCATTTTCATACCTGCTAATTGATTGTGATTCCTATCCTAAACTATAAATATATAATCAAATTATATAATATATAAACATATATTATAAAAAATATCAACTGGCCTCTTGTGATACATACACATATTTCGTTAGACATGTAAAATTGATATTTAGCAATTAGAGATAAGAGACGATAGATGTTTATATTTTTCTTCTTAATTTTATCCATACATATTTATATTATTTCGTTCAACTTATCTTATAGTTATGTTCTCATTAGTTTAGTTGCCATAATTCAACAGAAATTATATGCGTGCTTAATTAATTTTATTATATTTATAAATGGATAAAAAATAGTTGATAAAATAACTAAGACTTACATTATGCTTGCACAACATGCAATATATTGCTTTATTATAAATAAATATAAATATTGATGAACTTCAAATAATTATTTAATGTATGGAAATGTTGATTGTAAAATTGCACATATCTACCCAGTTCCAAGCGCATTGCCTCCATTGACCTGCCTCGATTTCTCAATGGGGAGGAAATTTAAATCCCCTAATATCTCTGAACCCTGTGGCCCCGTTTGATTGAGGGTTAATTCTCCATCGGGTTAACGTAAATAACCCATCCGATTAATTAATTTTTAAAGTTTGCATCAAATTATCTCTATTCCACTTATTGTAAAGAATACGTTAACACTGATATTTTCACTATTTATAAGATTAACTTTTTTTAAAAATGTCAACTTTGCCCATTGTACTTTTTGCAGAATAAAGGGTGCGTTTGATTATAATCCGTGGAATATTTACGTATTTCATCGATTAACCCCCAACCAAACGTCACTTATGGAGCCCTAATTCTTTAAATTTTAAGTTAAAAAGTGTAAAACATACAAAATATTCACTTTTTTTATAAAATATTTATAATATAGATATTTAAGAATTACCAATTAATATGAGTAATTTAACAAAATTAACATAACATAAATTATTTCAAAATTCAATAAGTCTAAATATTCACTTCATAGTTCCACAAAATAAAATGACTCACAACTTTCTCAACATCATATAATAATAATCAACAAAAGCCCATCCATCAATCTTCTTTAAAAATTACACAATTAAAATGAGTACTTTAATAAAATTAACATAGTATAAATTATTTCCAAATTCGACCAGTTTAGATTTTCATAGCATAGTTCCACAACATAAAATGACTCATAACTTTTTCAACAACATAATAATTTGATGTCAACAAAAGCTCATCCATCATTCTTCTTCATTATTTTAAGAGTTCTCTTGTAAATGGAAAACAAACACTTAATCAATAGAATGTGATAAATATAATTAAAAAATAAAAAAAAAGATTCGTGCACAAAAAAGAGAGCAATTGTCCTCACCTCTATTGGGCAGCACTCCCCACACATGGCGAGGGGCGACACCCTCCTCCCACTACAGCAAGGGGAAGGGTGTCACAACCCTGCCCTGTACAACAATGGGGGATGTTGCCCTTTCCTGCACACAAAAGGAAAAAGTTTAAAAAAAAGTTTAAATAATAATCAGAAAAAAGAGAGAAAAGATACCTCATATAATACAGATCGAGGATGATGAAAGTTGGATTTGACGACCAATGGCCAGTTACGACTGAGGATGACTTCGGCAATTGGGAGGTGATAATGTCTTGAAGGAAGAATCATGGATCATGAGTTAGTAGGAGGAAGAAAAACAGAAATTTAAGATTATCATATATATATATATATATATATATATATATATATATATATAAAGCTGGTGCATTAGAATATCTCTCCACTACTACTGTTATATATTTTCTCCCTCTATCTTATCTCTCACTTTCCTTCATTGTCCACTAATCCCATATTCAAAGACCTTTTATTTCATTGCATTTAATGTCATAACAGCCAGGTAACTTCTACAATTCATCCTTCTATTATATATATATATATATATATATATATATATATATATATATATATATATATATATATAAAGCTGGTGCATTAAAATATCTCTCCACTACGACTGTTATATATTTTCTCCCTCTATCTTACCTCTCACTTTCCTTCATTGTCCACTAATCCCATATTCAAAGACCTTTTATTTCATTGCATTTAATGTTATAACAGCCAGGTAACTTCTACAATTCATCCTTCTATTAGGTATTTTCTTGATTTCTTTTATTTTATTATGTCTACATCTATTAAAATTTATTATTTTTATGTCACTTTCTTATGTCACTTTATTAGTTTTGCGGAATCTTTCTTATGTCACTTTCGTAATGTCACAGTTTTGGGACGCCTGATTCCGAACAGACGTTTTGATTGTGAACAAATGGACACTTAGGCAGAATGCTCGATCGCTTGGGATGGGACGCTTTGTGGATTGCCACACCATGCTTGAGGCACAATGCTAGATTTTGTGAAGCTTTAAAATCTTTGTTGAGTAAATAGAATGATTGACTTCAGGTGTAACACGTCAAATTCCGCCCCCAAATTACCAAGGACAATTGAGTCGTTCAACTGTGTTAACCCATTCACCATCACATAATCATAATAAAATATGATTTTCATTTAAATCAGCGGAAGCATAAATTCATTAAATAAGATAAAAAAATCTTTTATTAAATATAGAAAACTTCATGAAAACGTCAAAAATACATCATTTATAGCAATTTAAAATATCTCAAAGCCATAATCAAAATATCTCTTTTGAAAACATAATCAGATTTCTCTAAACATGTGACTCAACATCCTAAGACGAGTGATGCGTGTAGAATTGATAGTAAATGTTAGCAAGTGAACTAGTTGCTCAAGTAATAAAGTGAATGAGTAGAGTTATCGTTCCCACGAGGACGGTTAATAATTTAGATTTTATTTCAACCTTGTTAATTGAGAAATTAAGAAAATATATAATTTCAGATGTGAATAAAAGGAAAATAATAAAAATAAAAGAAATGATCACATGGATAAATAATGATTTGATGATTAAGGCACATAATTATCACCACTAAAATGTAATGAATTTTCTTAACTTAGAATTAGTTGAATCAATAATAAAGTGAATTCTCAAAATTAGTTAACAATATTTCAAGCTTTAACTACTATCTTATGAATAATTAAAATAAATTAATCCTTTCAGTTTTTAATTTACTTAATTAAATCATTTGATGCATTCAATCGGAATAAATATTAAGGGCTTTCTCAAGTCACCTTAATAACTACACGAATTAGGTCTCTTTCGATTTTCCTAATTGTGACATGCAATAAATAAGATCGATCATAGAAACTATTATGAAAATAATCACTTCTTCTCAGATAGCAATCAAATCATAAATCATGGAATCAAAGGAAAGCATTAAACATGAAATTGCAATGCTATTAAAGATTCAAACCAAACTAATATTGAGAAAGATTTCAAAACATAAATAGGGTTCAACTAGGATGACCCTAATGAAGAAATAAATCTGAGAATAATAACATCAAATCTAATGTAAAAGATTGGGAAAAGAAAACGAAGAACTCTGGCATAGGCAAAGCGCGTCCTCTCTCGAGTTTCCGACAGAGCTTCGCTATTGTCCTCGATCTTCTCCTCTTTGTAGGCTTTAAAACTATGCTCCATGGATGCTTTTCCAAGCCCTCTTCTGCCTCATTTTATAGGTTTTCTCGTCTCCCAAGAAAAAAACAAAAAAAATATATCAAAAAAGTGGATAAAAATGGCCTAACAGACCGTCGTCACGGTCGTGAAAGGCTCTGGCACGACCGTGACTGAAGGCTGTTAAGGCTGAAAAAATACTTAGCCAAATTTCTGCTGAAAATTGTCTGTCGTGGCCATGACAGAAGCTGTCACGGTCGTGACAGTAACTTAGCCTGATTTTTCTATGCTGAATCTTTCTGTCACAGCCATGACAAAAACTGTCATGACCGTGACAGTCTTCTGAGCTCTTTTAGACCTTTTCTTGCCTTGATTTTGACGTTCTCTCATATCCTGCCATGAATAATTTCCAAATTTAAGTAGAAATCAAATCTACATAAAATTATATGAAAATAAATCAAAACTCTTCTTTTGTAAACATAAAACATTTTAAAGTGTTATTCAAATGATCCAAACTAATGCAAGATTTTTCGTACATCAAATACCCCCAAGCTTAATATTTTGCTTGTCCTCAAGCAAATTTCAGATAAGGCACAGGGCTCCATCATAAAACTAATACTTTCCTTCCACTGTTCTTTTACACGACCATCACTAGAATATCTTTTCTCAACCAATACCCAGCCTTGTAGAATTCTTAGCATTTAAACATGTCTTTCTTGTATATCTACAAATAATATTAGTCAATCTCATAAGAGTATCAATATTGAACCACAAGTCTTTAAGGAGCTTATTTTCATACTATTATTATTTCACATTTCAGCATTAAGATTTCTTTTTCACTTTAAGAATTTAGTAATCCTCCCTATTGCACAAAGTGGTCCATGTAACGGGCTTTCGACCGACGGATCCCAGAGCAGATGTCTTTAGGTCACCAAGCAAGAATCCCCTACGGATCTAATTACTTGGACACACCAAAGTTCCAGAGAGTACTTTATACTTTTCACTTAACTGTTGGAGCTCAACTAGCTCTCTTTTCATTTTCATTTTTGCATTAAAATTTGCATAATTATAAGCTCCAAAAAGACTTAATGCTTTCAATAAAGATGCAATTATAATCAAGACTAAAATCATAGTAAATAATAGAGAAATTCATCATTTAAAAGCTAGTCCTTCTACTTAGCAACAAACTCAATCCAAATCCCAATACTCTAGTGATACCCGATAAAAAGAAACAATGATTGAATTTCATAAATTAAGCGATGTTATGAAAGTAAGCTTAAAAATAATAAAATAATAAACAAGGAAAAATGAGATGGCACAAAATTTTTAAAATTTTCATAATTAGATGCATGCCAAACAAAATAAGATGATAGACTCAAAATGTTCAAAATAGACATGCCATGCAAATGAAACAAGACTAAGTCCCTCCACCAAGCTTGAACTTGACACTAACCCATTGTTAGGCACGTGCACATGAAAACTACAAAATAATAATGATAAAATGCAAAAGGAGTAGAGACAACCTGATGATTTCTAGTTAGTCATGTTGCTTCAAAAGGCGGCTTAAAGGCTTCTTTCGGCATGGTTCGAACTTCTGCATTTCAGAACTGTCACGGCCTTGACGCTCAATAAGATAGACTCGACCGTGAGAGATGTAGCCACGGCCGTGACCGTGTCCTCCTGAAGCAATCTTAATCTAAACAATTTTTAATGTTAACTAATCTAAATTAAAGAATCCAATACTAAGCTAAACTAAAAACTAAGAGGACAAAAGTTTAAGAGTATAGTTCTAAGTTATAGTCTTTAGCTTGACTTTTACCCTTTTGTTATCTCAAGTGTGGATTCGAAGTGACCTTTTTTCATCTTACCTCTAATGTAATTCTCGAAGCATTGTCCCTCCACTTTGAAAGAAGTACCTGGATCCTTTTGTGGAGCTTGATCCTTGGGCTTCCAATGCATGGAATTTTGTGATGTCGTAGGTGATGACAGTGTGTTCCCTTTTATTAATGAATGATTTGGAGGTAATGGAGGGACGGTTGTTGGACTTTCTGGAGGCGGATTTCTTCTTCGCACTTGTCCATCTTCCATAATATATTCACTCGTCTCCTTGACCCTCCATTGAGTAGTCCATGTCTTCTGATAATAATTCTTCCTTGGTCTTCTTCTTCCTGGATTAAAATACTGCAAGTGACATGGGCATATAATAGGTGTAGAGTTGTCCCTAGTATTATACCCCGAGGCATGAGCAATTTGAGAATCCAACTCCACTTTCTTCTCTAATTCTTGAAATTTTGCCTGCATAATATCAAATTTAATATTAAAATTTGGGAATTGAGGAGGAGAAGGAGAATTAACTGGTTGTTGATCCTTCAAATGTGCCAATTGTGATTGTAGATTGCTAATGAGTTGATCTTGTAGAATAAATCTTTTCTCTGTAACTCCAATCAATTGGCACAGCTTTTCCTCGATGTTGGAATTTGACTCTAATTGGGTGGATGGAGGAGCATCATTTTTCATTTGGATCCTAGCCTCCAATTGCTCTACTTGTCCCAACAACTTCATAAAAGCTCTTTCGTGAAGTTGAAATTTTTTCTTCAGCCATTGTGATGAACTTTAACATCTTGTCTTCAATTGAAGAATTTCCTTGTACCACGGGAATGAGTGGGATACTGCTATTTGCAATTTGTGAAATTTGTGCTTCATGATCCTCAAGCATATTTCTTTGTTCTTCTAAATAGTAATCTTCCATAGTCTTTGGCTTTGTTGTCATTTTAAATAGTCTCTTGAAGATATTTCGTGTTCACAAAAAATAAAGAATATATGAAAGTATGTGAACTAATAAAAATCTGCGTGGAATTTAACAGAAAAATAAAAGCTCTCAAATAACAAGTAAAATAAAAATAAGAGTTATTAGACACCGTCCCCGACAATGGCGCCAAAAATTTGATGCGTGTAGAATTGATAGCAAATGTTAGCAAGTGCACTAGTCACTCAAGTAATAAAGTGAATGAGTAGAGTTATCGTTCCTACGAGGACGGTTAATAATTTAGATTTTATTTTAACCTTGTTAATTGAGAAATTAAGAAAATATATAATTTCAGATGTGAATAAAAGGAAAATAATAAAAATAAAAGAAATGATCACATGGAGAAATAATGATTTGATGATTAAGGCACATAATTATCACCACTAAAATGTAATGAATTTTCTTAACTTAGAATTAGTTGAATCAATAATAAAGTGAATTCTCAAAATTAGTTAACAATATTTCAGGCTTTAACTACTATCTTATGAATAATTAAAATAAATTAATCCTTTCAGTTTTTAATTTACTTAATTAAATCATTTGATGCATTCAATCGGAATAAATATTAAGGGCTTTCTCAAGTCACCTTAATAACTACACGAATTAGGTCTCTTTCGATTTCCCTAATTGTGACATGCAATAAATCAGATCGATCCTAGAAACTATTATGAAAATAATCACTTCTTCTCAGATAGCAATCAAATCATAAATCATGGAATCAAAGAAAAGCATTAAACATGAAATTGCAATGCTATTAAAGATTCAAACCAAACTAATATTGAGAAAGATTTCAAAACATAAATAGGGTTCAACTAGGATGACCCTAATGAAGAAATAAATCTGAGAATAATAACATCAAATCTAATGTAAAAGATTGGGAAAAGAAAATGAAGAACTCTGGCATAGGCAAAGCGCGTCCTCTCTCGAGTTTCCGACAGAGCTTCGCTATTGTCCTCGATCTTCTCCTCTTTGTAGGCTTTAAAACTATGCTCCATGGATGCTTTTCCAAGCCCTCTTCTGCCTCCTTTTATAGGTTTTCTCGTCTCCCAAGGAAAAAAACAAAAAAATATATAAAAAAAGTGGATAAAAATGACTTTAAAATGGCCTAACAGACCGCCATCACGGCCGTGAAAGGCTCTGACATGGCCGTGACTGAAGGCTGTCAAGGCTGAAAATACAGCCAAATTTCTGCTGGAAATTGTCTGTCATGGCCATGACAAAAGTTGTCACGGCCGTGACAGTAATTTAGCCTGATTTTTCTATGCTAAATCTTTCTGTCACGGCCATGACAAGAACTGTCACCGCCGTGACAGTCTTCTGAGCTATTTTAGGCATTTTCTTACCTTGATTTCGACGTTCTCTCATATCCTGCTATGAATAATTTGCAGATTTAGGTAGAAATTAAATCTACATAAAATTATATGAAAATAAATCAAAACTCTTCTTTTCTAAACATAAAAATATTCTAAAGTGTTATTCAAATGACCCAAACTAATGCATGATTTTTCGTGCATCAACGAGTGTACAATCTTATTCGTCATGAGCTGAGCTGCCATCCATCCAAATCACTATGCACCTGCATGGATCCAGGGTGCAGAGATTTTTCTATTAGAGTATGTAAAGGCCATGCTATGTAATGTGATAATCCTATACAGAATACTACATGATATGCATCATCTTTATATAAAAAAAGTAACAATATGCATTCCATGTCTTAATATATGATCTACATGTCAAATATTAACATCATTGTATCATCATGCACATAAGTAATTGCATGAAAGATATGTAATCATTATCATGCTTATAGCATAGACATTCATAATAATAATTTATTCAATTGATCACTAGCTGATCACTATATGTTTCTAACCCATTTTAGATGCAATTCATACATATCAAGTCCCACTTTTGCTTATTTTTGGGCCAATTATACTTGGAATGCGTACATTGTGTTAACTAGTTGATATTCCTCATTTCATACTTAATTTCATGTGCATAGACGTTCTAAAATGCCAAAATCCATTAATATTTAAATTCTATGCCAAGTTATCATTTTGAGGATAAGTTATCATTCCCATATGTCAAGTTATCATTATTTTGAGTGAACTGATTTTCAATAGTTTTCTTGCCCTAAATCCATAATTATCATGTATAAATCATATTTGGATTGTCACATCTCAACTTGTGCAGAGTTTTAAGTCCATTTGAACAAGTTATCATTTTTCCTTTGCCAAGTTATCGTTAAAGGGCAATTTTGTCATTTTGACATGCAAAACCATTAATTCTGCACAGGTGCCTTAAGCAATCATCTTATTATTGTTTTAACTCATTGCTGGTCAAATTTCATCACATTTGGATAACCAAAATTTAAGTTATCACAAGTTATCATTTTTAAGCCATATAAGTTATCGTTTTTGGGCACCCAAGTTATCACTCCTTAGAAATCTCATTCATATTTAATTTCTGACCTCACTCACTTGCCATTCTAATCCATTTGATGCCTGAAATGCTTTGAACCACCCATATTTGAACATTTTTCAGGATTTATTAAAAGTTATCATTCCGGGCCCCTAAAATCATTAATATCGATATAAGTTATCACTCCTGCACAACACAATCTCATCATGATATTTGAACTAGTTACCAGCATTATCCTAATATTTATTTATCAAAATATCATTCAAAGGCTTTGATGCTTGCTATTTTGAGATTTGTAGCAGGGAAAAAAGGTGGCCAAAAAGTAGAAAAAGATGGGGGGACCACTGATTTCCTGCACGAAAAGTTGTCTGCAGCAGCTAGGAATCTTTAGTCCAAGGATAGGTGGCTACAATCAGAAGGATTAGAACATTCTGATGCTGATCAAAGGGTGGAGATGAGTCATATAAAAGGTGGAATTTCTGGAGGAGAGAGGGGACTGGACATTCAGGGTTTGGAGCAAGGGTTTGGAGGAGCTGCTGGAGCTGCTGCTGAGGAGTGGAAGCTGCTACCGAGAGACTTGAAGAAATTATTATTTGTATCTGTTTCTCAATCCATTTAATGTCAAGTTCTATAAATATGAGGAGCTAAACTCCATTTCTTCTAGGATAGGATAGTAGTTTAGATTAGTTTTAGATGAAAATGGATTGAATTAATTCCTGCACTGAATCATTGCTGATTTTCAGATTTCAAAATTGTTTAGAATCAGTTTTTGCCATTGTTAGATCCCATTGTACTTTATAACTGAGAATTTATCATTTGATCTATCCCTAGTTCAGAAATGGATTAGAAATCAATGTCAAGTTATGAATTCCAATTTAATTGAAAGTTCTGATTTTTGAAATTCTGATTCCTGAATTTCTGAATCTGATTTCCTGAACAAATTGAATCTGTTTGTTATTATGGACCTGGTTAATAGAGCAACTGAGAAGTTGATATTGTCCCCAATCTTGTTCAGAAATGAATCAAGATGTTTGACATTCTTCATGATTCAAATCTGTTATTGTTTCTAATCTGATTTTAAAATCTGATTTCTAATTTCCTGATTTTCTGAATTCCTGAATATGATTTTTGTGGCTGTCTGGACCTGTTTGTCATTCTCAATCTGATTAATTGAGCCACTAAGAGATTGCTAATGCCACCTTCTTGTTCAGAGATGAACCAAGAAGTTAGGTATAATTTTGGCTCAAATCAGATTGCTCCTTTGATTCCTGAACTTAATATTTGAATTCTATTTTCTGATTTCCTACTGGAAACTGTTTTATCAATTGAATCCCCTGATTTTATTCAATCATTGAGAAACGAACCTTAGAGATCTCTTGCAGTCCAGAGATGGATCAAGAAGCAATTGATAAACCTAGTTCCATTGATATATGATTCTGATTTCCTGAATTGCAGAATTCTATTTGCTGATTTCTAATTTCTGATTTCCATCTTGAATTCTGATTTCTAATGTCAAGCCTCAATTTAATCTACTACTGAGAGGTAGTATTTAGGTAATTCTTGTGATTCAGAGATGAACCAAGGAGCATTGGATAATCACTGAATTCCGCATTTTAAATAGGATGTTTCTTAATCCCAATTAATTGGTAATTGTGTGGATTTCACTTTCCTTGCAACCGAGAGGTTGATTTTAAATCCTCCTTGAATTCAGAGATGAATCATGGAGCACAAGTACTATTATTGGGTATATTTCATCCTGGTTTGATTAATTGAAGTGATTTTATCTTTTTAAGATTGCAATTACAAGTTATCATTGCAAAATTTCTTTGAATTGTAAAAATCAGCAATGAACTTCCAATTGAGCTGAATGATAACTTGATTTTCAGTGAGGACCCTCTATTGATTCAATCTAGCTAACAACTATATGACAATATATTGCTTAGTTAGAGGCCAATTGAGCTGTGGGAGCAGCTACTTTCCAGTTGAATCAAAATTGGACATTCAATGATAACTTGACCCATTCCATCCTTAATTAATTTAGATGAACCCCAAATCCTAGAAGAACATTCCTCATTGATAGTTAAACCTTTTTAGACTTCAATTTAGTATTTAGAACTCAGTTTTGATAAGTTTCCAAAATTCAAAAATCAGTTATCATTTCACTTTCCATTAAAAATCTGTTTTCCCTTTCTTTTAAAAATCTGTTTTTAGCCACTTGAGTAGAACTAATCTAGATTATTTTAGGGTGTCTTAGACTTCAAATTCTTGTGGATACGACAACCTGAGTCTACTACAACTTACCTGTGCACTTGCAGCTAGAGAGTTGGGAGACCAAAAAAATGAAAAATTAACCTTTTCTTTAATTTCAGCAAGTTATCACTCAAACACCCCAAATATCACTATCATCAATCCATAGGCATATAAGTGAGATACACTTACCATGACCATTGTCTCTATAACTCTCCTCATAGGGTTGCTTTATAACCCTTTCGGACTTTCATTTTCGTGGGACATCATTCCATAACTTTCCTCAAGGTTGCTTTATAACCCTTTGGACTTCCGCTTTCGTAGGAGTTCATTTCATTCTATCAATCATTGGCTCTTTCCTATTAACATTATATCTTTCAATAGTCTAGCTAGGCCTATGAGACAATGCTCTCCTCTCACCCGAAGGTGACATTAGAAGGCACACACTGTTGCCGGTGTATGTAATGATCATTCTGGACTCTCGTTTGAGGACGACGTCGAAATGCACACACCGGTGTCAATGTATGTAACGATCATTCCAGACAAATTTTCGATAAAGGGCCACAGAGGGGCGACATGTAACATCATCCACAACTGAGTTCATTATGCTTTCCAAACAACAATCATTTACGTCGCTCGATCTTCATATTTTAACCTAGTTACATGGAAACATGCATATACGTGTATCTAGGTTCATATACAATCGTCAAGCACCGATACATACTATTAATACTTTGAAAATAACATTTAAAAGATTATAATATGTTTTTGTCACTGTCACGATTGTGCTACAGGTTGTCATGACCGTGTTTACTCTATCACGGACGTGCCATTAGTTTTCATAAGTAACATACTCGGATCTCATGAATGAGGATGTTACCTAAGGTCATGAAAGAGGAGTTTACCCAAAGTCATGGGTGGGGAGAGAATAATAAGATAGTGGAGGTTATGAAAAGTAATTGTGGGAAGAGAAGAATAATATATAATGGGAAAATAAATCCATTGGAGTTAATAATAATAATAATAATAATAATAATAACAATAATAATAATAATAATAATAATAATAATATTATTATTATTATTAATAATATTATTATTCAATGTGAATCTAAATCAACTAGTAATACAAATAAGATTACTGTTAACAAATTTATTGACGTTCATAATAAAAATAATAATATGGCAGATTTTTATTATTTTCCTCATTGACATGAATATGGAATAATTGGAATTCTAATAAATAAGTAGATTTAGAACCTTGCAACTTTTTTTTGCATATGTTACAAAAGTTAACACGAACTTTTTTTCATTCTTCACCCCTCCTTTCATTAGCAACATCTCCGTCCTTGAACTTAGCATAAATGTCCCCGAGTAGAAGTCTTTTGACCACCACATCAACATCACCATCACAGAAGTTTCAACTGTAGGATCCTAAAGGGGACCATAGAGGGGGGTGAATTGGTGTTTATCCGAAAATACCGATTTTACGAAAATCGTCACAGAAGCACAAAACCGATTCTTAGAAC
Source organism: Pontederia crassipes (assembly GCA_030549335.1). NCBI lineage: Eukaryota > Viridiplantae > Streptophyta > Magnoliopsida > Commelinales > Pontederiaceae > Pontederia > Pontederia crassipes. The sequence continues at coordinate 60,486,527 of CM060189.1, read as the reverse complement.
CTTTGCAATTCGGATTATAAACACAATGTAAGAGGGAGAAAGAGTGAGAGAAATCAAACACAATGAACACGGATGGTTGTTGACGAGGTTCGGCCACACCTTGGCCTACGTCCCTGCTCCGACTTCTCGACCTCGAGACCGTCAGAGATTCCACTAGCACTTCCTTTGTTCCAAATGGGGCAAGGAAGAAAGCCCTTTACACAACCACATTTTCTCCACTTCGAAAGGCAAGGCAACCTCTTATCCTAGGAAGCTAATCTATTTCTCTCGCTCAAGAGGTAAGATTTAGAACCTCTTTTACATAGAAGCTCTCTCTATTTTTCTGAATAAAATATTTCTCTCTCTTTACAATGCTAGGCTCACAAGAGTGGAAGAGAGAAAGAAGAGCACAACTAAAATGATAACTTTAAGGAAAAGATCTTCTTTTAATTTCTTGAAGTATTGCTTCAATGCTTGGATTGGTTACATTTGATTTTGGCCTTGGCACTCCTTTTATAGGCTCTGGTATGTGGAAAATTCGTCCAGAATTAATTTCACATTTTTCTCCTCAAAATATAGCCGTTACTGTTCATTTCAGTAATGGACCGATCGACCGCATTTATGGGCCGATCGACCGGTCTATATGACCGTTGGCTCATTTTCTTCATTTGCCGCAGCTGATTGGTCGACCACATTAATGAACCGATCGACTGGTCTATATGATCGTTGAGCTCATTTCTGCAGTTTCAGCACTTGGTCGGTCGATCGGACTGTCGACCGATGTCTCGACCGGTACAGTCTCGCAGTTTTGATTTCTAGCCATTGAGCTGATCGGTCGATCGGTGCTTCGACCGGACTGTCGACCGGTATAGTCTTGACGTGAATTTGGTAGCTCATGTATTGATCGATTGATCGGTATCTCAGATCGGTCGATCGGACTATCTCAACCAGCCTTCATATCTTCGACCGGCAAGTTGACCGCCCTGCACTATTTTGAGCATAACTTTCTGCACAGTTATCCAAATTAGATGATCTTAGAGTCTATGGAAAGCTAACAGAATTCTCTACTCCAAATTCATCCAAAACTAATAAGATCAGTGCCGAGTATTTAATCAAAGTGTAGTGCATAAAGTTATCTCTTTTTCTTTAAACTTTTTGAGCATTTTATCTTTAATCATTCGATGTTTGTATCATCAAAATATAACTTTATATGTCATTAAAACTTAGATCCAACAATCTTCCCATTTTTGATGAAGACAAATCGAGAAATATGAAAAATATATTGATCACTAGCAGATCATACTATAAGTCAACTCCTTTTTCACTCTAATTCATGTGCATATAAACCTTGAAATGTTAATATGCTGATAATTATACTTGATATACATGCATTTATCTTTCCAGCATAATATTATGTTGCACTTGCACATTTGAGCTGTTTGATGTGTTATTTTAATCCTTATTTGTTTAATTTTCATTTGAAGATCTAATGCTTGTTGTTCTCTTTGATTCACCAACTAAATCAATACACATCCCTGCTGGAAAAGAAGGAGGGGGAGCACAAGTGTGCAAGCTGCCAAAAAGTAAGAAAAGGAATCTTTTTGAAAAGAAGAGGGGACAATGACAGATGGCATAAATCAGAAGGAAAAGAAGCTTTTGATTGGGATCAAAGGGTGATGATAATCTCCTATAAAAGGAGAATGTTGAGGAGCAGAAAAAGGGGAGCTTCTCTCCTAGCCATTTGGCTGGATGTTGGAGCTTTCTTGCTGGAGTCTTGGAGCTGAGGGTTTTGTTCTTCTTTATGTTTTAGAATGTTTTGATTCAGTTCCTCATCTGCTTTGTATTGTTTTGATTAGTTATGATGAGCTAAATTCCAGCTCTCCTAGGATAGGGTAGTAATCTAGTTTTATGTTATGGATGGAGTTTGAACAATGCTGATTTTCTTCTCTGATGTTGATACCATTCTGATATTAATCTGATTCTGATATTCTGATTTCTGTTGGAACCTGTTCTTGTCATTTTGAAATCCTAATTTTATTGGCAACCAAGAGGTTGATTTATGATTTCTTTCTTGCTCAGAAATGAATCAAGATGCAATGATAAGTTCTCTGGTTCTAATCAGTAATTATGAATCTGATGCATCCAATTAACTTTTGTTAATGTGAACCTCATTTGCATTTGCAGCCGAGAGGTTGACTATAGGTTCCCTTGATGCTTAGAAATAAACCAAGAGCATTGACATTAACATTGGATCTAATTACATTTGTATTTGGTTAATTGAGTCAATTGTTCCATCATTATGAATATTGATTAATTGTGGTATCAATTTTAAACTTACTGATTTACCAAATCTGAGAGGATTGTTGGCATTATCAGTAAAGTTCTAAGTCTTGTGCTTAATGATAACTTAACATCGTAAGGATTCCTTTCTAATTCAACCTAGCTAACATTCATATGAGAATATGATTATTAGTCCTGATTTAATCCCACTGTGAGAACAGTCTTTTCATAGGTTGAATCTGAATTGACTTGTATTGCTGAATTGTTGCAATCCATCCATAGCTGAATTAGATGAACCACACTCCTAGAAGAATATCTCATTAATTGTTAATCCCCTTTTAGTTTTCAGCTTAGTAATTAGATTTCATTCCACATTAGTCACTAAAACACCAAAATAGTCACTTTCTAGCCCTAGTTCAATTCTATTTTTTACTTTTCTCTATTTCACTATTTTAGTTAGCCAGTCTAGGATTAGTCTAGTCTAGATAATGAGTATTTAGCCCTCAAATCACTATGGATACGACACTTGAGTCTACTACATCTGATCTGTGCACTTGGAAGTAGAGTGAGTTGAGGAGTTTGATCACAATTCACAAAATTTCATTTTATCTCAATTCTGACCTATAATTCAGCAAGTCATCATACTCCACACAATTCACATCAAGTTTTTGGTGCCGTTGTTGGGGATTTGAGGCTGATTAGATTCACTTTCTATAGTTTAGATTAGTCCACTTTTCAGTAGTTATTTTCTTTTCTTTAGTTTAGCTTTTGTCTATATTTACCTCTGCTTTTTCTTATACCATCACTGTCTATATCACATTCCATTGTTTATATTCAGTCCTATTTCTGTCTATCATTTTTCTTATTAGATTAGCCCTTTCTGAAATTTTCTTTTTCTACTCAATCCTATTAATCTTATCTTAATCTCTGTTTCATTTCATGCTTACTCCTACTTTTGATATCTTTGCACTTAACCTCATTATATAACAAGTTGCAAGAGTGTAGAAAATTCTGAATTTGACTCCTGAAAGAGAGAGAAGAGGAAATGAAAGGTCACATACATGTCAAATTGAGCAAAAATCAGTAGCACTTTGAAGAAAGAAGAAAAGATGGATATGAGTTAGCAAACTTGGCCCAAGACTATTATCAATATAGTGAAATACCAATCAACCAGGATGAATTAGATTCTATAGTTGAAGATATCGTGTTCAAAACTCTTCAGAAATATGGTTTTGATGTTGGAGAACCATCACAAGTTCACTGCAATCAAGGATCATCACAATTTCAACAGCCCTCTAATGCTTACATGTATGCCTCATATGGTCATGAAAGTTCAAATTATTGGAATCGTGATGAAGACTTCTCAACTAGTAGTCATTATGTTTCAAATTACTGGATTCCTGAGCAAGACTTCTCAAGCAGAAATCCTTATGTTTATGACTCACAAAATCATTTGTATTACCATCACAATCAAGGTCAAGTGTCAGATTTTCAGGTTGCAACCATGGATACTTCAGAAAATCAGCAAATACTTAATCAATCCATAGAAGAGTCAAGATTGGAGATTATGTTGGAGAACTTCATGAGGCGGCAGGAAAACCAAACTACAACCTTGGAAAAACTATGTATGGCAGCAGATGTTCTTCGAGCTGAATATCAAGCCTTGGAAGCTAAAATTTTTCTGCAATCTAGTTCAGAAGCTCCACAAACCCAATATGCCCATCCGAAAGAAGAAATTCAGGAAATGAAGATGGAAATTGAGAAAGACATGAATGAAGAGAAATAATTGATCATGGAAGCTAAAGTTGAAAAGGAATCTGTCACATTTATAGAACAAGCCAAGAAACAAGATGAAGTTATTGAAGTTACTGAAAAAGCTACTCCAATGATACTAGCAATGAATCACATTGAAGACCCACTTATAAGGTTCCCATCCAATGAAGAACAAATTCTAGAAGACTCTGATTTTAATTCTTTGAAGAAATTATCAGATACACTCCTTTGTGATGAGGGCTGCAACTCAATTCACTTATTGTCTACCCCTAAAGATGAGTTACCTCCTGCACCCAACTGTCCAAAAGTTCCACTTGAAGCAATTTGCTTCATAAACCATCATGGATTTGCTGAAGAATGTCAACATCATAGAATCAAAGATGAAGAAACATTAAAAGAGAAGAAGTAACCTGAACTTGAAGCAAGCACTAATTAATTTGAAGAAGATATTCAAAGTTCCAAAGTCTCACCCATGTCATTATCCATTGGGCAACATGTTATGACAGTAAAGCCACATGATGAAACTGAAATGGCCAAGGAGGATACAAAAGTAGAAGAAATTTCTTTCCAAATAGAGAAGGCTATAGCAAAATTTAAATTTGAAGGAATGGAACATTCAATGAAGGAATATCATTGTTTGCCTACTGAAAGATGAAACCAAGAGCTCAAAGATCTTCCAACAATGCTGCATTTAAAGAGGTCATTAAAGAAATGGTTGCTTAAACAAGATGGTGACCCAGGGGATTCAGATATCATACATGAGGATTCTAGGAATGAGAAACTAGTAGACTTCTGGTACAATGAAGGAGGAATACATCAAACTGACAAACAAAGGTCAATCATTGACAAAATAAGAGATCCATACTTGATTAGTGAAGTTGTCCACAGATTGAGATCTCTACTTGATCACATCATACTATTTAAATCTCCTTGACATCAAGAGTTGTAACAATGACTAGCCTAAGACATTAAAGTAGGGCACTTCTTGGGAGGCAACCCAAGCCTTTTCATATCTGATTTCCCTTTGTTTTTGCAGGAATAAACCAGAGAGGAATCTAATCTACCACTGATCTTCAGCCTAGGAGTACTCTTAAACCCTCAACCTTGATTCTCTCGTTGAAATGAAACTGATAACTGATATCTGATATCATTCTTTAGTTCATGTTATAATAATCATAATGATATAGTGATTTCTCATTCATATTAGTTATCCACACTTGATCTTGCCAAATTTCAGTGAATTTCTCAGTCCTTGTTGCATTTTATTGATTGTCAAGTTGATCATCCTTCCATTTATTGTAGATTTGATTTCATATCAGGAAGAACTGATCAACAACATTTCTAATATCAATTTTGAAATGAAAGACCCAAAGAAGAAATGGAGCAATGCATCTCATTTCAAGAGATTGAACAACCACCCAACCCTCTCCCTTGCTTGGATGACTCATCACTGAGGATAGTGTTGATGATAAGCTTGGGAGAGGATACATGGTATATTTATGAACTCTATTACCATATTTTCTTGTTTTTAGTCTATTTTAAAAGCTCATATCATATCTATAACCAGGTTATCATTGTTATCATTATTGCTGTTCATGTAACATTCTCCACTAGCATGTGATATTGTTCGCTTTGGGCCTAAGCCCGCACGGTTTTCTCAAAATGCATCATAGCTAGTGAAGGACATATTCCCATATTGATAGTGATATTGAGGGCTTTAGTGATAACTTGCTGATTTTTGGGTCAAAAGTCAATTTTTTCAATTTTTATTTCAACTCCCTAACTCACTCTCTACTGATATACAAGTCAATTGTAGTTACCCAAATGTCGTATCCACAGTGATTTGAAGTCCAAGACTCTCTAAACAATCTAGATTAGCCTTATCTAAAGTTAAAAATCCAAAAATTTGAAAGAAAGTTAAAATCGATTTCTAAAAAGGGCTAAAATGATAACTGATTTGGGATTTTTGAAAAGTTATCTAAACTGAATTGTAAATGCTAAATTATAGTCTAAAAAGGGTTGTCTATCAATGAGAAAGGTTCTCCTAGAAGTTGGGGTTCATCTAATTTAATTATGGATGGAAATGGACAAGTTATCACTTTTTAGTCAAATCTGATTCAACCTTCAATATGGTTGTTTTCACAGCTTAATTAGACCAGAACTAAATAATATATTGTCATATATTTGTTAGCCAAGTTGAATTATAAGAGGATCCCCACTGAAAATCAAGTTATCATTATGTTCAATCCAAGGCACTTTGCTGATTTTTTGGCAATTCAATAAAATATGAAATGATAACTTCTAAATTGCACTTTGAAAATGAAGGGAATGCTTCAATCAGCTAAATAGGGATGAAATCAATCCAATATTAATGCAAATGCTCCTTGGTTTATCTCTAAACTACAAGAGGATTTAAAATCAGCCTCTCAGCTGCAAATTCAAATGAAATCCACATTTCCATTAATGGATTGGATAGAAATCAGCACTCAATTACATATGGAAATCAGCACATGCAATTGCTTCTTGGTTCATCTCTGAATAGCAAGAAAACCTTAAGTACACCTCTCAGTGATTAAGTGAAATTAGGGGCTTAACAATCACAAGGCAGATTCCACAAATTTCAAGAAATCAATAATGGAAATTCAGAAATCAGCAACAATTCAAGGATTAAAACCTTAGAAATACCATTGTCTCTTGATTCATTTCTGAACAAGAATGAAACCATAAAGCAACCTCCCAGTTGTTAATTCAATTAGGGCTCCACAATGATAAGAATCAGATTTAATGAAATCAGAAATCAGAAATGGAAAATAGATTTCAGAAATGAATGAATCAGATTTCTAATTGGGGATTGAACCTAGAAACTTGCCATTGGACCTTGATTCATTTCTGAACAAGGGGTAGATCAAAGGACAACCTCTCAGTTGTAAATATAAATAGGACCTCACAATGTCAAGATTAGGATCAATCAAAACAGATTTCAGAAACAAAAATCAGAAATCAGAACTTCAGGAATTCAGAAATCAATGTAGGAAATCAGATTTGTCCCTAATCCATCCACAACTAATCTAGACTACTACCCTATCCTAGGAGACATGGAGTTTAGCTCCTCATAATTATAAAGTTAGATACAAAATAGAGTGAAGAACAGAGGCTAATCATCCTGATTTTGAGGGCTGTTCTGCAGAAATCAGCTTCTTCTCCACTCCATCTCCACTTCAGCTCCACTTCAGCTTTCTGTCCAGCAGCCCTCCAAATGGAGGCTCCCCCTTTTCTCACCAGGTTTTCCAGCTTATATATGACCCTTAATCACCCTTGGATGCATGTTAGAATGTTCTTTCATTCCCTAATAGTGCCATGTGTCCATCCCTGAAATTCCAGCAGAAATCAGCAGCTTTTTGGACAGCTGTGCAGTGGTCCCCCACACCTTTTTCAGGTTTTGCAGCCTTGATTTCCTTGCTACAAAGATCAAAACAGCAAGCATCAAAGTCTTTGGATAGGATTTGAACAAATAAGGATAAAGGAAACCACTATGATCAACTCAAACATCAAGTATAATTAAGTGTTGTGCAGAATTGAAAATCAAGGTTAAAATGATAACTTATCAATGCCCGTAATGATAACTTTGCATAAATCTTGGAAAATGATCAAATATGGATAGTTCAGAGCATTGAAGGCATCAAATGGATTAGGGTGGCAAGTGAGTGAAGTCAGAAATCAAATATGAATAAGATTTCATAGGAATGATAACTTGGGTGCCAAAATGATAACTTAAATGCCTTAAAAATGATAACTTATCATAACTTTAGTTGTGGTTATCCAAATGTGATCAAATTTGAACAGCAATGAGTTAGAACAATAATATAATGAATGCCTAAGGCCTTTGTGCAGAATTGATAGTTTTGAATAACGAAATGATAGTTTTGCCCTTTAACGATAACTTGGCATTGGAAAATGATAACTTGTTCAAATGGATTTATAATTTTGCACAAGTTGAGATATGATCATCCAAATATGATTCATTCATGATAATAATGGATTTAGTGTAAGAAAATCATTGAAAATCAGTTCATTCAAAATAATGATAACTTGACACATGAGAGTGATAACTTGTCCTAAAAATGATAACTTGGCATAGAATTTAAATATTTATGGATTTTGGCATTTCAGAACCTCTATGCACATGGAATTAAGTATAAAATGAGAAAGATCAACTAGTTATCACAATCCATGCATTCCAAACATAATTGGCCAAAAGTTGGACAATTAAGGGGATCGATATGGGTGAAATGCATCCAAAATGGATATATTGATAAGCTAGTGATCATATATATACCCAGCATCTCTCCCGTGACTTATGCATGTGGGACTAATTCAAGGCATGCCTCATGCACCCTTCCCCCCTTAGGGAACTCAACGATCTCGTTAAGTGATCACACCCCACCATGCACAGAGGCTCACGCGGAGTGGCTCTGATACCATATATAACATTCCCCACTAGCGTGTGATATTGTCCACTTTGGGCCTAAGCCCGCGCGGTTTTCTCAAAACGCGTCACAACTAGTGAAAGACATATTCCCATATATACCCAGCATCTCTCCCGTGACTTATGCATGTGGGACTAATCTAAGGCATGCCTCATGCATCATAGTTTAACTCATGTGGTTTGAGTTGTCGAGAAGCGTATGCAATAACTTTTCTATGTTGCATTAGAACACAACCCAACCCTTGTGTAGAAGCATCACTATACACCACATAGCCTTCATTATATGTTGGGAGTGTCAACACTGGAGCAGATGTTAAACATCTCTTTAACTTTTCAAAACTATCTTGACATTGCTCTGTCCATTCAAATTTTACATTTTTCCCAAGAAGTCTAGTTAATGGAACTGCAATCATAGAGAAACCTTCAATAAAACATCGATAATATCCTGCTAGGCCAAGAAAACTTCTCACTTCTGTTACACTTTTTGGAGGCTTCCACTTCAATATTGCATCAACCTTTGCTGGATCTACACAAATGCCCTCTGCTGAGATTACATGTCCCAGAAATACTACTGAGTTGAGCCAAAATTCACATTTTCTAAACTTTGCAAATAATTGTTTCTCTCGAAGTATTTGCAAAATAATTCTTAAATGCTCTTCATGCTCTTCTTCGTTTTGAGAATAGACTAGTATATCATCGATGAAAACAATCACAAACTTATTCAAATAAGGTTTGAAAACACGGTTCATGAGATCCATAAAAGCTGCGAGAGCATTTGTTAAACCAAATGGCATCACCAGAAATTCATAGTGTCCATACCGAGTTCTGAAGGCAGTTTTGGCAATATCAGCATCTTTAATTCTCAACTGATGATATCCTGATCTCAAGTCTATTTTTGAAAATACCTTTGCTCCTTGCAATTGATAAAAAAGATCATCAATCCGCGGCAAAGGATATTTATTCTTTATAGTAACTCTATTTAATTGTCTGTAATCAATGCACAATCGTAATGTTCCATTTTTTTTGACAAATAATACTAGTGCACCGCAAGGAGAAACACTCGGTCGGATGAAACCCTTGTCTAATAATTCTAGTAATTGTAACTTTAACTCTTTCAGTTCTGCTGGTGCCATTTGATAAGGAGCAATAGATATGGGTGTTGTTCCTGGAATAATGTCAATACTGAACTCAATCTCTCTTTGCGATGGTAATCTAGGAAGATCCTCTGGGAAAACATCTACAAATTCAGATACGATTGGAACATCTTCCAATCGTGATCCTTCTACCTTAGTGTCAATCACAGAAGCAAGGTAAGCTTCACATCCCTTCTTGATTAATTTCTGTGCCACCATTGCAAAAATAATACAAGAGGGAAGAATTTGACGTTTACCATAGAAGATAACTCTTTCTTTTTTGAATGATTCAAAGTAAACTTCTTTCTTAAAACAATTTATAGTGGCATGATGACGAGCTAACCAATCCATTCCAAGTATGACGTCAAAGTCTTGAATATTTAGATGAATGAGATCTGCTATCATGTCTTGCTCAGCAACTTTGACTCTAGAATCCTTATATGATTGTGCGACAATAATAGAATCTCCCATGGGGTGTATGTACTAACATGTAACATTCTAAAGGACTAAGTTTTCTATCGGCATGCATGGAAAAGTCTTTTGATATGAATGAATGATCCAGGATCAATAAGAACATGTGCACTTTTATCAAAGATAGTCAACGTACCCATCACTACGTTAGGAGTAGCCAAAGCATCAGGTTTAGTCATTGCAAAAACACGTGCTTGAGTTTGTGGTCTCCCTGGTGGATTCGTCGGTTTCGATGTACTTGGGACATTTTGATTACTCGCTTTTATGCTTGCACTAGGAGTAGTTTGATTTGAGACTTCACATGAGGATAGACTACTGTTTCAGAAATACTTTTACCTTTTTCCATGAATCGACAATCTTGTATCTTGTGTCCTCTTTGACCACATTTAAAGCAAGTTCTTGTGAATACTGAGCATTTTTCAAAATGATATCTTCCACAAGTTGTGCAATATGCATTTGTGCGATATTGTTCTTGTCTTGGTCCAACTCTACTTTGATTTTCTAAAAATGTTCTTCTGACTGCACTTGCTTGTGTACTCATATTTTTCTGGTTGGTATGATATCTTTGTGTACCTTATGATCCATTTCCATGTTTCCTATTATTGTAAAAGTTACCATGAGACTGAAATGTACTATCACCATATCTTGCCATTTTATTACTTGGCCCAGTCCGAGTAAAGTTTGAGTTTGGTCTTTTCAAATGTTGGCTAACTTGATTTCTTTCTTCTATAAGCTTTTCGGCTCTTAGTGCTGCTGCCACCAATTTGGAGTAATCAGTGAACTTCAACACTTCAACTTTTTCTCTGATGTTCAAGTGAAGTCCTCCTTTGAATCGCCTACACTTGTCACTTTCATCTAACACCAAGCTCGGTGCATATTTTGATAGTTGTGTGAACTTTAATTCATACTCAACAACTGATAACGCTCCTTGTGTCAGATTTAGGAATTCCTTCTGCTTCCTATCAGTATATACTTTGGGCAAATACTTCTTTCGAAATTCTCGAAGAAAGTCCCCCCATTCAAGAGTAGCCAAAAAATTTTGACTTCCAAAAATTGTCTCCCACCAATCCAAAGCATCTTTTTGCAACAAGGAAACAATATAATCAAACTTTTCTTCGTTGAAACATCTCATCTGTTTAAATATTCTATCCATACGCTTTAACCATGCCTCTGCCTCTGATGGGTCAACTGTACCTTCAAAATCAACTGCATATTTTCTAATTTTGTCGTAGAATCTATTTCTTTGCATAACTTGGGAGGTAGGATTTACTCCACTCATAATAGCCCTTAAAGCTTGTGCAAGAACTTGTGCAGCACTTTGATTCTCAATAGGATTGACTTGCTCAACAACATGAGGAAGTCTTGATGGACCCGCTAGGATCTCATCATCATGTAAGGGAGGGTTATCATTCACATCTCGTGCCACACCTTGTACCGATGTATGAGATGAAACTGATGGACTCCTATTAGGTCGACCGCCTGGTGGAGCAAAATGACTTGGGCCATGGCCATCGCCACGACACCTACGTGGTGGCATTTTTACCCCTTCAAAATAAAAATAAAAAGAAAGTCAAAAGCATGCACTATCAATCTAATGCATATAATGTCACCTAGCCTTAACTTAGGTTATAGTGTCTACAGAATCTTATAACCTAAGATATGATACAAAAAATTGTCACACCCAACTCCGTGACTAAGTTCTCATCCCAATTATCATACTCTTAGCTATGTTTAGCAATTTCAAAAATAAAATTGGCAAAACCTCCTCCCTTACTTATCTTATGTTATTTGTCAATACATACAAAAGACACATATATAATCATCAAAGTTTAATAAAAAGCAATAAGATAGGACATTCGCATATTGTCATTATATTTTTTTTTCACAAATCATCTCACATATAACCCCATAGGATTAAGTCTTATACAACCTTACAAAAAGTTTCTCACAGTTCAGCTCAAGTTATGTTATCATTTGTGCTCACCATTGTCAAGTAGAAATCTTCTATATGATAGCTAGTACACTCCAACACCAAGTAGTCAAGTTGGCTATTAATCTTTTTGCTTCAATCAGCTCACTTTTCAGATGCATTTGAACTCAATTCAGCTGAAATTTTTCTTTTTCTGGGTAACACTAGCTAACTCTTATGGGTTGGTCAGAAATTAGAAGATGTCTAGAATGGAATCAAGGCTTTTGTTGCTATGTTAAATAGGAAAACTTGACTGTTTGCACTAAGGAATCTAAACCTTACTTGAGTTTGAATTACTGCTCACTTCATGAACAGAAAAGAAAAATAAATGGAGAAAAAGAAAAAGAACAAAGTTGTATTTCTGCATTGGATGCATGCATGAATAAAGAGAGTTAAATTTTAAAAGAAACCTCTATTGAATAAAACCAGGATCTTTATCCTGTGACCAACATGAATAAAAATCAGGTTCAAATCTATTTACTTGCATCATCATGAATAAAAGTCAGGTTTCAAACTTGTTTAAGCAGTACAAAATCTGTTCATAAAGAGATTGGTAGTTCAACCTTTATAGTAAAGTTGACAGTCCCTAAAATTCAAATCAGTTATTATTAGTACTTCTTTCATGGCTTAAATTTGCTTTAGCCTTTGTGATTCCTCAGCTAGAAATTGAGTTTTGGAAAGAATGGAGTGTTAGCAAAGTGGGAAACCCATTTGATTTCAATTAGCTGAATCTAAATTCACTTGTGAACTGTTTAATTCAAGCCTTGTTCTTAATATCTGAATGTTTTGCTTGAGGACAAGTAAAAGACTAAGCTTGGGGGAGTTTGATCACTAGCTGATCATACTATAATTCAACTCCTTTTTCACTCTAATTCATGTGCATATAAACCTTGAAATGTTAATATGCAGATAATTATACTTAATATACATACATTTATCTTTCCAGCATAATATTATGTTGCACTTGCACATTTGAGCTGTTTGATGTGTTATTTTAATCCTTATTTGTTTAATTTTCATTTGAAGATCTGATGCTTGCTGTTCTCTTTGATTCAACAACTAAATCAAGAAACATCCCTGTTGGAAAAGAAGGAGGGGGACCACAAGTGTGCAGGCTGCCAAAAAGCAAGAAAATGAATCTTTTTGAAAAGAAGAGGGGACAAGGACATATGGCATAAATCAGAAGGAAAAGAAGATTTTGATTGGGATCAAAGGGTGATGATAATCTCCTATAAAAGGAGGATGTTGAGGACCAAAAAAAGGGGAGCTTCTCTCCTAGCCATTTGGCTGGAGGCTGGAGCTTTCTTGCTGGAGTCTTGGAGCTGAGGGTTTTATTCTTCTTTATGTTTTAGCATGTTTTGATTCAGTTCCTCATTTGCTTTGTAATGTTTTGATTAGTTATGATGAGCTAAATCCCAACTCTCCTAGGATAGGGTAGTAATCTAGTTGTATGTTATGGATGGAGTTTGAACAATGCTGATTTCCTTCTCTGATGTTGATACCATTCCGATGTTAATCTGATTCTGATATTCTGATTTCTGTTGGAACCTGTTCTTGTCATTTTGAAATCCTAATTTTATTGGCAACTGAGAGGTTGATTTATGATTTTTTTTGTTCAGAAATGAATCAAGATGCAATGATAAGTTCTCTGGTTCTAATCTATAGTTATGAATCTAATGCATCCAATTAACTTTTGTTAATGTGAACCTCATTTGCATTTGTAGCCGAGAGATTGACTATAGGTTCCCTTGATGTTTAGAGATAAACTAAGAGCATTGACATTAGTATTGGATCTAATTACATTTGTATTTGGTTAATTGAGTCAATTGTTCCATCATTATGAATATTGATTAATTGTGGTATCAATTTTAGACTTACTAATTTACCAAATATGAGAGGATTGTTGGCAATATCAGTAAAATGCTAAGTCTTGTGCTTAATGATAACTCAACATCAGTAAGGATTCCTTTCTAATTCAACCTAGCTAACATTCATATGAGAATATGATTATTAGTCCTGATTTAATCCCACTGTGAGTCTTTTCATTGGTTGAATATGAATTGACTTGCATTGCTGAATTGTTCCAATCCATCCATAGCTGAATTAGATGAACCCCATTCCTAAGAGAATCTCTCATTAATTGTTAATCCCCTTTTAGTTTTCAGCTTAGTAATTAGATTTCATTCCACATTAGTCACTAAAACACCAAAATAGTCACTTTCTAGCCCTAGTTCAATTCTGTTTTTACTTTTCTCTATTTCACTATTTTAGCTACTCAGTATAAGATTAGTCTAGTCTAGATAGTGAGTCTTTAGCCCTCAAGTCACTGTGGATATGACACTTGAGTCTACTACATCTGATCTGTGCACTTGCAGGTAGAGTAGACTAATCCATATGTAGCATATAAGAAACCATATGTAGCTCCCCCTTAATTTATATATATTAAGCATATAAGAAACCATATGTAGCTCCCCCTTAATCAATTTTTCAAAAAGCTAATTTATTCTTCCCCTTTTGTCATATAATAGACATGTAGAGTATTGTAACATAAAGATCTGAAAATATAACTCCCCCTAAATTTGTGACTATTTTATAATCGTAAAATGAAGACAATTTGATGAACTTCAAAAATATATTTATGAATTAAAATATGGCATAAAACTTTGATACAACAATGATATCCATGATATGCCAAAATAAAGTTTTAAAGTTTTAACATGCTCCCCCTATCATTATGACCAATTTTTTTTGTTCCTCCCTTTTCTTTCAAAGAAATAGTCATTTTGAAATTTTTTGAATGAAATTAAAAGAATAGGCCTAATCAATTAAGAAATATAATAATGCAACCAATGATACTTTTACCATAACTTTTGTGCCTTCACATTTTTAATTCCACTTGTCCTTTATATGTGAGGCACACCTGCAAAAATGATTATGTAACCTTCGGTACCCAAATTTTTTTGGGTCCTATTTTGTTAGATGTTGTTCCTTTCGGAACCCAAATCATATCATTTTGTGAAGATTTTCTTACTTTGCATTGATATGCAAAATGACCATTAAATCCACATGTAAAACATGTAATATGTGATTTTCCATCATATGTACGATTAGATTTCCAATAAGAGTTTTCATATCCAAAGTGTTTTCTAGGATTATTTTTTGTTACATGAGAAATAGCTGTATTTTTCAAAGAGGCATTTTCCTTCTTTTCTTTTTTTAAAGAGCATGCTAGTTTTACAATTTTACATGCATGTGTAGCTTTCAAAGTTTCAATTTCATTTTTTAGATTTTCATTTTCCATAAAATATGTATCCTTTTCTACTTTTAATTTTTCAATATCATTTTCCATAATATGAAGATCATTTTTCAAGGTTTCATTATGAATTAGACATGCATCTCTTTCCTTTTTCAAAATATTAAGGTCATCTTTTATAATATGAAAGCCATCCATCAATTTTTTATTCTTCTTTTTAAGAATAAGATACTTTTCAATTAAGAAAGAAAATTCTTTATGCACGTCAAAATTGATATTATCATCCTCATCATCATTATCACTATTAGCACTAGAGCAATAAGAAGAGTTGGAGGATACCTCATCATTATGTGCCATTAAGCATAGATATGTGCCCTCACTGGACGAATTTGATGATTCATTTGATTCATCTTCAGTTGACTCTTCATGCCTTTTCTTCTTTCTTCTATGAGATATCTCTTCTTTGTGATTTTTGTATGATCTTTGGGTATGCTTCACATTCTTTTCATTCTTTTTCATCAATTTGAGATACTTATCGGATTTTTTTGTGTAGAGGGTGAGTCTCTTTTCGTCTACTTCTTCTTCACTCGAGTCATCTTCACTTTTGTTCGCTTTCAAAGCCAATGTCTTCTTTTTGGGAGCATTGGATTCTTCTTCTTCTTGG
The DNA here is from genome assembly GCA_030549335.1 of Pontederia crassipes. Lineage (NCBI taxonomy): Eukaryota > Viridiplantae > Streptophyta > Magnoliopsida > Commelinales > Pontederiaceae > Pontederia > Pontederia crassipes. The sequence goes on along the minus strand of CM060189.1, from coordinate 60,470,519 downwards.
ATCCTGATCTCATAGGTTAGAAGTGAACCAATAAGATCATCAAAATCCAATTTGTTCGGATCTTTTTATTTGATCACCGTCCTTTTTGTATGCCATTGAGGGGATAGAGACCTGAGAATCTTTTTCACTTTTTGGGGGTTAGTTCTTGGCTCGCCCAAAGAGGCTAGGCCATTCACAATATCATTAAATCGAGTAACCATATCATTTATAGATTCATTTTGATGCATCTTTTGAATGAACCATATTGATGATTCAAAATATTTAATTTAGATTCTTTGATTTTATCCGTTCCTTCATAAGTAGTAATAAGTTTCTTCCAAATTTCGGTTGCACTTTCACAATTAGAAATCCGACTAAAATCCGTTGAATCCAAAGCACAATAGAAAATATTCTTTGCTTTCCAATTCAATTTCGAAAAAATCTTGTCTTTCGTCATGTTCGGAAGATAAATTTTCACTAACCCTTTTCAACAATATCCCACATATTTATATCAATTGAACATATGTAGGCTTGAATCCGGATTTTCCAATATGCAAAATTTGATACATTTAAAAGGGGAGGACGACTAATTGATTGTCCTTCGGCAAAAACAAATGCACTTGATGTCATAGCTCTTAAGATTGTTAAATCTTAAAAAAATGATTGAATCTTAAAAATGATTAGATCTAAAAACGAGAAGATTCAAAAGATCAAAACAAGAGCAACCCGCTCTGATACCAATTGTAGGATCCCAAAGGAGACTAAGAAGGGGGGGGGGGGGGGAGGGAGTGAATTGGTGTTTATCCGAAAATACTGATTTTACAAAAATCATCACGGAAGCACAAAACCGATTCTTAGAACCTTTGCAATTCAGATTATAAACACAATGTAAGAGGGAGAGAGAGTGAGAAAAATCAAACACAATGAACACGGATGGTTGTTGACGAGGTTCGGCCACACCTTGGCCTACGTCCCTGCTCTGACTTCACGACCTCGAGACCGTCGGAGATTCCACTAGCACTTCCTTTGTTCCAAACGGGGCAAGGAAGAAAGCTCTTTACACAACCACCTTTTCTCCACTTCGAGAGGCAAGCAACCTCTTCTCCTAGGAAGCTAATCTATTTCTCTCGCTCAAGAGGTAAGATTTAGAACCTCTTTTACACAGGAGCTCTCTCTATTTTTCTGAACAAAATATTTCTCACTATTTACAATGCTAGGCTCACAAGAGTGGAAGAGAGAAAGAAGAGCACAACTAAAATGATAAAAGATCTTCTTTTGATTTCTTGAAGTATTGCTTCAATGCTTGGATTGGTTACATTTGATTCTGGCCTTGGCACTCCTTTTATAGGTTCTGGTATGTGGAAAATTCTATCAGAATTAATTCCACATTTTTCTCCTCAAAATATAGCCGTTATTGTTCATTTTAGTAATGGACTGGTCAACTGCATTTATGGGCCGGTCGATCGATCTATATGACCGTTGGCTCATTTTCTTCATTTGCCGTAGCTGATTGGTCTACCGCATTAATGAATCGGTCGACCGGTCTATATGACCATTGCGCTCATTTCTGCAGCTTCAGCACTTGGTCGGTCGACCGGACTATCGACCGATGTTTCGACCGGTACAGTCTCACAGTTTTGATTTCTAACCGTTGAGCTGATCGGTCTATCGGTGCTTCGATCGGACTGTCGACCGCCCTGCACTATTTTGAGCATAACTTTTTGCACAGTTATTCAAATTAGATGATCTTGGAGTCTATGAAAAGCTAACATAATTCTGTACTTCCACATTCATCCAAAACTAATAAGATTAGTGCCGAGTGTTTAATCAAAGTGTAGTGCATAAAGTTCTCTTTTTCTTTAAACTTTTTTAGCATTTTATCTTTAATCATTCGAGGTTTGTATCATCAAAATATAATTTTATATGTCATTAAAACTTAGATCCAACATCAACAACCGTCGAGAGCATGAAACAAACGAAGAACACATGGAACTGCACCCTAAAGTAGAAACGATGATGAACTTGGAGGCGAGAAGAGACAATCCGGCCTGAGTTAGAAGATGAACATGGTACCCGACTTGGGTTCCATTGAACCTGGCCTGGGTTTGTCCCACATCGACCCCAACGTTGCACAACATTTTCCCTGAGTCCGATCCAAGTGAAACCTACACTTGGCCCGAGTTTATGCCATGAACCCAGCCCGGGTCACCCTTTACTCGGCCCGAGTTATGGCAATCGAGAACCATCTCTTTCTTTGAATCTGGCTGGGCTTTCCCTGATCTTGCTCATACCTGACATGATTTTCACCTGATTATAGATATATGATTTTATCCTGATCTAAGACAAATTCATAGGTTTGATTTGTTCTTATCAGTGAACTATTGACTCAAGATTTATGTTGAACAACGAGACATAAGATTCTAAAGTGACAAATAAGATAAGATGAAAGATAATCACTGGGTCACCAGTCTAAGCCAACTGCCTCTATTATAAGGATCGCTTCCTTGGTCATGGATTGATCAACATTGATCCACACGCAACCGTATCATTTCGCTTGGCACACCCGATAAGTGAACATGGACCCATCCTGTAGAGATGGACAAACGGCCGTGCCGTGCTCGAGCCGGTCAACCCATGTTTGACCGTGCTGCGGGCTGTGTTATGACAACATGGCCCGTTTTGAAAACGGTCCGTGTTGTGCAACACGGTCCATTTTGAAAACGGACCGTGTTGTGCAACACGGTCCATTTTGGACCCAGCACGGTCTGGGCCCGACCTGATCGGGTCGGTCGGGCCGGGTCATGCCGGGTCGGACCGGGTCATGCAGGGTCGGACGACCTATTTTTTTATTTTTTGCCTTTCAATTTGAACTTTTATAATTTTTAATTTACTTATTAAATTATTATATAATAGAATTATTATTATTAATTATTCTATAATATATGATTTACTGAGTAGTGACTACTTTAATTATTATATAAATAATTATATAGTTAAATTTTCAAATACATTAAGTCATTAATTTATAATCATTAAGTAAATAAATTTGTAAAATGAATAATTGAGTACTAAGTAATAACTAATAGGTTATAACTTATAACTTATAACCTTATACATAAAATTAATTGGCAAGTATTTAATAAATATATATTAGTAGTATTAGTATACTAGCATAGATAGTTAAGTACTAATTTACTAATTACTATATACTAATTTATAACTAGGTTATACTAAGTAAATTAGTATTTAACTATCTTATAACCAAGTTACTATATAGTATAATAGTATATACTATATTACTATGTTATAACTAAACAAAAGTATACTAAGTAAATTAGTACTTAACTATCTTATAAGTTATAACTATAGTAATTTACTATATACAACTTAGTACTAAAGTTAGAATTAAATCAAAGTACCCTTTAAAGTTCAAACTTTAAATTATTATTATATAATAATTATATAGTTATAATTTTCAAACTCTCATTGAGTAATTATGATATCATACTCACAACGGTCGCTATTTAGATCAATTTTAAGAAAAAAAGACAGTATCACTCGAAATGAGTCTAAGAACGACTATTGTGAGAATGATATCTTAATTATTCAATGATAGAAGATGAGATTGAGAGAGAAAGGGGGATGTGGCCATTTGGGGAAGGAGAGAGAGAGAGAGTGAGAGAGAGAGAGAGAGGAGAATAGGAGATTGAGAGAGAGAGAGAGAGAGTGAGAGTGAGCAAGTGTGAAGAAGGGGAGGGAGTTTAGTCGCATTTTATAAGTGGCGGAGGGGGTTCAACACGGCCCGTATTATTTTAAAAATGGCCCGTGTTGTACTCATATCCGTGACCATCGGTCTGTGATTGTGTTGTCAAATCGAAACAACACGGCCCGTGTGATTTCAGCGCAGATCGTGTTTATGCATCACGCGCGGTCCGTGTTCGTGCCAAAACGAACCGTGTCGTGTCGGATCCATGTCCACCATGACGGGCCGTGTCATGCTCATAGTGCGAAAGCCGGACCCGCATAGAATGACATGACACGGTTCATTTTTTCATGCAAGGGCTGTATCTGTGCCGAGCCGGGCGGGCACGACTTTTGGGCGGGCCGGCGGCGTGTTCGTGCAGTCCGCCCGAAATTCCATTTCTACCATCTTGTGATAAGTAGAGGATGAGGGATTTAAAGATATATCAAAGTTGCCTGATTGTTAAACATGTTATAAAATAATAAAGCATTGTTAAGCAAAAAAGTATGAATACCGTATCAAGTTATCGATATCACATGTTATCATGATTATCAAGCATGTTACTGATTCCAAGTTTATCATGTATCCCTTGGTTATATTGTTCATCATTACTTATTGATTTCCTTTGCTCATGATATATATTCATAATGACTCTCATGCTTATATCTGCAACAAAGGTATGATCCAACCTCCACTTGCCAATTTATTCCATTCGGAGTATTCATTTTATATTGTCATTAGTTCTCCATCTTATAACCTATTTAACAATCATGTGACTTTGAGGTGCCTTTAAATCCCTCATACTTTACTTATCATAGGATGGATCATTGTTCACTTATGGAGTGCATCGAGGGAAACAATACAGCCACATGCAGGTCAATGGTTGATCAAGCCATGACCAAGGGAGTGACCCTTATTATAGAGGCACTTGGCATAGGCTAGTGACCTAGTGATTATTTTTCATCTTATCTTATTAGTCACTTTAGAAACTTATGTTTCATCATTCAACATAAATCTTGAATCAATGGTTTGATGATGAGAATAAATCAAACATGTGCTTGTCATAAATCAAAGTAAAATAATATATCTGTTTAGTGAAAATCAATCAGGTTTGAGCAAGAACAAGGAAGGATCAAACCAGAATCAAAATAAAAAAACGTAAGAACTAGATGGGTCTCGATCGCCATAACTCGGACCGGGTTCATGGCATGAACCTAGGTCGAGTGTAGGTTGCACTCGGGTCGGACTCAAGGGAAAAACATCGTGCAATGTCGGGGTCGACGTGGGACAAACCCTGGACAGGTTCAGTGTAACTCGAGTCGGGTATCAAAATGTCGAGATACTGGGCATATGGTCGTCCGGTTAATCTAGGCTGAGTTCTAGGTGAATCAGGTCGAGTTCCACATATGCGGGTCGGGCAGCTATTCTGCTCGGCCACCCGGGCCGGGTTCTTAGCAATCCAGGCTGGATTTATTGCTTTATATAGAATGTTGAGAGTAATCCAACTTCAGTCGAAACATGCATAAAAATTGACGCACAATCAAACAGAGTCCTAAACACGATCAATACAAGTCAGATATAGTATGGACGGCGATGATAATACATGATGCTAATGCATGGGATTAACATAAAACAATTAAACAACTTATTAAATCAAGAAGTTATAGAGGCACATTACAAGAAATCAAGGCTTTTGTGATATATTATTTGTGACGATACAATTTTATCACAACGTGTGACGGATTTATGTTAGATTTGTGATAATATGATTATTGATACTTTACTGACCGACTTGTGACTAATATAATCATCACAACAATATTCATTATAAGTTTTTCATAATTTTGTGATGAATTTGTGATAGCATATTTAATTAGTAAGATTAGTGATCTAAAAGTGACGGATTATAAATTATGACAATTAATTTTGTCACATTTTTATCACAAATAATTAATTTTTACTCGAGGGTCACAAATTTTGTCACAGTATTATTTTCCTCCATATTTATAGTCTATGACGCCAAAATAAAAGAAGCCCTAAAGAGAGTTAGGTAAACAAAAAAACATTATCTTGTGAAAGAAGCCATTTCCTGCTCCTGAGATCGGTGCTTGTGCTTGAAGGAAGACAAGATTGTTTAGGGGATGACCCAAACCGATTCTCCAAAACCACCTACTGGATAGAGCGCTCAACTACTAAATGATGCCTGAAGCAGTTGATGAGCAAGGCTTTTCAGTCTTTTCATTTTCCCCTAACCTAAGGGAAAATGATCCCACAAACAAAAGAATTGTACAGTACGAAATAACATAAAAACAGACTAATTAGAAAGAAGGATGTGGATTTTTCGTTCAAATTGCTCTTTTTTGTTTGGATTGGACAAGAAAAGATATGAAATATTGAAGTCAGACTGGATTTCATCCTAATTTCCTAGTATACCAATGAACGAAACTTACTTCACCTAAGTTGAATAATCAAAACCTTATTTTATTTCGAATTCTAATAACTCTTTATTTGGTTATGATCCAAAGAACAAAAAGAACGAAATAATCATTCGACGATAAAATAGAATAGAGTAAGGTAAGCGTCTGTTTTGTTTGTATAATATGGATACACCACCCCGTACTCCGATAGACATCGGAAAAATTCATCTAATCAGAATACCACACCGCCCAATGGTTTCCTGTACTCTTTCTACAGCTCCTTGTACCCCTTTCTTAACAGCGCTGGAAAAGATGCTGCGCTACCCTACCTGGATCGACTTCATTCATTGTCACATCCATTCCCTCATTCATTCTATTCTGCGGAAAGGAAGTCCTCGTTCATGCCCTCGTTGGGACCCAAATAATCTCAATCATTAAAGTATCCCGTCAGAAATTTAGGTAAATAAAAATTTATATATCTTCTTCTTATTCGTATTTGTTCAAAATGACTCTAAACAAATCACCCCTTTTATATTTCAATTTTTTATTTAAAGTTGAGTAGCCCTCGTTCTGTGAAGGTATTTTCTTTCCCTCTTCTTTTTTTTCCTTTGTTCTGTACGGGCACTATGGCTTTTTCTTTTTGTTCTCCATGTTACACGACGGCAGGGCTTCTGCATGTCGCACGAGGGCATCATTTTTTTCTTCTCCATGGTACATGATGGCTGCCCTGCGTGCATTTTGTCGGGGCCATGCATGTGCAGGATGCCGTTGGCAACCCCTGTGGCCATCGGCGGCGCCTGTCAGGCCCTTGCGTACGCAGGAAGCCTTCGGCAACCCCTGCTATCGTTGACGGCGCCCGTGTGAGGCCCCTACGTGCGCAGGATGTTTCCAGTGACCCTTGCGGTTGCTGGCGGCGTCCTGTGCGCTCGCAGGGGTCCAATAAGGTCCCTGCGCGCATATGTATGCGCCGTCGGAGTCCCCTACAGTCGCTGGTGGCGTCCCGCGCGCACACAAGTACCGACGCGTCCCCTACTTCGTGCATAGCACCTTAGGTAACCATAGGGGTCGTCGGTGTCGCACACAGCGTGCGCAGGGGCCTGACACAACCCCTGCGTGCACACAAGTTGCTGCCAGGGATCTTCGGCAGCGCCCTGTGCGTGCAGGGTGCTGCCGGCTCCGCTAGTGTCCCCTGCGGTCGCTTTTCACGTCCAGCGCACGGGGGTCCTGACGCGACCTCTTCGTGCGAGCAAGGCCCGCCGTCGCTGGCTGTGCACATAGCGCGCTGGGGCCTGACACAAGATTTGCGTGCACGTAGGGTGCTTGACAAGGTCCCTGTGCGCACAGGGCGCCACCGCCGCCAGCTTCTGTGTGCACATGGGCATGACACGATCCCTGCGTGCGTGCAAGGCACCGCCAATGACTGCAGAGATCACCAATGGCGTCTTGTGTGCACAGGGACCATTGCCACCTCCACACATGCAGGGCAGAGGCCCTGCAAAAATGCCCTGCATGCGTACAGGAAGCCACCCTCAACCCGCAGACACAACAACAAACTTGATTTATAATTGCAAGTTATTTTATGAATATAAGCTCAAATATTGTGATTATAAGTTATTAGTTACGAATAAAATTGTGGCAGCAACTCGTGGATGTTGATGACATTACAACTGATCAATAGTCATAAATATTATTTTTATGACTATAAATATCATAGTAACCACAAATATTTATGTAAGTATTAAATATTAACAAATGTGGATGATGACATCATTCGTGACAAATACTTTGATATTGACAACAAATGTTTCATGGACGTTATTGATTGACTTTCATGGCTAATTATATTTGTGGCTATTAGCATATTTTGTTTCCACAAGGATATTATGGGTAATTATATTTGTGGCTTCGCGAAGGCGGCTCCTTGTACTTGCATAGGATATGGTTTGCTTTGGGCCTTAACCCGCATAGTTTGACTCTGATACCATATGTAACATCCTTGTACTTGCATAAGATATTGCCATCTTTGCACCTCGGCCCGCACGGTTTACCAAAATACATCCTATAAAGTCAAGGCCATGTCCCCATATATACCCAACATCTCTCCCATGACTTGTGCTTTCATGAATATAAGCTCAAATATCATGATTATAAGTTATTAGTCACGAATAAAATTGTGACAGCAACTCATGGATATTGATGAGATTGCAACTGATAAATAGCAACAAAGATTATTTTTATGACTATAAATATCATAGTAATCATAAATATTTATGTAAGTATTAAATATTAACAAATGTGGATAATGACATCATTTGTGACAAATACTCCGATATTGGCAACAAAAGTTTCGTGGGCATTATTGATCGACTTTCATGGTTAATTATATTTGTGGCTATTAGCATATTTTTTTTCCACAAGCATATCATGGCTAATTATATTTGTGGCTGCGCGAAGGTGACTCCTTGTACTTGCATAGGATATGATCTGCTTTGGGCCTAGCCCGCATGGTTTGCTTCTGATATCATATATAACATTCTTGTACTTGCATAAGATATTGTTCTCTTTGGGCCTCGGCTTGCATGGTTTTACCAAAATACATCATACAAAGTCAAGGCCATGTTCCCATATATACCCAACATCTCTCACATGACTTGTCCATGCGGGATTAATCAAGGCATGCCTCATGCATGAGCTTTAATTAATCCAAATAATTCACTTGTTATTGACTTAGTTTAGCTAACTAACCCTTATTGAACCTCAAGTCATAAAGTCAATCTCAATAATTATTATTCAAACAACTTAGGTGATTAATTAGATCGTACAACTTTATTTAAGTTTAATGTAAAGAAAGAACAATTATTAATGTAATTTTATCAACAAAACGTATCATTAAGTTTTTATAAAAATCTTACATATCATTTGTCGCAAATTTAAAAAATGTAACATATACATAATATTGCATTCAACAATTAGTTATGAACTTTTTGTGACTAATATTGATGCTAAAGAATATAGTTTATTATGAAAATAAAAATTATGGCAATTACTTATATTATTTGTCATAAAATAATTTTTCATAACAATCACTAAACCATTATTGCCACGATATAAATTATTTGTGGCTACAAACTCATCAAAACTTACAAAAATAATAATCTTGACTATAAGATATGATTATTAACATGAACTAACATATTGTGATTATTAATTTGTGGCTATAAACCATATCTATTGTAGCTAGATTGCTGGTTGGCAGGAGGCACCTACTGCGGGTTCCTGAGAAGGCGTTTCTTTAATCTGGTGTTTCGTCCATCTGCTTAGTGGATAATGCATTGGTCTGCCTACTTCCCAGAATGATGACTATATCCTATATTGTGGCTTGATGATCTGAAGGTGTGGTTTCCCGGTAGTCATGATCATTAATGCACCTAGCAGCTAGATATCTGTAACATCTTTTGACACATTCTTGTCTTCTTGGTAGATAATTTGATATTCCTTGCTTGCACAAAATCATGTTGTTCACTTATTGTGAAAATGAGTCTTCTGCATGATGTTTTCTTGTATGATGTTTGGTTAGAAGGTTTGTTCTCTTTTTCTAAGGTTTGGTGGATGAATTGGATTGGTGGCATTGTGGCAGGGGTGTCTCAAGCCCTACTTGCTTTTGCATGGGACCTGCCTGGCCCACGATGTGTGCCTATGTTGATGGAAAGTCAAAAAGAGTTTGTGAAAGTTTTTAAAAATGTTGCATATGACTCAACAAGGAAATAGTCAATAATCTTCTTGAGGTTATAAGTTTTATTAATGTGATGTATTTATAAATTCTTTAATAAATGCCTTTATAGTTTTTCCATTTGAATTCTTCATATCTGATTTTTCTTTGATCATATATTTCATTATAGGTTTAATCTATTTTGCATGGAGAAGTCATGACGATTATCAAGCAATGAAGTTTTCTTATTGTTATAAATTTCACTTTTGACCTGAGAAAAGTATTTGAATGATAAGATCATGTTGTAAGGCGGAGAACATGTTTCACATTATTTGGAGAGGAAGTTTCATGTTATCTTTGAATAATAAAACTTTTATAGTGAATCTATCTTTTTGCATCTTTTGAAGTATAATTAATGTTTTGAACTATTTTGAGCAAAATGATCCTTAGTATATATGTTCTAGAAAATTTATCATATGACAATATGTGAAAATATTTAATATATGCATTATTTATTATTTAGATTGATATTTAATCAAAATTATTATTATAAAATTGATACAAGCTTTCAAAATAAATTTCTCACAAATAAATCTTATTTCATCACAACATTGTCACAAGTATATTTTGTTCATCACAAATTTATAACAATATCATAAAAAATATACATTGAATTGTTATAAAGTTTATCATAATTTTGTCACAATGTTTTTAAAAAGTTCATCACAAGTTTGTCACAATATTATCACAAATTATTATGATAAATACGTCATATATTTATCACAATAAATATCCGTCACAAATATTCCGTCAAAAGTCCATAAAATTGTCATAATTATAACGGATAATTCTCTTTTTTATTTTATTTATTTGCAATTTTGTGATAGTGTCTTTTTAATATTGTGACGGAATGAACCATCAAAAATACTTTTGTGACTAAAGTTCTTCCATCACAAGACTATCTATAATCAGTGGGTCAAAATTTAGTGACGAAAATGATTCATCACTAACCTATCACAAAAAATTATCTGTGATGAAAATAATATTTTCTGTGATGATATTTTATGTCACAGAAGTCTTATTTTCCTGTAGTGGCATACGATGAGTATCAAAATGATGCTAGACACAACACTACCAGAAAATCAATCAAACAATGATGCTAATAGATTCAATCATTCGTTTCTAAGTTCTTGGGATACTGTACATAATTAAGCATGAACAAAACTTGAACAGGATCAATTCTTTTTGTTAGCTAATACCCCCAAATTGACCCCAACCACATGGCGAAGACCAACCTAAACACTTTACAATGCTATGGCATTGACTATAAATTTGACCATGACCGGTCAACATACATGACACGTCAGTAAAATAAATGATATAAATACAGAAGAAATGCATAAGATAATAATTAATTGTAGAAATCAAAGGGTTACTACATATCTCGAAATAAGAATATCATAATGGCTACATAGTTCATAATGCAAAAAGAAAAAAAACTAGATAACTAGGTCCTTCGGTTCATGTGCATTATCGTCACCTGCGCATCGTCACAACACACAAACTCAACACTATCACTGACCTAGTCCTGTAGAAATCAGACATAGGAGAGATAATTCTCCCGTAAGCTTTACAACCTAGTGGAGACCAATAACAATATACAATGAATACTCTAAATCGGTAAAGAGTAATTGCATCATACATTTGCTAGAGAAATAATCATGAGGGTCACTATAAATATATCGTGTGCAAAGAAAAATCAATAGGTAACAATTGAGTGATGTAATCTCATGAAACACGATGAACTTGAAGTTAAATGACTTGCTTGATAATCATGACATTTTTGATATGGTTAACATGCTTGATAGTTAACATGCTTGACCGTTATGATAACATGCGATATCGGTAACTTGATTCGATATTTATACTTCCTCGCTTGGTAATGCTTCATTATCTTATAACTTGTTTAGCAATCAAGTGACTTTGAGGTTCTTTTAAGTCCCTCATCCTTTACTATCATAACATGGGTCCTCGTTCACTTATGGGATGCACCGAGCGAAACGATACAATCGCATGCGAGTCAATGGTTGATCAAGCCATGACCAAGGGAGTGACCCTTATCATAGAGGCACTTGGCATAGGCTGACGACCCAATGAGTATCTTTCAACTTATCTTATTAGTCACTTTAGAAACTTATGTTTTATCATTCAACATAAATCCCGAATCAATGATTTGATGATGAGAATAAATCAAATATAAGAATGCTAGTCAGAAATCAAAGTAAAATCTGTATCTATAATTAGTGAAAATCATGTCAAGTTTGAGAAAGAACAGGGTAGAATCAAATCAGAATCAAAATTAGAAAAGTAAGAACCAGATGGGTCTCAATTGCCATAACTCGGGCCGAGTACAGGATGACCCAGGTCAGGTTCGCGGCATGAACCCGGGCCGAGTGTAGGTTGCACTTGGGCCAGACTCGAGGGAAAAATATCGTGCAATGTCGGGGTTGACATAGGACAAACTCGGTTCAGGTTTGGTGTAACCCAGGTCGGGTATCAAAATGTTGAGACGCTGAGCATATCGTCGTCTGTTAATCCGGGCCGAGTTCCAATTGAATTGGGCCGGGTTCCACAGACGCTGAGCATATCGTCTTCAGCTATTCTGCCCGACCTGATTTTTGTATGAACCCACATCGGGTTCTTAGCAATCCTGGACGGGTTTATTGGTTTATACAAAATGTCGAGAGTAATCCAACCTTAGTCTAAACATGCATAGAAATCGATGCACAATCAAACAGAGTCCTAAACGTGATCAATGCAAGTCAGATATAGTATGGATGGCAATGATAATACATGATGCTAATGCATGGGATCTACTAGAAAATCAATCATACAATCATGCTAATAGATTCAATCATTCGTTTCTAACGTTCTCAGGAAACTCTACATAATTAGGCATGAACAGAACTTGAGCAGGATCGATTTCTTTTTTTGTCAGAGAAAGCCCCCAAATCGACCCCATCACGTGGCGAAGACCAACATGAAGACGCTACAAACGCTATGACATTGACTATAAATTTTACCAAAGTTGGGTCCTAAGTTGTTGAGAAATTTCTCCTTCACTGGTGCCTATGAAATCTCATTCAACACTTGACATAAAACTTAGGTTAGTGGGTTAGCGAAATAAAATGAAAATATGTCTCAAAAACAAAAGAAAAAAATGCATAGAAAACAACAACTAAACAAGTCTAAGAAAATATAAAACAAAATGTGAAATATTTGTAAGTGTTTTGAACATATGAAACAGAGTTCCCAACAAGATTACACTGAGTATGATGCAAAGCACTATTGACCATTACAAACCAAAGTGCGCGATGTTCCCCGACAACGATGCCAAAAACTTGACTCCTATAAAGTGTGTATAGAGAATGCCACATGAAATGAAACTGGTGCGCTTAATGTAACAGGGGCACATGAAAGGAGAAGCCTCCAGACGTATATCTATCCTTTACACTAGCATTTTGTTTTTAAACATAAGAGAAGATGTCGAATGAAGTCTTAAAATTTATAATCTCTCTACACTATTGAAATGTGATCTGCAAGTATATAGAGCACCATTGTAGTGCTTGAGGTTCGATCCACATGGAATAACTTTGTGAAATCCTCAAAAAGCGTTTGAGAACTAACTTGGTATATAAAATGCTGAAAACAAACTGAAAGGAATATTGTGGAAAGAATAACAACGAAAGAAAGAAACACTCACAATCTAGATTTTTTTTTGTTTTTGAAATATATAAGAGTGATGACGGAATAATAACAAGATTGAAAGAGTGCAAGACAATCAATTGAAACGTATGCTGAGTGTTTACCGGAGGTACTTTTGCTATAAGACTCAAGTTTTTCTGTTCTATCGATATGGGTGAAAACGACTGAATGCCCCTTCACGCGTGTATATGGTTAACTTCGTAGTGATAGACACTCGACTTACCCATGACACTCATGCTCGCAAAAAATTCAGATTACACACGTGAAAGGATTCATATGTCTGGCACAACCGTCACTCTCTTACACGATGCTCAAACGTATAAATCGAGCTTTCTTCTTGTAGGGTCTCAAAGGCACCAAGAGGGGGGGGGGGGGGTGAATTAGTGTTTAACACCGAAAGTATCGATTTCAAAAATTCATTGTGGAATCTTCAGATTCATTAAACTTTAAATCAAAACAAATCAGATCATATAGAAAAAATAAGTGGGAAAGGAGAGAGAGAAATCAAACATGATGAACATGATGGTTGTTGATGAGGTTCGGCCACATCTTGGCCTACATTCCCGTTCCGACTTCTCGACCTCAAGACCGCCGGAGATTCCACTAAAACACTTCTTCCAAATGGGGCAAGGAAGAAAAGCCCTTTACACCAACCACCTTTTTTCTGCTTCGAGATGTAAGACAACCTCTCCTCCTAGGAAGCTTATCTTTTCACTAGCTCAAGAAGTAAGATATGGAACCTCTTTTACACAGGAGCTCTCTCAATTTTTCTGAACAATTGTTTTTCTTTTTTACAATACTATGCTCACAAGAAGAGAAAAAAGTGAAAAAATAAAATGATAACTTCAAGGAGAGGGTCTTCTTTTCATAACTTGATGTTTTTCTTCATGCTTGAATGGATACCTTTGCTTCAGGCTTTGGCACTCCTTCTATAGGCTTCAGTATGTGAAAAATTCGTCCAAAAAATTTTCCACAATTTGCTCATTCAAAAATAACTATTACTGTTCATTTGACTCGGAGGTCGGTCAACCGCATATCTAAAATGGTCGACCAGTCTATGTGATCGTTGTGCGATTTTTTTCAGCTTCTACGTTTGGTCGGTCGACCGAATTATCAACCGGTTAGTTGACCGATATAGTCTCGACGTCTTTTATTTCGCCCGTTGAGCTGATCGGTCGGCCGGTGCATCGATCAATCTATCGACCGGTATCATCTCGACGTGGAACTAGGCAAGCTCTGCATTGATCGGTCGACCGGTATCTCGGATTAGTAGTGTAGTCTCGACCGGCCTTCTTTGCTTCGACCGACAGATTGACCGACTTGCACTATTTTGAGCATAACTTTTTGCACAGTTATCCAAATTAGATAATCTTGGATTCTATGGATAGCTAATAAGATTCTCTACTACTTTAATATTCATCATCATCCAGAATCTAATAAGTCCATAGTAAATTATTTAATCAAAGTCTAGTGCATAAAGTTGTCCCTTTCTTATTTGAACTTTTTCATCATTTAACTTTAATCTTTGGAGGTTTGTATTATTAAAATATAATTTTATATGGCATAACTATGCTCCAATACCTCTCTGGATTGAGCTAAGCCTTCATGATGCCCAAGTACCTAGGCATTCTTAAAGAAGTAAACTGAGAACATGATGCACGAAAAATCATGCATTAGTTTAGGTCATTTGATTAACACTTTAGAATGTTTTTATTTTTAGAAAAGAGGAGTTTTGATTTGTTTTCGTATAATTTCATTTAGATTTGATTTCTATCTAAATCTGGAAATTATTCATGGCAGGATATGAGAGAACGTCGAAATCAAGGCAAGAAAGGCCTAAAATAGCTCAGAAGACTGTCACGGCCGTGATAGTTCTTGTCATGGCCGTGACAGAAAGATCTAGCAGTAAAAAATGTGGCTAAGTTACTATCACCGCCATGACAGATTCTATCATGGCCGTGACAGGAAATTTTTTAGCAGAAAATTTGGCTAAGTAATTTTCAGCCTTGACAGCCTTCTGTCACGGCCGTGCCGGAGCCTTTCACGGCTGTGACGGCGGTCTGTTAGGCCATTTTAAAGTCATTTTTATCTACTTTTTAGATATATTTTTTGTTTCTTTCCTTGGGGGACGAGAAAATCTATAAAAGGAAGCAGAAGAGGGCTTGGAAAAGCATCCCTGGACATACTTTTGAAGCCTACAAAGAGGAGAAGATAGAAGACAATAGCGAAGCTCTGTCAGAAACTCGAGAGAGGACGCGCTTAACCTACGCTAGAGTTTTTGTTTTCTTTTCCCTACATTTTTATTCCAGATTTGATGTTGATTTTATCAGATTTATTCTTTCATTAGGGTCATCCTAGTTGAACCCTATTTATGTATTTGATTCTTTTTGATATTACTTTAGTTTGAATCTTTAATAGCATTGCAATTTCATGTTTAATGCTTTCCTTTGATTCCATGATTTATGATTTGATTGCTATATGAGAAGAAGTGATTATTTTCATAATAGTTTCTAGGGATTGATTTTAATTATTGCATGCCACAATTAGGGAAATCGAAAGAGACATAATTTGTGTAGTTATTAAGGTGACTTGAGAAAGCCCTTAATATTAATTCCGATTGAATACATCTTATGATTTAATTAAGTAAATTAAAAACCGAAAGGATTGATTTATTTTAGTTATTCATAAGATAGTAGTTAAAGCCTGAAACATTGATTAACTAATTTTGGGAATTTACTTTGTTATTGATTCAACTAATTCTAAGTTAAAAAAATTCATTACATTCTAGTGGTGATAATTAGGTGCCTTAATCATCAAATCATTATTTCTTCAGGTGATCATTTCTTTTATTTTTGTTATTTTCTTTTATTCATATCTAAAATCAACCATTTTCTTAATTTCTCAATTAACAAGGTTAAAATAAAATCTAAGTTATTAACCGTCCTCGTGGGAATGATAACTCTACTCATTCACTTTATTACTTGAGCGACTAGTGCACTTGCTAACGTTTGCTATCAATTCTACACGCATCAGAACAAGACAACTACGGTAAGCTTGCATCCATCTCAGAGTAATAAGGATAATCCTCTCGGGTAGAATGCACGAAACCGGGATGTCGAGAAGAGTGCTTAGACGATTTGGAGAGAAACCGATTTTAAAATGAAGCTTAGAATTACTAAGAGTCCGTTAGACGTAACTCAGTCATGGTATGCCCTCTCGAGTCGCTAATGACAAAGGAGGAGTAAGATCTTCCCTCTCGGGCAGAAAGGAATCGAAGATGACAATGGTGAAGCAAAACATAGAATGAAAAAAGTCCTGCAGGCACTTCAAACCTGTCTGGGATGGTCTGAGCCCCGATTCAACACTGTCATATATTACCAGAGCTTTAGAATACGCATATCCCTCTCGGGCTTCGGGTACAGAAGTGTGCGATACTATAAACTGAATAATAGACAACGACCATTGCCGATATAAAACTAAAGCCAAGCAGGGAATCACTTCGCTGGCACTTGATGTCTCTGCGTTCGGTCTCGTAGAGCTTAAAACATCCTTTTGGTGAGGGGGTGTGGCGAGAGCAATTCAAAACCTCAATCCAAACATAATTTCAAAAAATTAAAGATTTACAACATAATCAAAATCAAAATCAAAGATGGATATCATTAAACAAAGTCAAGCTTGACATTTAGTTCAATAAATGAAAACAACGATGTAAAATGCGAATAGAGAACATGAATACATAATACATCAGATACCTCCCAGCCTCAGCTGGCCGATTAGTTACAGTTCATCGAGGGTAAATAGACATCCCTCAATACAATCATTAAACAGGACATTGTTTCAAAAATTCTTTCAAAAACCCTCGATTTTATCTCTGAAAATATCTTCTCGAACTAGTGATGGAATCTCCCTCCAACATATGATGAAATTCCCTCCTCTCCTAGTTGCTCCAGACCTCTTTTTATAAGCTCTCCTCCCTCTGTCCTCCTCCTAAAGCTATCGCTTCTATAGCTTTTGTCCTTGTCGTAACAATGGTTCCCCCCTCAGACAGAGGAAGCTTCCTCGCATGTCGTGGCTGGAGGAGCTGGCTGGTCCCCAAGGTTTGGTTGATATTTGATGTTGGTTTGATGACCTTTATCTTTGCCTTGAAATAAATCACCTTCCATTGATGCAAGCACTGGTGCATGGTGTCCGGACTGCTCTACTCCATCCATTGAGTGCTTGTCAGTTTCCTACAAGGACGTTCATTTCAGAGGGCATTTTTAGTAGGAACGAGTAGCAATGGTGTATAAATGAACTTGAATGTGTAGAATGTGTAGAAATATGACCGAATTGTGTTGTGCATGCATTTGAAGAGGAATTAAGCATAGTAAAAGAGCAAAATACATGTAAATTAAGAGTAGAATTATATACATAAATTTCCATATCAATAGTCATTTGGAGATATGGTCACTTGACCTTCGACTTAGATCGAATATTTTGAGGGATAAAAGAAAGTCTAAAAATAGGTAATTGTCAAATGAGACAATTATATTTGGAATCAATCAAGGGTCTTATAAATCATATAGGGTGGATCCTTCTTAACAATCTATGCCATTGGAATAAGGTGGTTCATTGATCAATGTCATTCAATATACTTCCTATGTCTTAATGCGTTGTATCAATGCTTTGTTCGATATTCTGGCCATGGAAGTTGCCTTCAGCTTTAACCTCTTGGTTTTACATTTCATTGCTTTCAATTAATCTTTTTTCTTGTCATGTCATATCAGATAATTTCATAGAAGGCCAGTCGTTATATATTACCACAACAAGTTCTTTTTCTTTTGGTAGTGGAGTATCTTTCAACTCCATGTATAGGAAAATGAATCGGTATAATAGTCATAGGAGTGAAAAGCACTCCAAATCAATATTAAGACTGAGCGGTAGCTATGATGAGGAGTCTCTTGGTCAATGAAATATATGGTTTCCATAATGAACAAAATAATTTATGCACATCATATAAGTCCTTATTAACACATCATAAATGCATGGGAGGATTTCAAGTAGAAATACAAAAAGAAAAACAATCAGCAAAATAGAAGACAAACAATCATCTCTATCCTTTACACATTATTTCATTGTCATCTACATTAACAATGTCATTTAGCGTGTTGAAGAAGGGATCTAAAATGGCCCTAAAGTCATAGGGGGAAATCAATACACATATAAAGATTATGGTCAGGATCAATTGATTGGGATAAAATTGAGACATCTCGTGGACATCCTAACCATAATAGGGTTCAATGAAGTATATATATGTATATGTATTCAAGGTATGAAGTATGAACATCATATGTGTCCTACATGGCTTACATAATACAATGTTACAGTTTTTCTTGAGCTATCGATCCTTAACTACCATATACACTTGAACATTATTACTAAACTTGTAAATATATCGATCGATGTAATTTTATTCAAGATTTATAGTTTAATTTCTAATCATCCATCCGGGATGATTATTTTGCTTCTACCTATTAGTAACCTTGTGAAAGACATAAAATTCCTCATACTTTATCTTCACCCTAGCACTTCCTAAGATTTACTCAGATGATGAGTTGCTCTTTTAATACCTGATGTAAGGGGGTACATATCTTCCTTAGTATACATCAATTAAGCAACTTTAAATCATTTTAAAATGTCTTCCATTCGTTTAACCATTACTTGTATTGCGTGCTCTTATCTAATTCTTTTATTTTCTTTTACTGATCATATTAATTTATCTTGAAAATATATTTTATATTGTGATGATAGAGAAATCATTACTCAAATAATAGCTATATATATGTTCCATGTTAAGGTAATTTCAAGTATACTATATACTATAATTTTTTTAAGTAAAATATATTATATGTATCAATAAAATTTGGTATGCCAAATATAAAAATCCCCCTTTATTTGTCCATCCCTAAATTATACATGATCCTTTATAAGCTCGATAATACTTAAATTCTTATCCAAGTAATGTTACATAACCTGCACATAATTAATAATTCCAATTCTTAGTTTCAACATAAGGTAATCCAGCTAAGAATTACTATAACTAGTTTTGATTTACTTAGGCCTTTTATCAACATAATGTAGGGGCCATATATAAAGTCTAAGGAACAACGAGGATTATAGGTCCATACTTATCAATATAAACATATAAAATAATTTGTTCGACCTTAAATCATTAAATCAATGGGAACCACGTTATCATTTCCTTGTAATAATGATAAACATAATTAACCTTTATGATTCTTAGACATGGTTAGTATATTATAAATTCACCTATACTATTGAAATCAATCTCAGACCTAATTGTGATGTGAGTCAAATCTTTACATCTTTAATTACTCATGTTTCCCTCCTTTCCTTCTCCAATCTGCATCTCTTTTCAATCGATATGTCTACTCATTTTTCTCTTCTTGCTGTGTAGTCAGCAAAAAAAGTCCGTGAGTAGGATGATCATGAAGAGATGGAAAATATGAGTTATGAAAAACAAATTATATGAAAAGGTCTCTAAGACTATGTGGATAATCATCATCCACATATTTTTTATACATCTATTAAATGTTCAAAAATGAACAATCAATGTTGGTTTCATTTTTAGGCTATGTCCTCATACCTCGGTCTCATCATCCACGGTCTAGGATAACCTCGACCCCGATCATGTCTACAGCCCTGGACCGGTGTCTGAGGTTCAGTAAGTGGGCCTTCACAGGCCCCTTGCACATCATAAGTTACTTGAGAGGTTCTGGCCTCCCGCTCATTAATCCACTCATTAATCATGAAAAATAATATATTAGTGATAAGTACAATTCAATAGCGGTGAACTTTACTTATAGATCTTTTCGATAGAGGGTGTGGCGATTGCTCGATGAAAGCACATGAACCATTACAATATTATACAATGAGACATTAAGAGAGTCCTAACTTTAGGCCCTGATACCATAAAAGTAACATCCCCAAATCGACCTCCGCCATGTGATGAAGTCCAACTTGAAGATGCTACAAATGCTATGACATTGATTATAAATTTGATCATGACTCAGTCAACATATGTGACACGTCAGCAAAATAAATGATAGAAATAAAGAAGAAATGCTGAAGACAATAATTAATTGTAGAAATCAAATGACGACATAGTTCATAATGCGGAAAAAGAAACTAGATAACTGGGCCCTTTAGTTCATGTGCTTTATCATCACCTGAGCATCATCGCAACACACCAACTCAACACCATCACTGAATTGGCTCTGTGGAAATAAAACATAGGGGAGGCAATTCTCCCGTAAGCTTTACAACTTAGTGGAGACCAATAACAATATACAATGAATACGCCAAGTAGAATAAATCGGTAAAGAGTAATTTGCATCATATCTTTGCTAGAGAAATAATCATAAGGGTCATTGTAAATATATCGTGAGCAAAGGAAAATAAATAGGTAACAATTGAGCGATGTAATCTCATGAAACATGATGAACTTGAAGTTAATCAGGTGATTTTGAAGTGCTTCATTATCTTATGACTTTAAGATAATCTAAATGACTTATCTCTTCTATTCTAAACTAATGATGACAAAGTCCAGAAATCACCTTGTCTAACTTCATTTAGAATAGATCTGGCAAAAGAATCGATCCTGCTCAAGTTCTATTCATGCCTAATTATGTAGAGCATTCCAAGAATGTTAGAAACACATTGAATCTATTAGCATGATTGTTTGATTGATTTTTTGGTAGTGTTGTGTTAAGCATCATTTTGATACTTATCGTATTCCTTTGTAACTTCTTGATATAATTAGTTGTTCGATTTTTTCCTTTGTATGTTAGTCCCATGCATTAGCATCATGTATCATCATCGCCATCCATACTATATCTGACTTGTATTTATCATGTTTAGACTCTATTTGATTGTGCGTCGATTTCTATGCATGTTTAGATTGAAGTTGGATTACTCTCGACATTCTATACAAACCAATAAACCTGGCCCAGATTGCTAAGAACCCAACCCAAGTTCATACAAAAATCAGGCCGGGCAGAATAGCTGCCCGACATGCGTCTGTAGAATCCTACCCAGTTCACCTGGAACGCGACCAGGATTAACGAACGACAATATGCCCAGCATCTCGACATTTTGATACCTGACCCATGTTAAACTGAACTCGGCCCAAGTTTGTCCCACGTCGACTTTGACATTGCATGATGTTTTTTCCTTGAGTCTGACTTGAGTGCAACCTACTCTCGGCCCGAGTTTATGCCACGAACCCCACCCGGGTCATCCTGTACCCGACCTGGGTTATGGAAATTGGGACCCATCTAGTTCTTAATTTTTCTTATTTTGATTTTGATTTGAGCCTTCCATGTTCTTGCTCAAACTTGACACGATTTTCACTAATTACAGTTATATGATTTTACTCTGATTTATGACCAACACTCTTATGTTTGATTTATTCTCATCATCGAACTATTGATTCAGGATTTATTTTGAACAATGAAACATAAGTTTCTAAAGTGACTAATAAGATAAGATGAAAGATAATCACTTGGTCGCCAACCTATGCTAAGTGCCTCTATGATAAGGGTCGCTCCCTTGGTCATGGCTTGTTCAACTATTGACTCGTACACGGCTATATCATTTTGCTCAGTGCACCCCATAAGTGAACAAGGACCCATCGTAAAGGATGAGGGATTTAAAGGCACCTCAAAGTCACATGATTGCTAAACAAGTTATAAGATAATGAAGTATTGTCAAGCGAAGAAGTATGAATATCAAATCAAGTTACCGATATTGCATGTTATCATAGCTATCAACCATGTTAACCATATAAAAAATGTCATGATTATCAAGCAAGTCATTACCTTCAAGTTCATCGTGTTTCATAAGATTATATGGGACTTGATAAATCTTGAAATCAATAATCATGCTTGCTACCTGTGATAATATGTGGTATACATAACTTGATTCGATGTTTATGCTTCTTTGCTTAATCATGTTTTTTTATCTTGATAGGTGCTGCCTTCCAACAGCCAAAAGGCAAAGATGGCTCGCGAAAAGAACTTGGAGAAGAACAAACTGGCAAAAGGCAGCCAGTTGGATTCTAACAAGAAGGCCATGAACATCCAGTGCAGGATATGCATGCAGACCTTCATGTGTACCACATCAGAGGTGAAGTGCAGGGAACATGCGGAGGCCAAGCATCCGAAGTCAGATGTGTATTAGTGCTTCTCCCGCCTTAAAAAATAGTTGTAAGACAACAAGAGACATTTTTTTCCCATTACATATGTTATATATGGATATATGTGTTTCCTGCTGTAACCCAAGTGTTGAAGACTCCTTGTTAAGATATACAACTCGAAATATGTCTGCTTGTAAAACTGAGTCTACTTTATGGAATTGGAACGGGAATTGCATTCACAGAAAAACTAGGTACATCCACAATAGAAAGTCCGAAAATGAATTGTTGATAGAAAGGAGTGAGTCTCTCCATGGAGAGATGACTAGAGATACAATATGCAGACTTGCAAAAATGCTTGCCCTTCCTCAATGCTATTGGGACATCTAAATCATTAATGGTTTCATCAAGAGCAGTATCAGTGGGGGCAAGAGTAGAGTCATCAATTTGACTATGTAAAATTGCCTATTTTAGTTCATTACTTGTAGACACATAGTGCTATCAATAAGAACGTTGCGTTCATGATTTACCTCAGGAGCGAGGAGCGATGACATAGGCGCATGAGCAAGGTTAGTACAAGAAACAATTTTAGGGAGACGATTATAGGTTTGCTGAAATATCTAGATAGGCACCTCCATGGTAGGAATATGAGGAGGTGCTTGAAGATACACCTAAGTGTCTGTTTCAAAAGATGTGAGACGAGATTCGGATGGAGTAAACTAACTTAACTCGAAGAAAGTGACATCACCACTAACGTAATATCTCCTATTGGGAATCATAGCACCTATAGCTCTTTTGTGTATGAGAATACCCCACAAAGACACACTTGACAGCCTTAGGAGACAACTTATCTCAACCAGGAGTTAGGATATGATCAAAGGTTGTGCATCCAAAAACTTTGGGAGAAATAGAAAAGAGGTCTTTATCAGGAAATAGGATAGAATAAGAGACCTGATCTCCAAAGATTGATGAAGACATTTGGTTAATAAAGTAACACGTTGTAAGGACTGCATCACCCCATAGGCATGAGGAGCCTGGCTGTGAATAAGAAGAGTTCGGGCAACATCAAGAATATGATGGTGTTCCCTATTTGCAACTCCATTTTGTTGAGAGGTATATATGCATGATGTTTGGTGGATAATGCCAAGCTCAGCAAAGAAAGAAGATAGTGCAACATTCCAATGCATTATCGGAACGTACAATTTTGACATTGCAAGAAAACTGAGTTTTTATTTCACGAAAAAGATTTGATCACATTGCCAACATTAGATTTATTTTTCAACAAAAATAACCAAGATAGACGACTAAAGTCATCGATAATAACAAGATAAAAATGATGTCCCAATAGATTAGGAACACGACTCGGACCCCAAACATCTAAGTGAATAATCTCAAAGACTACATTACTACTCCGACCTTGTCGACTTGGGAAGGAACTATGATGGTGTTTTCCAACTTGACAAGCATCACATTGGAAAGAAGACTGCAAATGGATATGTGGAATGACTCTACAAAGCTTTTGAAGTGACAAGTGACCAAAACAGAGGTGCCATATGAAGGTAGAAGGGGTTCCTGAGCGTATGGATACTGCATAGAGGCCATCCTACTCATCGTCACAACCAATCACCCTGTCCGTTAGTATATCCTGAAACACAAAAGAGATAGCATAAAAAAAACAACACGACAATTGAATTGTTTGCATATTTGATTGACAAATAATAAACTAAGAGAAAAGGCAGGAGCATGTAGCACATCAAGAAGTGAGTTGAACCTCTCCAAGTCCATTAATTGGAGAGTGATTTCGATCCGTCAGAGTAACAAATCTTCCTGGGGCTACATTATTAATTGAAGTAAAGTAATTTCGATCTCCACAAAGGTGCCGAGAAGCCCCTGAATCAATAATCCACCCTGTGGATATCTGATGGTACAAGCAAATGGTGTACCTAAATTAACAATCCACCCTGTGGACATGCAGTTGCAGCAGTTGTGTCAATTTCAAGATACAAGATGCTTCAACTATGAGAGAAGTTCCGCGTATTTAATGTCTTGGGATGATGAGCCATCTTCAGCCACATTGTTGGTAGAGGAAGGGCACCCATGTGTCTGCCACAGGGTTTCGTGTCCCAACCTATTGTAATAGTTGCATTGCGATTGACTTGCACGTTGATCACCTCTTTATTGTACCTATAATCACTGCAACTAAATCCATGAATTTATGTAAAAATTGAGTATATTTAAATCTTTTTTATCATTTTCTAGTGGAGAAGTTGAATGAGTAAAAGAGGGGACTAACAACTTTTCGAAATTTGAATTTTGAACATGTAATGAAACAAAAAGGGGAGGAGGAAGCCAGAAAAGGGAGGGGAAGGGAAGAAGGGAGCGAGGAGAGGAGATCGACAGGAAAGGGAGAAGAGAAGGCTGGAAAAATGAAGATGAACTAAGAAGAATTTTTTATTCTCTCATGATGAGACTCTGTTGATGCTGACTTACATTCTGACCTTTTGATATCGTGAATTTGACTCCTCATTTCTATTTACGTGATGCATAGCTATTTAGAATTTATGTTTAATTTCAATTTGATCGAGAGATCAATTGTTTTTATGCCTTAGCTGATTTCATCCGAGAGGAGAAATTAGCCACATTACATGCTGTGTTTCTAGTAATTGCTTGTTTATGATTCATCAAAAAGATCAAGAGATATGCTATAGTGACTGTTATGAGACGAGAATCCTTACAGTCGTATGAGGTGTCAATCCGCCTTTTGATAATTTGATTAAGATTAAAAGAACGAGTTGTAGAAGATCGAGAGATCGAACTCTTTTTTTGTTTAGGGACGAGAGTCTTACTAATCAGTAATCTTAATCCAGTGACTAACGGCCACTCTCTCCTTGATTATAGATACATCTATAGGCCGAGAGATAGAATGAGATTATAAAATCAGCAAGTCGGATACAGTTATTGCAACAACATCAACGAGTTCATTACGAAGGAATCTCTTCCTTCACTCTTTGATCTTTTCTTATCTTTCTTTATTATTCTTAATCCATGCTCATTCATTCATCTAATTTATTCTTTATAATTTCGTGACGACTCTTGGGATATAAGTAGAATAAGTAATTGATCTAAATCAACGGGATTACGTCATCAGGTTTCTACTCGACCTGTGCACTTGCAGCTACGTGAACTCTTGGGTAAAATTAAAACATGACTAAAATTATCTCTTGTGTGAGAATATGTAATTTCGCAACTACGATCAGTTCACGTCAAGTTTTTGGCGCCATTGCTGGGGATTTAGATTATTTATTTACTTTCTGTTTATATCCTTAGTTTATTTCAGGGATTAGTATATGCCCAGAAACATCCGTAGTCAACTGCTTGAACTAGACCCTAAAATAGATCGAACTTTTAGAAAAAGGGTGCGAGAGTATAAGAACATGACATCCTTTCTTGAAGACGCAAGCAGCACTCAATCCATAGAGTTCAAGGAGAATTCTGATCCAGGAACAGGAATAATGGTTGAACAACAAGAGCCACTCCAATCACGACCACCAGTCCCATCATTAGAAAAACTCTATACTCCCACTACAGATGGACTGGAGTCTGCGATTGAAGCCTGCCATTTAAGCCAATAATTTTGATTTAAAATCATCTCTAATCTCTACAATCCAACAGAACCAATTTGGAGGAACTTCGGATGAGGATCCAAATCAACATCTTAAAGACTTTCTGGAAATATGTGAGACAACCAAGTTGAATGGAGTATCACCAGAAGTACTGAGACTAAGGGTCTTCTCTTTCTCGTTGAGAGGTAAAGCCAAGTAGTAGTTACAATCATTGGAACCCCGGCAATTAACTACCTGGGAGAAACTAGTAAAGGCATTTTTGTCAAAATATTTTCCTCCCAGTAAAACTATAAGAATCAGAAACCAAGTCATCGGTTTTGTGCAAAAAGATCAGGAGACGCTGTACGAAGCCTGGCAAAGGTTTAAAACATTGCTAAGGTTGTGTCCTCATCATGGCTTGAGCAAGTGGATCTTGGTTCAATCCTTCCATAATGGACTCAATTACACTTCAAAAATGGCACTCGATAATGCTGCAGATGGTGTGTTTATAAAGAAAAACGTAGATGAAGCCTATCAACTTATAGAAGAAATAGTCAAGAATCAACATTTTCTAGCTCATTCAAGGTCTAATGAGTCAGCTGCATTAACCCAAACTCGGTTTGAAGGTGAGGATTTTTCTTCTAAAGTGGAGTACATAGTTCAAAAAGCAATTAATAGACTGGGACTCAACGAAGCTACTCCTACTGTCAATATGATAGCAAAATGTTGTGAAATATGTGATGCGCCTGATCACATTTTTGTGCACTTTGAGCTACTAAAACAGCAAGGGCATCAACAACAGGCTAATGCGATAGGCCCTTATCCATCGAATAATGACTCATACTCTAACACTTTCAATCCTGGATGGAGAAACAATCCAAAGTTTTCCTACAGAGACAATCCTCAACAAACTCAGGTTCCCAGTTGGCAAAACAGATTTAATCAGAGAGCACAACCTCAAAACTCTCCGTCAGATCAAGGGTCTTCTTCCACCAAAGAAGTAATGATGGAAAAATATATGTCGAAATAGGGCACTCTGATGCAGAAAATGTTCGAGAAAATTGAAAGTCTTTCTATTCATAACAAAATGCTGGAAACTCAGATAGCTCAACAAGCTGCATCCTCTTCAAGACCACCGGGAATCTTACCTCGGCAGCCAGAGAAGAATCCAAAGGAAAAAGTTCAAGCTGTAACTTTAAGAAGTGGAAAAACAATAACACCAAAAGAACAAGAGTAGAGGTCTCGACAGAGGCAACCGAGGGAATTGGTGATCAAAGTCAGGCGGTTCAACAATAAATCCAAACAAAAGCTTGCTGAAGGACATCCTAGTTATTCTTCTCGGATACCATTTCCAAAAACCCTTGAGAAATCTCGACAGGATCAACAATTTGGCAAGTTTGTAGAGATCCTAAAGAAACTCTATATTAATATACCTTTCGTGGAAGCTATTCAAGAAACGCCAGCATATGCCAAATTCCTGAAGGACTTTCTATCAAAGAAAAGGAAGATACAAGAAAATGAAACTGTCGCGCTAACTGCTGAGGCAAGTGCTGTAATTCAAAACAAATTACCTCCAAAGCTAAAAGATCCTGAGAGTTTCTCCATACCTTGTGAAATTGGAAACCGAAGGATACGAAGAGCCTTGTGTGACCTTGGTGCCTCAGTAAGTGTTATTCCTCTATCATTGTGTAGAAAACTTGAAATAGGTGACATTAAGCCCACGAATATGTCTCTCCAACTAGCAGACAGATCTATAAAAATTCCTCAGGGAATTCTAAAGGACATACCTATCAAAGTAGGCAATTTCTACATACCAGCCGACTTTATGGTTTTAGACATGAATGAAGATAATCAAACTCCCATTTTGTTGGGGAGACCTTTCCTAGCTACCGCTGGAGCAGTGATAGACTTTAAACAATGTCGCATTACTTTTCAAATAGGCGATGACACAGTTGAATTCCGACTAAATCACATTATTAATTGCCCAGATATGGAGGATCACCCTCTTCAACCCGAGCTACTGGACCCCCTTATACAGAAAGTAGCATCAGTTGTTCACATATTAGATTCTCTGGAAGTATCTCTTGAATCCCAAGAATCATCTTTGTGGACAGAAGAAGAAGAAGCAAGCATTCTTACGAGTCACATGCTCTCAACTGAAATACAACATCCTTGCACTCCACTAGAAGAGTTCGTGCAACAGTCTAGTTCAAAGAAGCCAACAAAGTCAGAACTAGAGAAGCTTCCTCAAAATCTCAAGTATGAATTTTTAGGTGATGATTTCACTTATCCAGTAATTGTCAGTGTAGATTTAAAGACAACTCAACTCCAACAGCTATTGGATAAGTTAAAAGCTTACAAGCATGTCATAGGATACACATTGGATGATCTCAAAGGAATTAATCTTGCTATATGCATGCATCGCATCCATATGGAAAAGGATTATAAACCTTCCATAGAGGGACAAAGAAGGCTTAATCCAACAATGAAGGAAGTAGTGAAAAAAGAAGTTATTAAACTTTTGGATGCAGGAATTATTTACCCCATATCAGATAATCAGTGGGCGAGCCCCGTGCAGGTCGTGCCAAAAAATGGTGGAATGACTGTAGTAAAGACAAAGTCGGACAAATTTATTTCCACACGAACGGTAACAGGGTGGAGGATGTGTATTAACTTTAGGAAACTTAATAAAGCCACAAGGAATGACCATTTTTCATTACCTTTCATTGACCAGATGTTAGAAAGGCTAGCAAATCACTCTTATTTTTGTTACTTGGACGGATTTTCTAGATTTCATCAAATTCCTATTCATCCAGAAGATCAAGAAAAAACTATCTTTACTTGTCCCTATGGAACTTTTGCATACAGAAGGATGCCCTTTGGATTATGTAATACTCCAACAAGCTTCCAAAGGTGCATGATGTCAACCTTCTCCGATTACATTGAAGAAATAATGGAGGTATTTATGGATGACTTTTCAGTGTATGGCACTTCCTTTGAAATATGTTTTCAGAATTTAGGAAAGGTATTACAGAGATGCGCCAAATCTAATCTCGTGTTGAATTGTTAGAAATGTCACTTCATGGTACAAGAGGGTGTAGTTCTGGGGCATATTGTCTCAGGCCAGCATTGAAGTTGATAAAGCTAAGACAGAAGTAATTGAAAAGTTACCTCCGCCCACTAATATCAAGGGAATCAGAAGCTTTCTTGGTCATGCCGGATTCTATCGACGATTCATCAAGAACTTTTCTCTAATTGCAAGGCCTTTGACAAAACTACTATCCAAGGATGCAGAGTTTATATTCAATGAACACTGTTTAGAGGCTTTTAACACTATGAAAAGAGCTCTTACAATAGCCCCAATCATCCAACTACTTGATTGGTCTCTGCCATTTGAAATTATGTGTGATGCTAGTGATCAAGCTGTGGGAGCAATATTGGGACAAAGGAAGGATAAAAAGCAACATGCAATCTATTATGCTAGCAAAACTTTGGATGAAGCACAAATCAATTATGCTACAACAGAAAAAGGATTTATAGCAGTCATTTTCGCAATGGATAAATTCAAATCCTACCTAGTTGGCTCCAAAGTCATCGTGTACACTGATCACCAAGCTGTCTGATACTTGATAGCTAAAAAAAATGCCAAACCTAGACTCATCTGATTGATCCTTTTGTTACAGGAATTCGATTTAGAAATCAAAGATCGAAGGGGGAAAGAAAACTTAGTAGCTGATCATCTCTCTCGAATTCAATTATCATAACAAGACGTTAACCCTGGCATCCACAGAGCTATTAATGACTCTTTTCCAGATGATCAATTGTTTTCGATTCAAACAACACAACTTCCTTGGTTCGCTGATTATGCTAACTACTTAGCTTCCGGAGTTCTACGACCTGATCTGTCCTATCAACAAAAGAAGAAATTTTTCTTTGATATCAAATACTACTTTTGGAATGAACCATTTCTATTCAAAAAATGTAAAGATGGAATAAATCATAGGTGTGTACCAGATGAAGAACAATCTGCTATATTACAAGAATGTCATTCATCTCCTTATGGTGGTCATGGAGGATATCAGAAAACAACCGCTAAAGTTCTTCAAATAGGTTTTTATTGGCCAACACTATTTAAGGATGCAATCAATGTTGTTAAATCTTGTGATGCCTGTCAAAGGACTGGAAATATAGGCAAAAGAAATGAAGCACCTCAGCAACCTATACTCGAGGTAGAAATATTTGATGTATGGGGAGCGGATTACATGGGACCTTTTCCCCCTTCTTGCGGGTACAAGTTCATACTCCTAGCTGTTGATTATGTCTCAAAATGGATTGAGGCTATCCCTACAACCTCAGCAGACTCAAGGTCGGTTGTTAAACTCTTTAAAGACATAATATTTGCAAGGTTTGGGATACCGAGATTGGTTATTAGTGATGGAGGCTCACATTTTATCGAATGGAGTTTTGAAAAATTGCTGCTCAAATATGGGGTCAAGCATTGAATTTCTACCGCTTATCACCCTCAAACCAACGGGTAAGCAGAAGTCTCAAATAGAGAGATCAAACTAATTCTTGAGAAAACCGTTTCAATAACCAGAAAGGATTGGAGCCTGAAACTCAATGAGACACTATGGGCATATCGGACTGCATATAAAACACCAATTGGGATGACGCCATTCAGGCTTATTTATGGTAAACATTGCCACCTACCGGTGGAACTAGAACATAAGACTTTTTGGGCAATTAAAACACTGAATTATGATTTCCAAGCAGCCTCTGGAAAACGTTTATTGCAGCTCAATGAGCTAGATGAATTGAGATTAGATGCATATAACAACTCCCGCTTCTATAAAGAAAGAATGAAGAAATGGCATGACATGCACATATTGAGAAGGAGCTTTAAAGAGGGCGACCATGTTTTGTTATTTAACTCCTGACTACGACTTTTTCCTAGGAAATTAAGAACACGATGGTCTGGACCGTTTATCATCGAAAAAATATATCCCCATGGTGCAGTGGATATCAAAAATATTACATAAATCTTTAAGGTCAACGGGCAAAGACTAAAACGTTAGAATTCAGGCGCAGTAAGGTTCGAATATGTGCTACATTTGCAAACGAACAAGTAGAAGAAATAAGGTCGAGCCAACGACGTTAAAAAAAGGCGCTACAGGAAGGCAACCAAACCAAATAAACGGTCAGCAGCCACGTCAGCACCGACAAGGTCAGAAATGTCAGAAAAATCACCTGAAAGTATGCTTTTCAGATTTAGTTGAGAATTCCAACAAAATTTAACACCATATCTACCCAAATATCCACTTTTCCAAGTCCCACACGAACTCCCCCACGTCGCTTCATTTTCCACCCGATCGATTAACACCACTGAAACACTCATTGTCCCTCAGCCACCTCTCGAAATCCCTAGCAGCTCTCCACCATCCTCCGAGAAACCTCAGCCGCCCTCCATCTTACGATCGCCGATATTTTCAGCCGGCAACATGAAAAGAACACGTACATCATCTGATTCCTCGACAAACAGTTCGTCTGAGTCCATCAGATGACGGCTTCATCCAGATGGCCTTTTACAACCAACGTCCAACTTGCGACAGCCAGAAGACAGCAATGAAGCCCAACGTCTTCTTAGTACATGGTTCAGAAATTTTTCTTCTACTCGATTTTTCAATTTTTCCACTCTCGAATCTCTCAGATTATTCGAAGATATCAGGACCATACTTCATTGATCCCGTCTCCTCCCTTTCTTTATGAAACGTTGGGACCTCTACGAAGAGGTATCAGTCGAGTTCCTAGGAACTTTGTATCCCACCCGTTTCGATGAAGATGGAGTTCCTGATCACATTGAGTTTCAGTTGTGTAATCACGAACTCGCCATGAGTCTAGACACTTTATCCCGTTTAATGAATCTGCCCAATGTTGGCCATCGAACCCCTCCACCCCCTTCCCTACATTTGAAGTTTGGAATCAACTTACCGGCCGACGAATTGATAACATGTTGCACCTAGTCGGCCACAACCTGAAGAACCCTGTTCATCGATATCTTCATATCCTTCTTACCAACACTATCTTAATCCGCCCTAATGAATACGAGCGGACCTTGTTTCTACTGATGAGCTCTTTATTCTCTTGTGTCTATTGTCTAACACCGAGATTAATCTTGCCTCGTTCTTCTTGCAAAGTTTGATCACGGAGTCAACCCGTGAAATTAGTCCAATCCTCTACAGCAACCTCATTACACCCTTAGCAGAACACTATGTGTTCTTAGCCGAAACCACCCCTATCTTGAACATTGCTTGAGGACAAGCAAAAAGCTAAGCTTGGGGGAATTAGATCACCTCTTTATTGTACCTATAATCACTGCAACTAAATCCATGAATTTACGTAAAAATTGAGTATATTTAAATCTTTTTTATCATTTTCTAGTGGAGAAGTTGAATGAGTAAAAGAGGGGACTAACTTTTTGAAATTTGAATTTTGAACAGGTAATGAAAAAAAAGGGGAGGAGGAAGCTAGAAAAGGGGGGAGAAGGGAAGAAGGGAGCGAGGAGAGGAGATCGATAGGAAAGGGCGAAGAGAAGGCTGGAAAAATGAAGATGAACTAAGAAGAATTTTTTATTCTCTCGTGATGAGATTCTGTTGATGCTTACTTACATTCTGACCTTTTGATATCTTGAATTTGACTCCTCATTTCTATTTACGTGATGCATAGCTGTTTAGAATTTATGTTTAATTTTAATTTGATCGAGAGATCAATTATTTTTATGCCTTAGCTGATTTCATCCGAGAGGAGAAATTAGTCACATTACATGCTGTGTTTCTAGTAATTGCTTGTTTATGATTCATCAAAAAGATCGAGAGATATGCTATAGTGACTGTTATGAGATGAGAATTCTTACAGTCGTGTGAGGTGTCAATCCACCTTTTGATCATTTGATTAAGATTAAAAGAATGAGTTGTAGGAGATCGAGAGATCGAACTCTTATTTTGATTAGGGACGAGAGTCTTACTAATCAGTAATCTTAATCCAGTGACTAACGACCACTCTCTCCTTGATTATAGATACATCGATAGGCCGAGAGATAGAATGAGATTATAAAATCAGCAAGTCGAATACAGTTATTGCAACAACATCAACGAGTTCATTACGAGGGAATCTCTTCCTTCACTCTTTGATCTTTTCTTTTCTTTCTTTATTATTCTTAATCCATGCTCATTCATTCACCTGATTTATTATTTTATAATTTCATGACGACTCTTGGGATATAAGTAGAATAAGTAATTGATCTAAATCAACGGGGTTACGACATTCAGGATTTCTACTCGACCTGTGCACTTGCAGCTACGTGAACTCGGGGGTAAAATTAAAACGTGACTAGAATTATCTCTTGTGTGAGAATCTATAATTTCGCAACTACGATCAGTTCACGTCACACGTCCACCTCTACGACCTCTACTAGTGCCACGAGCTTGACCAACATTAGATCCACTAAGACTATGTGTGGCAGCAAGGGCCGAGGGAGTCTCAGAACTGTGAGTTGCAGGAACAACTATTCGACTGAGATGACTGAAACACTCCTCAATAGGTGGGATTTTTGCACTAGTCAACAATTGATTTCTCACTCGTAGACTGGATCAAGTCCCTTACCATTAGCATGTCCTATATGCCTTTTGATCTTCACACTTACAAACTGGAAAATAACTATGAAGTTTCTTAAACATTGCATATAGAGATGTGTAATAAATGTGGAGAGGACGTCCATTTTGTCTAGTTTGATGGATATCATAATGCAATTGAAGAACTTTTATCTCATTCTTTGCTTAAGAGTATGTGGTAGCAAAGAATCCCAATGGATTTGTGTAGGACATCATTTGCTATCTCAAAAGATAATGTCCCTGTTAGCCATACTTTGGCAAGGGCATTGTCCTTTTTCCAAGAAGCATATTTTCCAATTTTGACTATCAGCTCGGACTCCTTCAAAATATGCTCCTTATCATGAGACTCCATGTCACTCATGAACTGCATGGACCACAATTCAAAATTGGATCATTCATCTTAACAATCGAGCACATGTTTGATCTCCCCTTGAATAGTCATCTCGTTGTCCTTGTTATCGATTCGATCTGCCATCTTAGATGGAGGAAGCGAGCTTTTGAGAGGATAGCAGGCAACCAAGAGGATCCTTCTACAATAGCACCGTGCCCAAAAGAAGATGCAACGGCCTCCTCTTCCATGTTGACAATAAGAAGGGCAGCAATGAGGCAAAGAGAGTGGATCTAAAGCACAACGTGAAGGAGACAATGGTTAGGGTTTTTTGTTTGTGGAAGCGTTAGGGTTTCTCAATTTAGGAACATAAACGACTACTCTGATACCAATTTTTGGGCTTTCTACTGTGGATGTACCTCAAATCAATAAAAGAAACCTTATGGTCTCTTATATAGTGAATACCAAAGGAGGAATTATATAAAAGGAAAGTACATATTAGGAATGTAGGAAAAATCATATGTTGTAAATTAGCTCTCAACACTCCCGCAAGCTAGAGCATAAATATCTATCATGCTCAACTTGAAAACACATTTATCAAACTGTCCCTTAGGAAGTGGGTTAGTGAGGGCATCGATTGTTTGATCACCCGAGGATACATATGACGTGACAATAATTTTTTTTCTTAATCATGTCTCTAGTGTAGTGGCAACCAACTCAACATGTTTTGTCCTTTCATGAAAAATAGGATTATTCACTATAAACAACTATCACATTTTAATTGCATTGAGAGAGACACCTCCACTAGAACATCATTCATGACCGATTTCACCCACACTATTTCAGTAGTGGCTTGAACCATGATCTGCACTAGATCTAGCAACCACATCATGTTTCTTACTTCTCCAAATAATTAGATTAATTCCCATAAAGACACAAAAACATGTGGTAAACTTTCTATCATTTGGACATCCAACATAATCAACATCAACATAAACAATGATGTCTAGGCTCTTCCCACTAAGAAAGAGGTGTCCCTTTCCAGGCGCTGCTTTTAAATATCTAAGTATCATCATTGTTGCATCCCAATGTATCTTCTTATACTTGTCCATAAATTGATTAATCTTGCTTACAACAAGAGAAATGTCTGGACGTGTAACAGCGTGATCTAGACATTTCTGTCTCTTTCAGCAAGTTCAGTGACATATTACTTTTGGCACACAACCATGCCTCTACGATTTCTAGCAATCTCTATTCCAATGAAACAAAGTATTTTTCAAGCAATGCAAGTCATCACTAGTGACAATGATGTCATCAACATATACGAGAAGCACGAATCTACGACAGGAGGTTTTTTTTACAAAAAGTGAATGATCAGTAGTGGAATGGATGGACCCTCGTTGTTTTAATTTCTCTGATAATTTTTGGAACCAAGCTCTCGGGCTTTGCTTTAGGCCATAAATGGCCTTGTGCAGTTTGCAAACCTTGTAACCCCCCCCCCCCCCCCCCCCCCTCAGTCATGAAATCGGGAGGTTGTTTCATGAAATCCTCCTCCTGTGAATCACCATAAAGAAATGCATTCTTCACATACAACTGAAAAAGTGTCCAGTCCTTGCTGACTGCAATAGAAAGAAGAATACGAACTGTGGCCAACTTAGCCACGGGAGAGGTGTCAAAGTAGTCAACACCATAAGTTTGTATACATCATTGGGCCACTAAACAATCCTTGTAGCGCTCAATGGATCCATCGAAATGATGTTTGATTGTAAACACTCACCTGCAGCCCAACACTGCTGCACCACTAGGAGGTGTTCCAAGAGTCCAAGTGCCTCTGGACTTAAGAGCTAACATCTCCTCTTGCATAGCTGCCTTCCACCTATTATCATGAAAAGCTTCTTGGTAAGTTCGTTCACTTAGACTCGCTCCCATGTTTCCCGTGATTCATTTCATGCTTGTTCTTCCTGTACCGGCGATTAAGCTCCAACGGCGATGACAACAGTTGCAGCAGGAAATGACAACATCCCTTCAACTAGAATGACGAATGAACAGTCCTCTCATTGTTCTCCACCATCTGATGGAAGATCGACGGTGATGAATTGAACTGTTGGAGCATCATGACGGTTCACAGTGTCAGTTCGGTTTGTCAGTCGAGCTTGGTGGCAACCACATGGAGATAATTGCCGACGAAGAGGTCTTGAAGGCTGGTGATGGCCTTGACGGCAACGAGGAAGGCGAAGTGGTCGGGCGGGATGCCGACAATGGTCATGAGGTAGGTGTCAAAGGTGGGGTAAAGCTATTCGCTCATGCATGGGAGCGGAGGATCTCGATCTTGATCTATGATGATGGCGATGGTGACAAGGCGGTGGTCGGAACAGGGGGTGAAGTGGAGGGGGTCTCGATCCAAGATGATGTCCGATTCGCCCTTGCCCTCACAATGACTCACTCTGGTCGACCTCCCCATCATCTCCCCTATCCTCGCGCTCTCCCCTTCCATCCAATCCCTTGTCATCCCCTTCCCCATCCATGCGTCCTTGCTCGTCGGCGTGGAAAATGGTCAGGGCCTCCCGCCCCATGTCTTCCTCCCCTTCACCCATGCTCTCGGCGGTCTTAACGACTATCATCTCCGACTTCTTCTTTCACTGGTTGTAGAACCTTGCAGTGGAAATTCTTGTCCCACAGTCGATCTTCTGCCCGTTCAATGCCCTAACAGTCGAAGGCATCCATGACATTAGGTGCGGAATGAGATCGTTTGCTTAGACTCGCTCCCATGTTTCCCGTCCTTCACTTGGTGCTTCTTCTTCATGTACCAGCGATGAAGCTCCGACGACGATGACAATAGTTGTAGGAGGAGAAGATGACATCCCTTCAGCCAGAACGATGCACCATGAACTGACGTTCAACCAGCGAAGTGCACTTCCTCCCATCGTCCTTGATTCTGCATCCAATGAACAATACAAATGGGAGGGCAGTCCTCCCATTGTTCTCCACCATCCGAAGGAAGATTGATTGTGATGGATTGAACTGTTGGAGCATGAGCGGTTCAAGACAATTTGCAAAGTGCTGGTTCGGTCGCTCAGCTGAGCTTGGTGGCAGCCACGTGCAGCTGTTTGTAGACAAAGAGGTCCTGGAGGTCGGTGATGGCCTTGTCGGCAGCGGCGAAGGCGAAGTGGTCGAGCAGGATGCGGCGAAGGTCATGACATAGGTGTTGAAAGCGGGGTGAAGCTATTGGCGCACGCATGGGAGTAGAGGGCCTTGATCTTGATCCATGACGATGACGATGATGATGAGGAGGAAGGGGTCTCAATCCATGATGATGTTCGGTTCGCCCTTAACCGCACCTTTGCTTTCACTCCGCCGACCTCTCCATCATCTCCCCTCTCCTCGCGCGCTCCCCTTCCATCCAATCCATCATCATCCCCTTCCCCACCTGCCTGTCCTTGCTCGCCGGCATGGAAAACACTTAGGGCCTCCCGCCCCGTGCCTTCCTCCCCTTCACCCACGCTTTCGGCGGTCTTCACGACTATCATTTCTGACTTCTTCTTTCGTTGGTCACAGAACCTTGTAGTGGAAATTCAGGTCCCGCACTCGATCTCCTACCCATTCGACGCCCTAACGCTCGCTTGCATCCATGACATTAGGTGCAAAATAAGTTCGTTTAGACTCGCTCTCACATTTCCCATGCTTCACTTGGCGCTTGTTCTTCCTGTACCGGTGATGAAGCTCCGACAGGGACGACAACATTTGTAACAGGAGAGGACAATATCCCTTCAGCCAGAACGACGAATGAACTGGCACCATGAACTGTTGTTCAGCCAGCGAAGCACACTTCCTCCCATCACCGTTGATTCCACATCCAACGGACAATGCGAATGGAAGGACAATCCTCTCAACTTAAATTGGGAGGATGCGAATGTGTATATATGTGTGTGTTTATATATATATGTATATATATATGTATATATACATATATACATACATACATACATATATATATTAATGGAGTTGTAACACCTAACACTACAAGAAAATTGACGATTAGCGACTCAAGATAGGCGACGCTAGGGAGGAGGGAGGCGCTATTACATCTCTGTTGTGAAGAGCATCTCATTAGCGTCCAACTAGCGCCGCAAAAGTGAGACGCTGGAAATCAGTGGCTAGTGGCATCGCACTAGAGTCAAAGAAAATGAGACGTAACTAGCGCCACTTGTTGACGCTATCTCGACGTTATTAAGATGCGATGTTTGCGGCTATGCGAAGAAGAAGCGTGTCGCTAAGTCGGCGCGCAAGGGGCGCTAGACATCAGGCGCTATTCCGGTGCCCACGGGTCGCTACTGTAGGCGCTAGGAAGGCGCTGAAGTGACGCAAATATGTGTACGCGTCGCTAATGAGATGCGAATATGGCGCTAAGTACGATATATTTAAGGCAGCGTCGACAGTCGTTGCGACGCTAATGGGACGCTATGGAGTCGCTAGGTTCAGATTTTTTTTACCCATTGAATCCTCATTTTTCCCCTTCCCAGACCATACAATTATATAATGCAAATAAAAATGCGTTGATATTCATCACATGTGATGCATGCAAAATACAACATATTTTATATTATTATTTTAATTAATTTTTCTGTAATTTGTTCATGGGATGCATCATTTTTAGTCACTTTTAGTCGTAATTCTAGATTTATCGATTTTGATTATTTTATTTTGAATATTTTAACTAAAGAGGAATTTACTTAATTCTTATAATTATTTTGCAGGTAATATGAATCGGCCGAGATGATCTCATGGTTGGATAAATTCCATCTTACTTTGTTGGGGGTAAAAACGAATGTAACTTGAATTTTGGGCGTAACGAGATCACAATTCATTATTTTGGCGAGATTACAAAGAAGATTATCACTTTTTGGCCGAGATATGAAAGGGGTAAAGATAAGAGATTTTATCTTTTTGGGCGTAAAGATAAAAGAAGCCATCGTTTTATGGCCGAGATTCAGAAAGTCATATCATTTTATCGGCCGATAAATCAAATCCTTGGCCGAGATTAAGATAAAAGATTTAACGTTTTGGTCGAGAAATGGAGTAAAGATAAGAGAATGTTTATCTTTTTGGGCAAAATTATCATTTGGCCGAGAACGTATCAAGCTTTATTCAAGTTTTATCCACTAAATTTAATTCTAACCGTACGATATCACGATCGTGATCAAATTGAAGACCGTCCGCACCCTATAAATAGAGGAGAGAGCCATCGTCCCAATGGATGCTTTGAAATTTGGTTTTCTTCCACAGCAAGTCATGAGCTTCACGGGCTTCGACGAGAGAGAGAGATTCGATTGGACGGCTATTTCAGACGCTCCGACGACATCCGAGGATCCTGATTTTATTCTTGGTGTAATTCTTCCAATTATTATTGTTATTTTGTTATTATCTCTCTGCAATTCTAGGATGAACTCCATATTTTTAATTACTTTATTTTTAGGAGATTATTATTGAAGGGAAATTCTGTGAACCTTTGCTTTATTGTTATTAAAATTCTTTTGATCAATTTTTAATTGTGTTTAGTGCTTTTGATTTAATTATTTAAATTTCCTCGTTAAGTAATTACCAGTGTGTGGAGAATTAGATCTGTGTGGCCTATTAATTTATACCAGTTTGTAGAGTGATTAATAGTCTATGATTTTTATATTAATGCATCTTAATTTTAATCTCATCTGACGAATACCAGTTTGTGGGACTTCAGGTTTGATTGAATTTAAGATAGTTTGATTTGATGGATTAAATAGCAGAATTACCAGTTTGTGGACTCTGTGATGTTAATCTTGTAAATTAATAATTTGGGAAAATTCCTAATCCATCTTAAGATTTTTAATTTATCTTTCTAGTTCACATTTTTATCCTTAATGCAATATCATCCTAAGACCAACTTCAACACCATTATCTTATCTTTATCTTATTTTCTTTATTTTTACAAAACCTATTTCCAAAATCCATGTTTTTTCTCTCTTATTAATTTATAAGTTCAGATATTGAATTAATAGTATTCCTCGTGGGTTCGACACTCTTACTCCTTTTTACTATATTACTTGAGCGACTAGTGCACTTGCTAGCGATTTTATTTTGCTACATCATTTTACGCATCAAGTTTTTGGCGCCGTTGCCGGGAATATTTTATTAATTAATTTCTGATTTTATGAATTATTAGGAGATGTAATTTAATTGTAAATAATTTCTGTAAATAAATTCTTTGTAAATATGTAATATTGTATTGTTTGTTTTAATTATTTTTTCTTCTTTTGCGGATAAAGTGACGACATGTTAAAGTTTATTGATTTCGGCCGCTCTGATTTAAAATTCTGACGCAATCGGATTTTTTTTTGGATTAATTACCTGTGCAATGTCGAATTCTAAACTTCTATTTTTGCGGCCGCAACATCGATTTATAAAATGTTTGAATTAGTTATCGACCGAGATGTTCATTTTTTTTTGTTTTACGTCTGTAATAATTTTAAAACTCGTTTCGAATTCTATGAATTCCAAAATTGTTTACGACCGCAATAGAATTTCCTTTTAATTTTGCGGCCACAAAATTTTAACTTTTTGTTTGCGCTCAATGATTATCTTGTTTGATTCTTAGTTTCTTTGATTTAATTAGCGGCCGAGAAGTGTTTTTGCAGCATTAAAAATTTCTTAACGTATGATTTGACCTCGTTCGGCTTTCATGACTTCGAAAGTTTACATCCGCAATAGAATTTTTAACCGATAAACTTTTATCTTTAAACTTTGCGGCTGACAATAATTTTTTGAAATTTTGTTTGCGATGGGTATGACGTTGGTTAAATCTCTTTCGTGCTATTTTTCCTTTTACGCCTTGAATTTTCATCGCATGTATTACGGACGATATTTTCTGAACATTTGTTTTTACGCCATCTTACGACCTTGTTTCGGCCAGTTTATTTCTGGGTTTTTCTATCTCGGCCGTAAGGTTGTCGATTTCGGTTCTTTACGCCTAGAGTTTTATATGCGAGGAGTTGATTAATTCTTTACGCCCAGGAGTCAATTTAATTCTCTTTCGGCCGAGATGATTCATCGCCGTGTTAATTTTTACGCCATCTTACGACGTTGTTTCGGCCATAATCCAACAAGTTTTACGCCTTCACGTTGATTAATCCCTTTCGACACTGTTTCATGGTTTTTACGGCCAAACGAGCCTCGAGTTATTCAATTTCTCAACTAATTTAATTTCGACAGAGATATGTTTGGCGATCGATCAATCTCATTAACCTCTCTGAAACTATTTTTGCTGATTATTGCTTTTACGGTCGTAATGTTGACACATGGTTAAGTTTTACGGTCGAACGAGTGCATGATTTTTACGATTATCC
Organism: Pontederia crassipes; assembly: GCA_030549335.1. Classification (NCBI taxonomy): domain Eukaryota; kingdom Viridiplantae; phylum Streptophyta; class Magnoliopsida; order Commelinales; family Pontederiaceae; genus Pontederia; species Pontederia crassipes. The sequence goes on along the minus strand of CM060189.1, from coordinate 60,428,741 downwards.
ATTTGATTTACTTTTGGTCGAGTTATTTGGCATTTGAATTGGTTTGAAGGGTGTTTGGCGGCCGTAAATAGGTTTCTGATAAATTCCTCTCAGAAATTAATTTTAATGAAGAATTTTCAATTCTATAAACCCGAGAGACTTTTATCGATTTTATTCTTATTTCTTCGTGACCTATTATCTGTATTTTAGTTATTTATTTATTTTTTGTATATATTAATTTTTCTTTTTCTTTTATCTTACTGAAAATTGGTTGTTGCAGGTAATACTGAAAATTTGATAAGAACCAATCCTGGAATCTTCTGATAAGCGCACTAGGAGTTCAAATCCAATTTTGGAATTTGATCCTGAAATTGAAAGAACTTCTCGTCGATTAAGAAGAAATATCAGAAAAATGGCTGAACAAGCACGCGACAATCAAAGATTGGAGAAACAAAATGAACTAGTTCCACAACAGAATAATCGGCGAGAAGATGAAGCAGAACTCTCTATGAGAGAATATGTCTCGGCCAGATATAATGACCGAGAATCATGCATTGTGCTGCCTGAAATCAATGCAAATAATTTTGATATCAATCCTGCAATCGTGAGGATGATACAAGCATCTTAGTTTGGAGGAGGATTTCATGAAGACCCTCACGATCACCTTGACAAATTTCTTGCTACTCTGAGCACTTTTAGAAATAATAATGTTTCTTATGAAATTATTCGTCTTTTATTATTTCCACAATCTTTACATGACAAAGCTTCCACTTGGTTTAAAACTTTACCTGCAGGATCAATTCACTCATGGTTGGAGCTGGTAGAAAAATTTGTTGGAAAATATTGCCCACCACAAAAAGTAGGCAAATATAGAAGAGAGCTAAGGACATTTGTTCAAGACGATGATGAAACATTATATGAGATCTGGGAACGATATAAGGAACTGTTAGCCAGAGTTCTTGATAATAGGATTCCAAAATGGGAAGTGATGGAAGATTTCTACCATGGATTGCGAGCTGCAGATCAAGATAAGCTCGACCAATCAGCAGGAGGGACAGTGCTGGGATCTAAACGCCCTAGTGAGATACAGGATATTATTGAAGTTGTAGCCCTCAAGTCGAGCCAAGAAAGGAGACCACCTCGTCGAACTCAGGATGTACATGTTGCACAAGGAATACAATCTTCAGAAATAGTGGCTCAGCTGGAGTCACTTAATAAAAAATTCGAACAGATGATGTTATTAATGGGAAATTCGAACAATTATTGCCTTACGGGTAACACTTCAGATTTAAATCAAATTGAAAATGCTAACTTTATTTCCAACCCATTTTTCAAGAGCAACGATTATGGTTGGAGACACAATCCGAAGTTTGCCTATAATCAGAATCAAGGCCAATCTTCTGGTCCATCAAAAGATTATATTCTGAAAAGGCAACCTGATGCTCCCCAATATCAATCATCAAATCACATGCAGGAGATGATGGAACAGATCATAGACACCATGCAATCATTGCAAAAGAATATGGAGTCTAGAGCCACGAGTCAAGATGCATCAATTAAAAATTTGGAAAGATAATTGGGACAGATGGTGGCACAACTAACTGGACGTACACCGGGCTCTCTCCCAAGAAACACAGAGAAAAATCCAAGGGAAGAAGAGCAAAATAGGCCTTGATCTTCGTCATGACTAAGTCGAGCTGAAGACTATAAATTCAGAACTATTTCTACCCTTTTCTTTAAATTAGTTATTGATTAATTACTTTAAATTAGTTTGGGTGATTTTTATTTATTTTATATTTGGAGTCATCTAATTAATATTTCATTTTGTGCTAGGGGAGAAATGAGGACACGCCAACGAGTCACATGCATGCATCGAAATTTGAATCATGTTACATGGCATGCATGTGCATTCATTCTGAACAACATACACAAAAAAAGAGGGGCGTAAGACCTGAGACAAGGCGAAACGAGAAGACACTGCCACCTCGTTACGGCCGAGCATCATCTCGATGACCATGCCGTAAAGACTCCAACGGACATGACAAGACGAGCTGCCACCCTCATTACGCCCTGCCACCACAGCCCCGTTCCCGTTACGGCCGAGATGCCACACCGACCGCCACCTGACCTCGGACAAGGCGAGATGAGCGAGACACGTAGCAGAGCGCCAAACTCGACATGACCGGACAAGGCAGCTATTACGCCCGACCCTCTTAAACGCCACCTGTTCTTTTTACGGCCGAGCTGTCACACAAACATCATGCTCGGACATGACAGAGCGAAACGAACAAATCACCTTGGAAATTGGCCGATCACTGCGCGCCATCACGTCGGAATAGGTATTACCCCGAAGTTTCATCTATAAAATCTTACCCCCTTTCTCGTGTTTTGCAGATCAAGCACCGCCGTCTCTGCCCTTTCTTCCTTACGGCCGAAGTTTCAACGCTTCTCCGCCCAAAAGCGCCACGCCGACTGCATGTTTCTAATGACCGACGCATCCCCGCAGCTCTCTTACGCCCGGACAATCTCATTGCCGGTCTTCATTACCCGTAACTTCGTTACGCCCTCTCCGCACCACCACCAGGTTCCTTACGGCCGCAACCACCATGATCGACTCCGGCCGAGGTTCCTCATCTCTCCCGTTGCGGCCGAGAAACCAGCTTTGAGCAAATCTTGGCCGAGATATTAAGCAACCACTCCAATCTCGGCCGAGAACTTCATCGACAATAAATTACGGCCAAGCCCACATCTATTAATTTCGGCCAAGATTTCTTCGCCATCAGCAATCGGCCGAGATCTGTTATCCACCAATACCATTTGCGGCCGAGAAATTCATAACACTGCCACTACGAGAATCTCGACGGAGTCTCTTCAAGCTTTTACGGCCGACACCAACATCGACATGTCTTCGTATAAGCCGAAGCCGAACATTTCGCCACCCCACCAACAATAAATCCAGTTGTGTCTTTTCCCTTTTCTTTATTTTTCATTTCTTTATTTTCTCTTTTTATTAGATCTGTATCTCTTCCCTTGTTGGCCTAACACTGAGGACAATGTCAAGTTCAAACTTGGGGGAGTTTGCATTTCATGCATTGCATTTTTATTTATTTTTCCTTTTTATTTGCTTATTTTTGCATGTATTTCTAAAATCCAAAAAAAATTTGAAAATTTAAAATTTTTCCAAAAAACTACCATGTCATGCATTTATTTTGCTACCATCTTACAAATTCTTGTCTTATTATTTTAATTATCTTTAAGTAAAAGTTCAAAGACATATTGTTAATTGATGAAATTTGAATGCTTTTCATTCTTATCACTTACTATTTTAGTATCAAACTTATGGTCTGTGTGCCTATGCTAAATAGAATTATGAATGACTAGACGACAAAATCATATTCATGCCTTTTTATTTATTTCTTTTAAGTCTTGATAGTAGTATCCTTCTTATTGATCATATCAAGTACTTTTTGAGCTTATAAAAAAAAGTGAATAAAAAGAAGGGTTAGTTAAACCCCAACAAATGAAAAAAAAGAGAGAATAAAGTTATGTGTAGGTACAAAAGTGTTATCCGGAACCAAGGTGTGTGCGGGTAATTAGATCCGTAGGGGTTCATGCCTGGCGACCTAAGAGCAACTGCTCTGGGATCCGTCGATCGAAAACCTATTACATGGACCATCTTGTGGAATATGGAGAAGCACAGGAATACTGAATCATGGCTAAGTTCGAACTCTTCATTCAGAACCTTGGTTGTTCGGACAAGTAAACTCAACGGGTGCCTTATCACCTGTTGCCCTAAGGCCATCTGGTCTGCGAGTCATCAGTCCAAAGTCCGCTACATGGACTTTCTTGTGCAATCCTGCTTGAAGATTAGAACTTTTAAAATGATTGAAAATAAAAGTGAAAAGAAAAATAAAAAGAAAAAGAAAAAGAAAAAGTTTTAAGCTCAATAGTACTTATATGTTCAATATTAATGCTATTGTTTGACAGACAATTTTTTTTTCTACAAGGCTGAATTTGAGACTGTTTAAATTTTGTGCAGCATTCAGAACCTCTACGAAGCTAAGTGCATGAAAAGTGGTGAGATACTGAGTAGTAGGTGTGCAGAAGAACTGTGTGAGAAAATTAGTCAGTTGATAATATGGAAGCTATGATGGAACCCTTGTTCTTGAGTTTTACTTTTGAATTTTTGCTTGCGGACAAGCAAGACTTTAAGCTTGGGGGAGTTTGATGCATGCAAAATACAACATATTTTATATTATTATTTTAATTAATTTTTCTGTAATTTGTTCATGGGATGCATCATTTTTAGTCACTTTTAGTCGTAATTCCAGATTTATCGATTTTGATTATTTTATTTTGAATATTTTAACTAAAGAGGAATTTACTTAATTCTTATAATTATTTTGCAGGTAATATGAATCGGCCGAGATGATCTCATGGTTGGATAAATTACATCTTACTTTGTTGGGGGTAAAAACGAATGTAACTTGAATTTTGGGCGTAACAAGATCACAATTCATCATTTTGGGCGAGATTACAAAGAAGATTATCACTTTTTGGCCGAGATATGAAGGGGGTAAAGATAAGAGATTTTATCTTTTTGGACGTAAAGATAAAAGAAGCCATCGTTTTATGGCCGAGATTCAGAAAGTCATATCATTTTATCGGCCGATAAATCAAATCCTTGGCCGAGATTAAGATAAAAGATTTAACGTTTTGGTCGAGAAATGGAGTAAAGATAAGAGAATGTTTATCTTTTTGGGCGAAATTATCATTTGGCCGAGAATGTATCAAGCTTTATTCAAGTTTTATCCACTAAATTTAATTCTAACCGTACGATATCACGATCGTGATCAAATTGAAGACCATCCGCACCCTATAAATACAGGTAGAGAGCCATCGTTCCAATGGGTGCTTTGAAGTTTGGTTTTCTTCCACGGCAAGTCATGAGCTTCGCGGGCTTCGACGAGAGAGATAGATTCGATTGGACGGCTGTTCCAGACGCTTCGACGACATCCGAGGATCCTGATTTTATTCTTGGTGTAATTCTTCCAATTATTATTGTTATTTTGTTATTATCTCTCTGCAATTCTAGGATGAACTCCATATTTTAAATTACTTTATTTTTAGGAGATTATTATTGAAGGGAAATTCTGTGAACCTTTGCTTTATTGTTATTAAAATTCTTTTGATCAATTTTTAATTGTGTTTAGTGCTTTTGATTTAATTATTTAAATTTCCTCGTTAAGTAATTACCAGTGTGTGGACTACTTAATTTCATATTTTATTTAGTTAAATTAAATGATTTATTGTGAAATTGAAAATTGATATAGGTCTAATAACAAGTGTGTGGGGAATTATATCTGTGTGGCCTATTAATTTATACCAGTTTGTAGAGTAATTAATAATCTAGGATTTTTATATTAATGCATCTTAATTTCAATCTCATCTGACGAATACCAGTTTGTGGGACTTCATGTTTGATTGAATTTAAGATAGTTTGATTTGCTGGATTAAATAGCAGAATTACCAGTTTGTGGACTTTGTGATGCTAATCTGGTAAATTAATAATTTGGGAAAATTCCTAATCCATCTTAAGATTTTTAATTTATCTTTTCTGATTCACATTTTTATCCTTAATGCAATATCATCCTAAGACCAACTTCAACACCATTATCTTATCTTTATCTTATTTTCTTTTTTTTACAAAACCTATTTCCGAAATCCATGTTTTTTTCTCTCTTATTAATTTATAAGTTCAGATATTGAATTAATTGTATTCCTCGTGGGTTCGACACTCTTACTCCTTTTTACTATATTACTTGAGCGACTAGTGCACTTGCTAGCGATTTTATTTTGCTACATTATTTTATGCTTCAACAGGCAATATAAAAGCATCACAGGCAGTATAAGAGCATCACATGCAATAAAAGAGCATCATAGGCATAATATTTAACATAAGAATACGAAAAGTAATAAACCGAAGTAACAAACTATATGTATATCTAAATCTATAAGTAACAAAAGCTTTGTTTGTATTCATGGGTTGTTTCTATCCTAGGTTTGGGAGTTATTGTTATCATTCCGGACATTCGACCCAGATGTGCTTGGTCCATTGCCTCGCAGGGATGGATTCTGTGTCGGGATCAATCCCTGAATCGCCTGCAATATCGGAGCTAATTGTTGCGACAACTGCTACGACACCTGCTGCGATATCTGCATCGATAATTGCTACGATAGCTGCTGTGATAGCTGTGTCATATCAGGTGCAGCGGATAAGCTCGGAGCAGATGCACCTCTTGCATATCCTCCGATCCTCCTAGGTATCTGAGCGGCTGTGCCGAGGCCGTGCAAGTATCCCCCTCGTGTCGTTCCGGCCACCTCCTCCCAAATAGCAAGGTCCTCTACAAAATAGAAAAATTATACAATTATATAATATATAAATTATATATCAAGAAACACATAAATTAAAAACATGACTAAACCAACGAAGTAACATTACCTGGTGGCTGATTACTCGGATCATCTCCATACTTTTCAGCCATTTTCGCATTATACTCATCCTAAAAAATTTAAACATTGTGTATTTCAAAAATAGTGCACTAACGTCAAGAACCAAATGACCATGTTATGAGACTTACCAGAAGCCTACGAACAGTGGGCATGACTAGGTCGTTTGTCTTCCAGCTCTTATGCGTGGCCTCATAAACCGCACCAAAGTCTACGGTACCACCTTCTTTCTTCTCCTACGATAAAGTTTCAAATTTGATAACACAAGTATAAGTCAAAAGGGTTGATAAATTAAATTTATATGTAAATTACCATGCACCATCGATGCTCGTCAAATCACATCGATCCCCCTGTGTGGATGTGTGCCTCGGGCTTCGAAAGACGGTTGACTTCCTTTGCCATCGTTCATCCGTCCTTTATGAACATCAAATACTTAGACTTTTAAAAACTATAAATTTAATAAAAATAATTTAAAAGTAAACATACTTACCACTTCCTACATAAGGACTCCCAAACTGAGCACCTAATATGCCTTGGGCATGTTTGTATGCCCTGCTCCAAAGTGAGGCCGGCGGATGTGATGAACTTGCGAAACTTGTATAATCGATTTCGGAGGCGTTTCGCAGCGACCTCCTCAAAAGCTCTCCGGATCATCCCTAAACTAAGATCCGGATGAAACTGATTTGTCTCCTGCAAAATACATTAAAACTTAGTACTTTTGAAATAATATAAATCCAATTATGTAACCCAAATAGAAGATCGTACCATAAAGGTTAGAAAGATGTCATCCCGCTCTTGAATTGGGACATCTTTCTAGGATCCTGCCCCTTCCGACAAGTGGGAAAGAACGAGAGCACTGACATCCCGCACAGTACTAGCGGGTATGAAAGTGGTCCTGCCAATTACAAAGAAAAATTAATTTTCAATGATAACCAAAACTATAACAAAATTTGTACAACTTATTTAACTTACGGTCGAGCAATATTATTCACAGTGACCACCCCATTATCATGTAACCCCTCTTCATCACTCGAAGAGGAATCATCATCCGGTACAGCTGGGGTAGGCTGTGAAGTTCTGACATCATCTATGGGCCCTAATATATAATAAATCATTAGTGTCATACTAAATTAAAATTGTGATAATTGATAGATGTACAGTAATGTTCTCACCTCGATTGATGTGTACCGCATGATCAGTGGCAGTCCGCTCGTCTGAATGAATTGAGTCAGGTGCTTTTGCTATCGGCGGCGTAGCAACTGACATTATTAAAAAATAATTAATATAATTAATTGAGAAATGTAATAACAATAAATATATCACCTACCGTAAGCGCCAACGCTAGAATGTGGTGAAGCGTCTAGTATTCTCGACAGTGACGGTGGGGTAGCAACTGTCATCATAAGAAAATACATAAAATATGGCTTCTATATAAAATTATGGAATATACAAAAAATAACTTGGTGTGACATGACGATCGTCGTCGTGCGATCGAGACGTACCGACTATGTTCCCCGTCGACGGTGGAGCAACTGTCACAAAAGCAAAATATTTAAAAAACTCTATCTCCCACTGTGTATTGTCTATAATGTGTCACGTACCTGGAGTGATACGCTGAGCAGACCCACCAATGAATCGCCTACTATGTGACGATCCGGCTACGTGTCTCGTCGGCGGCAGAGTAACTGATATTATTAAAAAAAGAAATTTAACTATTATAATCAACTATAAATAAGCAGCTCGCAATAAATATATTACCTGGTGGTTGTGATGGCTGACTCATCTGGAGTAAACGCCTGGAAGAGCGAGATGACCCAGATGCTCGACCCCAAGTAACCATGACTGAAAAAAAAAGAAAGAAACTTCTCTTATTATCGGTAACCATATATAACTTAAAAAAAAAGTAAAAAGCTTATGTCATTAGAATAACTACGGGATTCATTCGCTTGTTTCGTATTCTGATTCATTTTCATCATCTTCATCATCATCGCTATAATCTTGGTTCGAGTCATTGTCAACGAAATTATCAAAGTTCATCGTTGTGATCGGATGATGTTTCATTGTCATTGATGCGTAAAATGATATAGCAAAATAAAATCACTAGCAAGTGCACTAGTCGCTCAAGTAATATAGAAAATAGGAGTAAGAGTGTCGAGCCCACGAGGAATATTATTAATAAAATATCTGAATTTATAAATTAATAAGAGAGGAAAAACATGGATTTTGAAAATGGGTTTTATGAAATAAAATAAAAAAATAAGATAAAGATAAGATAATGGTGTTGAAATTAGGCCTTAGGATGGAAATAGATTAAGGATAAAAATGTGAACCAGAAAAGATAAATTGAAATTCTTAAGATGGATTAGGAATTTTCTCAAGGTATTAATTTACAAGATTAACATCACATAGTCCACAAACTGGTAATTCTACTATTTAATCCGGAAAATCAAACTATCTTAAATTCAATCAAACCTGAAGTCCCACAAACTGGTATTCGTCAGATGAGATTAAAATTAAGATGCATTAATATAAAAATCCTAAACTATTAATCACTCCACAAACTGGTATAGATTAACAGACCACACATATCTAATTCTCCACACACTAGTTATTAGACCTATGTTAATTTTTAATTTCACAATAAATCATTTAATTTAACTAAATAAAATCTAAAATTAAGTAGTCCACAAACTGGTAATTACTTAACTCAGAAATTTAAATAATTAACTCAAAAGCACTAAACACAATTAAAAATTGATCAAAAGAAATTCAATAATAATGAAGCAAGGGTTCACAAAAATTCCCTTCAATAATAATCTCCTAAAAATAAAAGCACTAAGAACATGGAGTTCATCCTAGAATTGCAGAGAGATAATAACAAAATAACATTAATAATTGGAAGAATTATACCCAAATAATAAAAAGTTGAAGCTTCGAATCACGGGCAGACAATCGGGCAGCCTTTCGGACTTGATCAGAGACGCGATCAACCTCCATCCGTCGCACCTCTCTCCTCTAACTCGTAGCTCGCAGACTCTCGAATCGCTATGAAAGAAAACCAAACTTCAAAGCACAAATTGGATTGATGGTTTCATCCTCTATTTATAGGTGCGAACGGGTGATCACGAGCGTAAATCGTACGGTCGAACTTAAATTCACCGGATAAAAGTTGATTACGGTATCTTCGGATTTTGGCCAAAATATAACTTCCTCTATAATCATTACTCCCAAAATGATAGACTCTTCTTATCTTTACCCCCTTCTTGGAATCTCGGCCAAAACGAAAAATAATTCTTATCTTTACTCCTTTTCTTCTAATTTTGGCCAAAACGATAACATCTTCTTATCTTTACCCCCTTCATGGAATCTCGGCCAAAATAATAAGTCACTTCTTCTAAACTCGCCCAAAATGATAAGTCCTTTATCCTAATCTCGGCCAAAACGAAGAAGAGTCCTTTAGTCATTACGCCCAAAATTACAACTATGCATGTCATGTTACGCCCAAAGAAATCTCAAGTTGCATTGCTTTTACCCCCAACGATGTCATCCGTAACTTTATCCAAAGAAGGTGTAAACTCAATTTTACTCCCTTATGTGATCATCTCGGCCGTAACATCTAGGGTGTAAAAATAATTCTTTCATTCTTGTTTCGCCCAATGATTTATAAATCTTTTCAAAATCTTCTCGTTTTTACTCCTTAAGACAACATCTGATATATCTCATTCTACTTACCTTCAGAATAATTAAAAAATGAAGTTAATCCATCCATAATTAAAATAGTCAGATAATTAATAATTAAAATCAATAAATATGGAATTATGAATAAAAATGGTCTAAAATGATGCATGCCATGATCGAATTATAGAAAAATTAACTAAAATAATAATCTAAAATATGTTGTATTTTGCATGCATCAAACTCCCCCAAGCTTAAAGTCTTGCTTGTCCTCAAGCAAAAATTCATAAGCAAGGCTCAAGAAAGTTCCATCATAGCCTCCACATTGTCAACTGACTAATTTTCTCACACAAATCTTCTGTACACTTACTACTGTCGGCATCTCACCATTTTCCATGCACTTAGCTTCATAGATGTTCTGAATGCTACACAAATTTAAACAATCTCAAATTCAGCCTTGTAGAAAAATAAATTGTCTATCAAATAATAGCATTAATATTGAACACATAAGTACTAATTGAGCTTAAAACTTTTTCTTTTCTTTTCCTTTTTTTCACTTTTATTTTCAATTATTTTAAAAGTTCTAATCTTCAAGCATGATTGCACAAGGAAGTCCATGTAGCGGGCTTTGGACTGATGACCCCTAGACTAGATGGCCTTAGGGCAACAGGTGATAAGGCACCCCTCGAGTTTACTTGCCCGAACAACCAAGATTTTGAATGAAGAGTTCGAACTTAACCATGATTCAGTACTCATGTGCTTCTCCATATTCCACAAGATGGTCCTTGTAGCAGGTTTTCGATCGACGGATCCCAGAGCAGTTGCCCTTAGGTCGCCAAGCATAAACCCCTACGGATCTAATTACCCGAACACACCTTGGTTCCAGATAACACTCTTGTACTTAAACATAACTTTATTCAATTTTTTTCACTATTTTTTTTTCAAAGCTCAAGGAATACTTAATATGGTCAATAAAAATGCTACTACTATCAAGACTTAAAAGAAATAAATAAAAAGGCATGAATATGATTTTATCGTGTAGTCATTCATAATTCTACTTAGCATAGGCACATAGTCCATAAGTTCGATACTAAAATAGCAAGTGATAAGAAAAAAAAGCATTCAAATTTCATCAGTTAACGACATGTCTTTGAACTTTTACTTAAAGATAATTAAAATAGTAAGACAAGAGTTTGTAAGATGGTAGCAAAAATAAATGCATGCAATGGTATTTTTGGGAAATTTTTCAAATTTTCACTTTTTTTTGAATTTTTAGAAATACATGCAAAAATAAGCAAATAAAAAGAAAAATAAGGGAAAAATGCAATGCATGAAATGCAAACTTCCCCAAGCTTGAACCAGACACTATCCCCAGTGTTAGGCCCACGAGGGAAAGAGATACAGACTCAATAAAAAGGATAAATAAAGAAATGAAAAATAAAGAAGATGAAAAAGACAACCAGATTTATTGTCTGTGTGGCGGCTCGGTGGACTTGTTGGCTGAAGTTTCGACCATAGTATATGACAAAGTGTGGGCCGTAATTCGATGAAGAGCTCAAAGTCGGTGGTGAGTCAGCTGAAGTCTCGGTCGTAAGGATGAAAGGGGGCGTAACGATGGTCCGGGCGTAAGAGGGTGGCGGTGCTTCGATCTGCAAAACATGAGAAGAGGGTAATACCTGTTCCGGCATGATGGCGCAATGAAGGGTCACATCAATTGAATTTGGGGAGCGCAGTGATCGGCCGATTTCCAAGGCGATTCGTCCGTTTCGCCTTGTCATGTCCGAGGTCGGACATGGTGTTTGGCGGCAGGGCGTAATAGTTTATGATCACAGTATGGAGTTTGGCTTTGGGGCATGGTTGTGGATGCTCGGCCGTAAGGGAACAGGGTGTAATAATGGCGTGATGGTGGCAGTAAGGAGGTCAGTTGACGTGGAGTTTGGCGCTCATAGTGAAAGCTGTCAACTTGTAGTCCAATGTGTGATCTTGTGCAGGTGTCAGATTTACGCCCTGATGTCATCGTGCTATTGCATCTCCGATGTACGTCAAGCGCACTAATGTCGTAATGTGTGTTGAATGATAGTTATCCAAAATTTTCTCCTTACACAAAATGCAATATTAAAAGACGACTCCATAATAAAATAAAATAAAAATCACCCAAACTAATTTAATGTAACTAAAGTATTAATCAATAACTAATTAAAACTAATTTAAAGAAAAGGGTAGAAATAGTTCTGAATTTATAGTCTTTGGCTCGACTTAGTCCTGATGAAGATCAAGGCCTATTTTGCTCTTCTCCTCTTGGATTTTTCTCTGTGTTGCTTGGGAGAGAGCCCAGTGTACGTCCAGTCAGTTATGTCACCATCTGGCCCAATTGTCTTTCCAAATTTCTAATTGATGCATCCTAACTCGTAGCTCTAGACTCCATATTCTTTTGCAACGATTGCATTGTGTCTATGATCTGTGCCATCAGCTCCTGCATGTGATTTGATGATTGATATTGGGGAGCATCAGGTTGTCTTTTCAGTATATAATCTTTTGATGGACTAGCAGGTTGGCCTTGATTCTGATTATAGGCAAACTTCGGATTGTGTCTCCAACCGTTGCTGTTGAAAAATGGGTTGGAAATAAAGTTAGTATTTTCAATTTGATTTGAATCTGAAGTGTTACTTGTAGGGCTATAATTGCTTGAATTTCCCATTTGTGACATCATCTGCTTGAATTTTTTATTAAGTGACTCCAGCTGAGCCACTATTTCCAAAGATTGTATTCCTTGTGTAGCATGTACATCATGAGTTCGGCGAGATGGTCTTTTTTCTTGGCTTGACTTGAGGGCTACAACTTCAATTATATCCTGTATCTCACTAGGGCGTTTAGATCCCAGCACTGTCCCTTCTGCTGATTGGTCGAGCTTATCTTGATCTGCAGCTCGCAATCCATGGTAGAAATCTTCCATCACATGCCACTTTGGAATCCTATTATCAGGAACTCTGGCTAACAGTTCCGTATATCGTTCCCAGGCCTCATATAATGTTTCATCATCGTCTTGAACAAATGCCCTTAGCTCTCTCCTATATTTGCCTGCTTTTTGTAGTGGACAATATTTTCCAACAAAATTTTCTACCAGCTCCAACCATGAATGAATCGATCCTGCAAGCAAAGTTTTAAACCATGTGGAAGCTTTGTCACGTAAAGATTGAGGAAATAATAACAGACAAATAACTTCAGAAGAAACATTATTATTTCTAAAGATGCTCAAAGTAGCAAGAAATTTGTTAAGGTGATCGTGAGGGTCTTCATGAAATCCTCCTTCAAATTGAGATGCTTGTATCATTCTCACGATTGCAGGATTGATCTCAAAATTATTTGCATTGATTTCAGGCAGCACAATGCATGATTCTCGGTCATTATATCTGGCCGAGACATATTCTCTCATAGAGAGTTCCTCTTCATCTTCGCGACGATAATTTTGTGGCGGAACTAGTTCATTTTGTTGCTCCAGTTTCTGATTGTTGCGTGCTTGTTCAGCCATTTTTTTGATATTTCTTCTTAATCGACGCATAGTTCTTTCAATTTCAGGATCAAATTTCAATAGTGGATTTGAACTCCTAGTGCGCTTATCAGAAGATTCCAGGATTGATTGCGATTAAATATTCAGTAGTACCTGCAATAACCAATTTTCAGTAAGATAAAAGATAGAAAATAATAATAATAATAATAATAATAATAATAATAATAATAATAATAATAATAAATAAAAAATTATATACAAAATAAATACAGATAATAGGTCACGAGTTGGAAATTTAAATCGATAAAAATAAATTTCGAGCGATAAGGAGTTGGAAATTCATTAGGGTTTAAAATCAATGTCCGAAATCATTATCAAAACTTATCGGCCGCCAAACTTCAAAGAAGATAAAAGTCTTCGGCATTATCTAATTCGGCATAAAATACTCGAACACTGTTCAAACAGATCGAAAGGCGCAAAAGAAACCAATTCAAATGCCAAATATTATCTCGGCCGAAAGTAGATCAAATAGATGATCTTAAAAATCATGCACTTGTTCGACCGTAAAACTTAAAAAAAATTAACCATGATGTCAACACGTTGTCACAAAACGAACCAGAAACCTAATTTGCGGCCGCAAAATCGATAATCAGACATTAGCAAAAAATGTTTTCAGAGAGGATAATAAGATTTGATCGGCCGCAATACAGAAATAGATTTATGGCCAAAATAAGGTCACTAATGTCGGCTGTAAAAAACAAGATTAAGAAAATAACTGTTGGCCGCAAAAGTCATACACTAATGGATTACAGAGATGAAAATCCAAGTCGCAAAAGAATAACACGAGATATCTGAATTGTTGCATAGTAAATTTCATAAATTTTCGTCCGAATGCTTAATCAATCCAATGCACAAGAGAAAGAAATCAATTCGATCATATTTCGGCCGTAAAACTCAGATAAAATTTGTGAGCTGCAAAATATAAGGATAAAAGTTTGCCAGAGAAATAGAGTCTTTTGCAGGCATAAACTTTTACGTTTAGAAGATTTTACGGCCACAAGACCAAAAGTACGTCTCGGCCAATTAAATCACAAATAAGATGATCGTTAATGCCTAAGCGTAGAACAAAAGTTAAGTATTTGCGGCTGCAAAAACTGAAAGACGATATCTCCAACAAAATAGACAAAATCAATCACGGTCGCAAAACAATAGGTCGAAAATATTAATAGCAAATCATTAGACGGTATCTCAGTAATTTGATAAGGCGTAAATAACACTCTGAAGAACTCTGCAAAATTTGGGATGGCATAAAATATTAATAATGATGATTACAGCCGAAAGAGAATTAAACCGACACTTGGGCGTAAAAGCTTAATCAACTCCTTGCGTACAAAACGCTAGGCGTAAAGAACCAAACGATGTCGACAATTTGATTTATTGGCCGCCAAACAGAAAATTATCCATGTCTCGGCCGAAACAAAAATTGTATCAGCAAATTGAAAGTCGATTAATATGAATCCAACTGTTAAGGCGACAAATAAATATTACGGCTGAAACTGAATTAAGTCATCCAAATAGGGCGTAAAAAGTGGTCGAAATTGAAGCCATAATAGGATAGAGAAATAACAGAATTGTGTGCGTGCTCGGCGTAAAAACATCAGATGATATAAAAAATCAGCATAGAAAACTCGAGGCGCCAATAGAAGGTGATAAGCGGCGCCAAAATCATGGAGATGTAAAGTTAGACGTAGTAAAATAATTATGGCCCCATCATTGCGTTAAATCAGAGAGAAGAAAAAAAAATGGCATATAAACAAACTAGATGCCATAGCTGGAGAGAGAAAAATCTCAGCATCAATAAAGATTTTCGAAGAGAAAAATATGAAAAAGACAAACACATCCAACCGTAGAAAAATCGAAGATAAAATGACAGTTATAATTTTGTCGGATAAAAAATTATTCAAAATAATTATGTTCTCGAAAAATTTGGAAGCCAAAAATTTTGAAAGACTAATTAATAAACCTTGCACCACACAAAATTAAAAGATACCCAGAGATAATCAAGAAAGGAAATCACGAGAATTTAGGAGGGAAATCACGTCCAGCAGCAAATGATCTGATTAAGAAGTCCATCTTATTATTAAAGAGAAAATATATATGGGCGTGATACAAGGAGATGAATTTTTATGAAAATCACGGTCCAGAATAAGATTAAGTTGGCAGTACATCTTGGCTGCCACAGCCATCAAATAATGGCAGGACGAAACAGCGTGAATTTGGAATCAACTTGATTTGTTGGGCCCCAAACAGAAAACATCAAAGCAATATTTATTACGGTCGAGACGAGACTTCGACGAAAAAGTCAATAAGTGAAATCCAATTACGGCCGAGGCGCCAAACAATAGACAAATTCATATTACGCCATGAAGGAAAAATACGCAAGCCAATAAATCGGTATGCACAAGTCTTTTAACAATTAAATCGGGAAATACAGATACGCATGCGCAAAAGAAGATGATTGGAAAAACGCACAAAACATACCGTGATATTTCCAGTAAATTCAACAAAAATTGCTCACAATCATAAATTCATAAATTGACACAAGTAATAAAAAATCCAATTAATAAAAAAATCCACTCGGCAGCAAAAATTTAAAGTAGAATAGAGTATTGGCCGAAAGTCAACAAACAAATTTTAATCCAAACTCAATTATAATCCCGTGAGTTTTATCTGCAAAAAGAAAGATGTTAGTTTATTCACAAAAATAAAAATAATTAAAACAAATAGTACATATTTACAAAAAATTATTTACAATTTATTTACATCTCCTAATAATTTATAAAAATTAGAAATTAATTAATAAAATATTCCCCGACAGCAGCGCCAAAAACTTGATGCGTAAAATGATGTAGCAAAATAAACTCGCTAGCAGGTGCACTACTCACTCAAGTAAAATAAAAAATAGGAGTAAGAGTGTCGAACCCACGAGGAATATTATTAATAAAATATCTAAATTTATAAATTAATAAGAGAGGAAAAATATGGATTTTGAAAATGGGTTTTATGAAATAAAATAAAAAAATAAGATAAAGATAAGATAATGGTGTTGAAGTTAGGCCTTAGGATGAAAATAGATTAAGGATAAAAATGTGAACCAGAAAAGATAAATTGAAATTCTTAAGATGGATTAGGAATTTTCCCAAGCTATTAATTTACAAGATTAACATCACAGAGTCCTCTGCTATTTAATCCGGCAAATCAAACTATCTTAAATTCAATCAAACCTGAAGTCCCACAAACTAGTATTCGTTGGATGAGATTAAAATTAAGATGCATTAATATGAAAATTCAAAACTATTAATCACTCCACAAACTGGTATAGTTTAACAGACCACACAGATCTAATTCTCCACACACTAGTTATTAGACCTATGTCAATTTTTAATTTCATAATAAATCATTTAATTTAACTAAATAAAATCTGAAATTAAGTAGTCCACAAACTGGTAATTACTTAACTCAGAAATTTAAATAATTAACTCAAAAGCACTAAACACAATTAAAAATTGATCAAAAGAAATTCAATAATAATGAAGCAAGGGTTCACAGAAATTCCCTTCAATAATAATCTCCTAAAAATAAAATCACTAAGAACATGGAGTTCATCCTAGAATTGTAGAGAGATAATAACAAAATAATAATAATAATTGGAAGAATTACACCCAAATAATAAAAAGTCGAAGCTTCGGATCATGGGCAGACAGTCGGGCAGCCTTTCGGACTTGATCAGAGTCGCGATCAACCTCCAGTCGTCGCACCTCTCTCCTCTTAGTCGTAGCCTGCATACTCTCGACTCGCTGTGGAAGAAAACCAAACTTCAAAGCACGAATTGGATCGATGGTTTCGTCCTCTATTTATAGGTGCGAACGTGTGATCATGAGCGTAAATCGTACGGCCGGAATTAAATTCACCGGATAAAAGTTGATTACAGTATCTTCGGATTTTGGTCAAAATATAACTTCTTCTATAATCATTACTCCCAAAACGATAGACTCTTATTATCTTTACCCCCTTCTTGGAATCTCGGCCAAAATGATAAATAATTCTTATATTTACTCCTTTTCTTCTAATTTTGGCCAAAACGATGAGTTCTTCTTTCCATTACGCCCAAAACGATAACATCTTCTTATCTTTACCCCCTTCATGGAATCTCGGCCAAAATAATGTCACTTCTTCTAAAGTCGCCCAAAACGATAAGTCCTTTATCCTAATCTCGGCCAAAATGAAGAAGAGTCCTTTAGTCATTACGCCCAAAATTACAACTATGCATGTCATGTTACGCCCAAAGAAATCTCAAGTTGCATTGCTTTTACCCCCAACGATGTCATTCGTAACTTTATCCAAAGAAGGTGTAAACTCAATTTTACTCCCTCATGTGATCATCTCGGCCGTAACATCTAGGATGTAAAAATCAATCTTTCATTCCTATTTCGCCCAATGATTTATAAATCTTTTCAAAATCTTCTCGTTTTTACTCCTTAAGATAACATCCGATATATCTCATTGGACTTACCTGTAGAATAATTAAAAAATGAAGTTAATCCATCCACAATTAAAATATTCAGATAGTTAATAATTAAAATCGATAAATCCTGAATTATGAATAAAAATGGTCTAAAATGATGCATGCCATGATCAAATTATAAAAAAATTAACTAAAATAATAATCTAAAATATGTTGTATTTTGCATGAATCATTCATCTACCATTGTTTCTGCTAAGAATAGTCTACTCCTCACCTTGCATGACACCCACCATTCATCCTTGGTTCTTTTCGATGGATACTTAGTGTAGTACACTTGTTGTGCTTGTTCCGCCAATACGAATGAATCGTACGACTGAAGTCTTGACCGAGGGTTAATATCCACCAATTTAAACTTTTGATCGATCCGAACTCCTTTCTCTGGATCGAACCAATGGCATTTTAGCACCACGACTTTATTAGATTTTTCTAAATAAGACAATTCTAGGATGTCTTCTATAACATCATAGTAATCAAAGTCGTCGTCCCCGTACATACTTCCTAGAACACATATGCTGCTATTAATAGTTGAACGTTGTCGGCTATATTCTTCTGTATGGAACCGATATCCATTGACTATGACGCCACAGTAGCTAAGAACTTATTTCTTCGGGCCATGACCGAGATCTCGTATTTTATTCTCTATGAATGAGCCATTAATAACCTACAAGAAAAATAACTAAAAACTTTATTAAAAATTATGAACTTATAACAATTAAGAACAAGCGAAAAGATTTCTCACTTCATATCTCAACCAATCGGCGAAATGTTCGTCTCATAGTTTCAATAACGCATCGTTTGAAACTAACGAATTTTTCTCGTTGTAATTCTTCGAATTTCCTGAATTCATAATTTTCAATTAATACAATCATATAGCAACAATTAACTTTAAATTATATAACAAATTAGAACAAATTGCCTTACTCGAGATATGGCGTCACTTCGAGACAATTTGCAAGAACATAATTCTCAACGGCGGTGAGATCTCTGTCATTCAAGATAACTTTGCGTCCTGCACCAAGAAGTTGACATGGGTACTTGAAGATGGATAGAATATTCATGTCAACTTCTCCTTCACCACCATCATCGTTTCTTGGAACTTGGGTGTGTCGTGATTGTATGTGTGGCTCAAAGTATTTTGAAGTGAAGTTTCACACCTCCTTAATGAAATATGCTTCACATATGGAGCCTTCAATTTTTGCCTTATTCTTCGCCTTCCTTTTCAAATATAACATGCACCTTTCGAAAGGATACATCCATCGATACTGAACTGGACCAGAAATTTTTGTTTCATATGGTAGATGTACAATCAAATGTTCCATCACATCAAAGAAATAAGGTGGAAATATCTTCTCAGCCTTGCACACGGTAATCACAATAGAAGCTTCTAACCAAGATATGTCTTCTTTCCCAACGATGGATGCAGAAAGCTCTTTAAAGAACATAAACAATTCTGTTAAAACCTCCTAGATGGCCTTTGGCAAAAGTTCTTTAAAGGAAATTGGAAGCAGCCTTTGCATAAAATATATGACAATCATGACTCTTCATCCCGTGTATCTTCCCATTGTCCAAGTTAAAACAAGGAGATATGTTTGATACATATCCGTCGAGAAATTTCAATTGCTTTACCCATTCGAAAACCACTTTTCTTTGATCATTGCTCAAGACATAAGTAGCTTTTGGCTTTTTGCATTTACCATTTTGAAGATGAATGATATCTAACTCTAGTCTTTTGCATATTAATTTTATGTCTTTGCGAGCCTGTATGCTATCTTTTGTTCTTCCTTTAATATCCATAATAGTGTTGAAGATGTTGTCAAATACGTTCTTCTCCACATGCATGACGTCCAAGTTATGACGTACTAAGTTTGAAGACCAATAAGGCAACTTCCAAAAAATACTTCTTTTCTCCCAATTATGTTCACTTCCAAATCCAATTTGCTTATAACTACCGGCCTTCAGTCCGAATGAGACTTCACTAAGCTTGTTTACTTGCTCTAGCAATTCTTTTTCCGTCAAATGAGTTGGAGACAAAGTGTTCTCGGATGTATTCTTTTTAAATGAGTTTTGATCACGACGCATTGAATTCTCCAATGGCAAAAACATCCGATGATAATCAAACCAGCAAACTTTCCTACAATTTTTCAAATAAAAGGATTTCGTATTCTTTCCACATATGGGACAAGCAAGTTTTTCTTTTGTACTCCAACCACTCAACATTCCATATGCCGAAAAATTACTTATGGTCTACATTAATGTGACTCTCATAATGAAATATTTCTTTTTAGATTTGTCATAGGTAATCACGCCATCCTCCCACAACATCTTGAGTTCATCAATCAAAGGTCTTAAGTAAACATCTAAACTTTTACTAAGAGATCGAGGACCCGGGATCATACAGGTAAGCAATATATTCTCTCATCTCATACACATGCTTGGAGGCAAATTATAAGGTTCACAAAAACTGGCCAACATGAATAAGCAGTACTTGATGAGCCAAATGGGTTGAAGCCATCGGTGCAAAGTCCTAATCTAACATTGCGTGATTCTGCAAAAAAAGCCGAATGAAGTGCATCAAATCGTCTCCATGCCTCCGCATCCGAAGGATGTGTAATTGAATTTTGATCTTCACGTGCCCTTTCTCTGTGCCATCTCATAAATGATGCAATTTTTTTCAGAAAGAAATAGTTGCTGTAATCTTGGAACAATCGGAAAGTATCTAAATATTGCATTTGTCACATTTTTTTCGAACTTTGAAAATTTTTTTCGGCTTGAATCTGGGCTCGCCACAAATAGAACAACTCATAAGTGAGTTGTTTTCCTTGTAGTACAACATGCAATGATTGCGGCATGCATCAATCTTCTGATATTCCAACCCTAAATCTCTCATCAACCATTTGCACTTGTAAAAATATCTCGGTAATTTCTCTGAAGCTGGAAGCATACTCTTAATAATGGCAAGCATCCGGTCAAAACAACTTTCGCTCATATTAAATTTTGATTTTAAGTTCATTAGTTGTGCCACTGCAGAAAGTGTAGTTTGCTTCACGCATCCATCCCATAAAGGTTCATCTGCTTCTTTGAGAAGATTATAAAACTTAAAATCCGAAAGATTCGGGTCTTCTTCAATCAATGTTTCGCCAACATTTTCTCCTAACATTGCATCTCGTATCATGTCCCTGTACGGATTGCTCGAGTCGCCCACAACGGTATCTACTTTACTTGTTTTTATAGTCCTTCTTTCTTCGCCATGAAAGAACCAATTGGTGTATGTCAGTAAGAAACCATTGTAATATAAATCTTTCTACATATCATATCTTACTTTCCACTGATAACATTTGCACTTCCGGCATGGAAATAAGATTTCTCCATATGAAGAAGCAACACCTTCATTTTGATATGCCACATTAATGAATTCATCAATACCATCCTTATATTCTTCAGTTATGACTCCATGTTTATCCTTCCAACGACGAATCCAACTACGATCTGACTTTAGCATTTCTATAACGGACAATATTAAGCCATATGCCAATAAATTCGTGTACTTGAAATGTGTGATTTTGAACTTACAAAGTCCAAAATCACATGTTTCAAGTACTTCATCGTAGAATCATAATCTCATTTTATCACCAAGAATGTGGAAGAACATCCTTAGTAAAATTTATGAGAGCATGATCAAAAATAGGTTCTAGAATTATGAAAAAAATAGTATTTAACAATCAAGTAATTAAGTAATACTTAACTTAACAATCAAGTAATTAAGTAATACTTAACTTAACATGCATTAGTTCATAACTTAACTTAAGTAATACTTAACTTAACATGCATTAGTTCATAAATTAACTTAACATGCATTAGTTCATAACTTAACATGCAGCAAAACAATCAAGTAATTAAGTAATACTTAACTTAACATGCATTAGTTCATAACTTAACTTAACATGCATTAGTTCATAACTTAAGTTAACATGCATTAGTTCATAACTTAATTTAACTTCATGCATTAATAATTAACTTAACATACATGGTAGTGGGCTAGTACCTTCTTAACCGGTGAGGAAGGCGGCGAAGGGCGGAGGGCGGAGGAGGTGGAGGGAGGAGGAGGCGACAGTGGAGGCAGAGGGAGGCGGAGGCGGACGTCGGCGGCGGTTGAGGCGGAGGGCGGACGAGGCAGTGGTGGAGGCGGACGTCGGCGGCGGTGGAGGGCGGACGAGGCGGAGGGAGGAGGAGGCGCCGGTGGAGGCGTAGGCGGAGGGCGGCAGCGGTGGAGGGCGTACTAGGCGAAGGGAGGAGGAGGAGGTGGTGGCTTGGTGGAGGTGGAGGCAGACGTCGGCGCATGGGCGGAGGGCGGTGGAGGAGGCAGAGGCGCGGTGGAGGGCGGCGGAGGGGCGCGGTGGAGGGTGGACAAGGCGGAGGGAGGAGGAAGAGGAGGAGGCAGCGGTGGTGGCTGAGGTAGAGGGCGGTGGAGGCTGAGGCGGAGGGCGACGGAGGCGGACGTCGGCGGACGTCGGCGGCGGTGGAGGGCGGACGAGGTAGGGAGGAGGAGGTGCCGGTGGAGGCGGAGGGCGGCAGTGGACGTGAAGGTCGGCAGAGGCGGACATCGGCGACGGTGGAGGGCGTACGAGGCGGAGGGAGGAGGAGGAGGAGGCGGAGGCAGACGTTGGCGCGTGGGCGGAGGGCGGTGGAGGAGGCGGAGGTGGCGGTGGATGGTGGCGGAGGGGCGCAGTGGAGGTGGTGGGCGTCGGGCATCAAAGGTCGAACGGTCGAGCGTCAGACGTCGAAGAAGAGGGGTAAACAGTAAAAGTGAAAATGAAGAAGAGGGGTTAGGGATTTAAGTAAATTTTTTAGCGTCTCCAAAGAAAGCGATGCTAAGTCGACGCAATGTAGGCGCCGACTCAAAATTCAGCTAGTGTGGCGCTATGGAGAAGCTAATGTGTCACTAAGATAATGTAGCGACACTATAGCGTCGTAGGGGTGTCTCCATGGATTTAGTGTCTCAACAATGCGACGCCATTGAGACGCTCATTAAAAGTCTTTTTCAAATATTTTAGTATGTATGAAATTTTATTTATCAATGTAGCGTCTCATCGCATTGTCCCCGTTCCAATTGTTTTATTTCCTTCAGACAATCTATCATGTATGTATATAAAATTATAAATCTATATGTATATGTGTCTATAACAAAATTGTTTGTGTATATATATACATATGTAATATATGCGTATGTATGCATATGTCGACGTGTGGGAAATTAAATTACAACAATGTGTTTATCTATATGTATTATAAATATAAATGTGTATGTATATGTCTATACATGTGCGAGTCATATATATATAGATAACGTGTATATGTATACGTATTCGAAGTGAATATATGTGTATATGTGTATATGTTTATATGTGCGAGATTAAGTTATAATAATATGTATATATGCACTTATTATATATAAGTATAAGCATATATGCGTATTTATATGACTATATGTGCCTGATTAAGCGAGGGGGTAAAAAGTCGGCTTATGAGGCGCAATACCGACGCTATTGAGTCGCTATTTACATTTAGCAACTAGCGTCTAATACTTTGTCGCGTCCCAATTATGCGACGCTACAGAGACGCCAATAGTGTCACCATAGCGTCGACACTAACGGAGGCTCTAGTCAGACACGACGTGGACGCTATGGTAGTAAATCACTCTCTTAATCCAACCACCATAATTTCATGATTAAATATATAATAATAATATATGCATAATTAAGATATTATATATATTATATGTATAGATAACATTAGGTAACAAATTACATATTTAGCAACACTCCTATCATGTAAAAATACATATATATATAATCATGTAATTAATACATATATATGTTGATAATACGCTATTGATAATATGTTGATAATCGTGTAATTAACACTAATATAATATTTAATTAATTTATTGATTAACATATAGTATATATAATATACAGGGTTTAATTATAAAACAAATAGCGAGATAAACATAGATAAGTTATGAGTAACACCGTAGCATCCAAATGGCGTCGCCTAGGACTGAGGCTCCATATAGCGTCTCTTTAGAGACACAAAATTTGTGACTCTAGATTCGCGTCAAACGTCGTCGACGCGAGAACGACGCTAGGTGCTGCCGCGCATTTCCGCTTCGTGGCGCGAAATAATAGCTTCTACATAGTGTCTCGATTGTGTCAGCATTAGCGTTTATCTCCTGAATAGCTAAGAAGACGTTAATGAGACGCTATCGAGAGGCAAGTAGCGTCTCAAAATTGTGACGCAAAGTAGATGCCATAAAGGCGCTAGTGGCGTCTATGTAGCGTTACTTCTCTGGGCGACGCTACTTTGCATCGCTAAGCGCCCATTTTCTTGTGGTGTAAAATTGGACCATTGGATCTAGCAAACGCTCCAGATCGACCTAAATCCTCTCCCCTTCGAACGTCGCTTCCATCGACCTCCCATCTTCCCCGCCCCCACGAGCGTTAGTTTGCAACCCCCATCTTCCCCGCCCTTGCGAGCGCCAGCCGACGGGCACCCAAGGTCCTTGACTCCACATGACCTCCCCTCCTCTTCCCTTCATCTTCCACTCCGGCTCCCTAATTGAATCTCCCGAGCCTTGGCCGTCGAATATGTCACTAGATGAGGGAGGACAACCTCGAGATGAAGGTGGATCATCACCGTAAGGGGAGGTCAAGGGTGGTGCTCGTAGGGGATTGTCACTTCCCGTATGGGTCGCCGGTGGGTCTTCGGATGGGGGAGATTGTGGGTGGCGCTCTCCGGGGATCGACACCGATGGTCGTTGGATGGGGAGGTTGCAAGGGATCATTGTCGATAGTCACCGGATGGGGAGGTCGTAGGGGATTGTCATCGGTGGTCGTCAGATGGAGGGGATCATCGTCGGTGGTCAGTGATGGGCTCGCAGGCGATCAAAAATAGAGGAGAAGGAGTGGGGAGGAGGGTGCTCGCAGATGGACAAATTGCATCCAGACGATTTCATTTGTACACAATGTTACATAAAGTATATAGTCATTCATGAGAGAAAGACATGTAACGAGGTTGCCAAGTGTCAAGGATGAAAACATAACATTATTTTAAAAATTAAAGATATATTTAAATACTATCATAATGTATATACAATTAACAAACTTTAGTAACAAAATAAATATACGATGTAGGATATAGGTAAAAAAGAATTATTTATGAATAAAAAAATCAATGGGCATCATTAGTGTTTGGATGATATAATTTTCTATATAATTTTCTTTTCTATAATTCATTCCTTAGGCATAAAGACCAATATCTATCTATATAAGAAAAGATAAAAAGAATTGTCATGTGTTATTACCAAGAAAATATTAAAAACTGTGTTATTACCAAGAATATATAAATAAGTAAATTATTAAAAACTGTACATTTTAACAAGACTATCTATAACAATATGTTATTACCAAGAAAATATTTTAATATGTAATGGAATCATCCAACAAAACTAAGTGTAAAATCATCAGATAAAAGAATAACTATATATTATTAAATGTAATTTATTTTTTTAAAAAAATGATACTAAAATTATATTATACATTTAAGAAAGATTCATTCGTGGACATGTGAAATAATAATAATTATAAATTATTAGAATAATTTTTATTATTACTATTATTATTATAAAATCGTTACTTAATATATATATATATATATATATTAGGTGAATAGGAAAAAATCTTCAAATAAGTAATCTCATGATAAAATAAAAAAATTATTGTACTTTGTTAAATGAAATTTCTAAAATATTATTATCAATATTGTAACTATATTATTTATTTAATATCAAGGTCAATAATCTCACGATAAAACACTTACATTGATGCTAGTAGATCATTTATTGTTCTGTACAATTCAAAACACGCCTCCTTATTATCATCCAAAAAATTGAAAACATGTTCCAGGCAAGTTCTGTTGTATGCTGCTCAAAATGTAGGCATACAAGGCGCCGAAGAACTTCTCGATGATCCCAGCAAGGGGCTGCAAGAGGTGTCTCTTTACTCAGTTCCTCAGCTCATTAAGTTTTTTGTTTTCCATTTTATTTATTACCAACTTGGCATCCTTTTGCTTGACTTTCAAAAGGTCAACGAAGAACTCCAGATGTATTCTACAAACATCACAGGAGTTCCGCATTTTGTGGTAAAAGTGCCTTTTTTGCGATCATTTTCCAACTAGCTAGGATTTTGTTCTTCATACAACTCACCCTGATCTTTATATGTTATGATATCAGATAAACGGGAAGTACAACCTCAGTGGTGGCCAACTTGTAACACCCAGAAAAAAAAAGAATAAATAAATAAAATTAGTTATAGCAAGAGGCCGAAAAGAGATTTGAAAGTCTAGTAACATGCAAATAGTGGACAAGAAAGTAAATGGTGATTAAGTCAAATAAAGAGAGGATATTACGGATAAAAAGGGGTAATGGAGAAATCAATATTAAAAATCTTTCTCTCACTCTCACCCCACTTCAGAAAAAGCCTTCCCCTGTGACTGCCCATCTTTGTCTTCATTGCACATCACGCACCTTGATGTAACAGGAGAATTGTTCCTTCGTGTCACCAAGGAGTAGTGTAACAAACGTTCTCTCCCTTCCTAACACACCCTCTGATCTTGAGAATCTGCCCTCAGGTCTTCCTGCAACTTGGACGGTCCTGCAGATGGAGAACTTCCGAGGGAAGAGAACTTCGCATCAGGTAGGCAGAGAGGACAAGGGGGACAAGATCGATAGACCTTCCAGTATATTAAGGCTAGGATCAACTGCAACAAGAGGTGAGTGAAATCGAAAGCACTCTGCATAACTGTGATTAGGATTGAATTAGAATACTGATGTGGAAATTCTGTAAAATGACTCATGATTGATTTAGGAAAAGAAATGAATGGATTGTTTTCCCTCTAATTCTACATTTGTTGTTGATTACTTATATAAATATGTTATGTTTACTATTGTCGTGTTTTGTTGATTGTTCTGAAGTAGTAATACATTTAGGATAGGAATCTATGAAATTCTATACACTCTATACGTAATTTGATACTGGAAGTCCGGTCGACCGATCACAAAGAATCGGTCGACCGACACCTTGCATGTGTCTATTCATGTACATAGATCGGTCGGCCAACCGATGAAAACCGATCGACCGACATCTGATCTGCGCATCGCTCAAAAAAATACACCGATTAGTCGACCGATCATTTGTTCTGAAATGCATAGCTCGGTCGACCGATCGATGGAAATCCGTTGAACGAATCTTGTATTATCGGTTGACCGATTAAGAGAAACCGGTCGACTGATACCAATAGATCAGTCGACCGACCAAGAGAAATTGATCGACCGAACTTTGAGTACTCTTAATTCTACTTATTATTAAATCTAGATTTTGTCATGGTTATTATTTATTTCCCCTCTGATTGATTATTTATATGACTGAACCCAAAGATATCTTACTGATTTACCCTTCCATGGATTCAATCTCTCCTATAGTACGAAAGAACGACAAGATGGTAAAGGGATTAATAAACAAAGTTGAAAAGATAGATGGTGGGTGGTCAGTCCATACCAAGTGCTTATAGATGAAGGTCGCTCCCTTGGTCATGACTTGATCGACCGGCACAAGGTTGTATTGTTTTGCTCGGCATAAAACTCCACAAAAGTTAAAGGCACTTAAAGTCATCTAGGTATATAAGTAAAGTTCAAGGTAAAGAAGAAAGTACCAATGATATAAGTGTAAAAGTATGTCAAGCATTGTTATTTATTTAGTATGATAAATGGATCTTTTGTGATTCTAAGCTCATGATCTGTTATGTTATTTCCCCTTCCTTATTGATTTATATTAGTCATTTGATTCCATGCGAACTATTTGATCATGATGAGGTGTTTATTGATTCTGACTCGGCCTATTTATTTGTTATGCATTGAATAATTATATTGATTCCCCACTAGGCTGCATGGCTTAGGGGAGGACCTTCTCCCCTGTGTTTAATTTCCATAGGGCCAGATCAGTGATGGTGTTGAGATCGTGTGCCGTGACCAAGCTCAGACGATAATAAAGCACATGAACCAAAAAGGGCCTAGTCATTAATTTTCTTTCCTTTCCGCACTCATGAACCTTGATGTAGTTCAGATGTTATATTTATTATGGAGACTTTGTAATACTTTTAGACTTCCGCTATTATAACATTTCCATTTTCCTCTTTATTTCCATTGCTAACATGTCACTATTTTTGACTAAGTCTCGATCAAACTTGTAGAATTCGTAGCGCCTTCAGATAGATCCTCGCCACATGGCCTTGGTTGATTTGGGGGCATTGCACAACCTCCCTAGGTGTTCCTAAGAGCATTCCAAGTAGCTGCAAACGTATAAAGCTCCACTTGACGCCTTCATCAGATCGTTCCTAATTTTTATGTGCATCATAGAACTTTGTCTTAAAAATATATGTAATGAGTGCAAGTTTTCTCTATATTGCAGTTGTGCTAGACAATAAGTTTGCCCATGTATTGTTATTTTGTATGCAATCCTTAAAATGTTGAAATAATGGAAAAAGAAAGGAAAATAGTATGTAATAACTTCTTTTTTATGTATGATAAAAAGTTTGAATCGATACACACAACAAAATGTGCTTTGTGCAAGCAAGCAAAGGCTTCCTTCATCAGTGCACAAAGCGATAAGGCCCAAGAGAACATTTATCACCAAAGGAAAAACATGTCATCCTCTGCAGGGCAATCACATATATCATCGATCGTCGGCTGCTCATCCGCTGCAAAGCAGAGTTGCGAAGTCGAAAGAAAACTGTCGCAACACGGGGGATCATCCACATCCTACAAGTCATCAGCAACGACTTGTGAAGCTGGAGGAGGCACCGCCATCTCTTGCAGACCATGACCATTCCCTGCGTGGTACACCAATGCGGGAGAAAACTGTCTAACGTCTTTTATCAACTCTTCCATATCACATGAATTGAGGATTTCTGATACTTCATCATCACATGTCATGCCTACTTGTAGTTCTAACTCAAGTTTGGTTGTTGTATCAGTTCCCCCATTGCACATCATTTTGTGAGGACTCATTTGACCATCCAGGAATATAGCTTGACTATTACACATTCCCATGTCATCTGCCGGCGTGTCCAGACTGTATGGGATGATTTGGTGATTGAGTTTTGTTGCTCCAACTCCCAAGTTTCCTGGTGCGCTGCTACTTCCGCACTTGCTTGTTGAATTAGGCGACGGCGATGTTACTTCATACGGGATGATGTCTCTTATGACACCCAGCTGATCATCGTCACAATCCAAGATTTCGGGACTGCGCATTGCTTGATATGGCACCATCGAATTGTCAACATAACTTATCATATCCAGTTGATCATTGATTGGGAAGATTTGTCGATCGGGCTCTGCTGCGCTGCTTGGGCCTTGTCTGATGCTGGCTGAATTTCCATACGAGTCGACTTCATAGCCATGAGGAAGACCCTTCTGATCACGAACGAACTTGACCTTATCCTTTATCATTTGTGAAGCTCGATCGATCGACTTATAGAGCAATGTAACCTCTAGCAACATCATCTTCACGAGCTGATCATCTCGTAGCAAAGCAACTGAAACTGAACTCGTCCGCAAGCTTGATTTTGACTCCTCTTCATTTGCAACCTGTGACAAGTCATTGGAGGATCCACAACGATACGTTCTTCTCCTCTTTCCCAAGTCACCACTCGTGAACTCTGAGATCAGATCGCAGACTTCTTCTTGATCTTCAGGCCAAGTGCACGCTGTCCCTGTCGGCCCGAAACTGATCAGCAGCACAGGAGTGTCACAGAGTGTGGCGAGCTCACGAGTCTTGTTCTTTAGTCCTCGCGCCTTGCCATTGTACATCGCCTCGAGCTTCTCACAATCTTCTAGGGGCACCAACACCACTTTGCGGCCAACCATGATGTAACGGAAGAAAACTGAATTGAGTATGAAAATTTGAACCGATTATTAAGATCGAACTAAATGAAATCAAAGAGATTCAAAGTACCATATTGCAACTTAGAATGTGTGCCCTCTCTCTCTCTCATGTATGATGCCTGTCGTCCGTATACATCAGAAAGATGATTAGGTACACACAAACACTCATTCTGAATTCAGAACATATAGCAGATACAACGACAATAAGTATAATGCCCCGAGATTGATATTAACGATGGTTCATGTCGATATTTTTATGGGTGACCATCGTATTGAGTTATCTCATTGGGCTTTGCAGGTAATCAAGATGATGATGGTGAGACGGTTGGTGACTCCTCTGACGGGTGACATGCACATGGATATAGGGTCCATTATTATATAGACATGGGCCCTAACCCATAGGTTATCAGACATGGTATAAAAATGACTTCCGCATATCATTTAAATTATTATAAATTAAGTCTTTCGCTTATGTAGGACAGTTTGTTGATCGATCAAAGTCAAGGTATATAATTGAGTGGCGTCGCCGAGATAGCCTTCTGGGCAGGCAAAAGAAAAAAAAATCAATACTACCACAATTATCCATAACAATATATAATTAGCCAGAATAGATAACATTTAACGATAATCAATAAGTCATAAATAATTTTACCAATCATAGTAACTATCCATATCATCAATTATTGATGACCAATATTTAATCAATTTGATTCAATTATCTTAAATCAATTATCAATTGGCCATAAGTCGGTGAAGGCTACATTAAACAATTATCAATTATTATTTCTATTAACAATTTATCTATTCAATTTTCCGTCATCCATTATGAAGTAATTTAATTACCAATCGACCAGTAGGGCGCAATTCAATTAAGAACACATCCATTACAAGTATCCATCGATCACAATGGGCCTCCATCGATCACAAGGATCTCCATCGACCACGAGGGCCTCCATCGACCATAAAGGTCTGCATCGACCAAGAGGGTCTGCATCGATCGTAAAGATCTCAATCAACCACAAGGGTCTCCATTAACTACCATGGATGAACAATTGACTCCATGAGCCTCCATCGACCATAAAGGCCTCAATCGATCACAAGGGCCTTCATGATGCATCAACAATCGACTCCATGAACCTCTATCGACCCAATGGACCTCAATCGATCTCTATCGACCACGAGGGCCTCCATCGATCACGAGGGCCTCCATCGACCACGAAGGTCTCAATTATCAATTTAACAATTCAAATGATAGCAATTTCACATATCGTCACTTGGACGATGCACAATCAATATCAATAATCCCATTATCTATCAATTTATGCTAATTGAATAATAGGCCATAAATCCATAATCAATTATTATCAATTAGCATATTACAATTATAATTAATTATCATCAATCAACAAGACAATCACAATCACTAGATCAATACATATTGATGCATGGTTATGAACAATCAATGCTATTAAACAATGCAATTAACCTTATAATTATTTTAAAATATATTTTATATCCTCGGAATCTGACCCACACTAGGACAAATTCGGGTCAGTTCATCTATTGGCTCGGTTTCAATCCATTATCAGTGAGTCTTCGGAACCCAGGTCGGATAAGCTGGAACTCAGTCTGGTTCTATTGATCTAATCTCGTGTCGCTCTCGGGTAAGGGAACTTGGGCCGAGTTCATGAAACTCGGTCCGGTTCCTACTACGATTCGGTTCGAATTCTGTTGAACCCAGGCCGGGCAGAGTAGAACCCGAGCCGAGTTCTATTGCCATCAGGAAATTATGTTTCCGACAACTTTCGATCATCATATCAATGTCGTATGACATATAATAGTTGCAAACAATATATAATGTAATCTCTATATAATGAAGAAAATTTCAGGGTCCATGCCGCGGAAAACCGATGCCATGGGGATCCCCTATGTACCTTAAGTTGGTTGAAAAACCAACTATATTCCTGTTATCTGTGGACAGCACGTACGTCGCGACTTTGGCCGACGATTACTCCCTATTGACATTCAAAAACATTCGGCTACCACTTGAATTTGTTCTCCTTTGTCGGGGCTTCAAAATGGTATATCGCATGTGTTCTCAGTGCCTCGGTTTGTGAGAAAATGAAGGAGAAAAATGAGCTCTTGTGCAGAATTTTTATGGAAGTAAATCATAATTTATAGTCACCCTTTAGGTCCTATTCATAACTCTCAACTAGAGTTTTTGACTCCTATTAGATCTTGGGCTATTTCTCCGTCAATTATGACTATCCATCATTAGTTATCATCTCTTAAATATTCAAATTTAATTAAATCCGAATTTCACTAATTATTGCATAATTATATTTATCAAAAATCAATCTCTACTCAAATTCCTTTTTATCTCCTCCATAACTTCTCTCAATTAAACTCTATCTCCATCTTTTATCAATAACTTATGTTAACCAAACTATACCTTTATTTTATCTTTTTATTTCTTCCTTTTCTCCAATTTTTGGAATTATTTAATTCCATAATAATTTATCATCTAGTTTTCGGATTAAAATAATAATAAATATTATTTTAATGACTGAAATATTTTTAAGCCATAAAACTCTCAATCCTATCCTATGTGGGAGTCCTATATCCATTAATAAATTTTTTGAATCTCAAATCAAATTGAAATCCCTAATCTCAATCTAATTACAATTCCTTCTCTCATTAGGATTTAACTTTCTTTCTTTTCGTTTTTTCTTTCTAATCATACTTTTAATCCTATTCTAATTCTACTCTCCCTATTGATTGTTTAAAGAAAAAGTTGTAATTATTATTATTTATTGAAAGTTGAATTTTCATTAATTTTGGAGTGATAAAATAATTAGAATATTATGTAAACCAAAATTAATTTATTTCTCATTTTTTAATGAAAAATCATAAGTTTAAGATTATTCCATTTAAAAAATATGACTCGCCTAAAATTTTCTTTTTACTCGGATGTTTTTTAAAATATTTTTTTAATAACATAATTAACCGTAAAATTAATTAATATTGTTCTAATTAAACATAATAATGAAACTAAATATTTTAGTGTAGAATAAATATGTTAAAATTACTTAATTAATATTTTTGTATAACATAATTGTGTAATATAAATTATGCATAATAAGCTCATAACGAGGTAATTATTCAAAAAAATAAATAAATGACATAGATACTTAAAAATAAAAAAAAAACAAGATGAATTATGAAATTAGAAGACAAAATAATGCAATCTAATTTTTATTTCTGAGTCTATTATGAAAAATAAAAAAATAATTAGATAAGCAAAAAAATATTAAATAAAAAAGATAATATAAAAAGTTACATTCTACCTGATACAATTGAAAGGAGAAGGCCAATAATAGATACGTTTACCGGTGGGCGGAGGTTTTATAGGGCTGTGCAATGCAACTCAAAGAATAAGAAAACAAAACTGCTACTTGGACTCCAACTCGGAATGCCTTTGACAAGTCTAATTTTTATTGATTATACTTAATGTAATTATTACACACATCTCAACCTAAATCTTAAATTACAAAAATTAAACATTAATGTTTGTTGTAGACATATGCTTCAAGTTTTTTTATCCTACAGGATTATAATCCTGACTAGGAATTAATCCCAGTCTGCTTAATTACCATACTTCCATATAAACTTATGGGACTTAATTTTATTCCTACTGTAAAAGGGAAACTACAACATTAATCTAGAACTCCCACATCAAAACCATACACTTATGGCTGCTTGAAATGTGGACGACCAATTTGCTCTCATATGAATTTTTATATCAGCTTCATTTCATGCACATGATATAATAATTAAATTACAATGGAAAAGATTTATGAAGGAAAAAAAAGCAGAAGACATTATAAGAGATTTATAATGGAAAAGATTTATAACAGGTTCACTTGATTACTATAACGGAAAAACGAAATCCTAAACTTCAGGCAATAAGAGAGAGAGAGAGAGAGATACCAAGGTGGAACGTGTAGGACGAATTTGGTTACAATTGACTTTAGATTTCCCTGCGTGCTACGTGGAGGATAAAAAGTGCGAGCTAAAGGATAATATCTTACAATCGGAGAGGGATTGAGGGAAAATAGCATACTGCAACTAGTTTGAGACAAAACCGGATTAAAAAAACAATGCAAACAAAAAAAATAAAAAAAAATTAACGATACAAAATATTGAAATAACAAAAAAAGTAAAGTAATAGTTTCATCGAGAAAGCATAATAACTTTAGGAATATAAATTTCATTTTTTTGATACTACTATAATTTTGGAACACTTGGTCATGCTATTGGGCATAAAACTTTAGTAATAGTTTCATCGAGAAAGCATAAAACTATTCGTGTTAAATCGTTGACTTGATTTAATGCAAGAGATCGCGAACTCAATGAGAAAAATTCACCATGGTTCCAGAAAGGCCAGGCAGATGATCTTAATTATTTTGCATTGAAGAGAGAGTAAACAAAAGAAAAAAAAGCATGCTCTGTTTTACATAGAAGGATTCAAGCTGCAGAAAGAAAAAGAAAAAGAAAAAAATAGGAATCAAATCCTCGATGTATTTATAGCACTCTCAAATTTGGAAGTATGGGGGAAAGCAGATTGTCTCGCAGAAAGAAATTAAATTAACCCTGAGATAGAAATTGTAACACATCGAAATTTTCGAAAACTTTAAAACATTGATTATTATCCGATGTCAGACTTTCGAGCGACCGAAATTAAAATGGGTGCCCAATGTCACGACAAAGTCGATAGCTTAGCCGACGTATTATCGGACGACAGAAATATTTTCGGGCACCCGAAAATACAATAGGTAAAAAACTGCCGGAAGCTTAACTCCTGTTTTCTAGGAAAAGTATTATGTGAATTTGGCTTACTATACTTCTTAAATGATGTATAGATTGCTAGGTAAATGTTCACTTGTTGTGTAAGACGAATTGAATATCGCATATGATGGACAAGATGTATATATGATGAAATTGATACTATGATATGTTTGTAGATCATATTATATGTTATGCATGATGTTAAACTAATGTTAGATTATTGTTATGTGGAAAACTGTTTGAAAACGTAAGGATCCGCAATGACCTGCAACTCTATGGAACTAATGTGTACGATCAAAACCCTTTCGATGATTCAACTTGGCGGAGTATAGCGACATGCCATGTCGGACGTCCGAAACTTGATCGATGACCGATATGGACTAGAACGGAAGACTGAAACTCTTTCGGATGATAGAACTAGAAAAATGTCGAGATTCAGCAATGGCGATGATAACCAATCGGACAACTAAAATCATTTTGGTCGACCGATCTGGATTACCTCGTTGAAAGAACTTCCAATAGTCGACGGGAAAGTTTCGTCTGTTTACAATGGACGATCGATCCAGTTTCGTCTGACCGAAACTCACGACTGAAAGTCCGAAAGATTACTCATGTGGAAATGATTCTAAAGGAGTCCAAGACCTAATAGAATTGAAATCTCAACTCTACACTATAAATAAACATCAAAGGGGTGGCTGGAAATCCCCTTTTCTGCTAAATAGAATTCTTCTCACGAGCCCTTCTTTTCCTCTCATTAGCACGTGAACCGAGGCATCCCAGGGTGCATGCGATGGCTAGTCTCGAAGCTGGCATATAGGATAAGAACTTTCAAGTGGTGGCCATGAGTTTCGGAATGTGGATATAGAGAAATTACAGTCCAAAGATCGGCGTACGTGCTGTTTTTCAGAGAAGGGAATTCAGTTGGTTTTTCAGCCAACTTTAGGTACATATGGAGAATCTTTACATCGTCAGTTTTTCGCGACATAGAACCCTATTCTCTTCTCCTTTGTACCGAGAATCCATTGATATTGTATGCATAGATTGGACAGTGTATGGAAAAGGTATGGTGGGCGGAAGGTCACGTCGGAACGCACTTCTCCGTCGGCGACGGAACCCGGCCCTAGTTCTACTGTACCCGGCCCGGATTTCTTTGAATCCGGACCAAATTAGACCCGGAACTGAATCGGGTTGTCTAACCCGGCCTGGGTTCCTATTGACCCGGCCCGGGTTCTGGCTTCGTGACAATTCTCCCGCAAGTATACGGAGTCAATGTCGTAGTATATAAAATATCGTCCCACAGGAAAGAGTTCAAGTATTAGAATTATGTGATTCTAATTGATATCTAAACGGTCAGAAGAGGTGAAATAATAATAAAATCAAAATAAAAATGAAATGCCTAAATGCGTGCAAAAAATAATGAGAAAGAACGAGAATTGATTATGAGAAATAAATGAGAATAAAAGTTCTCGGGTTTTGAATCCACCTAGGGTATTGATCATAGGGAATTTAGAGATAATAAAATCATTAGTGTTCTACTCAATCTTCAAAAGGCATGCGTCTCCTTTTCAGGTAAACACAATTCTAATTAAAATAATAAACGCCTACTTTCGTGGTCATTTAAATTATTTTAATTGCATTATAAGCCAAGATTCATAAGTAAAATGATTACCCTTATTTCTAAGAAACAATACATTTCATGTCATTCATTTGAACTAATCTTAATGAAATACTTTCGTAATCAAGAAGATCTTCGGTCGCTTAACTAGATGACCAATCTAATGTAAGCATTTCGTCAAGCACGTGAAAGACAAAGAACACATCAGATCCAATAAAAATATTTCCTAAAGATCAACCCTAGGTTTCATCAAAATCGAGAAAAAGAAGTTTAGCCACACATAGAGAAAGAAATCATCATTGAAACGTAAGAGTTCATGAAAAGAAAATGATATTCAGTCTAAGAAAGGTACAAAAGTGCAAAGAGAAATAAATGATCGTCCTAGCCATCTTGATCTCCTCCAAAACAAGGTATGGACCCCTCTTTTCATCTTCACAAATCCCTTTTATAGTCCCCTCAAATTAGCGTTACAAGAAGGCCCAAAATACCCAAAAAAATCAGCCCAATGCGGTCGAAATAGATGTAATACAGCCTGGTTAAATGCGCTACGGTCTGGTAGTACTTTCCTCAAGACGATATGGTTCGGATCACTCCAATACGGGCGCGATGTCTCCAATACGGGCAGGTCATATTTTCCAATGCGAGTGTAATACGGCCTGAGTTTGCTTGATACGGTATGTTCTCCTTCAATACGATCGGATTGTAATTTTTGGTGCGAGTGTAATACGGCCTGTAGACATCCAATACGGTTGACACGCTGATAATACGGGCTGGCCATATTGTTCTCGTTTCCTGGTGTTTCCACACCTTTTCGTCGATATTTGGAAGTTCCTGAAACATGTAAAGAAATAGTGTAGACTTCGAAATCTTCAACATAAATTGATAATTATACTACTATTAATGCATAAATTCTCAATTATCACTTCTGCATGACTCGGGTCGCGGCACGATCATTTGGAGGTGAACCGGCCAACCTGGCCCGGGTTCACCATACACCGGCCCGAGTTTGCCCTGGCTGAGGTGATTTTGATCATCTCCGAACATGGCCCAGGTTCCACCCGACGTGGGCTGGGTTCTGAAGACAGAAAATGTAATTTTGAATATTTTATTATAAATAATTGAATAGTTACTATAGTAAATTGTTTCTGATCATTCATGATTATATTGTAAATAGATCTGACATCATCAAATTTGTTAGATTTGATTTGAGATTATTGTCACCGTTGCTCCGTCAAATCATGTTATCTATCATAGTATTGATCCAGTAGTTTTTCTCTGATTGAGTCCTTGTTTAACCTAATTTGAATTATTAAAGATAGGTATTTAGGATAAACAAGATAAAAGATGGAAATTGTTGGGTCTCCATGTTCTCTGATTGTCTCTAAGCTCCCTGGGCCATATTGATATTATTATGGATATTGTATGGGGTAGATAGTGTACCTAGAGGTATGAAACGTCATCCTTTAGGAAGCTATGGCTATCCTATGATGGACATGGTCCCCTGCCATCACGAAGCTATCATTAGTGCTACCATTGGAGGGCAGCTTGCCGTGACTTGATTTCTCACTTGCCTACATGAAAGAGACATGAAGTTTTCCTTAATTGATTGAGCGCTCCCTATTAAATGAAATGATTCCAAAGATTGAATTGAATAGAATGGAAATTAAAATTGAATTGAATCATGGTCATTCGGATTTTGGCGTTGACTGGTTTTGCCTCTGCCCATTGAATTGAATAGAAATTGTTATTGGCCGATGACCCCTGATATTGATAATTGAATTGAAATTGTTAAATTGGATTGTGCCATAGTGATCGGGCATAATTGATAATTGATTATTGTTAATTGATATTGATCGATCTATTGACCCCCTTTCCTGATCTTCTTTATTGATTTACGGCATATTACTTTATTGATTATTGAGCTTTCCTTATATTGTTCAATCCAGTGCTCTATTGTTTATTGTTCCTTATTGATTATTAATTTTTGAGCATTGTTGATTATCGTTTATTGTTATGGTTAGATCATACATACTGAGTATTTTTATACTCATGAGTTTTCCCCTGCATCTAGATTCATGCGGGTGAGAAGATAAAAGATGGTGATGCAGGTGGTCAGGCTTTACACATGGTGTAGGATTGAGTCCTATTAGGTTATTGGATTAGCTTTTATTTTTCTGCATATTTAGTATGGTGGAGTTGTAGACATTTTCAACTCGTTGATATTATGGATTTTTAGATATTGTTATAATAAATTCCGCATTTTAATAGTTTATATTTCCACAAAAATTATTTATATAGAATAGTTTAGCGCCTTCGAGATGACTCTGAGCACATAAAAATCACATAGGTCTCGGAGCGTTACAGATGGTATCAGAGCCTAACGAGAGGCACTTCTTAGCTGTCTCTAATAGATAGAATTGAGTCCATGTGCATCTATCACGAGCAACCACTACAGCCATCATGTAAGGTCAAGTAAATATTGAATTGAGATATGGATTTTGGAGCTCATATTAATTGAATTGCATTGTTATTATTGTATTGGAACAACTGGTATGGCTTTTTCGGATCATATTCCATGACCCCCTAGGAGTGGATCGCAATGGGCTCTCCAGCAAGCCCAAGGCTCATAAGCTAGTAAGCGACAGATCCAAGCCCAAGGCTCATAGACATTTCCAACTCGTTGATATTATGGATTTTTAGATATTGCTATAATAAATTCCGCATTTTAATAGTTTATATTTCCACAAAAATTATTTATATAGAATAGTTTAGCACTTCCGGAATGACTCTGAGCACGTGAAAGTCACATAGGTCTCGGAGCGTTACAGATGGTATCAGAGCCTAACGAGAGGCACTTCTTAGCTATCTCTAATAGATAGAATTGAGTCCATGTGCATCTGTCATGAGCAACCACTGCAGCCATCATGTAAGGTCAAGTAAGTATTGAATTGAGATATGGATTATGGAGCTCATATTAATTGAATTGCATTGTTATTATTGTATTGGAACAGCTGCTATGGCTTTTTTGGATCATATTCCACGACCCCCTAGGAGTGGATCGCAATGGGCTCTCTAGCAAGCCCAAGGCTCATAGGCTAGTAAGCGATAGATCCAAGGGCCTCAGATGAACGAATATCATGATGAACAATTGAGATAGGGGTCTTTACCTCATGGACCTCACTAAGTTCACACTGTGCACTCTCACCCCGAGTCACGCATGACAGCCTGCTAAGGATCATAAAGACACTATAGAAAAGTATTCGACCCTACAGTACCTGACCAAGTTACTGAGAATGGAAAAGTATTCGACCTTGCAGCAGACAGAACTAGATCGTGTAAAGCGTTGAGTAGATGGCTTGAAGCCCAGCTTTAGAGAAAGAGTTAAGGGAGGGAAATGTCAGACCCTCCAATTTGCTGAAGAGTTCACCATATACTTGGAAGATGACGACCAGGTAGGAGCCCAACAGCAGCACCAGGCACCTGCAAATCAGTACCAACAGCAGAATCGCAATAGAGATCATAGACATGGCGGCAGATGTGACAACCGACGCCGCAATGACTGAAATAGAGGCAGACCCTATCCCAGGAGGGAGTAGCAGAAGCCATGTGACTTCTGCAATTGATTCCATCCCGGTGAGTGCTACCGGAAGACGGGTGCATGTTTGAACTGTGGCCAGATGGGTCACTTTGCCCGAGAATGCAAGGAGCCAAGACGCGCTACACCACCTCCTCAGTGCAATGATGGGCCACCGAAGATGGTGCAAGTCTGAGTCTACAATGTGCAGCCCACTGACGAACAGAAAGCAAACGACACTATCCAAGGTGCATTTAAAATTGATGGCGTTCATGCTAATATATTATTTGATTCAGGAGCTACGCACTCCTTCATTTCGGAGCAATTTGCTCC
This sequence comes from Pontederia crassipes, assembly GCA_030549335.1. NCBI lineage: Eukaryota > Viridiplantae > Streptophyta > Magnoliopsida > Commelinales > Pontederiaceae > Pontederia > Pontederia crassipes. The sequence goes on along the minus strand of CM060189.1, from coordinate 60,388,119 downwards.
ACTATTGAGTATGAAGCCACAAGCTACATGATTCCCACTTGACATCGGCACACCTTTGGGGTCATCATCACCCAAAAGTACATTCCCAAAGTATCAGTCGAAGTGGAAGGCAAGAACTTCTCGGTAGACTTAATTGTCATCCCGATAAGGGATTATGACGTGGTTGGGCATGGACTGGTTGTCCTACCACGATGCTTATCTACATTGCCGAACAAATAAGATAATGATCGGAGCACCAGGAGAACCTCAGACCATCATTAGGGGCACGCCACTAGAGTAGGGCAAGGTCCTGGTGTCAGCTATCAAAGCTCAAAAGTTACCGAGGATTCTTGGCAAGTGTAATCAAGACGGACCGGGCTGGGATAGACCGAAATAGCATTGAAGTTGTGAAGGAATTTCTGGACGTTTTTCCAAATGACGTCTCAGGACTACCACCATCGACTTGGTGCCGGGTACTCACCCATATCGAAGGCACCATATAGAATGGCTCGAGCAGAAATGCTGGAATTGAAGACCCAAATTCAAGAATTGTTGGATAAGGTATTCATCCGACCGAGCGTCTCCCTATGGGGCGCTTCGATACTATTCGTGAAGAAAAAGGACAGATCTATGTGATTGTGCATAGACTATCGAATGTTGAACAAGGTTGCAATAAAGAATAAGTACCCATTACCAAGAATCGATGACCTATTTCACCAATTGTCCTCGGCAAAGGTGCTCTCCAAGAACGACTTGAGAAGCGATTACCATTAGCTTCGGATAGTTGATGACAATGTGCCGAAGACAGCTTTCAGGACAAGATATGGCCAATATGAGTTTTTAGTGATGTCATTTGGGCTGACCAATGCTCCAGCAGTCTTTATGGATTTGATGAACCGAGTGTTCAAACCATATCTGGACAAGTTCATGATTGTTTTCGTCAATGTCATTCTAATTTATTCATCGAACCCAGAGGAACACGAGGAGCATCTATGGATTGTGCTACAGACCCTGCAAGAGCACAAGTTGTACATCAAATTTTTTAAGTGTGAATTTTGACTGGAAGAGATAATGTTCCTCGGGCATATCATCAACAAGGATGGAATATTAGTGGATCCTGTCAAAGTGGAAGCAGTTGCCAATTAGGAGCAACCAAAGAATGTATCGAAAATCAGGAGCTTCCTCGGGCTGGCAGGATAATACAGGAGATTTGTACAAGATTTCTCCAAGACCGCGTCGCCATTGACAAATCTCACAAAGAAAGGCGTCAAATATGAATGATCACTGAAGTGTGAAGATAGTTTCCAAGAGCTAAAGAAGAGATTGACGATGGCGCCTATTCTTACCATACCTTCAGGCCAAGGAGGTTATGTGATCTATAGAGACGCATGTGGCACCTGCTTGGGGTGCGTCTTGATGCAACATGGAAAGATCATCGCCTACGCATCAAGGCAATTGAAGAAACACGAGAAGAACTACACGATGCATGATCTCGAATTAGCAGCGATAGTCTTCGCCCTCAAGATTTGGAGGCACTACCTTTACGGTGAACAATTCGAGATTTTCACAGATCACAAAAGCCTGAAGTATATCTTTTCCCAACGTGATCTGAACATGCGTCAGAGAAGATGGATTGAGTTTTTGAAGGATTACGAGTTTTCCATCAGTTACCATCCTGGAAAGGCAAACTCAATCGCTAATGCACTCAACAGAAAGTGGGTAGGATATCTTGCATACCTGAGAGTGAGTCGCAGGAATATGATCGATTGCATTATACAAGTCTGTCCAGTGACCAGCAGTGATGGTGTACGGATTATGATACACCTCAGCATGCAACCTAAATTGATGTTGAAGATTGGAAAAGCACAACTGAATGACAATGAGTACGACCACCTACTCAAGTTGTGCGAAAAGATCCCTACCAACTTTTCAGTCACAGATGGAGTCATCAGATACAGGGGACGTTTGTGGGTCCCTGGTCATCAAGGATTAAGAAGACAAGTGCTTGATGAATGTCACAAATCAAAATTCGCCATTCATGTTGGAAGCACGAAGATTTATAAGGATCTGCAATGGATCTTATAGAACAGTATGAAGAAGGACATAGCATAGTACGTTGCAAAGTGCATAGTATGCCATCAAGTGAAGGTTAAGCATCAAATGCCATATGGAGTACTGCAAGAACTTGGAACCCCACAATGAAAATGGGAAAAAATAATGATGGATTTAGTTACAGGGCTTCCAAGAACTCAACAGGGCCACGATGTGATATGGGTAGTGGTGGACCGATTCAAGAAAGTGGCCCACTTCATCCCCATCAAATGGAAGCATTCCATCGAAAGCCTGATGGACATTTATATTAAGGAGGTTATCCGACTACATGGAGTGCCAGACTCCATTGTGTTGGATAGAGACCCACGATTTATGGCAAAATTTTGGTAGAGCATTCAGAGTGCTTTTGGAATGAAATTGAATTTCAGTATAGGGTTCCATCCTTAAACGGACGGACAATTTGAGTGCACCATTCAGACATTGGAGGATATGCTCCGAGCTTGTGCATTGGACTAGAGTGGTAGATGAGACACTCATCTCCCACTAATTGAATTTGCATATAACAATAGCTACCACTCTAGTAAAGGCATGCCACCCTTTGCGACCATGTATAGAAGACCTTGTCGCTCCCCTATCTATTGGAGTGAGGTGGGAGGACAACAATTCTTATTAGAGGAAGTGATATGAACTAGGAAATCCTTACAATTGCGATAGAAGAATATTCTAGCAAAGTTGGATGATCAAGATAATATTGTGGATCTCAAACATAAAATTGAAGATAATCAAGAATATCTACGATTTACAATTGATCAAATTACAAGATCAAGTTGTTTTTTGGAGTTTTTCGAATTAATTATATATGAAAATTCTGCTGAGAGTTACAATAGGACTTCCTTTAGTTATTTTAGGAAACTCATTACATTGCTTGTAGGCTAAGTTAGGCATTTTTCTTCCACCCCAAATTCAGGCTTCTAAGGCCTATAAATACTGGTGCTTATTATTATTTCAGACATATCTTTGAATCTATGAATATTTTGGCGTAATTACTTTTGCTGCGAGGGAACTCCTGTAATCCGTTCTTCGAGAACTTCCGCCGTTAATTACAATGTTGGCTATCTTGTGATTAAGTCCATCTATTTATAATATCGATTGCTTAGTTCATTGTAATCTTGAGGTTGATATTCCGTTGCCTTGAAAATTCATTTCATCTCGTTTCTCTTGATTATCATATATTGTTCCGGTCACTCAAGGCATTGTTCTTGAGCATCATTCTATTTCAGTTTTTGAAAAAAAAACAACACAAAAAAATTTGGTTTGTTTGTTCTTCAAATCCTAGCCATCTTTCTTATTTGCTTTCATTTATTTCTTCAAACTCTAACCGTCATCTATTCTTCAAAATTTGCTGTAGTTTTGAAAAAAAAAAAGAAAACCACAAAAAAATTTTGCTTATTTGTTGTTGAAACCCTAGCCATCATCCTTATTTGTTCTCAAGTTTGCTGTAATTTAAAAAAAAAAGCAGAAAATAATTCCAAAAATAGAAAAAAAAGCTTGAAAAGGAAAGTGCAAGAAAGGAGGAAAGACAAGGACAGGAAAAAGAAAATTTCTAGAAAGAAAAAAATCGAAAAGAAGCTAGAAGAAAAAGTGAAAGCAAGGATTCAAAAGAAAGAGGAAAGAAAGAAAAAAGGAAAGATTATTTTTGGAAAAAAGTGCAAATAAAATTTTGTGAACAAAGTAATTTGACTCAAGGAAGGGTGATCTTTGATTTCATTTCAATTCTGAATTTTTTGATATCTGTCCTTTTTTTACAACATTTTTCTTAATTTCTACTCCAAATCAACTTCAAGTATTCTTTTGATCTTGCAATCATATTGATAAATCAGATTGATTAATCACACATTGCCTTTGTGTTAACTTGCATTAGTTCTCCTAGAACTTGTTAGAGGGTTCAAGAGAAGAAAAATGCTGAGTGGTAAGTACAATTGAGGGAAAAACCAAATAGAGCTGAGGTAAAATACGAGTATCACCACGAGGGTCACCATGTAAGGTAGTAAATTTGTTTTTACTACTAACTTTTGCTGCAGAATTGCTTACAACGTCTTGGAAATATGATTACTGAACTTCTTGATCAAGTAGATGTGCAAATTGCACAAGTACACCAAGTTATACAACCAAATGAAAGAAGAGATTGCCAAAGACAACATTCTCCTGATAAACATGATGAAGAGATGGAAGAGAAAGATGATGAAAGTTGGAGAAGGCATAGGCGTGTTCAGCTTGGAGGAAAAAGTCATAATCTAGAAAATATTTTCTATGCGCGTTGTTGTGTTATAGACATAACTTGTGGACTGATTATTGATAGTGAAAGTTGCATCAATCTTGCTAGCTATTACATGGTAGAGAAGCTGGGATTACAAACCTTCAAACACCCCAAACCATATAAGCTACAGTGGGCAAATAATGGAGGAGAAGTCAAAGTGACCAAACAGGTGCTTATGTCATTTAAAATTGGAAGATTTATTGATGAAGTATTATGTGATGTGGTGACAATGCATGTTTATCATATCCTTTTGGGGTGACCATGGCAATATGATCGAGGTGTGACACATGATGGAGCTACCAACCGTTATAAATGTCACAAGGATGGAATAAAGTATACTTTATTACCATTGTCACATCAAGAGGCATATACAGAGCAGGTGCAACTTAAGGAGCATGTAACAGCTTACAACATTGAGAGGAAGAGCATGACTGTACAAAGTCACATGAAGAAAGAAAAAGCTGAAAGTCATATTGTAATTCAAAATGGTTTTGAGTGTTGTGAGAAAGACAAAGATGAAAAATATGAGTGTCACAATCCAAGTGATGAAAATGAGAGCCACAAAAAATTTGAGTGCTTAGAAAGGCCACCTTCTGAAAGCATTGAAATACAACATTGAGAGGAAGAGCATGACTGTACAAAATCACATGAAGAAAGAAAAGCTAAAAGTCATATTGTAATTCAAAATGGTTTTGAGTGTTGTGAGAAAGACAAAGACGAAAAATATGAGTGTCACAACCCAAGTGATGAAAATGAGAGCCACAAAAAATTTGAGTGCATAGAAAGGCCACCTTCTGAAAGCATTGAAATATAACATTTAAATGTTGAGTGTTATGAGAGTTGTGAGAACAAGAGAATATTAGATCTTGAGTATTCAGAAATGCCACTTTTGGAAAGCATTGAGAGGAAACATTTATGTCACGGACGTGCCCTAGAAATATCATTTATGCATAATCATGCATTTAATTAACATACTAAATTAGTTTGGATGTTCATTTAGTGATATTTGTATATAATAATTAATATTTTGATTAGTGCATAATAATTACTTAATTATCGATAAACTTTACAAAGTAATTATATAGGGTTATTAGGAATAAATTATAAAATTTCTAAATAATATGATATATATTTTTAAATAGGATTAAGTAAGCTTAATTATGGTTAAAATACTTAGTTATGACAAAAAAATGTGATTGGTCATCACTTAAGTTCCAAGCAGCTGAAGCAGACAGGTGAGAGCTGCTCAAATAGATATTTTTTCAAACCGCCATAAGACCTCAGACAATTCTGAAAAAAATATATAAGCCACTTAACATTATACTTTCACCGTTGAAAAATTACTAGAGGAAGAACACGAGCGAACCGACCTGGGGAAAATCAGGAACATCCGCTGTTCCAGGTGAATTTTGATCCGGAAATTTTTCTTCTGATTGAGAGAATCATTAATTAGTGACAAACGAACCATAAATTATGAAATTTTGTATGGTTCATACATTCGAAGTTAGCTTTCCATGGCCACTGGAATCACCTAAAAAGGAGTTTTATAGAGGAAGTTATGAACTTACCTTCGCAAGTCACTCATCCTATCCCGAGTCTGATACAAGTTCCATTTTTAAATTAGGGCACAGTAAGAATAGAGTGAATTAGGGTTTTAAATTTGTATATGATTAAATAGACATTCCAAGGGTTTGATGAGAGGTGGAATCATCCTAGTTTAACTTGTATTTTGGGAGAAATGACTTTTTCATTTCATAGTGATGCTTCTGTCAGATTCCAGAACATTGACAGATTGCGACCCGAATTAACTATTTTTGTTTTAAGTCTATATAGTGAGTTAAATTCTCTAAATTTTATAAAAAAACACTAATGAAGTTTAGTTTTCAAGAAAATTATGCCCTAGTTAAATGGACAAGTATGAAGAAACATATAAATCAATATTTGAGTGACACATAGTCTGCCAGGGCACAAACCCTAGGTCAGATTGCTTGGGATGTTCTGACTTATCATTTGGATTTAGATAATGATATTTAAGGGTTGGAAACCTTAGTATGTCTAGTTTCTAATTAATCCAGAATCATAAGATTTTCCCATGTGGTTAAGAAGTTATGAATTATTGATTGATAGACACTCAGTCTGAAATCCTGAAATAGCTCCTAGTTAAGCTTTTGAGAATTAAAAGTTCTAAGTGTGGAATAGCTTATGAATATAAATGTCTGAAGTTAGAAATTGATATTAGAGGAGGTTATATGCATTTTAGGGTGCATAAGCATTCATACATCATGAGCATACATTGCATATTACCTTTCTAGTGATTGGGAAGTATGAAAACATTATTGTTTGTAGGAAAACCTCAAGTTGCAAGTGAAAGGGATGAAATCTAATAAACCTCCTTGAAGTGATAAGTACAAGGTGAGTGGGTAAATTTACAACATAGCAAAATATTATATGTTAATTCTTTTATTTATGGTATTACCTCAAGCAAAGCTTATTATTGTTATTATTGAAACATATCTTGAGATATGAAAAGTATTTATGATATGTTTCAAGGATTTCATATGAGATGGAGTAACATCTTATACAAAAATATTTTCAGGGAACAATGCTTGTGAAGTGAAAATAAGTTTTATTTGATAATGATATGTGATTATGACATGTGTATTTTGATATTATTAAACTCCATGTGTTCATTAGCCATGCTATTTGAAAAAGGTCTTTGGGACCGCATTCGATATACATGAAGCCTTTGGGGCGTATATCAGGTGTCTTTGCCCTTTGGGGGCTGCTATGCGTGCACATATTGACCCATGATCGCTCTGCGTATCTGAGAATCATGATTGGGTGACACACAATTATGATTGGGATATGTATTGACCCATGATTTGCTCTGCATATCTGAGACTCTTGATTGTGAAGCTCCGCTTAACTGTATGACACACAATCATAGAGGGATACGTATTGACCCATGATTTGCTCTGCGTATCCGTGACTCTTGATTATGAAGCTCTGCTTAATTGTATGACACATGATCATAGAGGGATACGTTGATGCATGCAAAATACAACATATTTTAGTTAATTATTTTAATTAAATTTTCTGTAATTTGATCATGGCATGCATCATTTTTAGTCACTTTTAATCATAATTCCGGATTTATCAATTTTAATTATTAAATTCTCTGAATATTTTAATTGTGGATGGATTAACTAAATTTTGATAATTATTTTGCAGGAAAAATCGAGATTAAAATGGATTGTGCTATATCGGCCAAAATTTCAAAGAATTCATCATTACGGCCGAGATTTGGCTTTACACCCAAGTCGTTACGGCCGAGATTCAAAAGGAGTAACAATTAAATGATTTTATCTTTTGGGAGTAACAAGTTTAAATTCTTTCCTTACGGCCGAAATTCGAAGGGAGTAAAAGGGTTTATCTCTTTGGGAGTAAAGATAAAATAATTTCTTACGGTCGAGATTTGGAGAGGGTAATGGCAATGAAATCATTCTTTTGGCCGAGTTTATCTTTGAGCGTAACAAGATATATGAAGGTGTAAAGATAAGAAAGATTTATCTTTGGGCGTAATGATAAAAGGATTTATCTTTGGCCGAGTTTATCTTATAATTTTAAAGTCAACCGTACGATGTTACGGCCGAGATCAAATTGAAGGCCGTCCGCACCCTATAAATACGTGAAGAATCCATCGTTTCAAGGTGTGCTCTGAAGTTCAGGTTTACTTTCACGGAGGGTCGTGAGCTCTACAGGCTACGACCAAGAGGAGAGAGGTGCGACGGCTGTAAGTTGATCGCGACCCTGATCAAGTCCGAGAAGCTGCCCGACTGTCTGCCCGTGATCCGAAGCTTCGACTTTTGTCTATTTGGGTGTAATTCTTCCAATTATTATTATTTTGTTATTATCTCTCCAGAATTTCTAGGATGAACTCCATATTTTTATTTATTTCATGTTAGGAGATTATTATTGAAGGGAAACTATTTGGACCCTATATTATTTGTTTTAATCTTTTCTGATCAGTTAGTTAATTATGCTTAATGCTTTTAATTTAATTACTTAGATTTCTGAATTGAGTACTTACCAGTTTGTGGATTATTTGATTTTAGAATTCATTAATTGAATTAATTGATTTTATGTGAAATTAATAATTGACATAAATTTGATAACTAGTGTGTGGAGAATCAAGTTTATGTGGTCTGTTAATCTAACCAGTTTGTGGAGTGATTAATAGTCTAGGATTTTCATATTAATGCATCTTAATTTTAATCTTATCTGATGAATACCAGTTTGTGGGACTTTAGGTTTGATTAAATTTAAGATAGTTTGATTTACCGGATTAAATAGCAGAATTACCAGTTTGTGTACTCTGTGATGTTAATCTTGTAAATTAATAACTTGGGAAAATTTTTAATCCATCTTTAAAGATTAAATTTATCTTTTACGGTTCAAATATTTATCATGATCTATTTTCATCGTAAGGCCAAACTTCAACACCATTATCTTATTTTTATCTTAATTTCCTTATTTTATTTCATAAAACTTCTTTCCAAAAATTCATGTTTTTGCTCTCTTATTAATTTATAAATCCAGATATTGAATTAATAATATTCCTCGTGGGTTCGACACTCTTACTCCTTTTTACTATATTACTTGAGCGACTAGTGCACTTGCTAGCAAATTTTATTGTTACAATTAGAACGCATCAAGTTTTTGGCGCCGTTGCCGGGGAATATTTTATTAATTAATTTCTGATTTTTATGAATTATTAGGAGATGTAAATAAAGTGTAAATAATTCTTTATAAATATGTATTAATTGTTTTAATTATTTTTGTGAATAATCTAATTTTTTCTTTTGCAGATAAAGGTCACAACATTTTTTAAATTTATCTACTTTCGGTTTAAAATCCGACGCCGATTGGATTTTCCGAATTACACTGTCGACTTATGGATTTATGACTTTAATTTGATGTGTCGGCTTTATTAATTTTACGGCCTCGCGATGAATGATTTCTGAGTTCTAAACTTTCAATTTTTACGGCCGTAATATTTTTATCCGAACGTTGTTTTACGCCATGAGTAATGGATATTGATTTGACCTTGTTTCGCCCGGTTTATCGATGGCTTAAATTTTTTTACGCCCTATTCGAATTAGTTTCGACTTTCATTCTCGGCCGTAACATTTTAATTGTTTGAACTTTTCATATGGATTTGATCTGATTTCGTTGTTTTACGACCGTAAGGAATCGACTTAATTCACTATCGGCCGTAATGATTCAATTTTCGACATTTGAGTGGGGTAATATTCTCAAGTTTCATTCGAAATTATTTCGGCCGAAACCCTATTTTTCTTTACAGCCTCGTGTTGACTTCATCTCCGCCGATGTGACCTCGTCTTAATTGACGATTTAATCTTTTTTACGGTCGAGAATGATCTCATGTTTTCTTTTTACGGCCGAGAATTGATCTCATGGTTTTGCGGCCGTAAAATTTCTGAACATTTGTTTTTACGCCATATTACGACCTTTTCGGCCAATTTATTTGTGATTTTTTTCTTTCTTCTTTCTCGGCCATCAACGATCACGTTCGACTTAATTCTCATTGTTTTACGGCCGATATGAATTGTCCTCTTCCTCGGCCGTAATGATTCATTTGTCGACATTTTGTTCAATTTTTATTTCGGCCAAAGGTTGTTGACTTCGATTCTTTACACCTAGAGTTTTATATGCGAGGAGTTCTTTACGCCGCAGAAGTCAATTTAATTCTCTTTCGACCGAGATTATTCATCGTTGTATTAATGTTTACGCCATCTTATGATTTTGTTTCGGCCAACAAATTTTACGCCTTCACGTGGAATCCTTTTCAACACTATTTTATGATTTTTACGGACGAACGAGCCTCGGATTACTAATTTAATTTCGGCCGTAAACCCTATTTCTGTATTACGGCCGATCAATCTTATTTCCTCTCTGAAAATAATTTTTTTTATTATTAACCTTACGGCCGCAAATTAGTTCAGACTTATTTTGTGCCGTTTCTTACATCATCATAAATTCTTTCAGTCGATATTAATTTTTGGTATTTGTATTAGTTTGATGAACCTCCGTCTGCAGCCGTAATTAGGTTTCTGAAAAGTTCCTCTTGAAAATTAATTTTAATTCTATCAGGCCGAAAGACTTTATTTGTTAAAAACTCATTTTTCGTGACCTATTATCTGAATTTCTTTCTTCTTGTATATATTTTATTTTATTCTTTTATCTTACTGAAAATTGGTTGTTGCAGGTACTAATTGAAAATTAAATCACAACCAATCCTGGAATCTTCTGATAAGCGCACTAGGAGTTCAAATCCACTGTTGGAATTTGATCCTGAAATTGAAAGAACCTATCGTCGATTACGAAGAAATATAAAAATAATGGCGGAACAAGCACGCGACAATCAGAGACTGGAGCAACAAAATGAACTGGTTCCACCATATAATAATCGGCGAGAAGATGAAGCAGAACTTTCTATGAGAGAATATGTCTCGGCCAGATACAGTGACCGAGAATCATGCATCGTGTTGCCTGATATTAACGCAAATAATTTTGAGATAAATCCCGCAATCGTGAGGATGATACAAGCATCCCAATTTGGAGGAGGATTTCATGAAGACCCCCATGATCACCTTGACAAATTTCTTGCTACTCTGAGCACCTTTAGAAATAATAATGTTTCTTATGAAGTTATTCGTTTATTATTATTTCCTCAATCTTTACGTGACAAAGCTTCCACTTGGTTTAAAACTTTGCCTGCAGGATCGATTCATTCTTGGTTGGAGCTGGTAGAAAAGTTTGTTGGAAAATATTGTCCACCACAAAAGGCAGGCAAATATCGAAGAGAGCTGAGGGCATTTGTTCAAGACGATAACGAGACGTTATATGAAGCCTGGGAACGATATAAGGAACTGCTGGCCAGAGTTCCTGATAATAGAATTCCAAAGTGGCAAGTGATGGAAGATTTCTACCATGGATTACGACCTGCAGATCAAGACAAACTCGACCAATCAGCACGAGGGACAGTGCTAGGATCTAAACGTCCTAGTGAGATACAAGATATAATTGAAGCTGTAGCCCTCAAGTTGAGCCAAGAAAGGAGACCATCTCACCGAACTCATGATGTACATGCTATACAAGGAATACAATCTTCAGAAATAGTGGCCCAGCTGGAGTCACTTAATCAAAAATTCGAGCAGATGATGTCACTAATGGGAAATTCTAGCAATTATAGCCCTACAGGTAACACTTCAGATTCAAATCAAATTGAAAATGCTAACTTTATTTCCAATCCATTTTACAGGAACAACGATTATGGTTGGAGACATAATCCGAAGTTTGCCTATAATCAGAATCAAGGCCAATCTTCTGGTCCATCAAAAGATTATATACCGAAAAGGCAACCTGATACTCCCCAATATCAATCATCAAATCATATGCAGGAGATGATGGCACAGATCATAGACACAATGCAAGCGTTGCAGAAGAATATGGAATCTAGAGCCACGAGTCAGGATGCATCCATTCGAAATCTGGAAAGACAACTGGGCCAGATGGCGGCACAACTAACTGGACGTACACCGGGCTCTCTCCCAAGCAACACAGAGAAAAATCCAAGAGGGGAAGAGCAAAATAGGCCTTGATTTTCATCAGAACTAAGTCAAGCTGACGACTATAAATCAGAACTATTTCTATCCTTTTTATTTTTATTTTCATTTTTTTAGATTAGTCTAATTAGTTGTTAATTAATATCTTAGTTTCGGTGATAGTTTTATTTTTAATTTTAATTAGACATTTATTTTATTATGAAGTCATTTAATTTAATTAATATTTAATGTTTGTAAGGAGAGGTAAACTCAGGTGCGTCAACTCCAAGCATGGGCGTAAATTCCAAGAATTAATTCCCTCCACGTGACAAGACGAGGCTATTACGCCCTGCCACCTGTGCTCTCTACGGCCGAAGCTCGGACATTACGCCTTGCCACCCACCGTTTCCGTTACGGCCGAGATGCCACACCGGCTACCACCTGACCGAAGAAAAGACAAGCTACCACCGTCGTTACGCCCTGCCACCTGTGCTCTCTACGGCCGAAGCTCGGACATTACGCCCTGCCACCATTTCGTTACGGCCGAGATGTCACACCAGCAGACCACGGACGTGCCTTGGAAATCGTCAAAGCTCCGACATGACAGGGAGACCACGGACGTGCCTTGGAAAAATGCATGCTTTTACGCCCAGACATGACTTTTCACTACGTCATCACGTGGGAACAGGTCAGATTACGCCCGAAAATTCATCTATAAAATCTTACCCCCTCTTGTTTGTTGCAGATCAATCTTCTTTACGGCCGAAGCCACCGCGCGCCGCCCTCTGTGCATTACGGCCGAGGTGCTTCCGCTACCCTTACACCTTTTCTTCTCTACGGCCGAAGTCTCAACGCCGTCACCGCTGCTCCCTTACGCCCAAAGTGCCACGCCTCCAACTCCTTACGGCCGAAGTTCCAGCGCTTCCCTGTGCGTTACGGCCGGTTTTCCACCGCGCTCCTACCATCTGCGTTACGGCCGAGCCTCAACACCGCGCATCAAGACTTCTTTACGGCCGAAATCTCACCGCCATTCGTTACGGCCAAAATCTACAGGTTCATCTACTCTTACGGCCGAAGTTCCAACATTTTCCCGACATTTTTTACGGCCGACACTTATTACGGCCGAGTCACCTCCGACCTTCAGCCAGTTCTTCATCGAATACTACGGTCGAAACCTCAGCCGCTTCCACCGAGCCGGTACCTTTTCTTTGTTTATTTTTGTCCAGATCAAGATGAGGCGATTTACTAATATATGGAGGGGACGTCTTGAACGACGACATCCGAATGCTCAGCCGGCCCCACAGCCCTCACAATTAATCTCCTACCCCGGAGATTATTATTGGACTAAGCCGGAGTATCAAGCTCGATATGAACGGATGTGTGATATTCGAATTCATGCCACCAGATTTTCAGATACTGAATTGCTGAGGGAGTATAATTTACTTGCAGATATTCATCTATTATTTTCTCAAATTGGACTATCTGACTTTGTGCATTCTTGGTGGCCAACTTATGAAGTACTAATTATGGAATTCCTCTCATCTCTGGAAGTCTTTAATTTAGATGGCAGGAACTATGATCAGCCCCGCATTTCATTCCAACTTTATGGACGACCATTTACTCTCACTCTAGGAGAGATTAATAATATCTATGGATTCCCCAATCATGGATCTCTTTCTGTACCTGCTACTTTGATGCTGAAACTTTTTGGAAACAGATAATAGAAGAAGACCGATTGGTATGGAACACCGCTAAAGATAGCTCAATTCAGAATCCTGTTCTGCGCTACGTCCATCGCATGCTAAGCAACACCATAAGTGGACGCAGTGATAATGATGGTGCCGTCTCAGAAGGAGAGTTATATCTTATCCACAGCATGCTTCACAGAACTCCCGTTAATGTGGGTGCCTTCCTCATTTGTCGATTTCAGCGCCGCACTACTCATCGTGGCGGTAGGATTAATATGGGTGCCCTTCTCACACCTATCGCTCAGCACCTACAACTTGACTTGGATGATCTTGAAGCTGTGTCAGAAAATACTCACCTCACTCGTAGAACCATTCAGGCTATGGGTCTCGTGAAGACCAACAACTCAGTGATCAAAGTTTTTATTTTTAAAGGCCACCATCAGGAGGTGCCCTGCTCAGATCGAGATGCTTTTACGCCGATTAATCCAAATAATTGGCTCCTTTTTAGGCAGGTCATAGCTCCAGTAATCCCACCTGCAGGACCATCTACCTCTGTCGGACAGCTACACCAGGATGAACCTTTCTCCTGGTTTGATTCTACTGATTATGCGGCAGCCCAACCCTACCTTCAACAGCAACAAGGATTCCAGGCTGCATCACCGGCAGCTTCCCAATATGCCACATCCGTCCATTCACCTTATATGCCGGTGCCTTCTCCGATTCCATCTCCAGCACAAGAGAGCTCTTCTGATTCCTCGTTCATACCTTCTACTCCTTATGAGGAACGTGATTCGATGGAAGTATCTGCCCCTTTACAAGAACCTGTGCAGAATCGCTATATAGCACCGGAGCCCACTTTTACTTCAGCCCCAGAGCAGACTTACTATCCACCTCCGCCACCTCAGCCTGACTATGCTTCCATGCAAAACTTATGGGAATCAATGTATGATGAACAACTTCGTCAAGCAGGGGAGTTTCACACTTTTCAAGAAGAGCAACTTCGTCAGTCAGGGCAGTTGCACGCTATTCAGGAAGAGCAACTTCGACAAGCACAAGAGTTGACCAACATTCGAGCTGATTTTAGAAATATGGATGATCGTCAGGGTCGCTTCGAATCCCTTCAGAATCAGCATGCGCGCATGACAAGACGCATCCATGAGTATCATATGCGCCAAGGAAATCTCGGCTACCATCCACCATTGCCACCCCGCAGACAATAAATCCGGTTGTGTCTTTTCTCTTTTATTTATTTTCGTTTCTTTAATTTTCTTTTTTATTGAGTATGTATCACTTTCCCTTGCTGGCTTAACACTGAGGACAGTGTCTAGTTCAAGCTTGGGGGAGTTTGCATTTCACGCATTGCATGTCTCTTTCTTTGCTTATGTTTGCATCTATTTATAAAAAAATCCAAAAAAAAATTGAAAATTTTGAAAATTTTCTAAAAAATACCATTGCATGCATTTATTTTTGCTACCATCTAACAAACTCTTGTCTTATTGTTTTAATTATCTTTTAGTAAAAGTTCAAAGACATGTCGTTAATTGATGAAATTTGAATACTTTTCTTTCTTATCACTTGCTATTTTAGTATCAAACTTATGGACTATGTGCCTATGCTAAGTAGAATTATGAATGACTAGACGACAAAATCATATTCATGCCTTTTTATTTCTTTTAAGTCTTGATAGTAGTAGCCTTATTATTGACCATATCAAGTACTTTTTGAGCTTATAAAAAAAGAAGGGTTAGTTAAACCCCAACAAATAATAATAATAATAATAAAATAAAAAAAAGTTGAATAAAGTTATGTGTAGGTACAAAAGTGTTATCCGGAACCAAGGTGTGTTCGGGTAATTAGATCCGTAGGGATTCATGCCTGGCGACCTAAGGGCAACTGCTCTGGGATCCGTCGATCGAAAACCTGCTACATGGACCATCTTGTGGAATATGGAGAAGCACATGAGTACTGAATCATGGCTAAGTTCGAACTATTCATTCAAAACCTTGGTTGTTCGGGCAAGTAAACTCGAGGGGTGCTTTATCACCTGTTGCCCTAAGGCCATCTGGTCTGGGAGTCATCAGTCCAAAGCCCGCTACATGGACTTCCTTGTGCAATCCTGCTTGAAGATTAGAACTTTTAAAATGATTAAAAATAAAGATGAAAAATGAAAAGAAAAAGAAAAAGTTTTAAGCTCAATTAGTACTTATGTGTTCAATATTAATGCTATTATTTGATAGACAATTTATTTTTTTCACAAGGCTGAATTTGAGATTGTTTAAATTTGTGTAGCATTGAGAACCTCTATGACGCTAAGTGCATGGAAAATGATAAGATGCTGAGTAGTAGGTGTGCAGAAGAATTTTGTGAGAAAATTAGTCAGTTGACAATGTGGAGGCTACGATGGAACTTTCTTGAGCCTTGCTTTGAATTTTTGCTTGAGGACAAGCAAGACTTTAAGCTTGGGGGAGTTTGATGCATGCAAAATACAACATATTTTAGTTAATTATTTTAATTAAATTTTCTGTAATTTGATCATGGCATGCATCATTTTTAGTCACTTTTAATCATAATTCCGGATTTATCAATTTTAATTATTAAATTCTCTGAATATTTTAATTGTGGATGGTTTAACTAAATTTGATAATTATTTGGCAGGAAAAATCGAGAATAAAATGGATTGTGCTATATCGGCCAAAATTTCAAAGAATTTATCATTACGGCCGAGATTAGGATGAAGAATTCATCATTAAGGCCGAGATTTGGCTTTACACCCAAGTCGTTACGGCCGAGATTCAAAAGGAGTAACAATTAAATGATTTTATCTTTTGGGCGTAACAAGTTTAAATTCTTTCTTTACGGCCGAAATTCGAAGGGAGTAAAAGGGTTTATCTCTTTGGGAGTAAAGATAAAATAATTTCTTATGGCCGAGATTTGGAGGGGGTAATGGCAATGAAATCTTTCTTTTGGCCGAGTTTATCTTTGAGCGTAACAAGATATATGAAGGTGTAAAGATAAGAAAGATTTATCTTTGGGCGTAATGATAAAAGGATTTATCTTTGGCCGAGTTTATCTTATAATTTTAAAGTCAACCGTACGATGTTACGGCCGAGATCAAATTGAAGGCCGTCCGCACCCTATAAATACGTGAAGAATCCATCGTTTCAAGGTGTGCTCTGAAGTTCAGGTTTACTTTCACGGAGGGTCGTGAGCTCTACAGGCTACGACCAAGAGGAGAGAGGTGCGACGGCTGTAAGTTGATCGCGACCCTGATCAAGTCCGAGAAGCTGCCCGACTGTCTGCCCGTGATCCGAAGCTTCGACTTTTGTCTATTTGGGTGTAATTCTTCCAATTATTATTATTTTGTTATTATCTCTCCAGAATTTCTAGGATGAACTCCATATTTTTATTTATTTCATGTTAGGAGATTATTATTGAAAGGAAACTATTTGGACCCTATATTATTTGTTTTAATCTTTTCTGACCAGTTAGTTAATTGTGCTTAATGCTTTTAATTTAATTACTTAGATTTCTGAATTGAGTACTTACCAATTTGTGGATTATTTGATTTCACAATTCATTAATTGAATTAATTGATTTTATGTGAAATTAATAATTGACATAAATTTGATAACTAGTGTGTGGAGAATCAAGTTTATGTGGTCTGTTAATCTAACCAGTTTGTGGAGTGATTAATAGTCTAGGATTTTCATATTAATGCATCTTAATTTTAATCTTATCTGACGAATACCAGTTTGTGGGACTTTAGGTTTGATTAAATTTAAGATAGTTTGATTTACCGGATTAAATAGCAGAATTACCAGTTTGTGGACTCTGTGATGTTAATCTTGTAAATTAATAACTTGGGAAAATTTCTAATTCATCTTTAAAGATTAAATTTATCTTTTACGGTTCAAATATTTATCATGATCTATTTTCATCGTAAGGCCAAACTTCAACACCATTATCTTATTTTTATCTTAATTTCCTTATTTTATTTCATAAAATTTCTTTCCAAAAATTCATGTTTTTCCTCACTTATTAATTTATAAATCCAGATATTGAATTAATAATACTCCTCGTGGGTTCGACACTCTTACTCCTTTTTACTATATTACTTGAGCGACTAGTGCACTTGCTAGCAAATTTTATTGTTATAATTAGAACGCATCATACGTATTGACCCATGATGAGTATGCGCAATGATACATGTGTGGAGTTTAATTATGAAAATAATGATATTTTGAGTTACTTTTACTTATAGACAAGTTCATATGAATTGACAAGTTATGTTATATGTGCTATGCTTTAAATGTTTTCTCATATGAAAGCAATGTGGTTATTTAAATGTTATATGCTATATACACTCGTATTGTTCCCTATGTTGTACTTTTATTTCACTCACTGAGCAAATGATTGTTGCTCATAATACTCATTTTAAATTTTTCAGATACTCGTAAGTTCTCGAGTTGAGTCGACTTGGAGCTTGTTTTTGTTGCATATAGAGAAGAGGTCGAGCCGTTGGAGCACTTTAATCCCCCTTCACTTTTGTTTTTTTTTTTGAAGCATGCATATGTAATAGATAGTCTTAGATGTTGTAATTAAGTTTGTGAGAAACTTTTTGTAAGGTTGTATAAGACTTGATCCTGTGGGGTTATATGTGAGATGGTTTGAGAAAAAAATATGATGACAATATGTGAATGTCATATCTTATAGTTCTTTTTAAACTTTGATGAATATATATCAATCTTTTGTATGTGTGGGCTAATAACACAAGAAAGTAAGGGAGGGAGATTTTGCCGATTTTATTTTAGGAATGGCTAAACATAATTGAGATTATGATAATTGGGATTAGAACTTAGTCACGGAGTTGGGTGTGACAATTTGTGTGTTGAGTGTTGTGAGAATGAAAATAGATAAGGTCTTGAGTGTTTGGAAAGGCCACCTTCATAGAGATTTGAGAGAAAAGACTGGAGCGATGAGGAAAAACAAAGAGAATTAAGTAATTTTTCTTTTAACACTAACTATCTTTTATCTTTTGATTCTGATTTGTCCATGCAGATATGTAGGAGTGGAGTATATGAAGTTACAAATTCTATCATGCAAGGAATTGAAAGAGATTGTATTGGAATTGGATTTATGATGACTAGTTTGAAAAGTCCATCTCTTACCTCTGAAATTTGATATTTGTTTGGTGTGACTAACTTGTAGGATTCAATTGAGAGAAGTATTGAATGGCATGTAAAAATTAGATCTGAATTTTCTATTCCACTTAGTTATTCATTGAATCTATTAATGTGGCGTGAATATTTTTTTTTCCTGAACACTTTTGATTGGTTGATTTTGATTTCAAGATTTTCTGAGCTTAGAATCTTATTCATTTCTTTACATCCACCTTTGTGCTTTCCTAAGATCATTTCTATGTGTAATGGTTGCAATGTTGCATATAATTTTCACATCATGATTGGAAAATTCATTGCATTTGCATTAGTAAGACTTCTGTGCATTTCTCATCGAAGATTTAAGATTAATTTCTTTGGAGATGTTTTGATTTATAACAATGATTTGCATGATCTTTTTGGTGATGTTTTGATTAGTTGTAAGGACTTGCATTATTCATTTCATGAGCCGAGTTATTTGCTCGGTTACGAATCTTTTTACAATATAACACTATCAGATATTAAGGATTCATTTTATTTCATGGGAATTGACATTTTTATCTTAGAACCATTTGACAACCTCCATATAGAATTCCTAGTTCTTTGGAATGTACTGCACACTTTATTTGACAGGATTCTTATGCGGAAAGGAAGGTCACCAAAGTTTCGTGATTTGTTTCTTCAAATACCATTGTCTCATGGGCATAAAATATTTCATCCAGGTGAGTATGAGAGTTACACTACTTTTCATATTACTTATCTTGTTCTTGCTTTATAATTGCATAATCATAACATGATGGTATAATTGAGGAATCATACTTGCAATCCTGATAGAGATACATCATATAGGTCATCCGACAAATGAAAGAGAAGTATAAATATCTTCATTATGCGTGTCCTAAATTATTTATAAATTCATATATGTGATATGTTATATTCTCCTTATTGTGAATATAGATTCAAGGACGAATCCTTAAGAAGAAGAGGGAAATGATATGAACCTGGATATACTCTCCTTATTGTGAATGCAGATTCGAGGATGAATCCTTTTGTGGAGGAGGAGAATGATATGAACCAGGAAATGCTTACAATTGCAGTCGGCAATAGAAGAATCTTCTAGTAAAGTTGGATGATCAAGATAATATTGTGGATCTCGAACATAAGGCAATTGAAGATAATCAAGAATATTTGTGATTTACAATTGATCAAATTACAAGATCAAGTTGCATCAAATCTAAATTCTCATTGTGTTACAAATTGAGCCGCATGAAAAGTCAGCATGATATGGGCCAAATAAATCATGGTTTAACCATATTTATTTGGAATTTTTGGAATGCTTTATATATGGAAATTCTGCTGAGAGTTGCAATAGGAATTCCTTTAGTTATTTTAGGAAACTAATTACCTTGTAGGCTAAGTTAGGCCTTTTTCTTCCACCGCAAATTTAGGCTTCTAGGGCCTATAAATACTGGTGCTTATTGTTATTTCAGACATATCTCTGAATCTACGAATATTTTGGCTTAAGTGCTTTTGCTGTGAGGGAACTCCTGCAACCCGTTCTTCGGGAACTTCCGCCATTACAAGGTTGGCTATCTTGTGATTAAGTCCATCTATTTATAATATCGATTGCTTGGTTCATTGTAATCTTGAGGTTGATATTTCGTTGCCTTGAAAATTTATTTCATCTCATTTCTTTTGATTATCATATATTATTCCGGTCACTCAAGGCATTGTTCTTGAGCATCATACAGGAAGTGTTAAATCAAATTATGAAGGATGCTGAAAAAGGTTTGCCTTATTAGAGAAAGGCTGAAGGTAGCATTCACAAGATAGACTTATGCTGATAAGAAAAAAAAGAGCAGATCTTTAAGGTTGGAGATCGAGTGATGCTGAAAGTTTCTCCAATGAAAGGAGTAATGAGATTCAGCAAGAAGGGCAAGCTGAGCCCTAGGTATGTTGGTCCATTTGAGGTACTTGCATTAATTGGAGATGCAGCCTGCAGGTTGGCACTACCGCCATCATATGGACATGTGCATAACGTCTTTCACGTGTCAATGTTGCGCAAATATCAGTATGATGATGCCAATATAGTGAATATGGAAGAACTGAATTTGAACGTGGACCTGACGTACACCGAACAACCCATCGAGATATTGGAGTACCAGACTAGGCATCTGAAGAATAAGATGTTACCCATGGTAAAAGTGACTTGAACACATCATAGAGATGAAGATGCCACTTGGGAATTGGAAGATGAAATGAGGAAGGATTTTCCAGAATTGTTTAAATAAGTTGATGTAATTTTCCCTTAAGCAAATTTGAGGATGAATTTATTTTTCAGGAGGTTATGATGTAACGACTTGAATTTTCAGGAAATAAATAAAAGATATTTATTTTATTTTGATAGATCTGAAAACCCCTATTATGATATTTTGGAATTATTTAATTTTGAAATTGATGGAAATTATGGGATAAGTTGGAGAGATAAGAAGGACTTTGAAAAGAGATAGAATTTCTATGAAGATAAATATTGGATTGTTGAGTAAATTTATATTTAAATAAATCTGAATAATTATGCAGTGATTAATTATTAATGGATGGCCAATATTGAACCTAAAAGAGTTCAAGGCCTAATAGAATTGAAATCTCAAGTCTACACTATAAATAAACATCAAAGGGGTGGCTGGAAATCCCCTTTTCTGCCAAATAGAATTTTGCCCATGAGCCCTTCTTTTTCTCTCATTAGCACGTGAACCGAGGCACCCCTGAGAGAACGCAATGGCTGAACTCGAAGCCGGCATATAGGAGAAGAACTTCCAAGTGGTGGACGCGAGTTTCGGGATGTGGACAGAGAGAAATTGCCTTCCAAAGATCGGTGTACGTGCAATTTTTCAGAGAAGGGAATCCACTTGATTTTTCAGCCAACTTTAGGTACGTAGGGGGAATCCTTATGTCGTCGATTTTTTGCGATATAGAACCCTATTCTCTTCTCCTTTGTACCGAGAATTCATTGATATATTGTATGCATAGATTGGACAGTGTATAGAAAAGTTATGGTGGTCAGAAAGTCGCGTCGGAACGCAC
Source organism: Pontederia crassipes (assembly GCA_030549335.1). NCBI lineage: Eukaryota > Viridiplantae > Streptophyta > Magnoliopsida > Commelinales > Pontederiaceae > Pontederia > Pontederia crassipes. Next base: position 60,366,215 of record CM060189.1, on the reverse strand, counting down.
TTCTCCGTCGGCGGCAGAATCCGACCTAGGTTTTGCTGTACCCGGTCCGGATTTCGTTGAATCTGGACCGAGTTGGATTCGGAACTGGATCGAGTTGTTCAACCCAGCCTGGGTTCCTATTGACCCGGCTCGGGTTCTAGCTTCGGCACGACTCGGGTCGCGGCACGATCGTTAGGAGGTGAACCGGCCTGAGTTCACCATACACCGGCCCGGGTTTGCCCTTGTCGAGGTGATTTTGATCGTAACCGAACACGGCCCGAGTTCCAACCGACGTGGGCCAGGTTCTGAAGACAGAAAACGTAATTTTGAATACTTTATTATAAATAATTGAATAGTTACTATAGTAAATTGTTTCTGATCATTCACGATTATATTGTAAATAGATCCGACCTCATCAAATTTGTTAGATTTGATTTGAGATTATCGTTACCGTTCCTGTATGATCTAGTAGTTTTCCCCATACTGAGTCCTTGTTTAACCTAAATTGAATTTAAAAATAAGTCTTTAGGATAAACAAGATAAAAGATGGAAATTGTTGGGTCTCCATGTTCTCTGATTGTCTCTAATCTATTATGGATGTTGTATGGGGCAGATAGTGTACCTAGATGTATGAGACATCATCCTTTAGGGAAGCTATGATTGTCCTATGATGGCCATGGTCCCCCGTCATCACGAAGCTATCGTTAGCGCTACCATTGGAGGTCAGCTTGCCATGACTTGATCCCTCACTGGCCTACATGAAAGATATATGGAGTTTCCCTTAATTGACTGAGCGCTCCCTATTGAATTGAATAACTCCAAAGATTGAATTGAATAGAATGGAAATTAAAATTGAATTGAATCACGGTCATTCAGATTTTGGCATTGACTAGTTTTGCCTCCGCCCATTGAATTGAATAGAAATTATTATTGGACGATGACCCTTGATATTGATAATTGAATTGAAATTGTTAAATTGGATAGTGCCATAGTGATCAGGCATAATTGATAATTGATTATTATTAATTGATATTGATCGGTATATTGACCCCCTTTTCTGATTATCTTTATTGATTTACGGCAATATTATTTTATTGATTATTGAGCTCTCCTTATATTGTTCTATCCAGTGCTCTATTATTTATTGTTCCTTATTGATTATTGATTTTTGAACACTATTGATTATCATTTATTGTTATAGTTAGATCCTACGTAATGAGTATTTTTATACTCATGGATTTTTCCCTGCATCTGGATTCATGTAGGTGAGATGACAAAAGATGGCGATGTAGGTGGTCATGACTCTGAGCACGTGAAAGTCACGAGGGTCTCGGAGTGTTACACGTCCTCACCGTCGACTTCCCGTAGCCATCGCTGCTCTTGGGTACTGCAACCTCAGCAAAATGGCCATGTCCTGCTACTCATCGCTGCCCAGTTTGCTTAATGGCCGATCGCCCATGCCCTCATTGTTGTCAATGTTGTGAGGATCAGATCGGACAACGATTTGAATAGGTGTCCATTTCAGGTTGAACCGGTCGGTCGGTCCGGATAGTAATAAAATATTATATTTAATATGATACACTAAATTAAGTTATTATATTTTGATTATATACATATGTCAAAATGTAATTATACAAAAGAAAAATAACAATCATAAATCATAAATTTACAATTTTTAAATTATTACACACTTAATAAATTAAAATCTTATTTAATTATGTTATTATATAAAGTTTTTCTATTCATTAAATATTTTTATTTCATATCTTTGTTTTCTTATGTTAGAAGTAAGAAACAAATATTTTTTTCGAAAATATTATGGCAATATCATATATTCTATGAATAAATATATAGTATAATTAGTGGTTAATATTAAATTTGAACTTGTTACATATTAAAGTAAAGAAAATTCAAATTTATGTATATATATTATTATATTTATACTATATTATATTAAGTTCATTATACATACAACAAAGAAGTTTGCACTATTCATCCCTAACAAATTTATAATAAATATTATATATAATATAATAAATATGAAATTAACTTATATTATAATATATTTATTTATGATATTAAAAAATTGAATAAAATTATACTCCATAATTAAAATTCAAAGTGTAATAAACTCTAGGCTAAATGAAGAGAATAAGAACAAGTAATGTATACAAATATAGTCCCACATTGCTAATAGAAGAAAGATGGGAGTAAAGTGACAAGTATTAATATAAGGGATGAGAGTAAAGGGCCAATATCATTGTTACGGAGAAAGTCAATCTTTAGGTATTTTCCAAATTATGATAATAAACTTTATCAAAATATTTATTAGCAAAAAAATTTAAAAATTGGCTGGCCCATGAACCGTGGTTCAACTCAGTTTTAGCCGGTTTTAATCAGTTTTTTTATTTATCTGAACTGGCTCAATCTGGTTTGATCAAGGGTTTGGTTTTGGAGCTTGTAAAGGACCTTGTTGGTGGCCGGTCTGTTCCGATCCTAATAACACTGATTGTTGTAACTATTACTAGACCATGTACAAGCTCGATCATGAAAGACAAGAGCACAACTGTGGTGTTCTTCATTCCTCTGTCATGGTCGTGACAAGGCTCGAAAGGCTGTGATGGAATGATTAAAGCTACAACCATGTCCGAATCATGCGGAAGAAGCCTGTGAGTCCCCTTTGAAGCAACGTGACTAAGATTTTTTAATTGCTCAACAAAACCTAAAAATCATTAGGTTGTCTCTACTCTTTTCGCATTTTATCACATATTATAATTTTAACTCCCCGAGATTTTTTTTTCTTTTGCCTGCCTAGAAGGCTATCTCGGCGACGCCACTCAATTCTATACCTTGACTTTGACCAGTCAACGAACTTGCTTACATAAGCGGAAGACTAATTTATAACATTTTATTACAATATGCGGAAGCTATTATACCATATCTAATACCCTGTGAGTTAGGGCCCACGTCTATACAATAATGGACCCTATATCCATGTGCATATCATCCGTCAGAGGAGCCACCAACCGTCTCACCTTTGCCATCACCATCACCTATATGGATTCAAATACATGGGCAAAGCCCAATGAGATAACTCAGTACGTAGGGTCACCCATAAAAATAACTATATGAACCATGGTCAATATCAATACTATCAATAAACAATAATATATAATTGGTCAGAATAGATAACATCGACAATAATCAATAAATCATAACCAATTTGACCTATCATAATAATAATCCATGTCATCATTTATTGATGACCACTATACATTCAATTCGATTCAATTTTCTTAAATCAATTACCAATTGGCCATAAGTCGGTGAAGGCCACATTACAATTATCAATTATCATCTCTATTAACAATTTATCTATTCAATTTTTCCATCATCCACTAGGGAGCAATTCAATTATCAATTAGCCACTAGGGCGCAATTCAATCAACAATACAATTCAATTCAATTAATAACTCAATTAACAATTCAATTCAATTATGAACACATCCATCGACCATACAGGTCTTCATCGACCACAATGGGCCTCCATCGATCACAAGGATCTCCATCGACCGTAAAGGTCTCAATCGACCACAAGGGTCTCCATTAACTATTATGCATTAACAATCGACTCCATGAGCCACCATCGACCATAAAAGCCTCAATCGACCACAAGGGCCTCCATGATGCATCAACAATCGGCTCCATGAGCCTCTATCGACCCAATGGGCCTCAATCGATCACAAGGATTTCTATCGACCACGAGGGCCTCCATCGACCATAACGGTCTCCAATTATCAATTCAATTCGATTCAATTCAATGATCAATTCAATTTAGGAAGTTACAATCAACCCTTTCGGGTGTAATAAAAGAGTTCTCTATTATTACGGAACACCATGCCACTTCAATCAATAAGTTTGGATATGATGGGGGACGAAGGACCACACCCAAAATAGTTAGCCCGAAGGCCCTATCAACCCGAAGGTGCAGTTAGCCCAAAGGCCCTATCAACCCGAAGGCGCAATATTAGCCCGAAGGCCCCATCAGCCCGAAGGCCCTATCAGCCCGAAAGCGCAATATTAGCCCGAAGGCCCTATCAGTCCGAAGGCGCAGTTAGCCCTAAGGCCCTATCAGTCCCAATGGCAATCAGTAGACATGGGCCCAATAAATTTTCAACTTTTATCTCAATTACCTAAGATGTCTATCTTTAACAATTATCTTAGGTTAAACTTGACCCAATCAGAAAATCACTCTATCGATATATTAATCAATGGTATGATCAGATATGATGATGTTCAATCAGATAGGATAATAATGTGATTAGAATAAATCAATAATAAGGTTAGATCAATACCATAATCAATATCATGATTGGGTGTAATGACAAATAATAATCAATATGATGGCAATCTGATCAGGTATAATCATATAAAACCAGAGATGTTAATCAAATGATTGACGATGATTAACAATTTTAACTATTCAAATAAACTATAAATCAATATGTTTTCTATTCTAGAACCCGATCTGCATCAGTCATTACTCGGGCCATGTTAAATGAAACTCGGACCATGTCAGACAGAACTCGAGTAAGATTTTGTCACCATTATGAATTATGTTTCCGACATAATTTTCGGCAATCATATCTATGTCTTTCGATATTTAAACGATGCAAATAATATATAATTTATGTATAATGGAAAAGAGTTCTGGGGTCCATGTCGTGAAAAATTGACGACATGAGGATCCCCCTACGTACCTTAAGTTGATTGAAAAATCAACTATGTGCCTGTTATCTATGGATAGCACATACATCGCGACTTTGGCTGACGATTCCTCCTTATTGACGGTTAGAAACCATCGGCTACTATTTGAATCTTGTTCTCCTCTGCCGGGGCTTCGAAACGATATATCGCACGCACTCTCATGTGTCTCGGTTTGTGAAAAAAATAAAGGAGAAAGAAGGGCTCTTGTGCAGAATTTTTGTAGAGGCAAATCCTACTTTCTAGCCACCCTTTAGGCCCTATTTATAGCTCTCAACTAGAGTTTTTGACTTCTATTGGACCTTGGGCTATTTCTCCATCAATCATGACCATCCATCATTAGTTATCATCTCTTAAATATTCAGATTTAATTAAATCCGAATTTCACTAATTATTCTATAACCATACTTATAAAAATCCATCTCTACTCAAATTCCTTTTTATCTCCTCCATAACTTCTCTCAATCAAAATCTATCTCCATCTTTTATCAATAACTTATGTTAACCAAACTATACCTTTATTTTATCTTTTTATTTCTTCCTTTTATCTAATTTTCGGAATTATTTAATTCCATAATAATTTATCATCTAATTTTCGGATTAAATAATAATAAATATTATTTTAAGCCATAAAACTCTCAATTCTATCCTATGTGGGAGTCCTATGTCCATTAATAAATCTTTTGGATCTCAAATCAAAATTGAAACCCATAATCTCAATCTAATTACAATTCCTACTCCCATTAGGATTTAACTTTCTTTCTTTTCCCTTTTTTTTTCTAATCATACTTTTAATCCTACTCTAATTGTAAATCCTTCTTCAAGTAGGAGTACTTTTTACTTCTATTCATATTTCATTTCCAATTACATTCCTATTCCTTCTCAAATTCCCCTTTTCATCATCTTGAATTCATCAAGGATTCTAATTAACTTATGAAATTACTATATTGCCCTTGATGAAATCTTGGGGTGTTACAATAATATTATTATGTAGTTTTTTTTTGTGTACGGGTCTAACATTGGGACTTAGTTTTGTTTGTATTTGCATGGCATGTCTACTGCCAGCATTGAGTCTATCATCTTATTTGGTTTGGCGTGCATCGATTTATGAAAATCCCCCAAAAAATAAATTAAAATGTCATATCATTTCTTCTTGTTTATTATTTTATTGTCTGAAAGTCTATTTTCAGAACATCGCTTAATTTATGAAATTCAATCACTGTTTCCTTTTATCGAGTGTTATCAGAGTATAGGATTTGGATTGAGTTTGTTGCTAAGTAGACTAGCTTTTAAATGATGATTTTTTCTATTATTTACTATGTTAATCTTGATTATAATTGTATCTTTATTGAAAACATGAAGTCTTTCATGAGCTTATAATTATGCTAGAAATGACAAATAAATATAATGATAAAGTGGAAATAGAAAAAGAGTTAGTTGAGCCCCAACAAGTTAGTGAAAAATATAAAGTTCTGATGCGTTTAAATGATGTAGCACAATAAAATCGTTAGCAAGTGCACTAGTCGCTCAAGTAATATAGTAATAGGAGTAAGAGTGTCGAACCCACGAGGAATATTATTAATTCAATATCTGAATTTATAAATTAATAAGAGAGGAAAAACATGGATTTTTGGTAATGAGTTTTATAAAATAAAATAAAAAAATAAGATAATGAGAAGATAATGGTGTTGAAGTTAGGTCTTAGGATGAAAATAGATCAGGATAAATATTTGAACCATAAAAGATAAATTTAATCTTTAAAGATGGATTAGAAATTTTCCCAAATTATTAATTTACAAGATTAACATCACAGAGTCCACAAACTGGTAATTCTACTATTTAATCTGGTAAATCAAACTATCTTAAATTTAATCAAACCTAAAGTCCCACAAACTGGTATTCGTCAGATAAGATTAAAATTAAGATGCATTAATATGAAAATCCTAGACTATTAATCACTCCACAAACTGGTATAGATTAATAGACCACATAAACTTGATTCTCCACACACTAGTTATCAAATTTATGTCAATTATTAATTTCAATAAAATCAATTAATTTAATTAATGAATTTTGAAATTAAATAGTCCACAAACTGGTAATTAGTCAACTTAGAAATCCAAGTAATTAAATTAAAAGCATTAAGCACAATTAACTAATTGATCAGAAAAGATTAAAACAAATAATATAGGGTCCAAATAGTTTCCCTTCAATAATAATCTCCTAACATGAAATAAATAAAAATATAGAGTTCATCCTAGAAATTCTGGAGAGATAATAACAAAATAATAATAATTGGAAGAATTACACCCAAATAGATAAAAGTCGAAGTTTCGGATCACGGGCAGATAGTCGGGCAGCCTCTCGGACTTGATCAGGGTCGCGATCAACTTCCAGCCGTCGCACCTCTCTCCTCTTGGTCGTAGCCTGCAGACTCACGACTCGTCGTGGAAGAAAACCTGAACTTCAGAGCACGAATTGAAACGACGGATTCTTCACATATTTATAAGGTACGGACGGGTCTTGTTGATCGTGATGTACGGCCGAATTTAAATTCACGGATAAATCTCGGCCAAAAACGATAATTCTTTCAAAAGATAAATCCTTTTATCTTTACCTCCTTTGAATCTCGGCCAACACGAAATTCTTTTATCTTTACGCCCTATGGATCTCGGCCAAAATGAAATTCTTTTATCTTTACGCCCTATGGATCTCGGCCGTAATAAAGAATTTAATCTTGTTATGCCCAAAAGATAAAATCATTTAATTGTTACCCCTTTGAATCTCAGCCAAAAAGTGATCATCTTCATGCCATTACGCCCAAAAGATAAAATTCTTTTATCTTTACCCCCTTTGAATTTCGGCCAAAACGTCTTGGGGGTAAAGCCAAATCTCGGCCGTAATGATAAATTCTTCATCCTAATCTCGGCCGTAATGATAAATTCTTCGGAATTTTGGCCGATACGGCACAATCCATCTAAATTTCATTTTTTCCTGCAAAATAATTATCAAAATTTAGTTAATCCATCCACAATTAAAATATTCAGAGAATTAATACTAAAATTGATAAATCCGGAATTACGATTAAAAGTGACTAAAAATGATGCATGCCATGAACAAATTACAGAAAAATTAACTAAAATAATAATCTAAAATATGTTATATTTTGCATACATCAAGTTCCCTTTGGAACCTTGGCGTGTCCGGGTGATTAGATTCATAGGGGATTCTTGCCTGGTGTCCTACGGGCATCTGCTCTGAAATCTGTCAGTCGAAAGTCCGTTACATGAACAACCTTGTGTAATATGGAGAAGCACACAAGTACAAAAAAAACTAAGTAAAAAGAAAATGTATGAAAATAAGCTCATGGAAGACTTAAGGTTTAACATTGATACTTTTATAAGATAGACTAATATTATTTATAAATACAAAGGAAGGACATGTTTAAAGTTAAGAATTCTACAAGGTTGGGTTATGGTTGAATCTGGCGGAGGCCGTGTAAAAGAATATTGATTAAAAAAGTGGAGTATAATTTTAATAATAAATTGACCATTATTTTTTATAAGAGTTGAGAACAAGTAAAGTAGTGTGATATGTATAAGTTTAAAAATGACAAATTAATTTTATTTATATAACATAAAATTTTTCTTTGAGTATCTTTATACTCTGAATGTTATTATTTTTAAATTTGTTACTTACAAATAATTTATGTGGATTTTTAATGAAAATAAATTAGACATTTTTGTTTAATAATAAAGTAGAAGGGAGGGGTTGTTGGGTAAAAATCTTGTCCGGATGTATATGCCTATTTAGCGGTGTTCACCGGGTCGGGTCGACCCATGAACCCGATGATCCAGGGTTCACCCAATTTGGGTCGAGTCGAGTCGGGTCATGCTTAAGCTTATATTTGATTTAAAATTTTTTAAAAATTTGAAATAAAATATTTTAAGTGTAAAAATAATATTAAATAGTTATAAACTTATTTTATGATTTTAAAATAATATTAAATAAAAATATAAAATAGTAAAGAAAAAATTAAAAAAATTGGATGGTCGAATAACCTGACTCGATCCGAACTAGATCGAATTGAGTCAGATTCGACCCCACCAACCCCTTTATCCGACCCGTGAACACCTATATCGCTAATATTAGTAGTATGTTAACCTAACAAAGTCCACGAAAATTGCAACGTGGCAGCTGCCGTTGGATTATCGAGGTTAATTCGGGGCAATCGCATATTCTCATGCCTGATGGAAGCCATCTGTTCCGAGATTCATCTTTTTTTTTGGAAAATTTCATTGATATTAAGTAATAGCTCGGTTTGAGCTAGAGTACAAAAATTGAACAAGAACCGGAGGATGTCTATTCAGCCAAAAATTGTCGCTATGCAATTGGGTGAGACCAAAATGTGCGAGATAGTCCGCGGCACCGTTAGCACCTCTGCTATGGTGGGATAAAATGATTGGGCTAGTCATAAGGCTAATAGTAAGGATGTCATCAATGAATCCGCGAATTTGCCAAGGGCAGCGCAACCTCCGATTGATGATCTTCACCAGCGTCTTAGAATCGGAATAAACTTGGATGTGTGACATGCCGAGCTCCTTGCACTTCAGAGGCCGGAAAGCAGAGCCCGCGCCTCAATTTCCAAAATGGAGTCCACCATAGCCTTGCAAGTGCCTGCAAAAAGGAAAGTTTCGTTGTGAGCCAAGGTAATGTAACCAATACCTCCTTCCCCGGCTGGCCCAAGAGAGCCATCTGAGCTCAAGATAGCCTAGTGTTGGGGAGGAGGCTCCCACCGGATTCGCATAGGCAAGTCGTGGGGGCAGGGGACCTCAGGTGCGTGGGCGCTAGCAAAATCATGATAGCCAGCCAAAGCTCTTTCCCAAACCAACTCCACGGTTGCGGCCCATAAATGTGCGTTATTACGAAGATTCCAAAGCTCCCAAAGACAGTAGCCAAATAGGGACAAAAAGGATTTTTGGGACTACTGATCCAAGTTGGCTCCTTCGTGGATCTAGGAGCCGAGATGCCAAGAGGCGGTGTGCTGGAAGGTAAATTGCATTTTGCATTGAAAAAGGTGCCAAAGGTTAAGCGACAAGGGGCACTAAAAAAATAAATGGGTATTGGTTTCAAGATGGAGACCACAGAAGGAGCAAAAACAAGTGGATATAATCTAATGTTGGTAGTTTGTTATGCAGAAGTTTCCAAAGAAAGTTATGGATCTTAGGAGGAGCCGGAATCTTCCAAACGCCATGCCACGGCGGCCCTCCAGTGGGAGTAGGCGGCATAAAGCGGCGACTAATATGATGATAAACTGACTTAGCATTTGTGCATCTGTAGGTGTCACTAACCCAGACCCACGTATCATCATTGGCAGAAGTGGGGATATATATGCGTTTAATTTGAAGACATAAGACAGATCCAAAGACATCCACAAGCATAGAGTCATTCCAAGAATCGTTGGAGATAAAGTGATCGACCGTTTTGTTGTCAAGATTGAAATCCATGTTAATGTATGTGGGAAGACGTAAGAGTTGAATGATGGAGATCCAGGGGTCTAGCAGAACAGAGTTTGAGGTTCCAGAACCAATACTCTTCTTAAAACCAGCCCAGAGGATTTGAATAGAGTTGAGTATTAGTTTCCATGATTCAGCAGTATGTGCCGAGGGCATATCATCCCAAATTCTAAGGGGCCCATACTTGGCATGGATCAAATTGGTCCAAAAGGTATCATGCTTATTTAGCAGGTCATGTATGCGCTTTGCGATGAGGGAATGTCTAATAATTATGAAGTTTCTAATGCCCAGCCCGCCAAGGTTTCGGGGCAGCTGGACGATGTTCCAATTGATGAGATGGGAGCCCCGATGACCTCCGCCAAATCCCAAAGGAAAGATCTTGACAGCTTATCGATGGAAGCAATAGTGCCCCTAGAGAGATTAGTGCCACTCAATGCATGTATAGGGATGGAGGCTATAGTGGTTTTGATAAGAATAGTACGACCAGCATGGCGAGAGGAAATTTTATCAATGAGTGCGGATTAGTCATAGCTGGGGATGCGTCGGGGAGAGATAGGTACACCGAGGTAGTGAAAGGGGAAGGAGCCAGTTCTAAAATTTAAGATGGCGTTTAGCTGCTGGCGATGACGGAAGTTTAGAGGGGGAAGCAGAAGCTCAGATTTATGGGGATTGACTCGCTGTTCAGTGAGATACTGAAAGATCTCTAGGATTTTCTTAAGGTTCGAGCAATTATGCTTGGTTGAGTTAAGGCAGATAAGCAAGTCATCCGCAAAAAGGAGGTGAGTAAGACTGAAGGAATGAATACGAAATGGCTCGATGAGACCCGCGGCCACATGCTGCTTCATGATGGAGGAAAAAACTTGAGAGGTAATAATAAAGAAGTAGGGTGAGAGGGGGTCACCCTGTCTAATACCCCCTGAAGCCATGAAAGGGTGGTGAGGTTACGCCATTGATAACACATGAAAAGATTGGAGAGAAGACACAATTACGGATCCACTCAATGAAGTTATCAAGAAACTTCATGAGCTTGAGGATGGAGCAAAGGGCTGACCAGGAAACACGATCGAAGGCCTTCTCTAGATCAGCTTTAAGGAGCATAAATTTTTGTTGACCAGAGTTGAGGGAGTGAGCTAACTCCTGGGCAACAAAAATGTTATCGTGAATAGATCTCCCAGGAATAAACGCGGATTGATTATGGTCGATCAAGGAGTTGAGAGTGGGATGAAGGCGATTAGCAATGATTTTAGACAATAACCTATATAGGACGTTATAGAGCGAGATAGGCTGGAAGTCCTTGAAACATTTGGGATTAGTAATTTTTGGAATAAAGATGAAAGAGGTCTTAGACCATTCCGTAGGTAAGGTACCCGAGATGAAGAAGTTCTGAATTTCATTAACAACTTTGTCACAAACGATATCCTAGTAAGTTTTATAGAACTCGACCATGAAGCCATCAGGCCCTGGAGCCTTGCCCGGGGGAATGTTCCAAAGGGTCCGAGTGACCTCAGCTCGCGAGATAGGGGTAATAAGGGAGAAGTATCGAGGGACGACAGGCTAGGACAACAGTCAGATGGTATAGTACATGGGGGTTGACGTTGCCAAAGTTGTCTATAGTGATCAACAAATAAGGAATTTATTAATGTAGGATCAGTAATGCAAACATTGTTGTCATTCATGATAGAGGAGATTGTGTTCTGTTTATGTTTGACGATGGTGGATGTGTGGAAAAACTTATTGTTTCGATCCCCATGCCGGAGCCACGTCGTCCTAGACTTGCTCCACCACTTGAGACTGATTTGTCGAAGAAAGGCGGCGTGACGATTGTAGGCCGAGCAAAGAAGCACGAGCTCAACCGTCGATAGGCTGCACTGGACATCCAGATTTTCAAGTCTATTTATCTCTTGGAGAGCAAGGTCAGCACAAGATTCAAGCCGGCCTAAAGAGTCCTTATTCCATTTGAGGTTATCACGCTTGATATGGTTAAGGGCATGGGAGATGGTGGAAGCAGGGGAGTTAAAGGACCAGTGTCGTTTGACAATGTCCCGAGGTTCAGAGTAAGAGAACCAAAAATGTTCATATTTGAAAGACTTCGGCCTCCACATTGGAGGTCAGTCTGCAGGAGGATGGGGGCATGGTCGGATACACACCGCTGGAGGGTGGTCAGGGTAAGATTAGGAAAAGAGGCAAGCCAGTGATAATTAACTAAGGCGCGGTCTAGATGGCAAAGAATGTGTGCCAAGCCTGCGCGATTATTGCACCAGGTGTATGGGAGTCCATTAGGCCGGATATCTAATAGTGATTGGGAGTTAATAAGATTGTTAAAAGCACCCACAGGCCTGGTGTGCCGGAATGGGGAACCACCCAATTTATCTAAGGGATTAGAGAGGGTGTTGAAGTCTCCGATGAGGAGCCAGGGAAGGTGTGAGGTGTTAAGTGAGCCTAAGTCATGCCAGAGGTGAGTCCTAACAGAAGAGATGGTACTAGCGTAGACAGCGGATAACAAAAATTTAAAACCATCAAAAGAAATAACAGCATGAAGCACTTGCGTAGAGATAAGGAGAGAAGTCAATTGAGCCTCCTGACCACGCGCAGGCCAGGAGGATGCCGCCGGAGGCACCGGCAGCCACGCAGAAGATGCCTCCCAGTCGGGACCCAAGCGTTTGATAACCTATTTAGAATTTACAGAACAAGTGTGTGTTTTTAATAAAATTACAAAGTTCGGGCTATGTGTTTGAATAAGATTAGAGAGTCGATCCCGGGCCTTCCCACGAACAGCGCCCTAGTAGTTCCATGCGAGAAGTCTCATTTAGCAACCGGAGGTGGACCATCAGCCCTTGACAGCGGTGCCTCCATCCATAACCTGCAAGGACGGAGAGGAGACAGTTAGTGGGAGGTGGGTAGTGACAGGAGTAGATATCTTACCTTTGAGGGACGACTTCATGTTTCGAGGACGGAGAGAAGGGAGAGGAGCCTGCGGGCGAAGAACCCGGGACTTCTTCTTCTCCGATCGCGGGGGCGGAAGCAGATCAAGATCGTCGGCCTCATCCTCAAAAGGCTCAACAGGTTGGGCTTCAGAGGGCAAAGAGTCCGCTGATGTGATGCAGCAACTTGCTAATGCCACAAAATCAGTGTGAGCAAGAGATGAAGAGGATTCATGGGGAACCGGGGCCGGCAGCGACGAGGTGGTAGGGGATGAAGACGGGGTTGCGGAGGAAGGGGGTGGAAGTGGGGCGGGGGAGCGAGGGGGAGCGGGAAGGGAGATAGACTGCCGAGAGGAGAGTGGAAGAGTGAGAGAGCGGCTGGGAGAGAATGAGGGCATCGATTGGGACATAGTGCCAACATGGGTTGAAGAGTGGGGATCCATCGTTGCACCATCGGTGCGCCCCGGAGTCGCCACGTGTTCAACCGCGGAAACATTACAGCCGTAGGAACGACTCTCTAATCTTACTGCTTCCGGATTAGGTATTATCCTTATCAGTACAACAAGCATGTGGATTGTTTAGGTGGCTGTGATTAGGTATTATCCTTATCAGTTGTTGACTGCTTCCAGGTCTGTTTCGGGATTCATCTTACTGCTTTGTTTCTTCGCCTCTCGCTGGCTTCCAGGCTTAAGTCTCTCTCTCTATTCTGTCCCGATTGATTACTTTTATTTGTTTGGGTTGACATCAAATTCATGTTTTGCTTGTTCTCGGATCAGTGATATGGATGACATGGAATCAGGTGCTTTTCCCCTTTGGTTTAACGAAGAGCCTTCTATTTGACATTAAAACAAATAGCAAATTAAGCATGATAACCTATGAACTCACTCCTGATAACCATGATCCTGTTACAGAATGTTTCCCGATCGATCTGATATCACATTATGCTTTTTGATTCGCAAGTCATAATGATTTAACCTAATGAAAGCATGAGAATTCACCTGTAATTACCTTTTTGATTCGCAAGCCAGACCATCAAGAAATGTTCGATTCGGCCCTTCTAAGAATTCAGTCACTTATGCAAGCCTATGCGAAGTTTCCATGTCTCCCAATATGATTAATGCTCATTTTTCATGGAGAATCAGATATACAGTGATTCAATATCAGATGGATTCACTATTAACTGTTACTTGGGGATCGTCAGATTCCCAAAAATAAAAAAAAAATCAAGGCATGTCAATTTTTGTTTCATTTTAACTTGTCGAATGAATAATTTCTCCCTGGTTATCATCTTGGTCAAAATCTTCTCAGTGGTTGCTAATGATTTGAACCATTCAAAAACATGTCATCCTCTGCAGGCCAATCGCATATATCATCGATCGCCGTCTGCTCATCCGCTGCAAAGCAGAGTTGCGAAGTCGAAAGAAAACTGTCGCTACACGGGGGATCATCAACGTCCAAGAACAAGTCATCAGAAACGACTTGTGAAGCTGGAGGAGGCACCGCCATCTCTTGCAGACCATTACCATTCCCTGCGTGGTTCACCAATGCGGGAGAAAACTGTCTAACCTCTTTTATCAACTCTTCCATATCACATGAATTGAGGATTTCTGATACTTCATCATCAGATGTCATGCCTACTTCTAGTTCTAACTCAAGTTTGGTTGTTGTATCAGTTGCCCCATTGCACATCATTTTGTGAGGACTCATTTGACCATCCAGGAATATAGCTTGACTGTTGCACATTCCCATGTCATCTGCCGGCGTGTCCAGACTGTATGGGATGATTTGGTGATTGAGTTTTGTTGCTCCAACTCCCAAGTTTCCTGGTGCGCTGCTATTTCTGCATTTGCTTGTTGAATTAGGCGACGGCGGTGTTACTTCATACGGGATGATGTCTCTTATGACACCCAGCTGATCATCGTCACAATCCAAGATTCCGGGACACCGAATTGCTTGATATGGCACCATCGAATTGTCAACATAACTTATCATATCCAGCTGATCATTGAGTGGGAAGATTTGTTGATCGGGCTCTGCTGCGCTGCTTGGGCCTTGTCTGATGCTGGCTGAATTCGACACATTTGATCCATACGACTCGACTTCATAGCCATGAGGAAGACCCTTCTGATCACGAAGGAACTTGATCTTATCCTTTATCATTTGCGAAGCTCGATCGATCGACTTATAGAGCAATGTAACCTCTAGCAACGTCATCTTCGCGAGCTGATCATCTCGTAGCAAAGCAACTGAAACTGAACTCGTCCGCAAGCTTGATTTTGACTCCAACCTCCGACAAGTCATTGGAGGATCCACAACGATGCGTTCTTCTCCTCTTTCCCAAGTCACCACTCGTGAACTCTGAGATCAGATCGCAGACTTCTTCTTGATCTTCAGGCCAAGTGCACGCTGTCCCCGTCGGCCCGAAACTGATCAGCAGCACAGGAGTGTCACAGAGAGTGGCGAGCTCACGAGTCTTGTTCTTTAGGCCTCGCGCCTTGACATTGTACGTCGCCTCGAGCTTCTCACAATCTTCTAGGGGCGCCAACACCACTTTGCGGCCAACCATGATGTAACGGAAGAAAACTGAATGAAGTATGAAATTTTGAACCGATTATTAAGATCGAACTAAATGAAATCAAAGAGATTCAAAGTACCATATTGTAACTTAGAATGTGTGCTCTCTCTCTCTCTCTCATGTATAATGCCTGCCGTATACATCAGAAAGATGATTAGCTACACCCAAACACTCAATAATTTGCTCATTCTGAATTCAGAACATATAGCAGGTACAACGACTGTAAGGATGCTCTTGAGACAAGGTTTTGCATCCCATTATTTGCTCCAAGTTGCTTAATCCGGCAATATCGGATTCCCGAGCAAGTTCACATTTTGTTGACTCCAGCATTTAACGCGGGTGGGACCCAACTGCAAGTAAAAATGAGTGTTTGGCAAAAATTTGGAGAGTAAAGTCTTAATCCATGCCAAAACGGGCCCAAGAGATCTATATATTATTTAGGATGTGTATGCATATAATAATAAAGTGGGATGAAAGAAACAGGAGAAATATGTATAGTGAGATAATGTACATAGTGTCTATTCTCGTCGATTTGGATCTTTCTCCAACGTCAACGAGAAAACAAGAAAAAAAACTACGAGCAGAAGACGACGATTCTCATATGGAAGAAACATAGGACGAGTCCGTACAGGAGGCGTATTTTATTATTTATGCTTGTAAATTATATTATATTATATTATATCTATTTGTTTAGCGAGACGGACAAATATCTGACACTGAAACGGATTCGTTCGGATGACTGTTTCAAGAAAGTTGTAATTATTATTATTTATTGAAAGTTGAATTTTCATTAATTTTGGAGTGATAAAATAGTTTGAATATTATGTAAACCAAAATTAATTTATTTATCATTTTTTAATGAAAAATCATAAGTTTAAGATTATTCCATTTAAAAATATATGACTCGCTTAAAATTTTCTTTTTACTCGAATGTTTTTTAAAATATTTCTTAATAACATAATTAATCATAAAATTAATTAAAGATTTGTTCTAATTAAATATAATAATAAAACTAAATATGTTATTGTAGAATAAATATGTTAAAATAACTTAATTAATATTTTTGTATAACATAATTGAGTAATATAAATGATGCATAATAAACTCATAACGAGGTAATTATTCAAAAATAAATAAATAAATGACATAGATACATAAAAATAAAAAACAAGATGAATTATGAAATTATAAGACAGAATAATGCAATCTAATTATTATTTATGAGTCTATTATGAAAAATAAAAAATTAGATAAGTAAAAAAATATTAAATAAAAAAGATAATATAAAAAGTTACATTCTACCTGATACAATTGAAAGGAGAAGGCCAATAATAGATACGTTTACCGGTGGGCGGAGGTTTTATAGGGCTGTGCAATGCAACTCAAAGAATAAGAAAACAAAACTGCTACTTGGACTCCAACTCGGAATGCCTTTGACAAGTCTAATTTTTATTGATTATACTTAATGTAATTATTACACACATCTCAACCTAAAACTTAAATTACATAAATTAAACATTAATGTTTGTTGTAGACATATGCTTCAAGTTTTTTTTTTATCCTACAGGATTATAATCCTGACTAGGAATTAATCCCAATCTGCTTAATTACCATACTTCCATATAAACTTATGGGGCTTAATTTTATTCTACAGTAAAAGGGAAACTACAACATTAATCTAGAACTCCTACATCAAAACCATATACACTTATGGCTGCTTGAAACGTGGACGACCAATTTGCTCTCATATGAATTTTTATATCAGATTCATTTCATGCACATGATATAATAATTAAATTACAATGGAAAAGATTTATAAAGGAAAAAAAAGCAGAAGACATTATCAGAGATTTATAATGGAAAAGATTTATAACAGGTTCACTTGATTACTATAATGGAAAAACGAAATCCTAAACTTCAGGCAATAAGAGAGAGGGGAGGGGGGGGGGGGGGGGGGGGGGGGGGGGGGGGGAGAGATATATATACCAAGGTGGAACGTGGAGGACGAATTTGGTTACAATTGACTTTAGATTTCCCTGCGTGCAATGTGGAGGATAAAAAGTGCGAGCTAAAGGATAATAACTTACAACCGGAGAGGGATCGAGGGCAAATAGCATACTGCAACTAGTTTGAGACAAAACCGGATTAAAAAACAATGCGCACAAAAAAAAAATAAAATAAAAAAATTAACGATACAAAATATTGAAATAACAAAAAAAGTAGTTTCATCGAGAAAGCATAATAACTTTAGGAATATAAATTTCATTTTGTTGATACTACTATAATTTTGGAACACTTGGTCATGCTATTGGGCATAAAACTTTAGTAATAGTTTCATCGAGAAAGCATAAACTATTCGTGTTAAATCGTTGACTTGATTTAATGAAAGAGATCGCGAACTCAATGAGAAAAATTCACCATGGTTCCAGAAAGGCCAGGCAGATGATCTTAATTATTTTGCATTGAAGAGAGAGTAAACAAAAGAAAAAAAAGCATGCTCTGTTTTACATAGAAGGATTCAAGCCGTAGAAAGAAAAAGAAAAAGGAAAAAATAGGAATCAAATCCTCGATGTATTTATAGCACTCTCAAATTTGGAAGTATGGGGGAAAGCAGATTGTCTCGTCGTCGAACGGACCATCTACAGAAAGAAATTAAATTAACCTGAGATAGAAATTGTAACACATCGAAATTTTCGAAAAATTTAAAACTTTGATTATTATCCGATGTCAGACTTTCCAGTGATCGAAACTATAACGGGCGTCCGATGTTGCGACGAAGTCGGTAGCTCAGCCGACGTACTATCAGACGACAGAAACATTTTCGAGCACCCGAAAATACAACAGGCAAAAAACCGCCGGAAGCTTAACTCTTTTCTCTTTCATTCCACCATCATAATTGTCAGATCTCGTAATCTCCTCCACCATGATCTAAGGGAATATCAAAATCATGAAACCCCCACTTAAAAGTCACTCTCTCTCCATCTTTCTTATCTTCCATCGTCTCATCTCCATTTTTTTTCTCCTCTCCTTCGTTCGTGCTCTCTTCTCGGCTTCAACCAGAGGATGGCAGCACGATTTCAGCAGGTCTTTCATGCATAGGCAACGCAGGGGTGCAATTGAAGGAACTAGCATCAATCCGACGAAGAAGAACCCAAGAACAACGTCAAAAAGTTGTGTTTTCGAGATCTAAGTCATGAGATTTTCCTGAAGGATTTTGCATGCTTTTAAGGACTTGATAAATTTAAGATCCATGTTAGATGAGGGTAGCAATTAGGAATCATGCTATATTAGTTCTAAAAGGTACAATTGGCTTTCTGCTCTGTTCTTGATGTTGCGTGCGACGAAATGTTTATAGTTGATGATATATTACTGAATTACTATTTTATGCTTAGAATTTAGGAGAAGGGTTCATTTCAGACATAGATATGTGAAA
Source organism: Pontederia crassipes (assembly GCA_030549335.1). Taxonomy (NCBI): domain Eukaryota; kingdom Viridiplantae; phylum Streptophyta; class Magnoliopsida; order Commelinales; family Pontederiaceae; genus Pontederia; species Pontederia crassipes. The sequence continues at coordinate 60,347,027 of CM060189.1, read as the reverse complement.
ATGATTCTGAAAAGTATTATGTGAATTTGGCTTACTATAGTTCTTAAATGATATATAGATTGCTAGGTAAATGTTCACTTGTTGTGTAAGACGAATTGAATATTGCATATGATGGACATGATGTACATATGATGAAATTTATATTATGATATGTTTGTGGATCATATTATATGTATGCATGATGTTAGAGTAATGTTAGATTATTGTTATGTGGAAAACTGTTTGAAAACATAAGGATCCGCAATGACATGCGGCTCTGTAGAACTAAAGCCTATGATCGAAACCCTTTCGACGATTCAGCTTGGCAGAGTATAGCGACATGCCGTGTCGGACGTTTGAAACTCGATCGGATGATCTATATGGACTAGAACGGAAGTCTGAAACTATTTCGAACGATCTATTTCGAACGATCGAACTAGAAAAATGTTGAGATTCAGTAATGTCGATGATAACCAATCGGACAACTAAAATCATCGACCGTCTAGATTACCTCATCGAAAGAACTTCCAATAGTCGACGGGGAAGTTTCATCTATTTACAATGGAAAACCAGTCCAGTTTCATCTGACCGAAACTCACGATCGAAAGTCCCAAAAGATTAGTCATGTGGAAATGGACGATCGAACCTGTCTCGATCGACTGATAAAATACAATCATCGACATCTGCTCCCTTTTCGAACGACCTTTGCATGGACCTAAAGCAGATGACCGCTCGACTTTTGAATGTCTGATTTGCGGACAAAATGAATATGACCTTAATTGAAACTACTCGATTTGACAAGTTTTTGTCCACCTAATTTATACTAAATGATATGAACTTAAAGATGATTCGGAGCCATGCTCCATACAATCTTGATCGATCGACATGATTGAAAGAGAGGCTCATCGATCCACATGATGGAGGGTTATCATTTACCCTATTTAGATGGGAGTTTTTCCTTACGAATATTTCCATCTTGCGCGAGGTCATCCTGCCCAACGGTGCTGGCCATGGCACTGATCCTCCACTGGCCCACCATGATCTAGATAACTGCACACTTATATATCTGCAATGGTATACCCTAAAAGCGAAGAGCTTTTCCAAGTTATGGACAAGATGAAAGAACATGAATGATAAAAAATGAATGAAAGGACTTTGTCCTTATAAATATGAATATGAACTAGAATCATGAATATGAATATTATTATGAATAAGAACCATGAATACGAACGATGGACATGAATAATGAACATGAACATGAATATGGAAAAGAAAGGAAATGAAAATGCACGAACCATGATCTCTCCATTTGATCCCTCTATTATGATCCACTCTTGTACTTGATTTATATGCTTGCTTCATGCTTATTCTAATAGAAGACCTACGAACTCACACTTAACTTTATACTAACGGTTGAGCTTTCTCCCCTATGTGATCCCCATAGTACTTAATATGAATGCGTGCCAAGTTGATGTGTGTGCGATGACTATAGTTCGAGTGGCGTGTGCACATGGTTATCTTAGAGTCTATATGGAGTTTTCCTCTGTCATCATATCAAGTTGTATTTTTACTTGGATGGGACCTATAGAGTTGTACTTATATATGCCTTATGTTGAGACATTGGATGTACTTTTATCTATTTAGCTTCCACATTTTTCTTCATTTGTTGTATTATTTTATTTATTAAGTCTTCTGCTTACGTGGCACTTTTCTTAACCATTTGGATCAATGAAAGAGTCGAAGAAAGTAGCGATTGAAAGGAGATTTCGTCACGTAGTGAGATTGAATTTTGGGGGTTACAATAATAAGCCACATCAAATTTTCTTCTGGAAATAGAAAATAGTGAGACTAAGATATGAGCAGCGTCGCATGGAGACAAAAGGAATGAACTTGTGCAGATGTTTTTTGTTTACCTTGTTTCTATTTGAGAACATATTTATCTATATCTCAACATTAGCAAGGGATAAACCAGAGGTGCATATGGCAAAGAAAATACCTTGCCACACAATGGACAGCTCTGATTTCTTTATATCCACTCACAAATACAGTTGAGATGGTAATGATGTGTGCACTCCACTATAATCTTTGGGTTTTCAGCATTGTAATCTATAAAAGTCCAGTAAGATAAGTAACATCAGAGCTATATAGAAGGCTGCACTATATAATTTATTAGAGAATAAATGAACATAAATAGCAGTATGATTGCTTTTAAACATTAAAATGCTTCTAGGGTATATAGAATGCTCTAAGGCAACAATCTTTTCATTTTCTTGACACGTTTTTCTATATATTGCTTTTCATTTTGCAGCATTGATAATTTCATGAATTCAAGAAATCATTCAACAATGACATGTCATAACGATGCTCTGAAATTTCATAAAAATGTATCAAAATATGAGTGGACTTGCAAAATTTCTGCCTACCTTCAAAGCATATTAGGCACTCATCTTTATCATTGGACATACTATGTAGGCATGGATTAGCATTTGTTATCTGCATTGATGAGTCTCTTGAAGAAGTATGTGGGAGGGGCAAAATGGATGCTTCATAAAGGGATATCTTCAACTCTTTTGATCCTCCATTGGTGGCATTATTGATTTGATAGATTCACGTTCTCCCTGCAAATATCTTGAATACTTGTCAAGGCCTATCATCATTCCATCAATTGGGCGTTGCAAAGGACAAATACAAAGATGGTCATATGACAAAGGACTTGGAAAACAAGGGAATGTGATATGATAAAGAATTGTCGTCTTCAATTGGATATGTGCCTTTGTCACGTGCATCCGGAAGATCATGTTCCCTCTTAAACAAAGCCATGTACTGAAGATATGCCAATACAAGAAACACCGGTGCGACATCGTCGTTGCATGGCTTCCACCACGGAATCAACTGGAGAGGGGTAGCTTGGTGTAACGAGGTTTAAGGACTAAGATAGTCTCATTGAATAGTTTCACATGAGCATAACATAGAGGCGATCATGAGCTTATATACAGCTACACCCTTCACCTATCAAGACGTGCTTTTTTGTGCGGACCAATAGTTCAAAGCAAACAATATCTTGATTGGAGCCGGGGGTGTTACACTTGGAGACTGTGGCAGAATGTTGGCGGAAGCATCCTCGGTACTAGAGGATGTAGTATAGTTGGAGGAGGCTGAGACCGATGAAGATAAGGAGGAGTACGAAGATGTCGCTGCTTATATTTTTCCTTCTACTTGAGCCAAAGTTAAGCAGTATAATTAGGAGACTATGATGTCAAATTGGAAAAGGCTTTGCATAAAATAAACCTTTGTCAATAGGAAAATAAAATACCAAATCTCATTAAGGTAGAAAAGATGAATATTCTCAAGAATTATTGCACAATATTCGTTCAAAAATTTTATTTTTGTTTTATATGTATCCTAATTCAATTTGAAATATTAGTTCCCCCATAATTTTAGGAATGGTTCAATAAATAATTGTTTAAAATAAAGTAAAATAAAGTTTTTAATTTATCATGATCTTTTTAAATTGTTAAGTTTTCGTTATTAAATAAATGCATGATGAGCGAGCTGACGACACACAATTTTTCTAAATGGCCAATACTTTTAGGGTGAATTTCGGGTCACTACAAAGTATCTTGTCTAAAAAAGAAGAAAATATTGTTACATAACTTTGAAAATTAGTGGAAGAAAATTATACATGTTTTATGAAAAATGAAATCGGATATTCAGATATTAGATAAACATATTTTGAATTTTTAAAATGTGAAAAATTAAAGTCAACATGTTTGTGAAATAAACAAAGAAAGAAAATATTTCTTGGAAAGAAGCAAAAGTTTTAAAAGTATTATGTACGTGATCATGCTTATTTTAAAAAAAATTAAAATTTTTATATTATTTTAAAATTTTATATGAATTTTGTGAAATCACATATTACTTATTTTGTGTGTGAATTTTATGTCATTATGCGTTTGAATACAAAATAAAAAAACTAATTCATTGTGGAATGAAAATGATTACAAAATGAACCATGACTAACAACATTGGACTTGCATGAAGAGAAAAAAAAGTGAATTTGAAGAAGTGAAGATCCAAAATTTTTGGTAAATTTAAACATGTAAATAAAAAATTGGACTTATATTCTTTGTCATACATATTTGTGGTTTGGATTTGTTGACTATCCATCATAAGTTGTACACAAGTCTATGATTTTTGAAAAAAAATATTTTTTTACTAAATACTAAAGTCACTTTGCTCTAAAAATGCTTATTTTGATTATTAATGTAACGATCCAAAATCCACCTTAAACATTTTGGTCATTTAGGGAATTTCACATTATTAGTTCGTTCGTCATACATCATTTAACAACAAAAATCATAATAAATAAAAACTTTCTATTAATCATATCCTAACTAATACTCCATAAAATATTAATTGTCTAAACTTTCATTACATCATAAATCTTAATGTTCAAGTAGAACTAGATAATTTATTTAAGCCTAAGCATGCGCAACACTTCGTCATGAGCTTAAGTTGTCATCCATCACTTAATCTTGGTTACCTGTACGGATCCAGAGTGCATGATTTTCCAATTAGAGTATATAAAAATTATGCATGCCATGATATGTTGTCACATGTTATTACATGCGATGCATCATCATCATAATAACAATAACAATTAAACTTGCATGCCATGAACCACACCATAATCCTTACATATGTTTATCATTCATTCTTAACACGACATTGTTAAAATATAATCATATTGACATACCTGCTTCACTTTAGAGTCGTCATCTACAAGTCTCATATAATTGAAATATGCATTCATATCATTCATAACATACATGACATAATCTATCATTGCATTTCATTTTCATAGTCATGTGCATTGGTGCACGAAAAATCATGTATTAGTTTAGGTCATTTGATTAACTTTTTAAGAGGTTTTAATATTTGGAAAAAGGAGTTTTGATTTTTTTTATAAAATTTCATTTAGATTTGATTTCTACTAAGTTTTGAAATTATTCATTGAAGGTTATAAAAAACATCAAAATCAAGGCAAGAAAAGGCCCAAAGTCACTTAGAAGAGAAGCATGGCCGTCACAATCAGGCATAACCAAAAAAAATTTATGTCACAGTCATGGTCATGAAAATTCTATTCATGGTTGTGACAGCTCATTTTCTCAGTTGTGAGCGCATGTTGAAGCCAAAATACATGGTCTCGGTCATGGTCGTGACGGAGACTTTTGCGGCCGTGAAGACGGACGGTTAGGAAATTTCAAAGCGGATTTTATCCATTTTTCGGATAGATTTTTTATTTCTTCCCTTGAAAAATGAAAAATCTATAAAAGGGAGAGACCAAAGACCCTGAAGATCATTCCTGGAGCATAGATTTGAAGCCTACAAAAAGGAGAACGGCGAGAACAATAATGAAGCTCTGCCGAAAACTCGTGCACAATAGCTATAAGAGTTCTTCATTTTCTTTTCCTACTCTTTTATTATTAGATTTGATGTAATTCTTCTGTAGATTTATTCTTAATATTAGTTTAGTTTGAATCCTTAATAGCATTGCAATTTTATATTTAATGCTTTCCTTTTATTCCATGATTTATTATTCGATTGCTATCCGAGAAGAAGTAATTATTTTCATAATAGTTTCTATGATCGATCTTATTCATTGCATGTCGCAATTAGAGAAATCGAAAGAGACTTAATTTGTGTAGTTAAGGTGACTTTGAGAAAGTCCTTAATATTAATTTCATTTTAATGCATCTTATGGTTAATTAGATAAGTTAAATTCAAGTACTTCTAAGTTGAGAAGTTCCATTCCATTTTAGTGGCGATAAGTAGGTGCTCTAATCATCAGCAAAATGGCCACGTGCTACTCATCACTGCCCAGTTTGCTAGCCATCTGAGCCTCTGCTCAATGGCCGATCACCCACGCCCTCATTGCTGTCAATGTTGTGAGGACCAGACCTGACAACGACCCAGATAGGTGTCCGTTTCAGGTCGAACCGGTCGGTCGGTCCGGATAGTTATAAAATATTATATTTAATATGATACACTAAATTAAGTTATTATTTTGATTATATACATATGTCAAAATGTAATTATACAAAAGAAAAATAACAATCATAAATTTACATTTTAAGATTTTATGCTAAAATTATTACACACTTAATAAATTAAAATCTTATTTAATTATGTTATTATATATAGTTTTTCTATTTAATTATATATAGTTTTTCTTATTTTCTATTACGGCAAGATCATATATTCTATGAATAAATATATAGTATAATTAGTGGTTAATATTAAATTTGAACTTGTTACATATTAAAGTATAGAAAATTCAAATTTATGTATATATATTATTATATATATACTATATTATATTAAGTTCATTATTCATACAACAAAGAAGTTTGCATATTCATCCCTAAATAATTTATTTAATATAATAAATATTATATATAATATAATAAATATGTAATTAACTTTTATTATAATATATATATTTATGATACTAAAAATTTTGAATAAAATTATAATCCATAATTAAAATTCAAAGTGCAATAAGCTCTAGACTAAATGAAGAGAAAAAGAACAAGTAATGTATACAAATATCCACATTGCTAATAGAAGGAAGATGGAAGTAAAGTGACAAGTATTAATAAGGGTGGAGAGTAATGGGCCAATATCATTATTATGGATAAAGTCCATCTTTGGATATTTTCTAAATTTATGATAATAAACTTTATCAAAATATTTATTAACAAAAAAATTTAAAAAATGACTGGCCCATGAACCTTGGTTCAACTCGGTTTTAGCCGGTTTTAACTAATTTTCATTGGTCTGAAACTAATCCGGTTTGATCAAGGGTTTGGTTTTGGAGCTTGTAATGGACCATGTTGGTGGCAGGTCGACGGTCGGATCGGTCCGATTGGCCGGTCTGGTCTGATCCTAATAACACTGAGTGTTGTAACTATTACCAGACCATGTACAAGCTCGATCGTGAAGGCCAAGAGCACGATTGTGGTGTTCTTCATTCCTCTATCACGACAGTGACAGGGCTCGAATAGTTGTGATGGAGTGATTGAAGCTGCAACCATGTCTGAATCATGCGGAAGAAGCTTGTGAGCCGCCCTTTGAAGGAACATGACTAAGATTTTTTAATTGCTCAACAAAACTTAAAAATCATCAGGTTGTCGCTACTCCTTTTGCATTTTATCACATATTATTATATTATTTTGTAGTTTTTTTTTGTGTACGAGTGTCAGGTTGAAGCTTGAGGGAGGGATTTTGTTTGCATTTGCATGGCATGTCTACTTTTAGCATTGAGTCTATCTTATTTTGTTTGGCATGCATCAATTTATGAAAATCTCCAAAAAAATAAATTAAAATGTATCTCATTTCTTCTTGTTTGTTATTTGATTGTCTAAAATCCTATTTTCAGAACATCGCTTAATTTATGAAATTCAATCACTATTTCTTTTTATCAAGTATCACTAGAGCATGGGATTTGGATTGAGTTTGTTGCTAAGTAGGACTAGCTTTTAAATGATGAATTTCTCTATTATTTACTATGATGTTAGTCTTGATTATAATTGTATCTTTATTGAAAACGTGAAGTCTTTCATGAGCTTATAATTATGCTAGAAATGACAAATAAATATAATGATAAAGTGAAAATAGAAAGAGAGCTAGTTGAGCCCCAACAAGCAAGTGAAAAATATAAAGTTCTCTTTGGAACCTTGGTGTGTCCGGATGATTAGATCCTTAGCGGATTCTCGCCTGGCGACCTAAGGGCATCTACTCTGGGATCTGTCAGTCAAAAGTCCGTTACATGGACCACCTTGTGTGATATGGAGAAGCACACAAGTACATAAAAAACTAACTAAAAAGAAAATGTATGAAAATAAGCTCATGGAAGACTTAAGGTTCAACATTGATACTTTTATAAGATAAACTAATATTATTCATAAATACGCAGGAAGGACATGTTTAAAGTTAAGAATTCTACAAGGCTGGGTTATGGTTGTAACTGGTGGTGGCTGTGTGAAAGAATAGTAGGAGAAGAGTATTAGTTTTGTGATGGAGCTTTGGCCTTATCTGAAATTTGCTTGAGGACAAGCAAAATATTAAGCCTAGGGGAATTTGACGTATGAAAAATTATGCATTAGTTTAGGTCATTTGATTAACATGTTAAGAGGTTTTATGTTTGGAAAAGGAGTTTTGATTAATTTTTATAAAATTTCTTTCAGATTTGATTTCTACTAAGTTTTGAAATTATTCATTGGAGGATATAACAAAACATCAAAATCAAGGCAAGAAAAGGCCCAAAGCCATCTTAGAAGAGAAGCATGGCCGTGACAGTCAGAAGCATGGCCGTGACAAAGGCACCTAAAAGAAACAGGTTCGGGCACGCTCGTGACAGATCCTTTCATAGTCGTGATAGATAGATTGCATAACTAGAAAAAATTCAAAGTCAGGATCATGGCCGTGAAAATTCTATTCATGGCCGTGATAGCTCATTTTCATGGTCGTTCCACCAGGTTTTCATGGCCATGATAGCTCATTTTCATGGCCGTTCCACGAAGTTTTCATGGCCGTGAGCGCATGTTGAAGCGTCATGGCCGTGATAGAGACTTTTAGGGCCGTGATGGCAGACGGTTAGGTGGTTTCAAAGCAGATTTTATCCATTTTTCGAATAGATTTTTGGTTCCTTCCCTTGGTGAATGAAAAATCTATAAAATGGAGAGACCAAAGACCCAGAAGATCATCCCCGGAGCATATATTTGAAGCCTACAAAAAGGAGAAGAGCGAAAATAATAGCAAAGCTATGCTGGAAGCTCGAGAGAGCATGTGCACAGCGGGTGCAAGAATTCTTCGTTTTCTTTTCCAACTCTTCTATTATTAGATTTGATGTTATTCTTCAGCAGATTTATTCTTTCAACAGGGTCATCTTAGTTGAACCCTATTTGTGTTTTTCTTAGTATTAGTTTAGTTTGAATGATTAATAGCGTTGCAATTTTATATTTAATGCTTTCCTTTTATTCCATGATTTATGATTTGATTGCTATCTGAGAAGAAATAATTATTTTGATAATAGTTTCTAGGATCAATCTTATTCATTGCATGACGCAATTAGGAAATTGAAAGAGACCTAATTTGTGAAGTTATTAAGTGACTTGAGAAAGCCCTTAATATTAATTCCTTTTTAATGAATCTTATGATTAATTAGATAAGTTAAAAATCGAAAGGATTTATTTATTCTAATTATTCTTAAGATAGTAGTTAAAGTCTGAAACATTGGTTAATTAATTTTGGGAATTCAACTTTGCTATTGATTCAACTAATTCTAAGTTGAGAAGTTCCATTACATTTTAGTGGTGATAATTAGGTGCTCTAATCATCACATCGTTATTTCTTCATGTGATCATTTCTTTTATTTCATCATTTTATTTTATTCACTCTTGAAAACAAATCTTTTCTTAATTTCTCAATTAGCAATGTTAAAATAAAATCTAAGTTATTAACCGTCATCGTGGGAATGATAACTCTACTTATTCACTTTATTACTGAGTAAATTTCAAGGATGGTCACCCAACTTGTGTTCCCAGTAAAGTCACCCAACTTTGTTTTGTAACTAAAAGTTCATCCAACTTTGTGAATCTTTCACTCGCGGTCATCGCGATCGGCTGTTGCCCTTTTACCGGTAGATTGCCTATGTGAATGCCCCGCTGTCCGACATATCATCTGCCATGTCGAAAATAACTTAGGAGGCAGGCTCGACAGCGACACACGGAGGCGAGGCGTCATGCTCAGCAGCGTGAGGGGATCGATGGCTGCACGAGATTGACGGGGTTGCCGCTGCACGAGGTCAGAGAGGTCAGAGCTGCGCTGTCGGCGATGGGGTCGCCGCTGCACGAGGTCAAAGAGGTCGCGGCTGCGCTGTCGGCGAGGGGATCGCTGTTGCACGAGGTCGGCAGGGTCGCGACTGTGCTCGAGGTCGGTGAGGGGGACGCGGGTTCGTGGGTCGCCACTGCGCGAGGTCGACAGGGTTGCGAGTTCGGGGGTCACCACTACATGAGGTCGGCAGGGTCATGGCTGCCCTCATGGTCGACGAGGGGGTCGCCGCTACGCGAGATTCGGCGGGTTCTTGTCTTGGAGGCATGTGCAAGGTCGGCGACTTGCAGATCTTGTCATTGAGTCATAGATCTAGTGGGTGGCGGATGGGCGAGGCATGGATTTGGTCAGCAGCGGATGGATCTAGTCGGCGAATGTGTCGACGAAATGGCCCATTTACTAGTGTTGAAGTTCTTGTGCAGGAAGCACAGACGTAGGAACAAGTTCTCCATAACCTAGCTTTAGAAAAATAGAATAAGGCATTAAATTTATGCTTGCCCCAAGATCACCAAGAGCCTTGGCACAATGATAATCTCCAATTGTGCAAGGTATGGTAAAACTGCCCGGATCGCCCATCTTCGTCGGAAGGTCTTCTTTGTAAATTGCACAACATTGAGGCGTCATCTTCATGATGCCTTCAAATTCGATCTTCAGTTTGCAAGATAAGATATCTTTCAGAAACTTTGTGTAGCTTCATAAAAAGGAATGTTAATGTGCAATTGTTTAAATATCTCAATGAAGCGAGAGAATTTCTTGTCCAATTGTTCATTTCGCAGCTTTTGGGGGAATGGTAAGTTTCCTGGTTTGCTTGGTATCTCGATGGTTGCTTTTCTTTTAGAACTATGAATTGGAAGTGCGGCATTGTTTCCATCAATAGTATGATCCTGTGTAGCTTCAATTTCAGCATCCTTCCTGATGTTATCATTTGATATTTGCAATGTTGGTCCAGCTGGAGTTTTTCCACTCCGTAAAGAGATAGCTTTGGCTTCTTCCCTAGGATTTTTCTCAGTGTTGCTTGGAAGAGCATTTGGCATGTGTGTTGGAGCAAAGTTTTAACGTTATATAAAATTATATTTTGATGATACAAACCTCGAAAGATTAAAGATAAACGCTGAAAATGTTTTAAGTAAAAATGGATAACTTTATACACTAACATTGGTTAAACAATTGACTAAATATCAAAGTTGTAGAGCATCATGTTAGCTATCCATAGAATACAAGATTATCTAATTTGAATAGCTTAGCAAAATGTTATGCTCAGAATAGTCAGGGCAATCAACCTGTCGGTCGACACAATGAAAGTCGATCGAGACTATATCGGTTGACTGATCTGGAGACACCGATCGACCGATCTAGAGACACCGGTCGACAGATCAATACATGAGCTGTCCCGATCGATGTCGAGACGATACCGATCGACTTATCGGTCGACAGTCCGGTCGACCGACTAGAAGCTGAAGAAATGAGCGCAACGGTCATATAGATCGGACGACTGGTCCATTAATGCGATTGATCGGTCCACAGCTCAAATGAACAGTAACAGTCAATTTTGAAGGAAAAATTTGTGGAACAATTTCTAGACGAATTTTCCACATACTAGAGCCTATAAAAGAAGTGCCAAAGATAGAAGCAAAGGCACCCATCCAAGCATTGAAGCAAAACTTAAAGAAATCAAAAAAAGACTTTTTTCCTTAAAGTTATCATTTTAAGTTCTCTTTTCTTTCTCTCTTCTCTTCTTGTGATCATTCTATTGTAAAAGAGAGAAATCATTTTCAGAAATATTGTGAGAGATCTTGTGTGAAAGAGATTCCAAATCTTACATTTTGAACGAGAGAAGCTTAGCTTTCTAGGAGGAGTGGTTGCCTTGCCTCTAGAAGCGGAGAAAATGTGGTTGATGTAAAGGGCGTTCTTCCTTGCCCCATTTGAAATTAAGAAAGATTTTAGTGGAATCTCCGACGATCTCGAAGTCGAGAAGTCGGAGCGGGGACGTAGGTCAAGGTGTGACCAAAACTCGTCAACAACCACCTGTGTTATCATTTGATTTGTCTCTCTCTCACTCTCCCTCTCATATTGTGTTTGATGTTTATGATCTGAATTGCATTGATTAAAGGATTAACGAATTGATTTTAAGCTTCCGCAACATATTTTGAGAAATCGACACTTTCGATTTTAATGCCAATTTACTCCCCCTCCCTCCCCTCTTGGTGCCTTGGGATCCTACAGTATCAGAGCGGGTTGCTCTTGTTTTGATTTTTTACTCATCTTGTTTTAAGATTTAGCCATCTTTAGAGTCACGACATCAAGTGGATTTAATTTTGTCAAAGGACAATCAATTAGTTATCCTCCCCTTTTAAATGCATCAAATTTTGCATAATGAAAAATTAAAATTCAAGCATACATTTGTTCTATTGATATCGACATGTGGGACATTGTTGAAAAAGGCTATTATCTTCATGAAAACTTACTTACAGATTCTAACGAAAGAGAAAAGATTTTTGCAAAACTTGACTAGAAAGCCAAAAATATTTTTTATTGTGCTTTGGATTCAACGAAATTTAATCGGTTTTCAAATTGTGAAACTATAACCGAGATTTGGGAAAAGCTTATTGTTACTTATGAAGAAACTGATAAAGTTAAGGAATCAAGACTAAATATTTTAAATCACCAATATGATTCTTTCAAAATGCATGATAATGAATCCATAAATGATATGGTTGCATGATTTAATGATATCTTGAGTGGCTTAGCCTCCTTGGGTGAGCTAAGAACTAATCCTCAAAAGGTGAAAAGTTTCTCAGCTCTCTCCTCCAAATGGCATAAGAAGAGGATCGTGATTGAAGAAAAAAATTTGAACAAATTGGATTTCAATGATCTAATTGGTTCACATCTAATTTGTGAGATCTCAATCCAAGAAGATCAAGAAGAAAAAGCCCCCAAGAAGGAAACATTGGCACTGGAAGCAAATCCAAAAGAAGAAGACTCAAGTGAAGAGGAAGTGGACGAAAAGAAACTCGCACGCTACACAAGAAAATTAGATAAGTATCTCAAGTTGATAAAGAAGAATGAGAAGAATGAGAAGCCAACAAGAAGATTATACAAACAACACAAAGAAGAGATTTCTCAGAAAGGGAAAATGAAAAAATATGAAGAGTCAAGTGACTCATCATATTTCTTCTAATGACGAAGCATACCTATGCCCAGTGATAGACAACAATGAGGTAAGTTCTAGTCCTTCAAACTTAAATAATGACTCATCGAGCTTTGCCGACGAAAATCTTTCTTTAAATGTGAATAAAGAACTTTCCTCACTTATAAAAAGATATTTTTCAATTAAAAAGGAAAATGAAAAATTATTACATGAGCTTGAAAAATTGAAAGAAGACAAGGATACATGTTTTTATAGAAAATGAAAACCTGAAAAATGAAATTGAAACTTTGGAAATTACACATGCTTGTGAAATTGTAAAATTCTGTAGAAAAAGTAAAGAAGGAAAAACCCTTTTAAAAAAATTACAAAATGAGACTATTTCTTATGTAAGGAAAAATAATCTTAGAAAATACTTTGGAAATGAAAATTCTTATTGGAAATCTAATAATCCATTTAATAGAAAATCATATTTCAAATTTTTTACATGTGGCTTTTATGGTCATTTCGCATATGAATGCAAAATAAGAAAATCAACACAATAAGGTATGACTTGGGTTCCGAAAGGAACATTTTCTAACAAAATAGGATCCAAAGAAATTTGGATACCAAAGGTTACATAATTATTTTTCAGGTGTGCCTCACATGTAAAGCAAATGAGAAGAGGAATTGAAAATGTGAAAGCATGAAGGATGTGGTAAAAAGTATCAATTACTTTTTGATTTTTTAAAATTTCAAATTCATCATTTCTTTAAAAGAAAATTGATCATAGTGATAGGGGGAGTATAAAATCTTTCAACCTTATTTTGACATATCATTTGATATCATTGTTGTATTAAAGTTTTATGTGATATTTTGATTCTTAACGCAATTTTTTTAAACTTATGGCTATCATAACCTATAAATCAATTTGATTTCATTTTTAAAACAGTCATAAATTTAGGGAGAGCTATTTTTTTAACTCTTTATGATGTAATACTTTTTATGAAAAAAGGGAAAATAATTTTTTCTAAAAGATAGGCAGAATTACATGTGGTTTCTTATGTCCTTCATTTGAAAATCACTTTTTGTTGGAACAAAAGGGGGAGAAATATTGGAGAAACATGATATGAATATAACTCTATATTAAGAATGCCTTACAATTAGTACTTATGAAAATATCTCTCATTGTAAGTGAAGCTAAGTTTTGGGGTAGTAAAATTGTTTTTACAAGATTTTACAACTTTTTTCGCAACTTATATATTTTTCATATTTCTCAGTTTGTCTTTATAAAAAAAAGGGGAGATTGTTGGCGCAAAGTTTTAATGCCATATAAAATTATATTTTGATGATACAATCCTCGAAAGATTAAAGATAAATGTTGAAAAAGTTTAAGTAAAAATGAATAACTTTATACACTAACATTTATTAAATAATCGACTATGATTTTATTAGATCCAGGATGAATGATAAGCATCAAAGTTGTAGAGAATCATGTTAGCTATCCATAAAATCCAAGATTATCTAATTTGGATAACTGTGCAAAAAGTTATGTTCAAAATAGTGAAGGGCGGTCAACCTGCCGGTCCACATAATAAAAGTCGATCGAGACTATACCAGTCGACCGATCTGGAGATAATGGTCGACCGATCTGGAGATACCGGTCGATCGGTCAATACATGAGTTGTCCCGATCGACGTCGAGATGATATCGGTCGACTTGCTGGTCGATAGTCCGGTCGATCGACCAAGTGTAGAAGTTGAAGAAATAAGCGCAACGGTCATATAGACCGGTCAACTGGTCCATTAATGCGGTTGACCGGTCCATTAATGTAGTCAGCCGGTCCACGGCTCAAATGAACAATAACGGTCAATTTTGAAGGAGAAAATTGTAGAAGAATTTCTGGACGAATTTTCCACATACTAAAGCCTATAAAAGAAGTGTCAAAACCAAAAGCAAAGGCATCCATCCAAGCATTGAAGCAAAACTTCAAAAAATCAAAAGAATACTTTTTTCCTTAAAGTTATCATTTTAAGTTCTCTTTTCTTTCTCTCTTCTCTTCTTGTGAGCATTCTATTGTAAAAGAGATAAATCATTTTCAGAAAGATTGTGAGAGCTCTTGTGTGAAAGAGGTTCCAAATCTTACATCTTGAACGAGAGAAAAGCTTAGCTTTCTATGAGGAGAGGTTGCCTTGTGTCTCAAAGTGGAGAAAAGGTGGTGGATATAAAAGGTGTTCTTCCTTGCCCCATTTGGAATTAAGGAAGAGTTTAGTGGAATCTTCGGCGATCTCGAGGTCGAGAAGTCGGAGCGAGGACGTAGGCCAAGGTGTGACCGAACCTCGCCAACAACCACCTGTGTTATCGTGTTTGATTTGTCTCTCTCTCACTCTCCCTCTCATATTGTGTTTGATGTTTATGATCTGAATTGCATTGATTTAAAGGATTAACGAATCAATTTTAAGCTTCCACAACATATTTTATGAAATGGACATTTTTAGTTTTAACACCAATTCAACCCCCCAACCCAACCACCCACCCACCCACCTCTTGGTGCCTTGGGATCCTACATTGCGTCCAGCGAGAATGTTTGCTATTTGGCCCAATTGAATTTTTAGATTGCGGATAAAAGCATCTTGATTGGAAACCTTGGTTTTCGTGGTGGTTATAAACTTTGTCATTGACTCTTCAAAGTTTGATTTATTCTAAATTGGAGTTTGTGGATGGAGTGGTTGCTGAAATTGTTGTCGTAGGAAGTTGTTTTGTGGAGGTGGATGCTGTCTTGGGTTTTGTCTCCAAGAAAATAAATGATGATTTCACCAATTTGGATTATAAGAGTTCCTCAATAGCGATGACCTAAAAGAATAATTGGAAATATAGTTAGTGTCTTCAATCTGATTAGACGAATTACCACCTGGGCATTCGGACATTGGATGTCCTCCTCCACAAAGATCACAATGATTGTTATTGCTCAAAAGCATCTCAAACTTTTTATATGCCCATGACCGTTCCTCCAGCTGAGGAGACTAGCTTGTCTTTGTCAAATTGGCGCAGCCCATTGTAGAAACCTTCAAGCTTTTCCCATAGTGGAATTTGATTGTCTGGAACCTGGCTAAGAGTTCCATGAATCTATCCCTTGCCTCATAGAGCGTTTTACTATCATCTTGTTGAAAAGATCAGAGTTCGTTTCTCAACTTTGCTGCTTTCTGAAGTGGGAAATATTTGTTGATGAACTTGTTTACAAGTTGTGCCCAAGTCTTGATTAATCCTGCAGGAAGAGTCTTCAGCCAAGTAAATGCTTTGTCTCTCAGGGAAAAGGGAAATAAGGTTAAGCGAGACGCATCCACAGAAACATTAGGACTCTTAAAGGTGTTGCAGATGTGAAGAAATTTATCCAGATGATCATGTGGATTCTCATGGAAGGCTCCACCAAATTGATGTGCTTCAACCATGCGAGTAATGGCGGGATTTAATTCAAAGTTGTTTGTTGTGATTGCTGGGATTACGATGCTGGAGTTGGTGTTCGAATATTTAGCCCCGACATAATCCCTCATGCTAAGTTCTTCTTCTTCCTCATCTTTCTATTCAATTTGGTGTCATTCATGTTCAGCTTGGCGGCATTCTTGTTGTTCAGCCATCGTGTTCTTTCGCAGTAGCCGCGCTATTCGTTCGATCTCAGGATCAAATTCTAGAGGAGCTTTGGAACTTTGAGTATTATGTCGAGTGTCATGAACCAAAGGCTCCAGATTAAGAGGCTTGTGAAAGAATCATGCTTGGAAATCTACATAGCCACCAAACAAAAGGAAACAAAAAGTAAAGAGTCTCAAAGTAGCATAAAATATGAATAGAAAGTAAAGAATAATTCCCCGGCAAAAATTGATAACAGTAAGCTAGCAGGTGCACTAATCGCTCAAGTAATAAAGTGAAAAGTATAGGTTGTCGATCCCACGATGAACTAATTTACCTATCTATTAAATCTTAGAGGCTAATAGGAGACGCCATAGGATTTTGGGGTAAAAGATGTGCATAAAATAAAATAACAAAAAAGTAAAACCTAAAATTAATGAAGCGTAGGTCCTTAGGATAATCTAGAATGAGAAGAACAATCTGTAATTTCTGTAAAATCAAGTAATAGTGTAAAGCTCAAAGTTAGTTTTCAGACGGACTAAGGACACCAAATTTATGATCTCCCGCACGGGTAAATTAACTATCATAAGACAATAACAACCTGAAAGTATTCCGCATGGATATGCCTTCAGTTATTTTGAACTTAAGACGTAATATGATGTAATCCCTAAACTACATAATCACTCGCACGGGTCAATTCATGAGGACCGCATAATCTAATATGCCACATGGTTTCTACTAGATTATGACACAAATTGCTTCAACACAAAATTAAGAATTGATTCGATAGAAAATGGTGAATTAACGATTGATCACACTACACAGTCAATAATCATCTTATAAATCATTAAATTCTGAGGAAAAGCATTATGCACAGCAATCATGTTCATAAAAACTAAACTAATTATTTGACTAATCATAAAGTAGAATTTGTTCTTAAAGTAGAACTTTTGCAACTAATACAGAAAAGTAAAACTATAACTAATAATCTAATAAACGATATGAAATAGATAAACATAATAATCCAAAACATCATCCCAACATAATGTAGAACAAGAAGTACTCTACAGAAATGATGACGAGCCCCTGCACAATCCTCGCACGAGTCTACTGCGCACAAGTCTTCTCGTTTGTTCTTCAGAAGTGCTCCTTTGTTCCTGTCTTAATGAATTCGGTTGCAAGCCCTAGTATGATTTCTTATGGCTGTAGAAGGACTTTATTTATAGGGGTTTGAGTTTTCATGTGTCCGGAGAAGAAACAAAAATATTTTTTATGTAAAATAAGGTAAATTTGGAGTAAATTTAATTTTGAAATTTTTGCTTTGTCAAACTCCAAAATTTGGGTCATAATATGTTTTCAAATCATCTTAGGATCATATAGTATGAGTAGGAATCCTTGTGCACTTGAAAATCTTTCAAAAATCCATCCAAAACTCGAATATGCACTTCGTCACGGGTTGTAATATGGTTTTAACAGCTTAAATAGAATCCAAATGGGGTTAGAAATGGGTTTTCACGGCCTGTGAGAGGCTTTTCATGGTCCTTACAATGTGAAAATTATGGATTTCACGACCCGTGAAGGCCTGGTCACGGCCATAATTCAGGGCAACTTTTTTATTGAAAAAATGCATTTTAACGGCCGGTTAAAGTGTCTTGTGGCCATGTTTTACGGCCCGTGAAATGTCCTTCATGGCCCGTTACCGTGATTTCAGCCTTATGTAGTTCCATTATTTTTCACTTTCTAGTTCCGTTTTAACTCTGATTGGATTCGTAATTCTGTTTTCTTGCTTCCTAGATAATAAAATACAAACATTTTGGTAGATTTTCATTTTTGGAAAATTAATGTAAATAAGCCCATAAAATGATGCATGTTATTAGAAAATGATTCGACATGAGATTAAATATATTACTAAATATATGTTGTATTTTGCATGCATCAAACTCCCCCAAGCTTAGATATTTGCTTGTCTTAAAGCAATGTTCAAGGCAAAACTCCAACCAAGAAAGTCAATCATCGCTTTCACCTTGGTCGTCAACTATTTTTCTTAGCACTAGATCTTTTACATCGATCGCCAAAGTATCTTTCCATCATTCTAATAATCTAGCCTTGTAAAATTTCTGAATATTAGACATATTTAAACTCATCCATGTTCAGCTCATGCAAGAAAACATACAGTCTATCCAATAAGAGTCTCAATGTTGAAAACATAAGTGCATGTTGAGCTTATGTATTTTCGCTTTAAAACTTTTTCACTTTAAAACTTTTGATATTTTCATTCATACTTTTTTTTTTCTTTTGTTGATTTGGCACTTATGTGCTTCTCCATATTGCACAAGGTGGTCCATGTAATGGGCTTTCGACTCACGGATCCTAGGGCAGTTGCCCTTAGGTCTCCAGGCAAGAATCCCCTACGGATCTAATCACTCGAACACACCAAGGTTCCAAATAATACTTTTGTACTTCTTTATTTTGTTTTGTTGGGGTTCAACTAACCATCTTTTATCTTTTTGCACATTTTTTTCCTTTTTACGATAAGCTCAATAAACACTTAAACGTTCAACAAAGATGCAACATCAAGACTAACGAAAAAAAAAGAGCATGAACAAGAATTTATCAACCAAATATTCATAGTTCTACTTAGCAACATTCACATTCCAAATACCCAATACTAAGGCAATAAAAAATAAAATAATAGTGCTTCAAATTTCATTAACTAGCAAGATGTCCTTGAATAATGTTTGAAAATAAGAAAAAATTAAGACATGCGACAGAATGACATGGAATTTTAAATTTCTATAGATTGTTGATATGATGCAAATCAAATATGCAATAATAGATAAAACATGATAAGAATGTATGCATGTATTGTAATATAAAAAGATAGGCATGATGCATGAAAATGCAAACTCCTCAAGCTAGAACTCAACACTGCCCTCAGTGTTAAAAATCAAATTCGGAAAAGGGAGTATAAAAATAATAAAAAATATCAAATGAGGAATTGAAAAAAAAATGATTTGATATATCCCAATGTGATGGATGTGGAAGCCATAGAGAGAAACCAATGTATGGTTCGGATGTCAATTATATAGTGAAGTTGTCGATGTCATTTTGCTCAATTCCAAAAACTCAGGGCATTGGAATCCTTCGGGCTTTTTAAGTGGCCTTCATTTGGCAAATTTAGTGAACATAATAACTCCATGGTAATCGGCTCGTGGGAGGGTCATCACTACTACTCCTCAGGATAACTAATTTGATATGGGGAGCCTTCTTCAACAGCTAATGGCTCTTCAGTGCATCAATGGCAACGAACGGGGACCTTCATACGGGATGGCATGTGGTAGAAGTGCTGGTAACGATCGTGAAAGACGGGTAATGACTCGCGAGAATCTTGTTACGGGGTGTGATAAAAAGGTAACGGTCCTCGTGATGTGTTGTTCACGCCTCTTGCAATATGTATGAAAATCAAGTCAATTGTTGCCACGAGTCATGAAAATGAAGTGACGGC
Source organism: Pontederia crassipes (assembly GCA_030549335.1). Lineage (NCBI taxonomy): Eukaryota > Viridiplantae > Streptophyta > Magnoliopsida > Commelinales > Pontederiaceae > Pontederia > Pontederia crassipes. The sequence goes on along the minus strand of CM060189.1, from coordinate 60,326,901 downwards.
CCGTGAAATGTTGTCTTCTTCCTCGAGTCGATAGATCTCTAAGCGATGCCGAGAGAGCTAATCAGCAGCGATGACCAGAGATAAGAAATATCAGCGCTAGGAAGTCACCGTCTGGAGTAGGAGACGTCAATGGAGAAAATCATCAGAATCGCTAAGTCGCCGCCACTAATGCGGATGGCCACAGGAGGAATCGTCGCTCACTAATACACGCATGTGATGAGTCGTCGGAGTTGAGGATGATGAAGGTCATCAACTGGAGAGAAGAAAAGGCGCGCCACTGTTGTCATTAAGTAATAAAGTGAAAAGTAAGGTTGTCGATCCCACGAGGAACTAATTTACTTCTCTATCAAACTTTAGAGGCTAATAGGAGATGACATGAGAGTTTGGGATAAAAGTTGTGCAGAAAGTAAAAAATACAGGAATATAATGGGTTAAAAAGATAAAGAAAACTAAACTACTGATGCATAGGTCCTTAGGATGATATCTCTTAAAATAGACAAACTAATAGCACCAGAAATATTAAGTTGTTTCAATTGACAAATTAGAATCTACTCCAAGCATCGATTTTCTACCAGAACAAATCAAACTGTCTCAATTTCTGATTTAATAAATTTACTCTATCCAAGATCATAATTAAATCATATAGATATTGAGACTCATTAAACTGTAGATTCTAGACTATTGATACCCATATATGGTAGTATTCAATATACCGCACAATACGTAATTCCATCAAGGATCATACGACTATGTTATATAATGCTCTTACATCTGAATCTTAAATCAATTCCAGAGTTGTCATGCAAACTTAGGACGACAATTCCCACAAGGATAATAGCCAACTAAGGATAAAATTCAAACCCTGGAAAGCATTAGGAGCAGCATATATAATCAAAAGAAACTAACTTTATTTAATGAAACAGAGGTCCATGAGTTTGCCTTTTAACAATATAAGTATTACAAACCTATAACAATAAATCTAAATTAAGAACTAAAGTAATATTAAACTTTAGGAAAGAACTACAAAAGAACTAAAGATAAAGAGATCTAGTATCATCCCAACATAAAGTAGAACAGATAACACTCTTCGGGAATCACCGATGAACTGTTTAGAGTTGATCCAGCCAAAGTCTTCTCAGCAAGCCTTCAGAGTCTTCTCATGTTCTTGGCTTTGAATAATAGGTTGCAAGCCCTAGCATGATTAATTCTGGCCGCCAGTCGTCTCTTTTTATAGGGTCTCCAATTTCCAAGTGGCTTAGGAAGAAACAGAAATATTTTCCATGTGGAATAAGGTAAATTCAGAGTCCCATTGGTTTTGAAAGTTTGGCCTTGTAAAACTCCGAGATTTCTAGCTTAATTAGTTTCCAATTGATCCTTAGGACACATGGTAGGAGTTGGAGTTCTTGTGCATTGAGAATTCTTCCGAAAATATGTTTTTATGTTGAAAATAATGTCTGTCACGCCCCCTGAATTGATTTTAATGGCTCAACCAGAGTCGAAGTACGAATTTCCAATGTCTTCACGGGGGGTGAAACGGACTTCACGGCCTGTGAATTGAGTGATTTTTTCTTCATTCACACGACTTATGTCTTTCACGGCCCGTAACACAATATTAACGGCCCGTGAGTCATTGGTTCTAAAACGATGGTTGTTCTGAGATATCCATGAAGCATTTGTGACGACCCGTTAAATAGTCCTTCGGCGTTTAACGGTCCGTTAGTACTTATTCACGACATGTTAATATTTGGTAGTTGATTCCGAGCTTCTTGTGATGTCCGTGAGATAAATTTAATGCCCGGTAATCTTATTTGTCTTGGACGAGCTTGTGTACTTCACGGTCCGTTAGCAACATCTCATGGCCCGTTCCTGTAGGAGTCGTGAGACTTATGGTGATCCGTGACATTTTGCAGTAATGACCGTGAGAATTCCTTCACAGCCCGTAAGTATTCTTCGTTTGCCTCTGTCTGTAAGTACTTCACGGCCCATGAGATCACCATTCTGCTTCTGCCAGAGCCATGAAAAAGGGCAGTTGAAGCGTTACTCCTTGTCTCACGGCCCGCAAGAAATTTATCACGGCCCGTGAGACGTATTTCTTTTGTGCAATATCTTCTGTAAGGTCGTGAACGTCTGATTGCGAGGCGTGGGTAACCTTGTAACGGCCATGAGAGCTCCATAACGGCCATTGAAGAAGCATAAATTGACATTTTGAGAAGCTGGCTAGACTCTGTTCTACATTCATCTTCTTTTCTTTCCTTCCTCCGTCATTTTATTCAAAATTCCTGTAAAATCAAACTAAAGGTAGCTGGCTACTTCATAGAATTCATAGGAATAAATGTAAAAAGAGATGCATGCTATGAGTAAATTGCACAAAATAAGCCTAAATGCAAGTCTAATTATATGTTATAAAATGCATGTATCAAACTCCCCAAAGCTTAAATCTTTGCTTGTCCTCAAGCAATGTTCAAGGAAAAACTCATGCAATGATCATCTAATCATTGTTTCCACCATGTATGTCAGCTATTTTCTTAGTGTCCTATTTATTCATCCATTGCCTAAGTATCTCTTCTCATTCCAAAATATTCCTGCTTTGTGAAATTTCTGAATAGTAGACATTTTTAAACTCCTCCAAATTTAAAAAAAACAAAAATAAACCTTGATAATAAAAATATCAATGTTGCATAAACAAGTGTGGGATTAGCTTTTATACATTTTTCATTTTTTTTTCTAATGCTTTGTCTTGCGTTCATGATTTCGTGCTTCTCCATATTGCACAAAGTGCTCCATGTTACAGGCTTTCGACCGACGGATCCTAGAGTCCCTTAGGTCGCCAGACAAGAATCCCGTACAGATCTAATCACTCGGACTCACTAAGGTTCCGGATAACACATTTATACTTTTCTTCTTTCATTTGATTTGATACTTTGATGTTTCTACATATTGCACAAGGTGGTCCATGTAATAGGCTTTCAACCGACGAAACCCAGAGCAGATGCCCTTAGGTCCTTAGGCAAGAATCCCCAATGGATCTAATCACCCGAACACACCCAGGTTTCAGATAGCACCTTTTATCACTTTTCTTTTAGGGTTCTACTAACCCTTCTTTTTTTTTTTGCTTTCTTTCTATTAAGTTCATCCAACGCTTGATCATTCAACAGGGATATAAATGTTAGCCAAATGGAATATATATATATATTTTTAAAGTAATTAAAACAGGAGGTAGCCGTCAACATATTCATGGTTTCACGCAACATCCACTACAAGAAAATTGAGATTTTTTTACGGATAATTTTCGACGGACAAAAATCCTTCACAATTTGCGACGGATTTTGTGACGGACATCAATCCTTTGAAACTTCTGACGGTCCCAATCGTCGAAAATAAAAAAAATTATGAAATTCATTATACTATTTTTTTTTGACGATTTTGAACGTCAATTTTCGACGGCTCACTTTTCGTCGCAAGTTCCGACGGTCCGGACCGTCGGTAATCGTAAAAATAATTAAATATTATAATCTTATATATCATAAAATATAATATAGTTTGTATTTTATTATTATAATTATCGACAGTTAGGACCGTCGCAATTTTCGACAATCCGGAACATCGGTAACCATAAAAATAATTAAATATTATAATCTTATATATCATAACATATAATATAATTAGTATTTTATTATTATAATTACTAACAGTTCAGATCGTCACAAGTTCAGACAGTCCAGATCATCGGTAAACATAAAAATAATTAAATATTATAATCTTATATATCATAATATATAATATAATTAGTATTTTATTATTATAATTACTGACAGTTCGGATTGTCGAAAGTTCAAACAGTCTGGACCGTCGATAATTGTAAAAATATTTAAATATTATAATCTTATATATCATAATATATAATGTAATTAGTATTTTATTATTATAATTATCGACAGTTTGGACCCTCGGAAGTTCTGACGGTCTGGACCGTCGATAACCGTAAAAATAATTAAATATTATAATCTTATATATCATAATATATAATATAATTACTTTTTTATTATTATAATTACTGACAGCTCGGACCCTCGAAAGATCTGATGGTCCGAACTATTGGTAAAGTAAAAATATTATTTTATTATTACATTTTCCGATGGTCGAAACCATCGATAATGAAAAAATAATCCCGCCACCCTCCCCGCCTTCTTTTTGTTTTCCCGCTCCCCACTCTCTTTTTTTGTCTATTTATTACCGCTCTATCTCCTCCTTCTCTCTCTACCTCTCTACCTCGTTCTCTCTCTCCCGGACGATGACCAAAGGACCTCGCGACGGAACCACCGTCTGGCGGCCTGGATCGGCCACCCCCGGAGACCCCTCTCTCTCTCCCTCGCGCATCCGTCTGATCTGGCCTCGCGGTGGATCCGTCGCTTGGCGGCCTGATCCGGCGCCTCGGCCTAGATCAGACGGCTCGTGGAGGATCAGCCGCCTGGCGGCCTGAACCGGTCGCCTCGGCCTGGATCGGCCACCTCGCGGTGGAGCCGTCGCGCTTGGTTTGGAACAGCCGCTGGCGGGCAATTTTTTTTATTATTTTATATGTTATCTCAGACGGCTTAAACCGTCGAAAAAATCTGAGCCCTCGAAAGTTTCGACGGTTGCCACTGTCGAAATTTTTCTGAAGTTCTCGACGGTTGCGACTGCCAAAACTTTCGGCAGTCACCACCGTCTGAAGTTTCAGACGGTTGCGGCCGTCTGAACTACCGAAGGTTGGCACCGTCGGAAATTTCTGATGGGTGCGACCGTCAGAACTTTCGACGGATGTCTATTGCCCGTCGGAAAAGTGTTTGCAACGAGAAATTTTTCGACAGATCGTATCCGTCGAAAAATGAAGTTTTCAACGGATTTTTCTAAATTTTCGATAGTCGCGACCGTCAAAAAAGTCAATTTTTCTTGTAGTGATCATTTTACATACCATTGAACCCTACACTAAGGAGATAAATGATAAACATGAAATACTTTGAATTTAGATAGTGTACATGATGTCCTTGAAGATAGATTGAAAATTAGCAAATTTGAAGATAGAAGCAAAACTGACATTTTTTCGTTATGCACATTGACACAAATTGATGAAAAGATAACTAAATGTAGAGAAGATTCTGAGATGCAATTTTGCTGAAGATAGATATGATGCATGAAAATACAACTCTCCCAAGCCTGAGTTCAACACTGTCCAAGTGTTTAAGGTCATACTCATAAAAGGGATTCAAGCATGCTCGAAAAGAAAATGACAGAATATAAAGAAACGGAAGGGAACAACCATCTAATCCATAGGTGGTGATGGCGGCGGAGGATAGAGGAAATGCCCGTAGTGTCCCTGGCTGACGTGGTAGTTATGCATGCATCGCATCATAGCATCTGCCTGCGCCTGGCTCTCGGTCAGAGAAACTACGTCAGCTCGAACCTGGCGAAGCTCGTCGGCCTGCCGTAGCTGCTCGATGTGCATTGTAGTCAACAACTGATGCATGACAGAGAAATCAGTGACGCGAGAGGCACTTGCTTCATGCTGCCCCTGAGAAGGCGGCGACGTCGTGGAACCAGTGGGTGCTCCCGTGTGTCACGCCCCACTATTTGCCATGTCCCAGGTATGGGGCTGGGACGCAGTGGCATGCAGAGCTGGGACGCAAGTGGCACCTAGTTTGTCAGAATGCCCACTTTGGCATTATGCCCGGTTTGACATAATGCACAATTTGGCATAATGCGCAGTTTGGCAGAACGCCTAGTTTGGCAGCGGCAGCAGTGTAGTGCGGCATGCACTCGAACAACGGAGGGGCAATTCCATCCCAAGCCAAATTGGCATGTCCCAAACTAACTATTATGTTGGCAGGTGTCGAGTAGGACAGCTGGCCGCGAGTAATCAGAGGTGGTTACTCCCTGGAACAAAGATGGCAGCTAGAAGGGTATGATGGAGCGCATCATATTAGTCGAAGATCTTGGAGGATCCATGGAGATTCTGGCCAGTCAACTAACTCTAGGAAATTAGGAAGGATCTCAAGAAGATCAGCGTGGATTAGGAAGATCATTCCAGGCGGATCCTGAAGAGAAGATCAGGGAAGATCTTGAGGAGAAGAACTTAACGTCAGGGAATCGAGGAGGATCCCATGATATCAGTTGTCGGATAGGGTGATCGTGAGGATTATTCTTGGTGCGGATCTTGTGGAGGAGATCAAGAGATATGGAGAATCATATCCCAACACCTAAATGGGGGTTTTGCACTCGTACGAGATCAGGGAGGATCCCTACGATCTAGGCTAGAATTAAGGATAGGTTAATGTTGTAACCATCCCATTCTTGTATAAATAGACCCTAAGAATTAACCTTGCACATCACCGATCGGAGTAGTGATCGAGTCAATGAAGTCGAAAGCTTTCCCCCATATTTGAGTGTCTCTCCCTTATATCTTGCTAGTGTTTCTTGTTGTGCTGGTGCAGAGACGTTCATCATAACATCTGAGAAGAGGCTGCTTGATCCCTCATGAAGGATGGAGTCAAGGCCGCACACCTTAGTTTCTAGTCGCTAAACTTAAGGGCGTGACAAGTGGTATCAGAGCTAGAAGTGCTTATCCTGACTCTGATACCAAGTGGTATCTGAGCTCAGTTTCCAGCAACGATGTTGGGAGAAGAAGGATCCTCAGCGAGAGCTTGCACTGTGGAGGTCGAGACTACCACAGGCGGTGGTGGTCACGGCGTGAGCACAGGCCGTGGGGAGAAGCGTCGGGCAACTCGAGGCCAATCTAAGGACCCTGCAAGTCCCTTGGAGAAGCAAGTTGAGTCGTTGGGGCTGAATCTCCAGGAGACGGACGGGGTGGTCCGAGACCTGGAGGCGGTGGCGGGACAGCATGGTCTGGCCTTGGAGGAAGGCACAAACGCGCTGCAGGAGATGGAGGCAAGACTGCGGTCCATGGAAGAAGCCATGGAGACCACCCAAAGTTCACCGGTCCCAAACTGAAGAAGTACGATGGCGTGCGAGAGGCAACGGCCATCGATGACTTCATCTGGTGCTTGGAGAAAGGCTTCAAGTCTAGTAAGATCCTGGTCGAGAAGGACCAGATCGATATGGCAGTGCGCTATCTGGTGGATGGTGCTCTCCTATGGTGGCGGCGCATGGAGGGGGAGGTTTCCAAGAGAAGGGTCATCATCGACACTTGGAGTTCTACCCCGGCAATACCCAGGAGGTTGCCATGATGAAGTTGACAGCGCTTCGTCAAACTGGCTCGATGAAGGAGTACATCGAGCCATTCTAGCCGATCATGTGATCACTAGCTAATCAATAGTCTTTTATCCCATTTTAGATGCATTTCACCCCTATCGAGCCCCTAAATTACCCAACTTTTGGTCAATTATGTTTGGAATGCATGGATTGTGATAACTAGTTGATCTTCCTCATTCTATACTTAATTCCATGTGCATAGAAGTTCTGAATTGCTAAAATCCATAAATATTTCATTTCTATGCCAAGTTATCGCTTTTATGACAATTTATCACTCTAATATGCCAAGTTATCATTATTTTGAGTGAACAGATTTTCAATGATTTTCTTGCCCTAAATCCATTACTATCATGAATGAATCATATTTGGATGATCATATCTCAACTTGTGCAAAATTATAAATCCATTTGAACAAGTTATCATTTTCCAATGCCAAGTTATCATTAAAGGGCAAAACTACCATTTCGATATGCAAAACTATCAAATCTGCACAAAGGCATTAAGCAATCGTTATATTATTGTCCTAACTCATTGTTGTTCAAATTTGATCACATGTGGATAACCACAACAAAACTTATGACAAGTTATCATTTTTAAGGGCATTTAAGTTATCGTTTTGGCACCCAAGTTATCATTCCTATGAAATCTTATCCATATTTGATTTCTGACTTTATTCACTTGCCATATTAATCCCTTGGATGCCTCTAATGCCTTGAACCACTTGTATTTGGATAATTTTCATGATTAGTGCAAAGTTATCATTCCCGGGTTCCAAAACTATCAATTTTTCATATCGATTTCCATTCTTGCACAACACCAAACTCCTTTTGATTATTGAGCTGAGTTTACTTGCTGTCCTAATCCTTATTTGTTTATTTCTTATTAGAGGACTTTGATGTTTGCTGTTGTTGATTTTCTAGTAGGGAAACGAAGTATGAATCGAGCCATAAAGGTGGGGGGGACCACTCTTTGGCTGTCCAAAAGCTACTGCAGTCAGCTGGAATGCAGGGACCATTGGACAGATGGCTGAAATCAGGGGAATAGAACATTCTGATGCTGATCAAATGGTGGACATGACACATATATAAGTGGAAATTTCTGAAGGAGGTCGGCCATTTGCAGAAGGCAGCAAGGGTTTGGAGCTAGATTGAGTAGGAAGGAGCTGACGGAGAGGAGATTGCTACCAACAGCCCTCAAGATGAACTACATCTGTTCTTCACTCTATCTTCTATCTAATTTTGTAAATATGAGGAGCTAAATCACATGCCTCCTAGGATAGGGTAGTAGTCTAATATATATTGTGGATGGATTAGGGATAAGTCCAAGATTTCCTACACTGAATCAATTAATTTCTGAATTCTGAAATCTGTATTGAGTTGAATTTGATTTTGTCATAACTGATAAGTTATCATTTGGTCTAATCTTTGTTCAGACATGAACTAAGAACCAATGCCAATTTTTTGGATTCCATTTTCGTTGATAATCTGATTTCTGTTTTCCTGGATTCTGAACTTTCTAATTTATGATTTTCTGAGTTATCTGAATCTTATTGTCATTGGGGACTGAATTAATTGAACAACTAAGAGGTTATCATATATCCCAATCTTGTTCAGAAATGAATTGAGAAGCTTTAACATTCCTATGATTCAATCTGTAATCACCATGGGTTTTTCCTGATTTAGATGTATTGCTGATTTCTGTTCTCCTGAATTCAGGGAAATCTGATTATTCTTTGTAAAGCCCTACTTTCATCCACCATTGAGAGATGGTCTTAAGGCCTTCCTTGAGATTCAGAGATGAGCCAAGGAGCAATGACAATTTCATATTTCACAACCTGTGATTATATGTCTTTCATTTGCAATTCATTAGTACGACACCATCACTCGCATCACAGATCAACTCGAATGGTAAAGACCAGTCTGGTGCTACAACAATAGGGGCAAAAATTAGCATTTCTTTTAACAAATTAAAGGCAGCAAGACAGTCTGAATCAAAATCAAATTTTGTGTCCTTAGCAAGAAGATTAGTTAAGGGTTTAGCCATTTTTGAAAAATCTTTGATAAAACGGCGATAAAATCCTGCGTGCCCAAGGAAGCTTTGAATGCCCTTCACATTGGTTGGAGGAGGTAGATTTGCAATAACATCTATCTTGGCCTTATCCACTTCATTTCCTTTTGCTGAGATTTTGTGGCCAAGAACTATACCCTCCTTAACCATGAAGTGACATTTCTCCCAGTTAAGGACCAAATTCGTTTCTTCACATCGCTGCAAAACTAAAGATAAGTTATCCAAACAGTTATTAAAAGAGCTACAAAAAGTGTAAAATCATCCATGAAAACTTCGAGTATCTTCTCATTCATATCTGCAAAGATTGACATCATGCATCTTTGGAATGTTGCTGGAGCGTTGCATAGACCAAATGGCATCCTTCTATAGGCAAACGTTCCATATGGACATGTGAACGTTATCTTTTCTTGATCCTCAGGTGCTACTGCTATTTGATTGTATCCAGAATAGCCATCTAGAAAACAATAATAGCTATGACCTGCAACACGCTCCAACATTTGGTCAATAAAAGGTAACGGAAAATGATCTTTGTGGGTAGCATCATTAAGCTTCCTATAGTCTATATAGACTCTCCAACCTGTAACTATTCTTTGAGGCACCAATTCATTATTTTTGTTACTTACCACAGTGATTCCTCCTTTCTTAGGGACTACATGCATAGGACTTATCCATGAACTATCAGAAATGGCATATATAATACCTGCATCAAGGAGTTTGATGACCTCCTTTTTCACAACTTCCCTTAAAGTTGGGTTGAGCCTTCTTTGATATTGAGCAATTGGCTTGGCATTGTCCTCCATCAAAATCTTGTGCATGCAAATGGTAGGAGAGATGCCCCTGATATCTGAAATAGACCAAGCGATTGCTTTCTTGTGTTGCCTTAATACTTCCAAAAGTTTATTCTCCATGTCATCTGTCAAGTCAGCATATATGATAACTAGGTAAGTGTTATTTTCAAGAAAAGCATATCTTAAATGAGATGGAAGTTCTTTAAGTTCAAATTTTGGAGGAAAATCCAATTTTTCAATTTTCTCCTCGAGTGTCTCTATTGTTATTGGCGCATTATCCTCTCCCACAATTTCTCTAGAATCCTCCATCATTTCCAAAGCTTTCTTAGCATATGGATCTGAAACAAAATCTGCAACAATATCATCAAAAGCATCAGTCGTGTCATCTTCTAGAGAATCAATAGCATAACAGGATGAGTGATCAAAAGGTTGTTTGAGAGAATTTTTTATATTGAAAATGATGTCTTCATTGTTGACGCGAAGTGTGAGCATCCCTTGTTGAACATCTATAAGTGCATTTCCTGTGGCTAGAAATGGTCTCCCGAGGATGATAGGGGTTTTTCATCTGCCTTCATATCCAGAACAATAAAATCTATAGGAAAAATAAATTTATCAACTTTTACCAAAACATCTCTTAATATTCCTTAGGGTCTCTTGCATGAAGAATCTGCAAATTGAAGAGTCATGCTTGTTTCTTCTAGTTCTCCATAACCTAGCTGCACAAATATAGAGTAAGGCATTAAACTTATACTAGCACCAAGATCACATAAAGCTTGTGCACAAAAGAATTTTCCTATAGTGCAAGGTATGGTGAAGGTTCTCGGATCTTTCATTTTTCTAGGTATATCTCGATCATAAATGGCACTACACTCCGATGTCAACATTACTCTCCCAGTGTTTTCAAACTTTCTTTTTCAGGATAATATATCCTTCATGAATTTAGCATAGCTCGGCATCATCTGAAGCTTCATGAAAAGGAATGTTAATAGATAATTGCTTCAGAATATCAAGAAAGCGAGAAAATTGCTTATCTAACTGTTCTTTGCGAAATTTTTGTAGATAGGGCAGATCCTTTATGTTGGTATTTTTTGAATTGTCAGTTTCTTTTTTCTTCAGATTGATATATTCAGTAGTATGATCTTGTGTCTTTGATGCTTCAGTTTCTTCTTTATGATCAATTACTCTTGGCGGGGAATCTGATATCAGACTTCTCAATTGTTTCCCGCTTCTAAGAATCACAGCTTTGGTCTCTTCTTTCGGATTTTTCTCTGTATTGCTTGGAAGAGCCCTCGGTGCACGTCCTGCCATCATATTGGCCATCTGCCCTATTTGCATTTCTAAATTCCTGATTGTAGCATCTTGATTGTTTGCCCTTGTTTCCATTGTCTTCTGCATGGTTTGCATAGTGTCAATAAACTCTTCCATGGGATTAGTCGATTGTTGGACATGAGCTTCTTGTTGCCTTCTCAAAAGTGTATAATTTTGTGGATGAGCTTGATTCTGAAATTTCTCAAAAACTTGCCCTTGATTTGACCTGTAAGGAAACTTCTGATTGTTCCTCCAACCATAGTCATTGTTCCTGAAAAATGGATTGGAGACAAAGTTAGCATTTTCAATATGATCAGGATTAGAAATGTTACCTTGAGGACAATAATTGCTCGCATGTCCTCCTCCACAGTTGTTGCACACCATTAATGACATCATTTGCTCAAACTTTTGATTAAGTGACTCCAGCTGAGTCACTACTTCAGAAGAATTTTTACTTTCTGTAGCATGCACATCATGAGTTCGGCTAGATGGTCTCCTCTCTTCGCTTGACTTGAGGGCTACAACTTCAATAATATCCTGTATCTCACTAGGGCGCTTAGATCCCAGTACCGTCCCTCCTGCTGATTGATCGAGCTTATCTTGATCTGCAGCTCGCAATCCATGGTAAAAATCTTCCATCACTTGCCACTTTGGAATTCTATTGTCAGGAACTCTAGCCAGCAGCTCCTTATATCGTTCCCAGGCCTCATATAATGTTTCATCATCGTCTTGAACAAATGCCCTCAGCTCTCTTCTATATTTGCCTGCTTTTTGTGGTGGGCAATATTTTCCAACAAATTTTTCTACCAGCTCCAACCATGAGTGAATCGATCCTGCAGGCAAAGTTTTAAACCAAGTGGAAGCTTTGTCACGTAAAGATTGCGGAAATAATAAAAGACAAATAACTTCAGTAGAAACATTATTATTTCTAAAGGTGCTCAGAGTAGCAAGAAATTTGTCAAGGTGATCGTGAGGGTCTTCATGAAATCCTCCTCCAAATTGGGATGATTGTATCATCCTCACGATTGTAGGATTAATCTCAAAATTATTTGCATTGATTTTAGGCAGCACAATGCATGATTCTCGGTCATTATATCTGGCCGAGACATATTCTCTCATAGAGAGTTCCTCTTCATTTTCCCATCGATTATTTTGTGGTGGAACTAATTCATTTCGTTGTCATTGTTGCGTACTTGTTCAGCCATTCTTCTTATATCTCTTCTTAATTCCAAAATTGGATTTGAACTCCTAGTGTGCTGTCTGGAACTATCAGACGAGTCCATGATTAGTTGTGATTAAATCTTCAATAGTACCTGCAACAACTAATTTTCAGTAAAATAAAAGAAAAAAATATATATATACAAAAATAAATAAAAAGAAATACAGATAATAGGTCACGGAGAAATAAGATTTAAATTGATAAAGATAAAAATCTTTCGGCCATTATCAAATTAAAAAAATTCATTAGGTCAGAGAATAATTATCCGAAATCGAATTACGACCGCCAAACGCTCTTCAAACCAATTCAAATGCCAAAAATAACATCTCGACCGGAAGTAAATCGAATAGATGATCATAAAAATCATGTGCTCGTTCGGCCGTAAAACTTGGAAGAATTAACGATGATGTAACAAATGGCACAAAACGAATCAGAACTAATTTGCGGCCGTAAAGTTAATAAGCAAACATCATTTTCAGAGAGGAAATAAGATTAATCGGCCGTACTACAGAAATAGATTTATGGCCGAAATTAGATTAGTAATCCGAGGCTCGTTCGGCCGCAAAAATCATAGAACAGTGTCGAAAGTGATTAATCAACGTGAAGGCGTAAAACTTGTTGGATTATGGCCGAAACAAAATCGCAAGATGGCGTAAAAATTAACTGAATTATGTCGGCCGAAAGAGGATTAAATTGACTCTGGGCGTAAAGAATCGAAGTCAACAGCCTTTTGGCCGTAAAACAGAACATGTTTTTCTGTTTTCGACCGAAATAAAAATTGAACGAAATGTCGCCAAATGAATCATTACGGCCGACAAATAATACATTCGTACGGGGCATAAATCGGACATTAATCAATGAATATTAAGTCAAAACGTGCGCCAACTAGGGGGTAATCAAATCAGTATGGTGGCATAAAAATAAATGTTCAGAAGAGATCGATCGGTAAAATAGAAAGCTATCCACGTCTCGGTCGTAACACAATTTGTATCAGAAAATTGAAATACGAATCCAAAGTGACAAATAAACATTACAGCCAAAAAAATTAAGAAATCAATTCTCGGCCGAGATGAAAATTCAAGCCGTAGAAGGAATAATAACACGAAATCATGCGCTTAATCCATCCAATACGAAAGAGAATTAAATCATCAAAGTCAAATTTCGGTCGTAAACACAATGAAGAAAACAATTCTCGGTCGTTAATCAATATTGAAAATAAGAGAGAAATCAATTCGATCATAAAGATAAAGTGAATCTCGACCGTAAAGATAAAAATTGTCAATTAAGCCGAAACGAGGTCACATCAATCAAAAATATATATTACGGCTGAAAAGAAGTCAACACGATTGGCCGTAAAGCAAAATAGGGTTTCGGTCGAAACAAAAAAATAGAATTAAACTTATTCTTATGTTGACAGAAGAATTGTTACGGTCGAGGAGTAAAATTCATGTCGGATGATCCATTACGGCCGAGACAGACTAAATCGCTTTGGCCAAAACAAAGTCAAATCAAAAGTTCAAACTATTAAAACTTTACGGCCGAGAATGAAAGTCGAAACTGAATCGAATAGGGCGTAAAAAATTTAAACCATATTTATATTGGCCGAAACCAGGTCAAATCAATATGCATTACTCATGGCATAAAACAACATTGGGGTAAACATTACGGCCGTAAAATACAGAATTAGAAACTCAAAATCGATATTGCGAGGCCGTAAAACTAGTCAAACCGACAAAATAAATCACGGTGGTAAAACCATAAGACGGCGACAGAATTTTAAGCCGAAAGTCGACAATTAAAAAAAATTGTCGTGACCTTTATCTGCAAAAGAAAAATGTTAGTTTATTTACAAAAAATAATTAAAACAAATAGTACATATTTACAAAGAATTATTTACAATTTATTTACATTTTCTAATAATTCATAAAAATTAGAAATTAATTAATAAAATATTCCCCGACAACGGCGCCAAAAACTTGATGCAGGTAAATTGATGTAGCAAAATAGAATAGCTAGCAAGTGCACTAGTCGCTCAAGTAATATTGTAATAGGAGTAAGAGTATCGAACCCACGAGGAATATTATTAATTCAATATCTGAATTTATAAATTAATAAGAGAGAGAAAAAAACATGAATTTTGAAAATGAGTTTTATAAAATAAAATAAAGAAAATAAAATAAAAATAAGATAGTGGTGTTGAAGTTAGGCCTTAGGATGATAATAGATCAGGATAAATATTTGAACCATAAAAGATAAATTTAATCTTTAAAGATGGATTAAAGTCTCCCTAAAGTAATTTAACATGATTAACTTGTGGTCTCCACGACTGACATCCCTCAATCTAATCAAATAGAACTATCTTAATTTAATAAGAATTGAAGTCTCCACGACTGGTACCCCCAAAAATCATATTAAAATTAAGATGCATTAAATTGAATTCTCTAGACTATTAATCACTCCACAAACTGGTATAGATTAATAGACCACACAAACTTGATTCTCCACGCACTAGTTATCAAATTTATGTCAATTATTAATTCCAAATAAAATCAATTATAATTAGTATAATGAATTCTGAAATTAAACACTCCACAAACTGATATAGCCTAATTCAGAAATTTAATTAACTAACATAAAAGCATTAAGCACAATTAATAATTGATCAGAAAAGATTAAAGCAAATAAAATAGGGTCCAAACATTTCCCTTCAATTAATAATCTCCTAAAATAATGATCCTAAAAACAAGGAGTTCATCCTAGAAATTCTGGAGAGATAATAAAATACAAATCATAAAAATTGAAAGAATTACACCCAAACTAGAGATCTCGAATCTGGCAGACAATCGGGTAGCCTCTCGGACTTGATCAGGGTCGCGATCAACCTCCAACCATCGCACCTCTCTCCTCTTGGTCGTAGCCTGCAGAGCTCACGACTCGCCGTGGAAGAAACCTGAACTTCAGAGCACACATTGAAATGACGGATTCTTCACGTATTCATAGGTGCGGACAGCCTTCAATTTCATCCCGGCCGTAACATCGTACGGTTGACTTTAAAATTGTGAGACAAACTAGGCCAACACGATAAATCTTTTTTATCATTACGCCCAAAGCTAAATCCTTCTATCTTTACCCCTTTTGAATCTTGGCCAAAACGATTTCTTTTATCTTTACCCCCTCCAAATCTCGGTCAAAACAAAGAAGAATCCCTATCATTACTCCCTTTGAATCTCGGCCAAAACCAAATTTCCCTGCCATTACGCCCTCCAAATCTCGGCCAAAACGAAGAAGAGTCCTTTATTATTACGCCCAAAATAATAAGTCATTTCTTATCTTTACCCCCTCCAAATCTCGGCCAAAACAATAATCCTTTATCCTAATCTCGGCCAAAATAATGAGTTCTTCTTTCCATTACGCCCAAAAAGATAACATCTTTTTATTTTTACCCCCTTCATATCTCTACCAAAAAGTGATCATATTCTTTGTAATCTCGCCCAAAATGATGAAATCTGATCTCGTTACGTCCAAAATTCAAGTTGCATTCATTTTTACCCCCAACGAAGTAAGATGTAATTTATCCAACCATGAGATCATCTCGGCCGAAATATAATTCTTTACGGCTGATTCATTTTACCTGCAAAATAATTATAAAAATTACGTAAATTTCTCTTTAGTTAAAATATTCAAAACATTAATAATTAAAATTGATAAATCCGGAATTACGACTAAAAGTGATAAAAATGATGCATGCCATGAACAAATTACAGAAAAATTAATTAAAATAATAATCTAAAATATGTTGTATTTTGCATGCATCAACGACCACAAGTTCGTCCTGGGAATGGAGTTCATGGACATGTTCCAGGAGGTAAGGGTGACCCAGGAGGGTTTACATTTATTATCTCGGGAGGGAGCTGATCATGAAGTGCCCGTGAAGAGGGAGAGCATCCGACCCAGAATGCGCTCGGCCATGGTTGCGTAGGTGGGTCGCGAGGAGGATCCAGCGCAAGGCATGGTAGATAGAGAGGACTTTCGGCGGTTCCAGAAGGCTCTCGACAAACTGGAGGTTCGTATGCTAAGACAGGAAGGTCTTAGGGGCGAGGTGCTGTCTTTGAAGATGAAGTTCAAGGCTGCGCTTGCAAAGGAGGTAGTGCAAGTAGAGAAGGGATTCCACAGTAAGTTCGAGCTCATGGAATCCGAGATGGCACTACTCTGCTCTTACATCAGGAGTGCATCTGGGCACGGAAGGTGCACGGTGGCGAGGTTGGTGAGGGAGCAAACCCACCAAGTTCTTTGGCTTCTCGGCATTCAGGGGCTAGGTGGCAGGATGGAAGAGTGAGGAAGGACAAACACAAGGTACGCAAGTGCTTCGGATGTGGCGGGCCACATCGTCTGCGGGAATGTCCACAGAACACATGCGGGTTGATCGAGTCGGAAGGATCATCAAAGGAGGCATGCAAAAAAAGAAACTGTAGTCCAGAGAATTAAAGCGGGTGTCTTTATGCTGGAGCTGCAGGATCTTTTCTGGGCAAAGAGACTTGTAGGAGAAGGAGCTGTCCTCAGTCTGACCCATCACAGGGTCATTCCTCATGGAGCCATAGGAAAGGGGCATGGCGGCCATGCGGCCCCGACTGTCCCAAGGTCGTTGGCTCAGGACGGAGCCACCGACAAGAAGAGGACGTTGGATGTCAGCACGAGACATCCTGGTTGGTAGGAGCAGACTACCAGCCCTGGACTTCAATTTCATTTTTTTAATTTTTATTCTCCATAAAACATGTATTCTTTTCTTCTTTTAAATTTTCAATCTCATGTCGTAATTTCTCATTTTTCCTCTTTAAGTGAGTAATATCTTTTTATAAGGGAGGAAATTTCTTTATTTACATCTAAAAAAATATTTTCTTCGGAAGAGGAAGATGAGCCATTATTTGAAGGATTAGAGGTTACCTCATCGTCGTGTGCTATTAAGCATAAGTATGCTTCATCACTGGAAGAGCTCGACAAGTCACTTGTTTCACTTGACTCTTCATACTTTTTCTTTTTACCTTTTCGATATGTCTCTTCTTTGTAATTTTTGTATGATTTTCGGGTAGGCTTCTCATTCTTATCTTTCTTCTTTACCAACTTGAGATACTTATCTAGTTTTCTTGTGTTGTGGACGAGTCTCTTTTCGTCCACTTCTTCTTCACTTGAGTCTTCTTCATTTGCATTTACCTTTAATGCCAATGTTTTCTTCTTGGGGGCTTTTTCTTCTTGATCTTCTTAGATTGAGATCTCATAGGTTAGAAGTGAACCAATAAGATAATCAAAATCCAATTTGTTCAGATCTTTTTCTTCAATCACGGTCCTCTTCGTATGTCTTGGAGGAAAGAGACTTGAGAATCTTTTTCACTTTTTGGGAGTTAGTTCTTCGCTCGCCCAATGAGGCTAAGCCATTCAAAATATCATTAAACCAAGTTACCATATTATTTATGGATCCATTATCATGCATTTTGAAAGAATCATATTGATGGTTTAAAATATTCAATCTAAATTCTTTAACTTTGTCGATTCCTTCATAAGTAGTGATGAGTTTTTCCCAAATCTCGGTTGCAGTTTCACAACTTGAAACCCGATTAAACTCCGTTGAATCCAAAGTACAATAAAAAATATTTTTGGCTTTCCAATCAAGTTTTGAAAAAATCTTTTCTTTTTCTTTAGAATAACATAATAACCTTTTTTCAACTATGTTCCACATGTCGATATCAATAGAACAAATATATGCTTGAATTCTAATTTTTCAATATGCCAAATTTGATGCATTTAAAAGAGGAGGACGACTAATTGATTGTCTTTCGGCAAAATTAAAACCACTTGATGACATAGCTCTAAAGATTGTTAAATCTTAAAACAAGAAGATCAAATCTTGAAATGATTCAAACTTAAAATAATATGATCTTAAAACAAGAGCAACCCACTCTGTTGTAGGATCCCAAAGGGCACCAAGAGGGAGGATGAATTGGTGTTCAAACAGAAATATCGATTTCACAATAATAGTTGCAGAAGCTTAAAATCAATTCTTAAAAACCTTTTAAATTAATGCAATTTAGATCACATCAAAATCAATATGAGAGGGAGAGAGAGAGAAAAAATCAAACACAAAGGTGCACGAGTGGTTGTTGACGAGGTTCGGCCACACCTACGTCTTCGCTCCAACTTCTCGACCTCGAGATCGTCAGAGATTCCACTAGAATTCTTCCTTAATTCCAAATGGGGCAAGGAAGAATGCTCTTTACATCAACCATCTTTTTTCTGCTTCGAGAGGCAAGGCAACCTCTCCTCTATGAAGCTAATCTTTTCTCTCGCTCAAGAGGTAAGATTTTGAACCTCTTTTACACAAGAGCTCTCTCAGTATTTTTCTAAATAAAATATTTCTCTCTTTTACAAAGCTAAGCTCACAAGAGAAGAAAAGAGAAAGAAGAGAAAACTAAAAATAAAAACTTCAAGGAGAATGTCTTCTTTTGATAACCTGAAGTTTTTCTTGATGGCTTGAATGGATGCTTTTTATTCTGTCTTTGACACTCCTTTTATAGGCTCCAACAAGTGAGAAAGTCATCCAAAAATCATTCCACACTTTTCTTCTTCAAATTTGACCATTATTGTTCATTTGACTCGGAGGCCAGTCGACGGTACACTTTCTGAACCGGTCGAACTGTGTTCAAGACCGGTCGACCGGTCTTCCAATCGGCAAGTCGACCGTCCTGCACTATTTTAAGCATAACTTTGTGCATAGTTATCTAAATGAGATGATTTTTTATTCTATGGAAAGCTAACAGAATTCTTTACAAAATATTTATGAATAATCCAAAATCTAATTGGTTCATAGTTAATTATTTAATCAAAGTGTAGTGCATAAAGTTATCCCTTTTTCTTTAAACTTTTTCAGCATTTTAACTTTAATCTTTCGAGGTTTGTATCATCAAAATATAATTTTATATGTCATTAAACTTAGATCCAACATTAGCTTCGTTGGAGGGGTCGAAGAGCCCGGTCTCATTATATGGAATGTGCAGATCAGCCATGCTTGACCGAAAGTAACGGTCGTCCCCCTGTTCGGACCCTATCTCCATATCGCAGATGACATAGTCGTCCAGTGACGAGGTCCCTTCAATTTGTTGCAGCTCATCTAAATCGAGATTCAGATGGAGGGCTATAGGTGTGATCATCCCGCCGATGACAAATGTGACCTTTGTCTTTGTTAGCTGCTTTCAGAAGTGTGTGGGCCAGAAAAGCACCAACATTCACCGGAGTAGAGGTTAGCATGCAATATAGTATGAAATTTCCTGAGCATTAACACCTCCGTTGTTGTCTCCGCGGCCAAATAGGTTGTTGGAAAGGATCCTGTGCACAAATCGAATGACAGGATTCTAGGTATAGGTGGACTTGGCGCGCTGATAGTCCAAGTGCCCTTCCCTAGGGTGCATAACCAGAACTCTAAAGTGCTGAACTCCTTAGGGATGCGCATGTGGCCAGTGTTAGGAAAGTTGAAGATGGCATTGAACTCGGCCAGAGATAACTTGAACTCGCGGTTGTATAGCTGGAAAAGATGCGGCCTGCCGACGCCCAGTGGCCTCGAGGTGCTCCACCTTGAGGTGACATAGAAATTCCATTGTGATGTCCTAGTAGGTGGGACACCACTGCTACATGAAATAACCCATACCGATGATAGAAAATAACGTCAGAATGAATGGTCGGAGGTTCCATATGTTCATCGCAGCTTGATTCGAGAATCGAGTGGATAGACGCGGAGGAAATCCAACATCTCCCAGGTTTGTGCTTTAGTGGAGAGCCATTCGTGATTGGGAAGGCAAAGAATCCAAGATGTCAATCCCTCCGCAATAATGGCGTTGTCGTCTGTGCGTTGGCGGTAGTGAACAAGGGCCTTCACGCAAGGCCCCATGAGAAATAATTCTGTCACGGCCTGTAATAGGAATATAACGGCCTAGAAGAGAGGTTTCACGGGTCTTAAGAAAAATCTAACGGCCCTCGTAGTGGCAAAAAATGAACTTAACAGGCCGTTAATATATGTTCACGGCCGTTACAGATTGTTAACATGAAAATAAAAGAAAACACAGCCTGTGATCTTCCATTCACGGTCCTGTCCTCCTTGCCGTCATCGGAAAAGGATGGCGAGGGATCTCATGTTTGGTCGGCCAGCGAGAAGGCGCTGGTCGGTTCATCGAGTCGTTGGTCGAAAAGGCAGAGCGATCTATTGTCAAAGAAGGGGCGACGGCGTTAGATGTCGACGGAGAGAAAAATCTGCGGCGAGGACACTGAGTGTCATCGAAGCGGGCGGCGGTTTTGGGCCGTGGTCGGAGTCGATGATTGTGGTAGTCAGGGCAGCAAAGGATCGGTGACGGGGAGCGAGGACCGTTGAGGTGTCGATCAAGTCCCATCGCCGATTGTAGGTGGGGTGATGGCCGCCGGGGTCCGAATCGCCGATGATGTGGGGGTCATCGGGGATCCATTCGGCAAGTGAGTCAAACAGCATGCCGGTGCGAGGGAGAAGATGAGGCGTGAAGGACGATCTCACGGACCTGCACTTTAAATAGCCAACTGATGGGGGCCGTGAAGAGCGTATAACACGCCGTTAAGATTTAATGTCAGTGGTTGATCACTGGGGCAATTTACGGGGCGATGCATTTGAGTAACGAGGCGTTACTCAACGTTCGAAGTCGATGCCACATGGCCTGATCCGTGGTAGAAGGTTTGAGCCTATGAAATAATGCCATGTGGTTTCCCATTGGTGTGTATTGGGTTAGATTCACGTGCTGTGAACGTGAGTTCACACCCCATGAGAATCGATGATGGCTCGTGAATACTCGTGCAGGGTCGTGAGTCGGGGAAAAATAGTGGCCGCAGGGGCGGACCTGTATACTTACACCTCGTGACACAAATCTAACGACCCATGAAATACTAAGTGCGTAACGAGCTGGACTCTGTGATACCCATGAAACTTTTCTAACGACCCGTGAAAAAGCTGAGCCCGTAGTGAGTTCAATTCTGTTGGACTCGTGAAATCGGTCTAACGACTCATGAAATACTATGTGTGTTGTGAGCTGAACTATGGTAGACTCATGAAGGTGAACTAATGACCCGTGAAAACTGGTGACGACTCATGAAAAACTTGGCAGGGTCGTTAATCGGTGGAAGACAGAAGCCTAGGGTACTCGCAAAGTGACTTACGGCCCGTGATAGATATTTCACGACCCATGAAACTATATATGTAACTATTGAGACTCACTGTGAGACCCATGAACCATGCATACGCCCCGTGAAGTGTGTACCACGGCCTATGAAGGTCCAAAATATTTCTAACTTTAATTTTAAATTGCCTGCTATCGATTTGCGAGATGACCATTATGAAACAAAATGTAACTGAGCAGATATCACAGAATTAAAAGAATGTAAGCAACTAATCACTACAATTTAAAAGACTAAAATTAGAGTAAGCTAAACACGAAAGAAACGAGTGCTAAAAGTAAAAGTGTAAGCTAAACAATAAATGAGAAATTAAAATACTATGAATAGAGTTGAGGCAGTATAAGTTCTAAAGTTATAGTCGCTAGCTCGACTGTCCCCTCAGCGTGTGCTAAGGTTCAAATGATGAGAGAAGTTGAATGACAACGGGCTCGTGGTCGTCAACATATGATTTAACTCTATGTCCATTTACTTTGAATGTGGTCTTTCTATCACGAGATACTATTTCGACCATACCTTGAGGTGACATATTGACTACAATGTACGGGCCAGACCATTGGAAAACAAGTTTTTCGGAAAATAGACGAAGACGACTATTGTAGATAAGAACTTTTTGACTTGGCAGAAACTATTTTTGTTTAGTATGTTTGTCGTGTAATTTTTTGGTTTGTTCTTTATACAACTTGCTATTCTCATAGGCTTGTCTAAATTCATTACGTTCGTTCAAAGTTATCAATCTTTCGTTACCAGTAGTGTCTAAGTTATAGTTTAGAATTTTTGTGGCCCAATATGCTCTATGTTCTAATTCGATAGGAAGATGACATACTTTTCCAAAGACTAGGCGGTAGGGTGACATACCAATAGGAGTTTTGAAAGTCGTTCTGTAAGCCTAGAGGGCATCATCGAGCTTGAGTGACCAATCTTTCCTAGAAGCATTAACAGTCTTTTCTAAGATTCTCTTGGGTTCTCTATTGGACACTTCGACTTGACCACAGGTTTGTGCATGATAAGGTGTACTTAACCTATGGTGAATCTTAAACCGATACATTATACTAGCTATAGTTTTGTTGCAGAAGTGTGTGCATTAAAATATTCTTGCGTAAAAATTTCACCACCACTTTAGCATCATTAGTAGGTGAACCAATAACTTCAACCCACTTAGATACGTAATCAACAGCAACCACGATGTATTCATGGCCATAAGATTTGGGAAAGGGACCCATAAAATCGATACCTCAAACATCAAATATGTCACTGTAAAAAATATTGTTTAAAGGCATTTCATTGTGACGAGATATGTTACCTATCCTTTGGCAATGGTCACAAGACTTACAGTAATCCTTGGCATCTTTATAAAGTGTGGACCAATAGAACCCGCATTCGAGTACCTTCGCTGCTGTCCTATTGGGACTAAAGTGTCCTCCAGCCACGCCGTCATGACAATGTTGCAGAATTTTGAATATCTCATCTTCTCTTATGCATCGTGAGATCACCTGATCTGCACACACTTTAAACAAATATGGATCCTCCCAATGATAATGTTTAATGTCAAAGAAAAACTTATTTCTTTGATGTGCAGTCCATCCTTTGGGGATCCATTTGCTGGCAAGATGGTTGGCAAAATCTGCAAATCAAGGTGTTAGTTCAGACTTATGATTTACTGCAAATACGGCCAGAATCTTTTCATTGGGAAATTCTTTCCATATGTCAATGCTTCTTCAAGGGATGGGTCCAAATGAGAGAGGTGGTCAGCAACTAAATTCTCTGTCCCCTTTTTGTCCTTGATTTCGACGTTAAATTCTTGTAGCAATAATATCCATCGAATTAATCTTGGCTTGGCATCTATCTTCATCATAAGGTGTTGGATGGCTGCATGGTCGGTATAGACGACAACTTTAGAGCATATAAGATAAGGTCTAAATTTGTTGAATGCGTAAATCACAACAAGGAACTCTTTTTCTGTAGTCGCATAGTTGATCTGTGCTGAAGTAAGTGTGCGACTGGCATAATATATGACACGAAAAATTTTACCGTGTCGCTGTCCCAACACTGCCCCAATCGCTCCATCGATTGTGTCACACATTAATTCAAAAGGAAGACTCCAATCTGGTGCGACAACAACAGGAGCAGAGATTAGTTTCTCGTTTAACAGGTTATATGCCTCTAAACAATCCGAATTGAAATCAAATTTGGCATCTTTAGTAAGGAGGGCAATGAGTGGTTTTGAGATCTTCGAGAAATCTTTGATGAAACAATGGTAGAAGCCAGCATGTCCGATGAAACTTCTGACGGCTTTGACATTTGTAGGAGGAGGAAGGTTGGCGATGACGTCAATTTTGGCCTTGTCTACTTCGATTCCTTTCTCTGAAATCTTGTGACCAAGAACTATACCCTCCTTCACCATAAAATGACATTTTTCTAATTCAGGACGAGATTCATTTCCTCACATCTCTGCAAGACTAATAACAGGTTATATAAGCAATTATCAAAAGAATTCTTGAAAATAGTGAAATCATCCATGAAGATTTCAAGGATTTGTTCGTTCATATCGGCGAAAATCGACATTATGCAATGTTGGAAGGTTGATGGAGCATTGCAAAGTCCGAATGGCATCATTCAATAGGAAAAGGTTCCATATGGTCATGTGAATATCATTTTCTCTTGGTCTTCGGGCGCAACCGCAATTTGATTATACTCTGAATATCCATCTAAAAAGCAATAGAAGTTGTGACCTGAGATAGCTCTAACATTTGATCAATAAAGGGTAAAGGAAAGTGATCCTTGTGCATAGCTTCATTCAACTTACGTACAATCCGGTCATAGTTCTCTACGGGATAAGTTCATTATGCTTATTCTTAACTACCGTCATACATCCTTTCTTTGGTATTACCTGAACTAGACTTACCTAGCGGCTGTCTGAGATAGCGTAGATGATCTCGGCATCA
This sequence comes from Pontederia crassipes, assembly GCA_030549335.1. NCBI lineage: Eukaryota > Viridiplantae > Streptophyta > Magnoliopsida > Commelinales > Pontederiaceae > Pontederia > Pontederia crassipes. Next base: position 60,302,095 of record CM060189.1, on the reverse strand, counting down.
AAGAGTTTGATAATTTCTTTTCTGACAACTTCCTTTAATGCGGGGTTAAAGCCTCCGTTGAAAATGGGTGACCAGATGTCCATCTTCCTCTGTTAAGATTTTATGTTGTCAAATAGTGGGAGAGATACCTTTAATGTCTGAGAAAGACCATGCTATGGCTTTCTTGTGAGTTTGTAGCACCTACAAAAGTTGTCATTCCATATCATCTTTAAGAGTAGAGGAGATAATAATAGGATATGCATCATTCTCAAGAAAATCATATTTTAGATGTGGAGGTAATTCATTAAGTTCAAGTGTTGGTGAGGAAAGTGTGGCCTCCTCTTGCTGTATTGCGAGTTCTTCCTTATCTGGAGTTGATCACTAGCTGATCACTATATGTTTCTAGCCCATTTTAGATGCTTTTCACACATATCGAGTCCCACTTTTGCCTATTTTTGGAAAAATTATACTTGGAATGCATACATTATGATAACTAGTTGATATTCCTTATTTCATACTTAATTCCATGTGCATAGAGGTTCTGAAATGCCAAAATCCATTAATATTTAAATTCTATGCCAAGTTATCATTTTGAGGATAAGTTATCATTCCTATATGTCAAGTTATCATTATTTTGAATGAACTGATTTTGAATGGTTTTCTTGTCCTAAATCCATCATTATCATGTATAAATCATATTTGGATAGTCACATCTCAACTTGTGCAAAGTTTTAAATTCATTTGAACAAGTTATCGTTTTTCCTTTGCCAAGTTATCGTTAAAGGAAAATTCTGTCATTTTGACATGCAAAACCATTAATTCTGCATAGGGACCTTAAGCAATCATCTTATTATTGTTCTAACTCATTGCTGGTCAAATTTCATCACAGTTGGATAACCACAACTCAAGTTATCACAAGTTATCATTTTTAAGTCATATAAGTTATCGTTTTTTTGCACCCAAGTTATCACTCCTTAGGAATCTCATTCATATTTGATTTCTGACCTCACTCACTTGTCACTCTAATCCATTTGATGCCTGAAATGCTTTGAACCACCCATATTAGGACATTTTCCAAGATTTCCTTAAAGTTATCATTTCGGGCCCTTAAATTCATTTATATCGATATAAGTTTTCATTCATGCACAACACATAATCCCATCTGATATTTGAACTAGTTACTAGCATTATCCTAATCTTTATTTGTCAAAATATCATTCAAAGGCTTTGATGCTTGCTGTTTGGATTTTGTAGCAGGGAGAAAAGGTGGCCAAAAAGTGGAAAAAGTAGGGGGGACCATCTATTTTTTCCTGCACAAAAGTACCTGCAGCAGCTGGAATTCTAGCAGTGGACAGGTGACTTAATCAAGGGTTGGAAGAATGTTCTGATGCTGATCCAAAGGTGGAGAGGAGTCATATAAAAGGTGGAATTTCTGAAGGAGGAAAGGGGGCTGGTCATTGAGGGTTTGGAACATGGAAGGAGGCTACTGTGAGACTGCTGCTGGACTTGCTGCTGCTGGCCGAGGGCTTCTATCAACAATGATTTGTATATGTTTCTCATTCCATTTGATGTCAAGATTTGTAAACATGAGGAGCTAAACTACATTTCTTCTAGGATAGGGTAGTAGTTTAGATTAGTTATGGATGAAAATGGATTGGATTAATTCCTGCACTGAATCATTGCTGATTTTCATATTTCAGAATTATTTAGAGTTAGTTCTTGCCATTGTTGGATCCCATTGTAATCTATAACTGAGAAGTTATCATTTGATCTATACCTAGTCCAGAAATGGATTAGAAATCAATGTCAAGTTCTGAATTCCAATTTAATTGAATTTCTGATTTCTGAAATTTTGATTTTCTGGTTCCTATTTTTCTGAACTTTCTGAATCTGATTTATTTGATTTCCTTGAATTTGTTTGTCATTAAGGATTGGATTAATTGAATAGCTGAGAGGCTAGTATTTACCCTAATCTTATTCAGGAATGTATTAAGATGTTTGACAACTTAAGATTCAATTCTGTTTTCTCAAAATCTGATTTCTAAATTTATTCAGAAATCTATTCTTCTGATTTCTTTTTCTGGTTAGAATCTGATTTGCCAAGTGAGCATCCTTACTTCATCAAATCATCGAGAGGTGTACTCTGGGAATCTCTTGCAGCCCAGAGATAGATCAAAAGGCATTTGGCAAGCCTGAATTCTAAAGGTTTTGTTGCTGATTTTTTCTGAATTGCAGAATTATGTTTTCTAATTTCATTTGAATTCTTATTTTCATTGTTAAGCCTCATTTTAATCCACTACTGTGAGGTAGTCTTAAGGTCATTCTTGAGAGTCAGAGATGACCCAAGGAGCATTGGATAATCACTGAATTCCCTATTTAAGGTTGGATGTCTTTTAACCCCAATCAATTAGAACTTTGTGTGGATTTCACTTTTCCTTGCAACCGAGAGGTTGATTTTAAATCCCCTTGAATTCAGAGATGAATCATGGAACACAAGTACTATTATTGGGTATATTTCATCCTGTTTTGGTTGATTGGAATGATTCCATCTTTTTATGATTGCAATTGCAAGTTATCATTCCAAAACTTCCTTGAATTGCAAAAATCAGCATTGAACTTCCCATTGAGCTGAATGATAACTTGATTTTCAGTGAGGACCCTCTATTGATTCAATCTAGCTAACAACTATATGACAATATGTTGCTTAGTTAGATGCCAATTGAGCTGTGGGAATAGCCATTTTCATGATTGAATCAAAGTTGGACATTTAATGATAACTTGATTCATTTCATCCTTAACTAATTTAGATGAATCCCAAATCCTAGAAGAACCTTCCTCATTGATAGTTAAACCTTTCTAGCCATTAATTTTGCATTTATAATTTAGTTTTGCAAAAGTTTCCAAAATCCCAAACCTGTTATCATTCTGCACTAGTTAAAAAATCTGTTTCCACTACTAATCAAAAATCTATTTTTTTGCTATCTTAATTAGGATTAATCTAAACTGTTTGTAGGTAGTCTAGGACTTTAAATCTTTGTGGATACGACAACCTGAGTCTACTACAACTTACCTGTGCACTTGCAGCTAGTGAGTTGGGAGACCAAAAAATTGAAAAATTGACTCTTTTCTTTAATTTCAGCAAGTTATCACTACTCAATCACAAATATCACTATCAAGTTTTTGGCACCGTTGCCGGGGATTTGAGGTCAATTAGATTAACTTAGATAGTTTAGATTAGTTTTAGATTAGTTTTTAGTTTATTTGTTAGGCTAATTTTCAGTTTTTGCAAGTTATCATTTTTAACTTTTCACTTTTGTCTAGTTTTTATTTCTTTCTTGAATTTGATACTTCTGAATCTCTTTATGCAAGACTTGGACCATCAAGAGGAACATTACCAATCAGATCCTGAGCCTGAAAGAAGATTTCTAAGAAGAAGGAGATTGCAAAGGCTTGAGGCAAGGAGAAGGATATTTGAAGAAGAAGAGGAAGAGGCACACAACCTTGAATTTGAAGAAGTTGTAAATCAGAATATGGCAGCTCCTAGAACTCTTAGGGACTGTTATTCACCAAGCAATGCAAGGAATCAACCAGGGGGAGGAGCCTTAGCACCTGTGGCAAACTTTGAAGTTAATCCAGCCTTGATTTCAATGATTAGGCAAAGTCAATTTTCTGGATTTGGGACTAAAGATCCAGCATCTCATTTGGATAATTTCAAGGAGATGTGCAGCACTGTGAACGTCAACAACATTCCCATGAATGTGGTATATATGAGATTGTTTCCCTTCTCACTCAAAGACAAGGCCAAGACATGGTACAAGGGATTGAATCCTGAAGAGGTGGTCACTTGGGAATCAATTGTCCAATTATTTCTTTCAGAATTCTTCCCTCCTTCAAAGACTGATAACTTTAGGGATCAAATAGTCAGATTTTATCAGTTGGATCAAGAAAACATTTGTGAGGCATGGCAGAGGCTTCAAGGGTTGTTAAGGGCATGCCCCCACCATGGATTTGAAAAGTGGCAATTAGTCAACTATTTTCATAAGGGATTGAACTACCCTAGCAAGGTGGCATTGGACACTGCAGCAGGAGGTATCTTTGCATCCAAAAACATAGATGAGGCCTACTAACTAATAGAGAACATTGCAAAGAACCATCACTTCCTTACACATGATAGGACCAGGAGGCCACCTATGGATAATTCAGTGAACCAATTGTCATCCTAATTTGAAGAGGTGTTGTACAGAACCTTGGAGAAGTTGAATTTAACTCCAAATGTCAACAAAGCTTTCAACTCTCAATTCAGATGTGATGTCTGTGGTAACCATGGGCATGCGACAGAAAGTTGCAATTTGATTGTACAACAAGATGACCACTCAAGTGATTCAGTAAATGCAGTGGGCAATTATGGAGTTAAACCCCCTTCTGAACTCTACACTCCAGAGAATAGGAATCACCCATACTTGTCCTACAAAGCAAACCATTATCAACAAGTCCCACCCATGCAGAATCCTAGTTGGCAGCCAAGGATTTTGCCTAGAAACCAACCATTTCCATATCCAAATCAGTCCCAAGGTGTTCAAGGGCAAAGACCTCCTTTTGAGCAACCACCACCAACTCAACCTTCTCAATTTTCAAAAATAGAGGAGATGCTGCAACAAATTCTGAAGAAGCAAGGCAATCAGGAGAGGCAATTCTGAAAATGAATTCTAGACTTGATACCATTGAGAACCAAGTTGCTCAGCAACCTAGCACCTCAGCTAGACCTCCTTTATTTTTTTCTGGACAGCCAGAGGTGAACCCTAAAGAACAAGTCCATGCTGTCCAGCTCAAAAGTGGGAAGATTGTTGAAGAACCAATGAAGAAAGTAGAGGACAATCCAGCCCAAGTGAATCCAAAGTCCAAAGCTGCTGAAGAACCAGCTGAACTTGTGGGAGAAAATCAAAACAAAGGCCCTCAAAATGAAGTCAGGACCAGGGTCTTTGATAGGGTACCTTTCCCTCAAATATTAATCAAGGCAAGGCAGGATCAGCAGTATGGAAGGTTCATTGAAATCCTGAAGAAGTTAAATATCAACGTGCCATTTGTGGAGGCAATTCAGGAGATGCCCTCCTATGCAAAGTTTTTGAAGGAAATCTTAACCAAGAAAAGGAGGATTATGGAGCATAAAACTATTACCTTGACTGAGGAAGCCTCTGCAATCATTCAAAACAAATTGCCACCCAAGTTGAAAGATCCAGGAAGCTTCTCCATACCTTGTGAAATTGGAAATAGGAAGATTCAAAGGGCAATATGTGATTTGGGTGCATCAGTGAGTGTTATACCTCTTTCACTTTGTAGGAAGCTTAAAGTTGGAGATTTGAAGCCTACAAATTTGTCTCTACAGCTAGCAGACAAATCCATCAAGTACCCACATGGAATCATTTATCAATTTCATCGTGATTTTCATCTTCTAAACTCCCAATGGCGAAACATAAAGAACATGAAGCATAGTCAATGAAATTCTGAAGTGAGGTTTTCATATCAAAGCTGAAATCCTGATTGTCGACTCGAAGTGTAAGTTTTTTCCCCGTAGCTAAGAATGGGTGTCCCAATATGATAGGTGCCTTTGGTCCAGACTTTATATTCAAAACAATGAAATCCACTAGAAAGATGAATTTGTCTACTTTCACTAGGACATCCTCTAGCACTCCCTTCGGTTTCTTCATCGATTGATCAACCATCTATAGTAAAATTGAAGTAGGAACAAGTTCTCAGTAACCTATCTTTAAGAAAACAAAATATGGCATAAGATTGATGCTTGCTCCAAGATCACAAAGAGCTTTTGCACAATGATAATCTCCAATTATGCAAGGTATGGTAAAACTTCCAGGATCGCCCATCTTTGTTAGAAGATCTTCTTTGTAAACTACACAACATTGGGGCATCATTTTTATGATGCCTTCCATATTGATCTTTCATTTACGGGATAAGACATCCTTCAGAAACTTTGTGTAGCTGGGCATCTGCTGTAACACTTCATAAAAAGGGATGTTAATGTGCAATTGTTTAAATATCTCAATGAAGCGAGAGAATTGCTTATCCAATTGTTTGTGTTGCGTAGCTTTTGTGGGAACGACAAATTTCCCAGTTTGCTCAGTATCTCGATAGTTGTTGGCTCTTTTCCTTTAGAACTCCGAATTGGAAGTGCGGAGATTTCTCCAAGATCATGTGGTGTTTCAATTTTCGCCTCTTTGCTGGTGTTTTCGTTTGATGTTTGTAGCGCTTGTCCAGCTAGAGTTTTTCCTCTTCGTAAGGAGATAGCCTTGGCTTCTTCTCTTGGATTTTTCTCGGTGTTGCTTGGAAGAGCGCCCGGTGTTTGTCCAGCAAGAACGTTTGCTATCTGTCCTAGTTGAATTTCCATATTACGAATGGAAGCATCTTGATTGGAAACCTTGGTTTCCATAGTTATCATCAATTCCTTGAAGTTTGAATTAGTTGGAGCTTGTGGTTGTGGATGGATAGGTTGTTGAAATTGTTGGCGCTGAAAAGTGTTTTGTTGAGGTGGCTGCTGTCCCGGATTCTGTCTCCAAGAAAATAAATGATGATTGCGCCAATTCGGATTGTAAGAGTTTCCCAATGGTGGCGACCTGAAAGAAGAGTTAGAAACGTGGTTACCATCTTCAAACTGATTAGAAGAATTACCACTTGGGCATTCGAACATTGGATGTCCTCCTCCACAAAGATCACAGGGATTGTTATTGCTCAAAACCATCTTAAACTTTTTATTTAGTGACTCACTACTAGTTCACTTTCAGCCTTATTGACTCCTCGTCGATTCTGGTTGCGTTTAGATTGCCATGAATTCAGGGCCACGTCATCGATGAGATCATATATTTCTTGTGGCTTCATCTTGCCCATGACCGTTCCTCCAGCTGAGGAGTCTAGTTTGTCTTTATCAGCTTGGCACAGACCATTGTAGAATCCTTCAAGTTTTTCCCATAGTGGAATTTGATTATCGGGAATCCCGGCCAAGAGTTCCTTGAATTTGTCCCATGCCTCATAGAGCGTTTCATCATCATCTTGTCGAAAAGATCAGAGTTCGTTTCTCAATTTTGCTACTTTCTTAGGTGGGCAATATTTGTTGATGAACTTGTCTACAAGTTGGGCCCAAGTTTTGATTGATCCTACAGGAAAAGTCTTTAATAAGTAAATGTTTTATTTCTCAAGGAAAAGGGAAGTAAGGTTAGGCATGACGCATCCACAGAAATGTTAGGACTCTTAAAGGTGCTGCAGATGCAAAGAAATTTGACCAAATGATCATGAGGGTTCTCATGGAAGGCTCCGCCAAACTGATGTGCTTCAACCATGTGAGTAATGGTGAGGTTCAATTCGAAGTTATTTGTTGTGATTGCTGGAATCACGATGCTGGAGTTGGTGTTCGAATATTTAGTCGAGACATAATTCCTCATGCTGAGTTCTTCTTCTTCTTCCTCTTCCTGTTCAATTTGGCGTCGTACTTGTTTAGCTTGGTGGCGTTCTTGTTGTTCAGCCATCGTGTTCTTTCACAGTAACCACGTTGTTCATTCAATCTCAGGATGAAATTCCAGAGGAGTTTTGGAACTTCGAGTATTATGTTGAGTGTCACGATCCAAAGGCTCTAGAGTAGATGGCTTGTGAAAGAATCGTGCCTGAAAATCTGCACAGCCACCAGACAAAAGGAAACATAAAGTAAAGAGTCTCAAAGTAGCATAAAATATGAATAAAAAGTAAAGAATAGTTTCCCGGCAATGGCGCCAAAAATTTGATGCGAAAATTGATAACACTAGCTAGCAAGTACACTAATCGCTCAAGTAATAAAGTGAAAAGTATAAGTTGTCGATCCCACGATGAACTAATTTACTTCTCTTTCAGACTTTAGAGACTAATAGGAGACTGTTGGATCTAAGTTTTAATAACATATAAAATTATATTTTGATGATACAAATCTCAAAAGATTAAAGTTAAAATGCTGAAAATGTTTAAAGAAAAAGGGATAACTTTATGCGCTAAAGTTTGAATAAATAATTAACTATGATTCTATTAGATTTTGGATTAATCATAAATATAAATATTATAGAGAATTCTGTTAGTTTTTCATAGAAATAAAACTAACAACGGTGCAAAATGTTATGCTTAAAATAGTGCAGGGCGGTCGACTTGTCGGCTGGAACACCGATCAACCTGTCAGCTGGAACACCGGTCGACCTGCCTGCTAACACCGGTCGACCTGTCCGGAACATAGGTCCATCGGTCAGTGAAGAAAATACCTAATTTCAACAAGCAGAATGTCGAGACTATATCATAGTGATATTGAGGAGTATAGTGATAACTTGCTGAATTTTGGGTCAAAAGTGAGATTTTTCAATTTTTTATTTAACTCCTTAATTCACTCTCTACTGCAAGTATACAGGTCAATTGTAATATACCCAAATGTCGTATCCACAGTGATTTGAAGTCAAAGACTTCCTAAAATAATCTAGACTAGCCCTATCTAAAGTTACAATTTCAAGAAGTTGAAGGAAAGTGAAAGCAGATTTTTGACTATGGCAAAATGATAACTGATTTTGGACTTTTGGAAATTTATCTAAACTGAATTATAAATGCTGAACTAAGGGCAAAAAGGGTTTATCTATCAATGAGGAAGGTTCTCCTAGGAGTTGGGGTTCATCTAATTTAATTATGGATAGAATGGAACAAGTTATCAATATGTGTCAATTTTAACTCAACTTGAAATGGCATGTTATCACAGCACAATTGAATCAGGGCTAATTACCATATTTTCATATGATTGATTAGCTAAGTTGAATTAGAAGAGGTCCTTACTGAAATCAAGTTAACATTAAGCTCAAGATCAAATTCTTTGCCGATTTGTTTTGGCAATTTTAGTGAAATCAGAAATGATAACATCCAATTGCACCTTAAACATGAGAGAATTTCTTCAATTAACTAAACAAGAATGAAATCAATCGAATATTAGTGCTAATACTTCTTGGTTTATCTCTAAACTACAAGAGGATTTTAAACCAACCTCTCAGCTGCAAATAGAAATGAAATCCACATTTTCACTAATGAATTAGATAAATTCAGCACATAATTACATATGGGAACTCAGCACATGCAATTACTTCTTGGTCCATCTCTGAACAACAAGAAAACCTCAAGTTCACTCCTCAGTGATTAATGAATTCAGAGATTTAACAATAACATGACAGATTCCACACATTTCAGAAAATCAGCAATGGAAATCAGAATTCAGCATTGAAGAGTTGCAACAATTCAGGGATTTAAACCTTGGAAATACCATTGTCCCTTGATTCATTTCTGAACAAGGATGAAACCATAAGCAGCCTCTCAGTTATAATTCAAATAGGTGCCCCACAATGGTAAAAACATATTCAACAAGATTCAGAAATCAGAAATGGGAAAAAATAGATTTCAAAAATCAGAAAATTAGATTCTAATTGGAATTGAATCTACAAACTTGGCATTGGTTCTTGATTCATTTCTGAACAAAGAGTAGATCAAAGGACAACCTCTCAGTTGTAAATACAAGTAGGATCTTACAATGACAAGAACAGATTCATATGAGTTCAGAAATCAGAATTGTAAAACTAGAAATCAGATTTCAGTGCAGGAAATCAGATTTGTCAATATCTCATCCATAACTAATTAGACTACTATGCTATCCTAGGAGAAATGGAGTTTAGCTCCTCATAATTACAAAGATTGATACACAATAGTAGGAAGGATGGATACAAAACATCCTGTAATCAAGAGGCTGTCGACAGAAATCTGGAATGCAGCTCCCTTTCAGCTCCTTCCTTTAGCTCCTCCCTTCTCGAAACCCTGCAATGGCCAGCCCCACTTCTCTCAAGGGTTTCTCAGCTTTTATATGACCTTCCTACACCTTTAGATGCATATCAGAATGTTCTTTTGTGCCTTGATTATGCCAAGTGTCCTGGTCCAGAAAAATATCTACAATGCCAGCTTTTTGGATAGCCAAAAAGCAAGTGGTCCCCCCTACTTTTTTCTCCTTATGCAGCCCTCTTTTTTCCTGCTAGAAAGGCCAAAATAGCAAGCATCAAAGTCCTTGAATAAGATTTAGACAAATAAGGATTAGGATAGCTATTAATATCAGCTCATTTAGCAAATGAAGTTTGATGTTATGCAGGAATGAAATCTTTATTTGTCTAATGATAACTTATAGCTCGGAATGATAACTTTGCATATTTCATAAAAAAATGTCCAAATATGAGTGGTTCAGAGCATTGAAGGCATCAAAGAGATTAGGATGGCAAGTGAATGAGGTCAGAAATCAAATGTGGATAAGATTCAAAAGAATGATAACTTTGGTGCCAAAAATGATAACTTGATAACTTGGTGAATTTTGGGTCAAAAGTGAGATTTTTCAATTTTTGATTTAACTCCTTAATTCACTCTCTACTGCAAGTATACAGGTCAATTGTAATATACCCAAATGTCGTATACACAGTGATTTGAAGCCAAAGACTCTCTAAAACAATCTAGACAAGCCCTAACTAAAGTTACAATTTCAAGAAGTTGAAGGAAAGTGAAAGCAGATTTTTGACTATGGCAAAATGATAACTAATTTTGGACTTTTGGAAATTTATCTAAACTGAATTATAAATGCTGAACTAAGGGCAAAAAGGGTTTATCTATCAATGAGGAAAGTTCTCCTAGGAGTTGGGGATCATCTAATTTAATTATGGATGGAATGGAACAAGTTATCAATATGTGTCAATTTTAACTCAACTTGAAATGGCATGTTATCACAGGACAATTGAATCAGGACTAATTACCATATTTTCATATGATTGATTAGCTATGTTGAATTATAAGAGGTCCTTACTGAAATCAAGTTAATATTAAGCTCAAGATTAAATTCTTTGCTGATTTGTTTTGGCAATTTTTGTGAAATCAGAAATGATAACATCCAATTGCACCTTAAACATGAGGGAATTACTTCAATTAACTAAACAGGAATGAAATCAATCCAATATTTGTGCTAATGCTTCTTGATTTATCTCTAAACTACAAGAGAATTTTAAACCAGCCTCTCAGCTGCAAATAGAAATGAAATCCACATTTTCACTAATGAATTGGATAAATTCTGCGCATAATTATATATGGAAACTCAGCACATGCAATTGCTTCTTGGTCCATCTCTGAACAGCAAGAAAACCTCAAGTTCACTCCTCGGTGATTAATGAATTCAGGGGTTTAACATGATAGATTGCACACATTTCAGGAAATCAGCAATGAAAATCAGAATTCAGCATTGAAGAGTTGCAACAATTCAGGGATTTAAACCTTGGAAATACCATTGTCCCTTGATTCATTTCTGAACAAGGATGAAACCATAAGCAACCTCTCAGTTATAATTCAATTAGGGCTCCACAATGGTAAAAACATATTCAACAAGATTCAGAAATCAGAAATGGGAAAAAATAGATTTCAGAAATCAGAAAATCAAATTCTAATTGGAATTGAATCTACAAACTTGGCATTGGTTCTTGATTCATTTATGAACAAAGAGTAGATCAAAGGACAACCTCTCAGTTGTAAATATAAGTAGGAACTTACAATGATAAGAACAGATTCATATGAGTTCAGAAATCAGAATTGTAAAACCAGAAATCATATTTCAGTGCAGGAAATCAGATTTTTCCATATCCCATCCATAACTAATTAGACTACTATCCTATCCTAAGAGAAATGGAGTTTAGCTCCTCATAATTACAAAGATTGATACACAATAGTAGGAAGGATGGATACAAAACATCCTGTAATCAAGAGGCTGTCGACAGAAATCTGGAATGCAGCTCCCTTTCAGCTCCTTCCTTTAGCTCCTCCCTTCTCCAAACCCTGCAATGGCCAGTCCCCCTCCTCTCCAGGGTTTCTCAGCTTTTATATGACCTTCCTACACCCTTAGATGTAGATAAGAATATTCTCTTGTGCCTTTATTATGCCAAGTGTCCTGGTACAGAAAAATATCTGCAATGCCAACTTTTTGGACAGCAAAAAAGCAAGTGGTCCCCCCTAATTTTTCCTCTTTGTGTAGCCCTCTTTTTCCCTGCTAGAAAGGTCAAAACAGTAAGCATCAAAGTCCTTGAATAGGATTTAGACAAATAAGAATTAGGACAGCTATTAATATCAGCTCATTTAGCAAATGAAGTTTGATGTTATGCAGGAATGAAATATTTATTTGTCTAATGATAACTTATAGCCCAGAATGATAACTTTGCATATTTCATAAAAAATGTCCAAATATGAGTAGTTCAGAGCATTGAAGACATCAAAGGGATTAGGATGGCAAGTGAATGAGGTCATAAATCAAATGTGGATAAGATTTCATAGGAATGATAACTTTGGTGCCAAAAATTATAACTTGATGCCATAAAAATGATAATTTGTCGTAAGTTTAGTTCTGGTAATCCAAATGTGATCAAATCAGAGCAGCAAGGAGTTAGGACAATAATATAATGATTGCCTAATGCTTTTATGCAGAATTGATAGCCTTGCACGTTGAAATGACAGTTTTGCCCTAAAATAATAACTTGACACTAAAAAATGATAACTTGTGAAATGAAATGATAACTTTGCACAAGTTGAAATATGATCATCCAAATATGATTAATTCATGATGGCATGGGATTTAGGGCAAGATAAACACTAGAAATCAGCTAAATTAGAAAAATGATAACTTGCCCAAAAAATGATAACTTGGCATAGAATTGAAATATTTATGGATTTTAGCAATTCAGAACTTCTATGCACATGGAATTAAGTATAAAATGAGAATGATCAGTTGGTTATCACAATCCATTGCATTCCAAGCACAATTGACCAAAAGTTAGGCAAAATGCGGGCTCGATATGGGTGAAATGAATAGAAAATGGGATAAAAACCTATTATGATCAGCTAGTGATCAAACTCCCCCAAGCTTAGCCTTTTGCTTGTCCTCAAGCAAAATATTCATAAATTAAGGACAAACTTGAATTAACAATCCACAAATGAATTCAAAATCAGCTGATTTAAGTCCAATGAGTTTTCCACTTTACCAACACTTCATTCTTTCCAAAAACTTAATTTCTAGCTATGGAATCACAGAGGCTAAAGCAAATTTAAGCCATGGAAGAAGTACTAGCAATAACAAGTTTGAATTTCAGGAATTGTCAACTTTACAAAGAGGTTGAACTATAAATCCCTTCATGAACAGATTTTCCACTGCTTAAATAGGTTTAACACCTGACTTTTATTTATGAAATGCAAGTAAACAGGTCAAAACCTGATTTTTATTCATGCTGGTCACAAGATAAAAATCCTAGCTTTATTCAGGAAAGGTTCCTTTTTGAAATTTCACTCTCTTTATTTATGCATGCATGCAATGCAAAATGCAACTTTTCACTTTTTCTTTTCTCCATTTTTCTTTTTCTATTCTGTTCATGAAGAGAGCAATAGTTCAAACTCAAGTAAGGTTTAGATCCCTTTGTCCAAAAAGTCAAGTTTTCCTATTTAACATGGCAGCAAGAACCTTGACTCCCTTCTAGACATCTTATACTACTAATTCAATCCATAAATGTCAGCTAGCGTTACCCACAAAAAGAAAATTGTTCAGCTAAAATTTAATTCAAATGCATCTGAATGATTGAGTCAATTAAAGCAAGAAGACTAATGGTCAAATTGGCCACTTGGTATTGGAGTGTACCAACTGTCATAATGAAGTATTTCACCCATTTTAGAGTTAGAATGAAAACATGGATTGAGTTGAGCCCAAAGAATGATACCGAGTGATAACTAGTGATAACCGAGTGAAATGGGTGATAACTTGTTCAAAACAGTGATAACATGGTAATAAATGATGATGTAAGCATTAAAATATATTGAAAACATGGTATAAAGTTTAGAAAAGCACCAGGTTTCCTCCCCCAAGCTTATTCTCAGCACTATCCACAATGGTGAAAGAGATAGGCAAGGGAGAGGTTTGGGAGGGTATGAAATTCATGGAATTGTGTATTTGATCCCTTACAATGGTTCTTTCATTTCAATCAGAGTCTTTAGGTGATCCATACTTCATGATTTTCAACCAATCCTGCAGAGAAATCAAGGATATCAGTGAAATCTACAATATCAGATTTTTGGGATGCACAATTCAATAATGCATTGCAATTCACTAAAATTCACTGAAATTTAGCAATGATGGATTTGGTTGACTGATATGAATGATAATTCAGATGTTAATATGATGATTTCAGCATGAGGGAAAAAGATAATATCAGTTATCATTGGGATTTCAGTGAGGAAAATTAAAATTGAGGGTAGAGGTACTCCCAAGGTGAAAGGGTGTGGTAGCTTCTGATTTTCCTCTGAATTATTCCTGCAAAATAGAAAGATTAAGTGTAAAAAAGCTTGGGTTACCTCCCAAGAAGTGCCCTACTTTAATGTCTTAGGCTGGACATTGTTCCACTTGAATTCAGGTAGGCAAATTTGGTAAATCTTGCAAATTCAGCACCTCCTTAGCTGAATCCATAGCTGTGGGGTTGTACAGTTTCAACCTTTGTTCATTGACCTTGAATATATCATCCTTATCATTCACAAGGTCCACAACTCCAAAAGGATAAACTTTGTGGACTTTGAAGGGTCCACTCCATCTTGATTTCAACTTTTTAGGAAATAATTTGAGCCTTGAATTAAATAGCAACACAAGGTCTCCAACTCTGAATTCTTTTTTTAATATCCTATTGTCATGCCACCTTTTAGTTCTTTCCTTGTAAAATTCAGAGTTATGATAGGCATTGAGCCTAATCTCATCTAGTTCATCAAGTTGCAAGAACCTCTTTTGTCCACAAGCCCTCAAGTCATAATTCAGGACCTTAGGCCTTATGCTTCAACTCAATAGGTAGGTGACAAGTTTTCCCATAGATAAGTTTGTAGGGGGAACACCAATTGGGGACTTGTAGGCTGTCCTGTATGTCCAAAGTGCCTCATTTAACTTCAAACTCCAATCTTTTCTGGTCAAAGATACAGTTTTATCTAGAATGGCTTTTATCTCCCTATTTGAAATCTCTGCTTGGCCATTAGTCTGAGGGTGGTAGGCTGTAGAAATCTTCTGTTGAACTCCATATTTGCTTAGGAGGTTTTCAAAGCATCTTTCTACAAAATGGCTGCCTCCATCACTTATGACCACCCTTGGAATCCCAAACCTTGGAAAGATAATGTCCTTGAACATTTTAATGATAGCTCTAGAATTAGCAGCTATAGTTGGAATTACTTCTATCCATTTGGATACATAGTTAACAACTAGCAATATAAATTTAAATCCACATGAACTGGGAAATGGGCCCATGTAGTCAATGCCCCATACATCAAATATCTCAACCTCTAGAATTCCTTGTTGTGGCATTTCATTTCTTCTTGAGATAAAGTCTGCTCTTTGGCATTCATCATAACTTTTTACATACATATGGGCATCTCTGAATAAGCTAGGCCAATAGAAGCCAGATTGAAGGATTTTTGCTGCTGTCTTCTGAGTGGCACCACGTCCACCATATGGAGATGAATGGCATGCCTGCAAGATGTCTTGAAATTTTGATTCTGATACACACCTCCTATACATGCCATCAGGGGATTTTTTGAACAAAAAGGGATCATCCCAGTAGTAGTCCTTTAAATCATGAAAAAAACTTCTTTTAATGTTGATAAGTGTAATCAGAGGGAACAATCCCACAGGCCAGGTAATTCACAGTGTCTGCATACCAAGGAGATGGATTAGCTGATATTGCCATCAAAAAGTCATCAGGGAAGGAATCATTGATAGGAAGTACTAGGGATTCCTGGACTCCCTCCATTCTTGACAAATGATCAGCAACTAGATTTTCTGTCCCTCTTTTGTCCCTGATTTCAACATCAATCTCTTATAGCAATAGGATCCATCTTATAAGCCTTGGTTTGGATTCTTTCTTACTAATCAGGTGCCTCACTGCTTGATGGTCAGTGAATACAATCACTTTGGATCCAATTAGATAAAATCTACACTTATCAAATGCAAACACCACAGCTAGCAGCTCCTTCTCAGTGGTGGCATAATTTATTTGAGCCTCATCTAGTGTTTTGCTAGCATAGCAAATGACATAATGCTTCTTATCCTTAGTTTGTCCCAACACTGCCCCTATTGCTTGATCAGAGGCATCACACATAATTTCAAAGGGTAGGGACCAATCTGGTGGTTGCACTATAGGAGCTGACATAAGGGCTTCTTTCAGCTGCTTGAAGGCCTTCATGCATTTTTCATTGAAGTTGAACTCAACATCTTTTGCCAACAACTTGGTAAGAGGCCTGGTTATCATTGAAAAGTTTTTAATAAACCTTCTGTAGAAGCCTGCATGCCCCAAGAAACTCCTTACCGCCTTCACATTTGTGGGTGGTGGTAACTTCTCAATTACTTCAATCTTGGCCTTATCCATTTCAATTCCTTTACTTGAGACAATATGTCCTAGGACAACCCCTTCTTGGATCAACAATGGCATTTCTCCCAATTGAGAATCAGATTAGACTCCCTATATCTTTGTAGTACCTTTGTCAAATTTTCTAGGCAACTTTTAAAAGAATCTCCATACACTGAAAAGTCATCCATGAAAACCTCCATAATATCTTCAATGAAATCTGAGAAAATTGACATCATACATCTTTGAAAAGTGGCAGAAGCATTACATAGACCAAATGGCATTCTCCTATAAGCAAATGTCCCATATGGACATGTAAAAGTGGTCTTATGCTGATCTTGAGGATGAATTGGGATTTGAAGAAACCCTGAATAGCCATCTAGATAACAGAAATGGGAGTGCTTTGCCAACCTCTCTAACATTTGGTCAATGAAAGGGAGTGGGAAATGTTCCTTCCTTGTTGTCTTGTTTAATTTTTTGAAGTCAATGCACATTCTCCATCCAGTCACTGTCCTAGTAGAGATCAACTCATTAGAATCAGATTTCACTACTGTCATCCCTCCTTTCTTTGGCACTACTTGCACAGGGCTGACCCATTCACTATCTGAAATGGAATATATGATCCCAGCATTCAACAATTTCAGCACCTCCTTCTTGACCACTTCCTTCATTACTGGATTCAACCTTCTTTGGCATTCAATTGAGGGCTTGTAGTTGTCCTCCATAAGGATCCTGTGCATGCAAATTGAGGGATTAATACCTTTAATATCTTCAATAGAATAGTCTATTACCTCCCTGTACAGCTTTAGTCTTTTTAGCAACTCCTCAACTTGATCTTTAGGCAAGTTGGCATTGATGATAACAGGAAATGTTGAAATCTCTCCCAAGAATTCATACTTCAGGTTGCTAGGGAGAGGCTTCAATTCCAATTGAGTGGAAGAGTCCTGTGTTGAATTGATATGGGGTTCAACAGTGAGAACCTCCATCACTCCATTCTAAAATTCTGAATTTCCTACTGGTTGGAGTGAATTCATCACTGATTGGTAGTCTATGGCCTCTGGATCCTCTAATTTCCTCAAATGATCAAACATGAGGTATCTCTGCAGTGGATCTTCAATTGGTATTATTGCTGAGGCTTGTTCCACAATTGATCAATTTGTTAATCTCCAAAGTCATCTTGTTGACAAGCTGGCCTACTGATAACTTGTGCCAGGTTAAATTCTATTTTATCTTCTCCAATTTGGAAGGTCAATCTCCCTTCTTTGACATCTATGACAGCCCCAACAATAGCTAGAAAGGGCCTCCCTAACAAGATTGGGGTATTCAAATCCTCATTCATATCAAGCACTACAAAATCCACAGGGATGTAGAACTTTCCAACCTTTAAGGGTATGTCTTCAATGATTCCATGTGGGTACTTAATGGACCTGTCAGCCAGCTATAGGGACAGGTTGGTGGGTTTCATATCTCCCACTTCTAACTTTCTGCATAGGGATAATGGGATCACACTCACAGATGCACCCATGTCACACATGGCCTTTCGGATTTTCCTATTTCCTATCTCACAAGGAATTGAGAAGCTCCCTGATAAGTGATATTGAGGAGTGTAGTGATAACTTGCTGATTTTGGGGTCAAAATTTAGATTTTTCAATTTTTGGTTTAACTACTTAACTCACTCTCTACTGCAAGTATACAAGTCAATTATAGTCTACCCAAATGTCGTATCCACAGTGATTTGAAGCTCAAGATTTACTAAAACAATCTAGACTAGCTTTAGCTAAAGTTAAAATTCCAAGAAATTGAACGAAAGTGAAAACCGATTTCTATAATTGGCTAAAATGATAACTATTTTTAGATTTTTGAAAGGTTATCAAAACTGAATTGTAAATGCTAAACTAGAGGCTCAAAGGGTTTAACTATCAATGAGGAAAGTTCTCCTAAGAGTTGGGGTTCATCTAACTTAATTATGGATGGAATGGAACAAGTTATCAATATGTATCACGTCTAATTCAACTTGGAAATGGGCTGTTATCACAGCATAATAAACCAGGACTAATTATTATATTTTCATATGATTGATTAGCTAAGTTGAATTAGAAGAGGTCCTGATTGAAATCAAGTTAACATTAAGATCAAGATCAAGTCCCTTGCTGATTTTTGACAATTTAGTGAAATCTGAAATGATAACAATCAACTTCACTTTGAAAATGAGGGGAATACTTCAATCAACTAAACAGGGATGAAATCTATCCAACATTAGCGCAAATGCTCCTTGGTTTATCTCTAAACTGCAAGAGGAATTTAAATCAGCCTCTCAGCTGTAAATTCAAATGAAATCCACATTTTCACTAAAGAGTTTGATAAAATCAGCACATAATTATATTTGAGAACTTAGCACATGCAATTGCTTCTTGGTCTATCTCTGAACAGCGAAAAAACCTTAAGTACACCTCTCAGTGATTAAATGAAATCAGGGGCTTAACAATAACAAGGCGTATTCCACATATTTCAGGAAATCAGCAACCAGAAAATTCAGAAATCAGCACCTAGAAAACATTGGAATTCAGCACATGTCACTCATTAGAATTCAGACGTGCCATTGCTCTTTGGTTCATCTCTGAACAACAAAGTATCCCTAGGATTCACTTCTCAGTGATTTAATGAGATCAAGGGTTTACAATAGCAAAACAGAATCCAAAGATTCAGGAAATCAGATTTTACAAATCAGAAATTAGCAATGGATAGTTTGCAACATTTCAAGAATTAAAACCTTAGAATTACCATTGTCTCTTGATTCATTTCTGAACAAGAAGGACCTAAAGATTAGCTTCTCAGCTACTAAGAAATCAGGGCTCCATAATGATGAAAACAGATTTGACAATTCAGAAATCAAAAATGGGAAAACAAATTTCAGAAATCAGAAAATCATATTCCTAATTGGGGATTGGATCTAAAACATGTCACTAGTTCTTGATTTATTTCTGAACAAGAATGGATCAAAAGACAACCTCTCAGTTGTAAATACAAATAAGATCTCACAATGTCAAGACTAGAATCCAATGAATTCAGGATTGTAGAAAACAGAAATCAGAATTGCAAACCAGAATCAGATTTCAGTGCAGGAAATCAGATTTATTCATATCCCATCCATAACTAATTAGACTACTATCATATCTTAGAAGAAATGAGATTTAGCTCCTCATAATTACAAAGTTTGATACAAAATAGAAGGGATAACAGATACAAAGCATCCTAATTGAACTCTCTCGACAGGAAGATGGATGTTGCAGCCCTTCAACTCCAAACCCTTGCTTCCTTCTTGCTCCCAATCCTGCAATGGCCAGCCTCCCTTTTCCTCCAAAATTTCCTAGCTTATATATGTGGATTCTACACCATTTGATCAGCATCAGAATGTTCCATGGTGATGTGATTGTGCCATGTGTCCTGGTCCTAGTCCTGTCTGCAGTAGATAGCTTTTTGGACAGCAAAAGTAGGTGGTCCCCTCCTTCTTTTCCAGCCTTTTTCAGCTTTATAATACCTGTTGGAAGAGATAGAACACCAAACATCAAAGTCTTAAATAGGAAATAAACAAATAAGGATGAGGACACCTACTAGGATCAGCTCTAACATCAAATAAAATCTGATGTTATGCAGAGGTGAAATCAGTAAATGAAAATGATAATTTTGAAGACCCGGAATGATAACCTTGCATATATCTTGAAAAATGTTCAAATATGGATGGTTCAGAGCATTGAAGGCATCAAAGGAATTAGGATGGAAAGTGAATGAGGTTAGAAATCAAATGTGGATAAGATTTCATAGGAATGATAACTTGGGTCCCAAAAATGATAACTTAATGCTTTAAAAATGATAACTTGTCATAACTTTGGTTGTGGTTATCCAAATGTGATGAAATCAGGGCAGCAAAGAGTTAGGACAATAATATAATGATTGCCTAAGGTTTTCATGCAGTAATGACAGCCTTGCATATCGAAATGACAATTTTGCCCTAAAAATAATAACTTGACACTAAAAAATGATAACCTATGAAATGGAGTGATAACCTTGCACAAATTGAAATATGATCATCCAAATATGATTAATTCATGATGACATGAGATTTAGGGCAAGAAAATCACTAGAAATCAGCTCAAATGGAAAATTGATAACTTTGCATATTGGAATGATAACTTGCCCAAAAAATGATAACTTGGCATAGAATTGTTATTTTTATGGATTTTAGCATTTCAGAACCTCTATGCACATGGAATTAAGTATAAAATGAGAGAGATCAGCTAGTTATCACAATCCATGCATTCCAAGCATATTTGGCCAAAAGTTGGGCAAAATAAGGGCTCGATATGGGTGAATTGAAAATAAAATGGGATAAAAATCTATTGTGATCAGCTAGTGATCAAACTCTCCCAAGTTTAACCTTTTGCTTGTCCTCAAGCAAAACATTCAGAAATTAAGGACAAACTTGAATTAACAACCCACAAATGAATTGAAAACCAGTTGAATTAAGTCCAAATGAGTTTCCCACTTTTTCAACACTTCATTCTTTCCAAAAACTTGAGTTTCTAGCTAAGGAATCACTGAGGCTAAAGCAAATTTAAGCCATGGAATAAGTACTAGCAGTAACGAATTTGAATTTCAGGAATTGTCAACTTTACAAAGGGGTTGAATTACAAATCTCTTCATGAACAGATTTTCCACTGCTTAAACAGGTTTAACACCTGACTTTTATTCATGAAATGCAAGTAAATAGGTCAAGACCTAATTTTTATTCATGTTGGTCACAGGATAAAAATCCTGGCTTTATTCAGAAGATGTTCCTTTTTGGAATTTCACTCTCTTTATTTATGAATGCATGCAATGCAAAATGCAACTTTTCACTTTTTCTTTTTCTCCATTTTTCTTTTTCTATTCTGTTCATGAAGTGAGCAACAGTTCAAACTCAAGTAAGGTTTAGATCCCTTTGTCCAAAAAGTCAAGTTTTCCTATTTAGCATGGCAGCAAGAGCCTTGACTCCCTTCTAGACATCTTTTACTATCAATTTAATCCATAAAGGTCAGCTAGTGTTATCCACAAAAAGAAAATTTTTCAGCTGAAATTTCATTCAAATGCATCTGAATTGATAATGTCAATTAAAGCAAGAAGACTAATGGCCAAGTTGTTCACTTGGCATTGGAGTGTACCAACTATCATAATGAATTATCTCACCCATTTTAGAGTTAGTATGAAGGCAGGAATTGAATTGAGCCCAAAAAATGATAACTAGTGATAACCGAGTGAATATGAGTGATAACTTGTTCAAACAATGATAACCTGGTAGTAAATGATGATATAAACATTAGAATAGATTGAAAACATGGTGTAAAGGTTAGAAAAGCACCAGGTTTCCTCCCCCAAGCTTATTCTCAGCACTGTCCACAGTGATGAAAATGAAGGCAAGGGAGAGGGTTGGGAGGGTATGAAATTGATGGAATATGTGCATTTGATCCCTTCCAATGTTTCTTGCATCTCAATCACGGGCTTAGGGTGGTCCATTCTTCATGAATTGCAGCTAATCCTACAGGGAAACAAGAGATATCAGTGGTATATTCAATATCATATTTTTAGGGTGCACAATTCAATAATGCATTGAAATTTACTGAAATGCACTGAAATTCAGCTATGATGGATTGGGATAACTGATAGGAATGATAATTCAGATGTTGGTATGATGATTTCAGCATGAGGGAAAAGATACTATCAGTTATCAATAGGATTTCAGTGAGAAAAATTAAAATTAAGGGTAGGGGTACTCCCTAATTGCCAATTTGTGGATTGATCTGATTTCTCCCTTCTTTATTCCTGCAAAACAGAAAGATTAAGTGTAAAATGGCTTGGGTTACCTCCCAAGAAGTGCCCTACTTTAATGTCTCAGGCTAGACATTGTTCCACTTGAATTCAGCAAGACAAACTTGGCAAATCTTGCAAATTCAGCACCTCCTTAGCTAAATTCAGAGCTGTGGGGTTATATAGCTTCAACCTCTATCCATTGACCTTGAATATAACATCCTTATCATTAAGAAGGTCCACAGCTCCATAAGGATAAACTTTGTGGACTTTGAAAGGTCCACTCCACCTTGATTTCAACTTTCCAGGGAATAATTTTAGCCTTGAATTAAAAAGCAACACAAGGTCTCCAAGCTTGAATTCTTTCTTCAAAATTTTGCTATCATGCCATCTTTTGGTTCTCTCCTTGTAGAATTTTGAATTATGATAGGCATTTAGCCTAATTTCATCCAACTCATCAATTTGTAGAAGCCTTTTCTGTCCACAAGCCTGCATATCAAAATTTAATGCCTTGACAGCCCAATATGCCTTGTGTTTGAGTTCAATTGGCAAGTGGCATGTTTTTTCATAAACCAACTTGTATGGAGAGACACCAATTGAAGATTTATATGCTGTCCTGTAGGCCCAAAATGCCTCATTCAACTTCAAACTCCAATCCTTTGTAGTCAAGGAAACTATTTTTTTCCAAAATGGCCTTAATTTTTCTATTGGAGATTTCAGCTTGGCCATTTGTTTGAGGGTGGTAGGCTATTGAAACCTTATGCCTTACCCCATACTTGCTTAGGAGGTTCTCAAAACACTTTTCAATGAAGTGGCTGCCTCCATCACTGATAACTACTCTTGGCACTCCAAATTTTGGGAAGATGATGTCCTTGAACAACTTGATAACAGCCCTAGAATGAGCAGATGTTGTGGGGATGGCTTCTATCCATTTGGACACATAATTAACAGCCAACAATATGAATTTGTATCCAAAGGAGCTAGGGAAGGGTCCCATGTAATCAATGCCCCAAACATCAAAAATTTTAACTTCTAGGATCCCATTCTGTGGCATTTCATTCCTCCTGGAAATTGACCCTGCTCTTTGGCACACATCACAACTTTTGACATATATATGAGCATCTTTGAATAAGGAGGGCCAATATAAACTAGATTGGAGAACCTTGGCTGCTATTTTCTGAGTGGCTGCATGCCCACCATATGGAGATGAGTGGCATTCATGCAAAATGGATTGGAATTCAGCTTCTGGCACACACCTTCTGAAAATTCCATCAGGAGACTTCTTGAACAAGAGGGGATCATCCCAATAGAAGTCCTTCAAGTCATAGAAAAATTTCTTCTTCTGTTGGTAGGTGTAATCAGAAGGAATGACTCCACATGCCAAATAATTGACAACGTCAGCATACCAAGGAGTTGGGGCAGCTGATATGGCCATTAGGAAGTCATCAGAAGGAATCATTGATAGGGATTGATGGAGAATCCTGAATTCCCTCCATTCTTGACAAGTGGTCAGCAACCAAGTTTTTTGTCCCTCTTTTATCCCTGATTTCCACATCAAATTCTTGTAGCAATAATATCCATCTGATTAGCCTTGGCTTTGATTCCTTCTTGCTGATTAGGTGCCTCACTGCTTGGTGATCTGTATAGACAATCACCTTTGCTCCAATAAGATAGGACTTGAATTTATCAAATGCAAATACCACAGCCAATAGTTCCTTTTCAGTAGTGGCATAATTGACTTGAGCCTCATCCAATGTCTTGCTAGCATAGCAAATGACATAATATTTCTTATCCTTGGTTTTTCCTAGCACGGCCCCTACTGCCTGATCAGAGGCATTACACATGATTTCAAAGGGTAGGGACCAATCTAGTGGTTGCACTATAGGAGCTGAAATGAGGGCTTCCTTCAATTGGTTAAAGGCCTTCATGCAATCTTCATCAAAATTGAACACAATATCCTTTGCTAGCAGCCTTGTGAGGGGCCTGGTTATCAATGAAAAGTTTTTTATGAACCTTCTGTAGAATCCAGCACGACCCAAGAAACTCCTTATAGCCTTCACATTCTTTGTAGGTGGCAATTTCTCAATGACTTCAATCTTTGCTTTGTCCATTTCAATCCCTCTACTGGATACAATATGGCCCAACACAACCCCTTCTTGAACTATGAAATGGTACTTTTCCCAATTCAGAATCAAATTAGATTCCCTGCACCTTTGTAGCACCTTTGTCAAATTTTCCAAACAAGCCTCAAAGGAATCCCCATAAACTGAAAAGTCATCCATAAACACCTCCATAATGTCCTCAATAAAATTTGAAAAGATGGACATCATACACCTCTGAAATGTGGCAGGGGCATTGCATAATCCAAATGGCATCCTCCTATATGCAAATGTCCCATATGGACAAGTGAAGGTAGTCTTGTGCTCGTCTTGTGGATGGATGGGAATCTGCAAGAAGCCTGAATAGCCATCCAAATAACAAAAGTGAGAGTGCTTAGCCAACCTCTCAAGCATTTGATCAATGAAATGAAGTGGGAAGTGGTCCTTCCTGGTTGCCTTGTTCAATTTCCTAAAATCAATACACATTCTCCACCCTGTCACTGTCCTAGCAGAAATCAATTCATTTGAATCTGATTTGACTACTGTAATCCCTCCTTTCTTGGGCACAACTTGGACAGGACTGACCCATTCACTATCTGAAATAGAATAGATAATTCCATCATTCAACAATTTTAGAACTCCCTTTTTGACAACCTCCTTCATCACTAGATTCAATCTTCTTTGGCATTCAATGGAGGGCTTGTAGTTGTCCTCCATGGGGATCCTGTGCATGCAAATTGAGGGATTGATACCCTTGATATCTTTAATGGAATAGCCTATTACCTCCCTGTATAGCTTCAATCTTTTCAGCAACTCATCAACTTGTTCCTTTGGCAAATTGGCATTGATAATTACTGGAAATGTTGAGTTCTCTCCCAAGAATTCATACTTAAGGTTGCTAGGAAGAGGCTTGAGCTCCAATTTAGAAGGATTGTCTTGAGTTGGAGTGGATTGAAGTTCAGCAGTGATAACTTCCTGCACCTCATTCTGAAATTCAAATTTTCCTACTGATTTGAATGAATTTAGTTCAGATTTGCATGCCATAACCTCTGGATCTTCTAGTTCCTTCAAGTGATCAAACATTAGGCACCTTTGCAATGGGTCTTCAATGGGAATTATTGTAGAAACTTGCTCCACAATCTAATCTAGCTGCCCATCTTCAATTTCATTTTCCTGAAAATTTGGCCTGCTGATAACTTGTGCCAAATTGAATTATATCTTATCCTCCCCAATTTGGAATGTCAATTTGCCCTCCTTGACATATATGATAGCTCCTGCAATGGCTAAGAAGGGCCTCCCTAGAAGAATAGGGGTATTCAAATCCTCATCCATGTCAAGTACCACAAAGTCTATTGGAATATAAAATTTGCTAATTTTGAGGAGTATGTCTTCAATGATTCCATGTGGATACTTGATGGATCTGTCTGCTAGCTGAAGAGACATGTTTGTAGGCTTCATATCTCCAACTTCAAGCTTCCTACAAAGTGAAAGAGGTATAACACTCACTGATGCACCCAAATCACACATTGCCCTTTGAATCTTCCTATTTCCAATTTCACAAGGGATTGAGAAACTTCTTGGATCCTTCAACTTGGGTGGAAATTTTGTTTTGGATGATTGCAGAAGCTTCCTCAGTCAAGGCAATGGTTTCATGTTCCATAATTCTCCTCTTCTTGGTCAAGATCTCCTTCAAAAACTTAGCATATGAAGGCATCTCCTAAATTGCCTCTACAAATGACACATTTATATACAACTTCTTCAGGATTTCAAGGAACCTCCCATACTGTTGGTCTTGCCTTGTCTTGATTAGTCTTTGAGGGAAAGGCACTTTATCAAAAATTTTGGTTTTAACTTCACTTTGAGGGCGTTGATTCTGATTCTCTGCCACTAGTTAAACTAGTTTTTCAGCAGCCTTGGAGTTGGGATTTGTTTGAGTTGAATTGTCTTCAACATTCTTCATTGGCTCTTCCACAATTTTCCCACTTCTGAGCTGGATAGCTTGGGCTTGTTCCTTGAGGTTCAATTCTGGTTGTCTAGGAAAGAACATAGGTTGTCTAGTTGAGGTACTAGCTTGCTGCGCAATTTGACTTTCAAGCACCTTCTGGATGGCACTCAAAGCTTCATATTCATTGGTTAGCTTCTGCATTGCCTCCTCTTGCTTCTCTTATTTCTTTAGGATTTGTTGCAGCAACTCTTCCATCTTTGAGAATTGGGTGGGTTGAGTTTGTGGTGGCTGCTCATAAGGGGGTCTTTGCATTGGAGCATTTGATTGCTGATTCCCATATGGAGGTGGCTGAGCACCTTCTGGTTGGCACTCAAAGCTTCATATTCATTGGTTAGCTTCTGCATTGCCTCCTCTTGCTTCTCTTATTTCTTTAGGATTTGTTGCAGCAACTCTTCCATCTTTGAGAATTGGGTGGGTTGAGTTTGTGGTGGCTGCTCATAAGGGGGTCTTTGCATTGGAGCATTTGATTGCTGATTCCCATATGGAGGTGGCTGGTTCCTTGGCAAAATCTTAGGTTGCCAACTAGAATTCTGCATTAGTGGCCCTTGAAAGTGATTAGCCTTGTAGAAGTAGGGGTGGTTCATATTTTCAAGAGTATAGAATTCAGTAGGGGGCTTCACTCCATAATTCCCTACTGCATTCACTTGATCAATGGACTGCTCATATTGCTGCATTATAAGGTTGCAACTCTCAGTGACATGGCCTTGGTTTCCACACACATCACACCTTATTTCAGGATTGGAAGCCTTTCCCACATTGGTTGACAAATTCAACTTTTCCAATGCCTTTTGCAACCCTTCTTCAATTTAGACAGCAATGTTGTTGACTTGATTATCATTGGATGGCCTCCTTGTCCTATCATGTGTAAGAAAGTGATGATTCTTGGCAATATTCTCAATCAATTGGTATGCCTCATCAATGTTCTTGGATGCAAAAATCCCTCCTGCAGTAGTATCCAATGCCACCTTGGATGGATAGTTCAATCCCTTGTGAAAGTAGTTAACCAATTGTCATTTCTCAAAACCATGGTGTGGACATGCCCTCAGCAAGCTTTGGAGTCTTTGCCATGCATCACATATGTTTTCTTGATCCAATTGATAGAACCTTACAATTTGATCTCTATAGTTGTCAGTTTTGCTAGGTGGGAAAAATTCAGCAAAAAACAATTGGATTATGGACTCCCAAGTGGCTATCTCTTCAGGTTTGAGGGTCTTGTACCAAGTCTTGGCCTTGTCCTTGAGTGAGAATGGGAATAATCTCATGTAGACAGCATCCATGGGTGTGTTGTTGAAGTGGACAGTGCTGCAAATTTCCTTGAAATTATCCAAGTGTGAAGCTGGATCTTCATTGCCAAAACCAGCAAATTGATATTGCCTTATCATTGTGACCAATGCTGGATTCACTTCAAAGTTGGCAGCAGGTGCTAGGACTCCATTCCCTTGTTGATTTCTGACATTGATAGGTGAATAGCAATCCTTTAATGTCCTTGGTGCAACCATATTGACTTGCTCTTCTTCTTCTTCAAAAATTCTTCTTCTTGCCTCAATTCTTTGCAATCTTCTCCTTCTCAACAATCTTCTTTCAGGTTCAGGATCTGATTGATAATGGTTCTCTTGATTGTCCGAATCCTGCATAAATGAATTTAGAAGTATCAAATTCAGAAAAGGAAAGAAAACTAGACAAAATTAAAAAATTGGGAATGATAACTTGCAAAAATTAAAAATTGGCCTAATAAATGGACTGAAAACTAGTCTAAAACTAATCTAAACTATCTAAGTTAATCTAATTGACCTCAAATCCACGGCAATGGCGCAAAAAACTTGATAAGTGATATTGAGGAGTGTAGTGATAACTTGCTGATTTTGGGGTCAAAATTCAAATTTTTGAATTTTTGGTTTAACTCCTTAACTCACTCTCTACTACAAGTATACAGGTCAATTATAGTCTACCCAAATGTCGTATCCACAATGATTTGAAGCCCAAGATTTACTAAAACAATCTAGAGTAGCTTTAGCTAAAGTTAAAAATCCAAGAAATTGAAGGAAAGTGAAAATTGATTTCTATAATTGGCTAAAATGATAACTGTTTTTGGATTTTTGAAAAGTTATCAAAACTGAATTGTAAATGCTAAACTAGAGGCTCAAAGGGTTTAACTATAGGAAAGTTCTCCTAGGAGTTGGGGTTCATCTAACTTAATTATGGATGAAATGGAACAAGTTATCAACATGTATCACTTCTAATTCAACTTGGAAATGGGTTGTTATCACAGCATAATAAACCAGGACTAATTATTATATTTTCATATGATTG
Source organism: Pontederia crassipes (assembly GCA_030549335.1). Classification (NCBI taxonomy): domain Eukaryota; kingdom Viridiplantae; phylum Streptophyta; class Magnoliopsida; order Commelinales; family Pontederiaceae; genus Pontederia; species Pontederia crassipes. Next base: position 60,273,379 of record CM060189.1, on the reverse strand, counting down.
ATTAGCTAAGTTGAATTAGAAGAGGTCCTGATTGAAATCAAGTTAACATTAAGATCAAGATCAAGTCCCTTGCTGATTTTTGACAATTTAGTGAAATCTGAAATGATAACAATCAACTTCACTTTGAAAATGAGGGGAATACTTCAATCAACTAAACAGGGATGAAATCTATCCAACATTAGCGCAAATGCTCCTTGGTTTATCTCTAAACTGCAAGAGGAATTTAAATCAGCCTCTCAGCTGTAAATTCAAATGAAATCCACATTTTTACTAAAGAGTTGGATAAAATCAGCACATAATTATATTTGGGAACTCAGCACATGCAATTGCATCTTTGACCATCTCTGAACAGCAAGAAAACCTTAAGTACACCTCTCAGTGATTAAATGAAATCAGGGGCTTAACAATAACAAGGCGTATTCCACATATTTCAGGAAACCAGCAACCAGAAAATTCAGAAATCAGCACCTAGCAAACATTGGAATTCAGCACATGTCACTCATTAGAATTCAGACTTGCCATTGCTCTTTGGTTCATCTCTGAACAACAAAGTATCCCTAGGATTCACTTCTCAGTGATTTAATGAGATCAAGGATTTACAACAGCAAAAAAAAAATCCAAAGATTCAGGAAATCAGATTTTACAAATCAGAAATTAGCAATGGATAGTTTGCAACATTTCAAGGATTAAAACCTTAGAATTACCATTGTCTCTTGATTCATTTCTGAACAAGAAGGACCTAAAGATTAGCTTCTCAGCTACTAAGAAATCAGGGCTCCATAATGATGAAAACAGATTTGACAATTCAAAAATCAGAAATGGGAAAACAAATTTCAGAAATCAGAAAATCATATTCCTAATTGGGGATTGGATCTAAAACATGTCACTAGTTCTTGATTTATTTCTGAACAAGAATGGATCAAAAGACAACCTCTCAGTTGTAAATACAAATAAGATCTCACAATGTCAAGATTAGAATCCAATGAATTCAGGATTGTAGAAAACAGAAATCAGAATTGCAAACCAGAATCAGATTTTAGTGCAGGAAATCAGATTTATTCATATCCCATCCATAACTAATTAGACTACTATCATATCTTAGAAGAAATGAGATTTAGCTCCTCATAATTACAAAGTTTGATACAAAATAGAAGGGATAACAGATACAAAGCATCCTGATTGAACTCTCTCGACAGGAAGATGGATGTTGCAGCCCTTCAACTCCAAACCCTTGCTTCCTTCTTGCTCCCAATCCTGCAATGGCCAGCCTCCCTTTTCCTCCAAAATTTCCTAGCTTATATATGTGGATTCTACACCATTTGATCAGCATCAGAATGTTCCATGGTGATGTGATTGTGCCATGTGTCCTGGTCCTAGTCCTGTCTGCAGTAGATAGCTTTTTGGACAGCAAAAGTAGGTGGTCCCCTCCTTCTTTTCCAGCCTTTTTCAGCTTTATAATACCTGTTGGAAGAGATAGAACACCAAACATCAAAGTCCTTAAATAGGAAATAAACAAATAAGGATGAGGACACCTACTAGGATCAGCTCTAACATCAAATAAAATCTGATGTTATGCAGAGGTGAAATCAGTAAATGAAAATGATAATTTTGAAGACCCGGAATGATAACCTTGTATATATCTTGAAAAATGTTCAAATATGGATGGTTCAGAGCATTGAAGGCATCAAAGGAATTAGGATGGAAAGTGAATGAGGTTAGAAATCAAATGTGGATAAGATTTCATAGGAATGATAACTTGGGTCCCAAAAATGATAACTTAATGCTTTAAAAATGATAACTTGTCATAACTTTGGTTGTGGTTATCCAAATGTGATGAAATCAGGGCAGCAAAGAGTTAGGACAATAATATAATGATTGCCTAAGGTTTTCATGCAGTAATGACAGCTTTGCATATCGAAATGACAGTTTTGTCCTAAAAATGATAACTTGACACTAAAAAAAGATAACCTATGAAATGGAGTGATAACCTTGCACAAATTGAAATATGATCATCCAAATATGATTAATTCATGATGGCATGGGATTTAGGGTAAGAAAATCACTAGAAATCAGCTCAAATGGAAAAATGATAACTTTGCACATTGGAATGATAACTTGCCTAAAAAATGATAACTTGGCATAGAATTGTTATTTTTATGGATTTTAGCATTTCAGAACCTCTGTGCACATGGAATTAAGTATAAAATGAGAGAGATCAGCTAGTTATCACAATCCATGCATTTCAAGCATATTTGGCCAAAAGTTGGGCAAAATAAGGGCTCGATATGGGTGAATTGAATATAAAATGGGATAAAAACCTATTGTGATCAGCTAGTGATCACTCCCTGGATCTTTTAGCTTAGGAGGTAACTTGTTTTGGATTATTGCAGAAGCCTCCTCAGTTAATGCAATGGTTTCATATTCCACAATCCTCCTCTTCTTGTTCAAGATCTCCTTCAAAAACTTAGCATATGAGGGCATCTCCTGAATTGCCTCTACAAATGGCACATTGATATACAACTTCTTCAGAATTTCCAAGAATCTTCCATATTGCTGATCCTGCTTTGCTTTGATTAGTCTTTGAGGAAAAGGTACTTTGTCAAAGACTTTGGCCCTGACTTCATTTTGAGGACCCTTGTTCTAATTTTCCACCACAACTTCTTCATTTGACTCTTCTACAGGCCTTGAACTTATACTTGCTTTAGCTGAATTGTCCTCAGCATTCTTCATTGGTTCTTTAATAATTTTTCCACTCCTGAGCTGGACAGCTTGGACTTGTTCTTTGGGGTTCATTTCTGATTGTCCAGGGAGAAACATAGGTGGCCTAGCTGAGGTACAAGCTTGTTGGGCAATTTGATTCTCAAGAATCTTTTGGTGGGCACTCAAAGCCTCATATCCAGAAGTGAATTTCTGCATTGCCTCCTCTTGCTTGCTTCTTCAGAATTTGTTGCAACATCTCCTCCATTTTTGACATTTGAGGGGCTTGAACTTGAGGTGGCTCATATGAAGGTCTTTGCATTTGAGCTTGTGGAGATTGATATGGTGGTGGTTGATTCCTTGACAAAATCTTTGGTTGCCAATTTGAATTCTGCATAGGGTGGCCCTTGGTAATGGTTGACCTTGTAGGACAAATAGGGATGATTCCTATTTTCTTGAGTATAGAATTCAGCAGGGGGCTTTACCCCATAATTCTCTACTGCATTCACTTGATCTATTGATTGTTCATGTTGCTGCATTATCAAGTTGCAACTCTCAATGACATGGCCCTGATTTCCACATACATCACACCTAGATTCAGAATTGAAAGGCTTTCCTACATTAGTTGACAAATTCAGCTTCTCCAATGCCTTTTTCAATCCTTCTTCAATTTGGACAGCAATGTTGTTGACTTGATTTTCATTGGATGGCCTCCTTGTCCTGTCATGTGTAAGGAAATGGTGGTTCTTGGCCATGTTCTCAATTAATTGGTAGGCTTCATCAATGTTTTTGGATGCAAAGATCCCTCCTGCAGCTGTATCCAATGCCACCTTGGATGGATAGTTTAATCCCTTGTGGAAATAATTGACTAATTGCCATTTTTCAAAACCATAATGTGGACATGCCTTCAGCAAGCTCTGGAGTCTTTGCCATGCATCACATATGTTCTCTTGATCCAATTGATAGAACCTGACAATCTGATCTATGTAATTATCAGTTTTGCTAGGTGGGAAGAATTCATCTAGAAACAATTGGATTATAGACTCCCAAGTGGCCATCTCTTCAGGTTTGAGGGTCTTGTACCAAATCTTTGCGTTGTCTTTGAGTGAGAAGGGGAACAATCTCATGTAGACAGCATCCATAGGGGTGTTGTTGAAGTGGACTACATATCTCCTTGAAATTGTCCAAGTGTGAAGCTGGATCTTCATTCCCCAAACCAGCAAATTGATATTGCCTTATCATTGTGACTAATGCTGGATTCACTTCAAAGTTGGCAGCAGGTGCTAAGACTTCGTTCCCTTGTTGATTTCAGACATTACTAGGTGAATAGCAATACTTGAGTGTCCTTGGTGCAGCCATGTTGACTTCCTCTTCTTCTTCCTCAAAAATTCTCCTTCTTGCCTCTATCCTTTGCAATCTTCTCCTTCTCAAGAATCTTCTTTCAGGTTCAGGATCTGATTGGTAATGGTCATCTAGATTGTCCAAATCCTGCATAAATGAATTCAGAAGTATCAAATTTAGAAAAGAAAGAAAACTAGACAAAAATGAAAAATTCAGAATGATAACTTGCAAAAACTGAAAATTTGGCTAATAAATGGACTGAAAACTAATCTAAACTATCTAAGTTAATCTAATTGGCCTCAAATCCCCGGCGATGACGCCAAAACTTGATAATGATATTGAGGAATATAGTGATAACTTGGTGAATTTTGCGTCAAAAGTGAGATTTTTCAATTTTTGATTTAACTCCTTAATTCACTCTCTACTGCAAGTATGCAGGTCAATTGTAATATACTCAAATGTCTTATCCACAGTGATTTGAAGCCAAAGACTCTCTAAAACAATCTAGACTAGCCCTAACTAAAGTTACAATTTTAAGAAGTTGAAGGAAAGTGAAAATAGATTTTTGACTATGGCAAAATGATAACTGATTTTGGACTTTTGGAAATTTATCTAAACTGAATTATAAATGCTGAACTAAAGGCAAAAAGGTTTATCTATCAATGAGGAAAGTTCTCCTAGGAGTTGGGGTTCATCTAATTTAATTATGGATGGAATGGAACAAGTTATCAATATGTGTCAATTGTAACTCAACTTGAAATGGCATGTTATCATAGCACAATTAAATCAGGACTAATTACCATATTTTCATATGATTGATTAGCTATGTTGAATTAGAAGAGGTTCTTACTGAAATTAAGTTAACATTAAGCTCAAGATTAAATTCTTTGCAGATTTGTTTTGGCAATTTTAGTGAAATTAGAAATGATAACATCCAATTGCACCTTAAACATGAGGGAATTACTTCAATTAACTAAACAGGAATGAAATCAATCCAATATTTGTGCTAATGCTTCTTGGTTTATCTCTAAACTATAAGAGGATTTTAAACCAGCCTCTCAGCTGCAAATAGAAATGAAATTCACATTTTCACTAATGAATTGGATAAATTCAGTGCATAATTACATATGGGAACTCAGCACATGCAATTGCTTCTTGGTCCATCTCTGAACAACAAGAAAACCTCAAGTTCACTCCTCAGTGATTAATGAATTCAAGGGTTTAACAATAGCATGACAGATTCCACACATTTCAGGAAATCAGCAATGGAAATCAGAATTCAGCATTGAAGAGTTGCAACAATTCAGGGATTTAAACCTTGAAAATACCATTGTCCCTTGATTCATTTCTGAACAAGGATGAAACCATAAGCAACCTCTCAGTTATAATTCAATTAGGGCTCCACGATGGTAAAAACATATTCAACAAGATTCAGAAATCAGAAATGGGAAAAAATGGATTTCAGAAATCAGAAAATCAGATTCTAATTGGAATTGAATCTACAAACTTGGCATTGGTTCTTGATTCATTTATGAACAAAGAGTAGATCAAAGGACAACCTCTCAGTTGTAAATACAAGTAGGATCTTACAATGACAAGAATAGATTCATATGAGTTCAGAAATCAGAATTGTAAAACCAGAAATCAGATCTCAGTGCAGGAAATCAGATTTGTCCATATCCTATCCATAGCTAATTAGACTACTACCCTATCCTAGGAGAAATGGAGTTTAGCTCCTCATAATTACAAAGATTGATACACAATAGTAGGAAGGATTGATACAAAACATCCTGTAATCAAGAGGCTGTCGACAGAAATCTGGAATGTAGCTCCCTTTCACCTCCTTCCTTTAGCTCCTCCCTTCTCCAAACCCTGCAATGGCCAGTCCCCCTTCTCTCCAGGGTTTCTCAGCTTTTATATGACCTTCCTACACCCTTAGATGTAGATCAGAATGTTCTCTTGTGCCTTGATTATGCCAAGTGTCCTGGTCCAGAAAAATATCTGCAATGCCAGCTTTTTGGACAGCAAAAAAACCCCTACTTTTTCCTCTTTATGCAGCTCTCTTTTTCCCTGCTAGAAAGGTCAAAATAGCAAGCATCAAAGTCCTTGAATAGGATTTAGACAAATAAGGATTAGGACAGCTATTAATATCAGCTCATTTAGCAAATGAAGTTTGATGTTATGCAGGAATGAAATCTTTATTTGTCTAATGATAACTTATAGCCCAGAATGATAACTTTGCATATTTCATAAAAAATGTCCAAATATGAATGGTTCAGAGCATTGAAGGCATCAAAGGGATTAGGATGGCAAGTGAATGAGGTCAGAAATCAAATAGGAATGATAACTTTGGTGCCAAAAATGATAACTTGATGCCATAAAAATGATAATTTGTCATAAGTTTAGTTGTGGTTATCCAAATGTGATCAAATCAGAGCAGCAAGGAGTTAGGACAATAATATAATGATTGTCTAATGCTTTTATGCAGAATTGATAGCCTTGCACATTGAAATGACAGTTTTGCCCTAAAATGATAACTTGACACTAAAAAATGATAACTTGTGAAATGGAATGATAACTTTGCACAAGTTAAAATATGATCATCCAAATATGATTAATTCATGATGGCATGGATTTAGGCAAGATAAACACTAGAAATCAGCTAAATTAGAAAAATGATAACTTGCACTTTGGAATGATAACTTGCCCAAAAAATGATAACTTGGCATAGAATTGAAATATTTATGGATTTTAGCAATTCAGAACTTCTATGCACATGGAATTAAGTATAAAATGAGAATGATCATTGGTTATCACAATCCATTGCATTCCAAGCATAATTGGCCAAAAGTTAAGCAAAATGAGGGCTCGATATGGGTGAAATGAATAGAAAATGGGATAAAAACCTATTATGATCAGCTAGTGATCACTATACCGGTCGACCAGTCTAGAACACAGGTCGACCGGACAGTGCAGAATTCGCCAACAATCATATTTTTCATAAAAGAAAGTGTACCGGTGGACCGGTCCATATGTGCGGTCGATCGGCCTCCGAGTCAAATGAACAGTAACGGTAAAATTTGAAGCAGAAAAGTGTGGAATGATTTTTGGATGACTTTCTCACTTGCTGAAGCCTATAAAAAGAGTGTCAAAGCCAGAAGGAAAGACATCCATCGAAGCTTTGAAGAAAAACTTCAAGTTATCAAAAGAAGACATTCTCGTTGAAATTTTCATTTTTAATTTTCCCTTCTTTCTCTCTTCTTCTCTTGTGAGCTTAGCTTTGTAAAAGAGGGAAACATTTTATTTAGAAAAATACTGAGAGAGCTCATGTGTAAAAGAAGTTCAAAATCTTATATCTTGAGCGAGAAAAAAGATTAAGCTTCATTAGAGGAGAGGTGTGCCTTCCTCTCAAAGCGGAGAAAAGACGGTGGTGTAAAGGGCTTTTCTTCCTTGCCCCATTTGGAATAAAGGAAGACATTCTAGTGGATTCTCCCACGATCTCGAGGTCGAGAAGTCGGAGTGATATTTTTGTTTTAACACTAATTCATCCCCCCCCCCCCTCTCTTGGTGCCCTCTGTGATTCTACAATTGATATCAGAGCGGGTTGCTCTTGTTTTGTGATCATTTTAAGATTTAATCGTTTTAAGATTTGATCGCATTGTTTTAAGATTTCTTTAACAATCTTTAGAACCATGGCATCAAGTGGTTTTAATTTTGTCGAAAGTCAATCAATTAGTCGTCCTCCCCTTTTAAATGCGTCAAATTTTGCATATTGGAAAATTAGAATCCAAGCATATATTTATTCTATTATATCGACATGTGGGACATAGTTGAAAAAGGTTATTATCTTCATGAAAATTTACCTACAGACTCTAAAGAAAGAGAAAAGATTTTTTCAAAACTTGATTGGAAAGACAAATATTTTTTATTGTGCTTTGGATTCAATAGAGTTTAATCAGATTTCAAGTTGTGAAACTGCAACCGAGATTTAGGAAAAATTCATCACTACTTATGAAGGAACCGACAGTTAAAAAATCTATATTGAATATTTTAAATCATCAATATGATTCTTTCAAAATGTATGGTAATGAATCCATAAATGATATGGTTGCTCGGTTTAATGATATTTTGAATAGCTTAGCCTCCTTGAGCGAGCCAAGAACTAACCCCCAAAAAGTGAAAAAGATTCTCAGGTCTCTTTCCTCTAAATGGCATACGAAGAGGACCGTGATCGAAGAAAAAGATTTGAACAAATTGGATTTTGATGATCTTATTGGGATCTCAATCCAAGAAGTTCAAGAAGAAAAAGCCCCATAGAAGAAAACATTGGCTTTCAAAGCAAACAAAAATGAAGAAAACTCAAATGAAGAAGAAGTGGACGAAAAGAGACTCACCCGCTACACAAGAAAATTAGATAAGTATCTCAAGCTGATGAAAAAGAAATAGAAGAATGAGAAGCCTACCTGAAGATAATACAAAAATCACAAAGAAAATATACCTCACAAAGGGAAGAAGAAAAAACATGAAGAGACAAGTAAAGATGAATGACTCATCAAGCTCTTCTAGTGATGATGCATACCTATGTTTAATGGCACACAACGATGAGGTAATTTCTAGTCCTTCAATTTCAAATAATGACTCATCAAGCTCCTCCGAACAAAATCTTTTTTTAGATGTGAATAAAGAACTCTCATCTCTTATAAAAAGATATTTCTCACTTAAAGAAGAAAATAAGAAATTAATACATAAGATTGAAAAATTAAAAGAAAAAAAGGGTGCATATTCTGTGGAAAATGGAAACCTAAAAAATGAAATTGATATTTTGGAAATAACACATGCTTATGAAATAGTAAAATTAGCATGTTCTTTAGAAAAGGTAAAGCAAGAAAATACTTTTTTGAAAAATACACAAAATAAGACTATTTCTCAAATAACAAAAAATAATCTTAGGAATCATTTTGGACATAAAAACTCTTATTATAAATCTAATCATTAGAAAATCACATATTACATATTTTGCATGCAGATTTTATGGCCGTTATGCTTATCAATGCAAAGTAAGAAAATCTTCACAACATGAGATGATATGGGTTCCAAAAGGAACTTTGACTAACAAAATTGGATCCAAAGAAGTTTGGGTACCAAAGTTTAAGTGATTATTTTTCAAGTGTGCCTCATATGTAAAGCAAAGGATGAATTGAAAATGTGAAGGCACAAAGGTTATGGTAAAAGTATCATCTATCTTTGATTTCATTCAAAAATTCAAAATTACTATTTCTTTGAAAAGAGAGAACATATAAAATTGGTAATAGTGATAGGGGAGCATACTAAACTTTATTTTGACATATCATGAATATCATTGTTGTATCAAAATTTTATGCCATATTTTGATTATTAATATATTTTTTTGGCATTCATTAAATTGTTTCCATTTCGCCATTATAAAATAGTCATAAATTTAGGGGGAGTTATTTCTTCATATACAAATTATTCTTTTTTATGAAACAAAAGGAGGAGAAATATACGAGAAATATGATCTGAATATCACTTTATATGAAGAGTTCCTTATAATTTATACTTATGTGAATTTCTATCATTGTAAGGAAAGTTAAATGTTAGGGGGAGTAAAATATCTGTACATTTTTCATACTTCTCAATTTGTCTTCATCAAAAAAGGGGAGATTATTGGATCTAAGTTTTAATGACATATAAAATTATATTTTGATGATACAAACTTCAAAAGATTAAAGTTAAAATGCTGAAAAAGCTTAATGAAAAAGGGATAACTTTATGCATTACACTTTGACTAAATAATTAACTATGATCCTATTAGATTTTGGATTAATCATAAATATCAAAGTTATAGAGAATTCTGTTAGCTATGGAATCCATAAAATCAAAAATCATCTCATTTGAATAACTATGCAAAAAATTATGTTTAAAATATTGCAAGAAGGTCGACCTGCCGACTCTACCTGCTAACACCGGTCGACCGATTCGGAACACAGGTCGACTAATCAATTAAGAAAATGCCCAATTTCAATAAGCAGAATGTCGAGACTGTACCGGTCGAGATACCGGTCGACCGGTACAGAACACAAGTCGGTCGGACAATGTAGAATTCACCAATGTTCATAAAAGAAAGTGTACCAGTCGACCGGTCCATATGTGCGGTCGACCAGCCTCTGAGTCAAATGAACAGTAATGGTCAAATTTGAAGGAGAAAAGTGTGGAATGATTTTTGGGCGACTTTCTCACTTGCTGAAGCCTATAAAAGGAGTGTCAAAGACAGAATGAAAGACATCCATCCAAGCCTTGAAGAAAAACTTCAAGTTATCAAAAGAAAACATTCTCCTTGAAGTTTTCATTTTTAATTTTCCCTTCTTTCTCTCTTCTTCTCTTGTGAGCTTAACTTTGTAAAAGAGAGAAACATTTTATTTAGAAAAATATTGAGCGAGCTCTTGTATAAAAGAGGTTAAAAATCTTACCTCTTGAACGAGAGAAAAGATTAAGCTTCATTAGAGGAAAGGTGTATCTTACCTCTCGAAGCTGAGAAAAGGCAGTGGTGTAAAGGGCTTTTCTTCCTCGTCTCATTTGGAACAAAGAAAGAGATTCTAGTGGAATCTCCGACTATCTCGAGGTCGAGAAGTCAGAGCGCGGACGTAGGTCAAGGTGTGACCGAACATCGTCAATAATCACCGCGTACTTTGTGATTGCTTTCTCTTTTTCTCCCTCTCATATTGGTTTTGATGTGATCTGAATTGCATTGATTTGAAAGATTTTAAGAATTGATTTTAAGCTTCCGCAACGATTATTGTGAAATCAATATTTTTGTTTTAACACCAATTCACCCCCCCCCCCCACTCTTGGTGCCATTTGGGATTCTACAGAGACGGCATCGGAGTTTGGGATAAAAGTTGTGCAGAAAGTAAAAATTACTAGAATATAAAGAGTTAAAAAGATAAAGAAAACTAAACTACTGATGCATAAGTCCTTAGGATGATATCTCTTAAAATAGACGAACTAATAGCACCAGAAGTATTAAGTTGTTTTAATTGACGGATTAGAATCTACTGTAGGCATCGATTTTCTACTAGAACAAATCAAACTGTCTCAATTTCAGATTTAATAAAATTACTCTATGCAAGATCATAATTAAATCAAATAGGTATTGAGATGCATTAAATTGTAGATTCTAGACTATTGATACACATATAATGGTAGTATTCAATAGATTGCACAATACGTAATTCCATCAAGGATCATACGACTATGTTATATAATGTTCTGACATCTGAATCTTAAATCAATTCCAGAGCTGTCATGGAAACTTAGAACGACAATTCCCACAAGAATAATAGTCAACTAAGGATAAAATTCAAACTCTGGAAAGCATTAGGAGCAATATATGTAATAAAAAAACTAACTTTATTTAATGAAACAGAGGTTCATGAGTCTGCCTTTTAACAATAGAAGTATTACAAGCCTATAACAATAAAGCTAAATTAAGAACTAAGAACTAAAGTAATTTTAAACTTCAGGAAAGAACTACATAAGAACTAAAGATAAAGAGATCTAATATCATCCCAACATAAAGTAGAACAGATAACACTCTTCAGGAATCACCGATGAACTAAACTCTTGTCTAGAGTCGATCTAGCCGAAGTCTTCTCAGCAAGCCTTCAGAGTCTTCTCACGTTCTTGGCTTTGAAGAATAGGTTGCAGATCCTAGCATGATTAATTCTGATTGACAGACACTCTTTTTATAGAGTCTTCTGTTTCCAAGTGTCTTAGGAAGAAACAAAAATATTTTCCATGCGGAATGAGGTAAATTCATAGTCCCATTGGTTTTGAAAGTTTCGCCTTGTAAAACTCTGAGATTTCTGGCTTAATTAGTTTCCACTTGATCCTTAGGACACATGGTAGGAGTTGGAGTCTTGTGCATTGAGAATTCTTCCGAAAATACATTTTTTGTGTTGAAAACAATGTTTGTCACGCCTCCCTGAATTGATTTTAACGGCTCAATCAGAGTCGAAGTAGGAATTTCCAATGTCTTCATGGGGTGTGAAACGGACTTCACGGCCTGTGAATCAGGAAATGTTTCCTTCATTCACTTGACTTTTGTCTTTCACGACCCGTAACATAATATTAACAGTCCGTGAGTCGTTGATTCTGAAACGCTGGTTGTTGTGTGATATCCGTGAAGCATTTGTGATGACCTGTTAAATAGTCCTTCGGCGTTTAACGGTCCATTAGTACCCATTCACGGCCCGTTAATATTTGGTAGTTGATTCCGAGCTTCTTGTGATATCTGTGAGATAAATTTAATGCCCGGTAATCTTATTTGTCTTGGACGAGCTTGTGTACTTCATGGTCCGTTAGCAATGTCTCATGGCCCGTTAAAATTCAAGATCTGATTCCTATAGGAGCCGTGAGACTTATGTGATCCATGAGGTTTTGTAGTAACGGACGTGAGAATTCCTTCACGACCCATAAGTATTCTTCGTTTGCCTCAGTCCGTGAAGTGCAATGTGTGGCATAATATTTGGTCCTGACGGCCATGAGGAGTACTTCACAGCCCGTGAGATCACCATTCTACTTCTGCCAGAGCTGTGAAAACGAGCAGTTGAAGCGTTACTCCTTGTCTCACGGCCCGTAAGAAATTTATCACGGCCCCTGAGACGTATTTCTTCTGTGTAATATCTTTTGTAAGTGTCATGAACGTCTGATTACGAGGTGTGGGTGACCTTGTAACGGCCGTGAGAGCTCCATAACAGCCCGTGAAGAAGCATAAATTGACATTTTGAGAAGCTGTCTGACTCCGTTCTGCGTCCTTCTTCTTTTCTTTCGTTCCTCCACCATTTTATTCAAAATTCTTGCAAAATCAAACTAACTAAAGGTAGATGGCTACTTCAAAGAATTCATAGGAATAAATGTAAGAAGAGATGTGTGCTATGAGTAAATTGCACAAAATAAGCCTAAATGCAAGTCTAATTATATGTTGTAAAATGCATGTATCATCCCTGCTGGCAGGAAGAGGTCAATGCGTGGAGGTCGAGTTCCTTGCCATTGGTGAATGTCCCTCGGCCCGATGCCTGACAGTCGGAGAGGAAGAACATAGGGTTGACGATGGGCCATGAAGGAGCGTCGGTGATGTCATGAATCATAGTTCACGGGCCTGCATAAATAGAATATGTGTGGGTGTGTTACGGGCGTAAACTCATAACGGCCCGTGAGGCATAAGTAATGCCCCGTGACGGACATGACGTCCCGTGTAAGTTTTGAAAGGGTCATGAATTGGGCAAAACAAGGGGTGCACGTAAAATGCAACTCACTTACGGTCGTGACTACAATGTAAGGGTCATGAATGTAACTATGTGACAATATGAAGACCCATGAGTTGGACATGAAATACACTGGGTGATCTCGTGAAAGAATGATTACGGCCCGTGAAATATCATTATTCCTATATAGAGCTATGGAAGACTCGTAACACCTCTAGAATGATCCATGAAATGATGATACTCTAAATAACACATTCTGTGACACCTGTGAAACATGTGTAATGACCCGTGAAACTTTAATTCTGACATGTGAACACTCTGTGAGACCCGTGAATGTCATGTAACGACCCGTGCTAGATGTCTAAACCTACTATAAGACCCGTGAGAAATCTCTAATGACCCGTGAAATATAATGATAGGGCTGGGAAATAAGGATTATGACCGTGAGCTTGAGATCTACGTAAAAATCATTACTTTGACCCTCGTGATGGATGGTGCACGACCCGTAAGTGTAGAAATAACGCCCGTGATATGTAAATAATGACCCGTGATAATTTGTTTTATTGGACCTGCAAAGGATGATCAATAAAAATAACAAAAAAAATAAAAATAGAACAACTAAGCCACTAAATTAAGAAAAAGAATAACTAATATAATCAAATGAAAAGTAAAATACAAAGTAAGATATAAAGATAAGAGAATATTTCTAATTTAAATTCTTTAGCTTGACTTTTGATAGACATGCTGAGACTAACGTACGATGATCGATTAAGATAATATAAATAAATATGCAATTACGGAACAATCTCACCAGGTTATCAAGTGTAATCATTAACGCTTTTGGTGATGAGACTCAGCAAATGCGGATGACGCCCAATGTCTCCACCATTGTACTACCGTCCGGTGGTAGAGGTTCTTCAAGCACAACAGCTTTCTTAAATTGGAGTTGTGTTTCAAGTTGTTGGTTATCATGGGTGGATGAGTTATTCTTTGACCTCCATTGCTTTGACACGGTTGGTGCGTTTGAAATCATTGGTGTACTTATCTTCCCATTAATTTTCCACTAATGTGTATTAGTCGGGGAGGTCTCTATTGATGACTATTCTCTCCTTGGTGATTTTTTTTTAATTTGGGAAGATGTGTTCACAGATGTTGATGATGTTGATGTTTGTAACGGAGACGAAGTTTGAATAGTGGGGGCTTTCGAAGGCGAGATCCTCCTTCGAACTTGTCCCTCTTCCATAATATATGAATTTGTCTCCTTAATATGCCATTGCATAGTTGTTGTCCTTGCTAAAGATTTTATCTTTCGACGCCCTCTTCTTTGATATGAATGCCGATAATGACATCAGCATATGATGATGACCGGCTCTCATTGATGTGCTTTGGAGATTTAAATTTTCTAGAAGTCAATTGCACGACCTGACCCTCTAACATATGTAGCTTTGCTTCCAAAGCATCAAACTTGAGCTCCGTGTCGAAAAGTCGAATCACGTCGTCTTCTTCGATTTGCTTCTGAATTTGTGTTAATTGAGCCGCCAAATTTTGAATGTGTTGATCTTGCATTTGGAGCTTCTTTTCAATTGTTGTAATAAGTTGACACATCATCTCTTCGAGGTCAACTTTTGGCTCATCAGAAGATTTCGATCTGCGAAGAGTTGTAACATATTCCTACGTCTCGTCACTTTGCTACCGCAAATTTGAAAGTTGTCTCTCCATATTACTGATTTCATAGCTTTGTGTGGGGAGTTACTTCAATAAAGGACTCTATTTGTTTGTGATAATGCTTTCTGGATCCATGGAGAAGCCTTCATAAGGAGGTGGTTGAAGCGTCTTTGTGTTGTTGTTACTTGATGAAGCTTTAGTGTGAACTTTATCATGTTGGACAGCAATTTGTTTTACCTTAATGTGCTGGATGGTGAACGTTTTCTTCTTTCTCATTGAGGATGTAATAATATGAGCATGATAATTGAGTCGTGTACGAAACATGTAGACCTAAAAACTTAACACAAATAAAAGAAAAGGTGAAAGCAAAAGAAAAATAAAGTCTCAAAGTAGTATAAAATAAGCGTAGTAAGTAAAGAATAATTCTCCGACAACGACGTCAAAAACTTGATGCGAAAATTGATAACAGTAAACTAGCAAGTGTTCTAATCGCTCAAGTAATAAAGTGAAAAGTACAGGTTGTCGATCCCACGAGAAACTAATTTACCTATCTATTAAATCTTAGATGCTAATAGGAGACGTCACAGGATTTTGGGGTAAAAGATGTGCAGAAAATAAAATGACAGAAAAGTAAAACCTAAAACTAATGATGCATAGGCCCTTAGGATGATCTAGAATGAGAAGAACAATTTGTAATTTTTGTAAAATTGAGTAATAGTGTAAAGTTCAGAGTTAGTTTTCAAAGGGATTAAGGACATCAAAGATATGATCTCCCGCACGGGTAAATCAACTATCTTAAAACAGTAACAATCTAAAGGTATTCTGCATGGATATGCCTTCGGTTATTTTGAACTTAAGACGTAATTTGATGTAATCCCTAAACTACATAATCGTCCGCACGGGTCAATTCATGCAGACTGCATAATCTAATATGCCACATGGTTTCTATTACATTACGACATGAATTGCTTAAACACAAAGTTAAGAATTGATTCGACAGAAAATGACGAATTAAGAATTAATCATACTACATAGTCAATAACCATCTTAGAAATCATTAAATTCTGAGGAAAAGCATTACGCACAGCAATCATGTTCATAAAAACTAAAGTAATTATTTGACTAACCAGAAAGCAGAATTTGTTCTTACAGTAGAACTTTTGCAACTCAAATAGAAAAGTAAAACTATAACTAATAATCAAATAAACGATATGAAATAGTTAAAACATAATAATCCAAAACATCATCCCAACATAATGTAGAACAAGAAGTACTCTGCAGAAACGATGACAAGCCGCTGCACAATCCTTGCACGAGTCTACTGCGCACAAGTCTTCTAGTTCGTTCTTCAGAAGTGTTCCTTTGTTCTTGCCTTGATGGATTCGTTTGCAGGCCCTAGCATGATCTCTTACGGCATCTATTTATATGGGTTTGAGTTTTCATGTGATCGGAGAAGAAACAAAAATATTTTCTATGTAAAATAAGGTAAATTCGGAGTAAATTTAATTCTAAAATTTTGTCCTTGTCAAACTCCGAAATTTGGGTCATAATATGTTTCCAAATCATCTTGGGATCATATAGTATGAGTAGGAATCCTTGTGCACTTAAAAAGCTTTCAAAAATCCATCGAAAACTCGAATCTGCACTTTGTCACGGGCTGTAATATGGTTTTAATGGCTTAAACAGTATTCGAATCGGGTTAGAAATGGATTTTCACGGTAGGCTTTTCACGGCCCTTACCGTGTGAAAATTATAGATTTCACGGCCCGTGAAGGTGGTCATGACTCGGGGCAACTTTCTGATAAAAAAATATATTTTAACGGCTTGTTAAAGTGTCTTGCGGCCATGTTTTACGACCTGTGAAACGTCCTTCATGGCCCGTTACAGTGAAATTTCAGCCTTATGCAGTTTGACTATTTTTCACTTTCTGTCTCCATTTTAACTCCGATTTGAGCGCAGTTTTTTCCGTTGGCTTCGTAATATCCTAGATAATAAAATACAACATTTGGGTAGATTTTCATTTTTGTAAAATTAATGTATATAAGCCCATAAAATGATGCATGCTATTAGAAAATGATTCGAAATGAGATTAAATGTATTACTAAATATATGTTGTATTTTGCATATGGACATCGCGCGGTGGTCAGAGCATCAGTGTTTCTTGGATAATGGGGTGTGAAGGAGCGGCATCACGGACCTGCATACAAAAGAAGAAAATCAAGGGGGCCGTGAAGAGCATTTAACGCCCCGTTAAAAAATTAATGCTAGTGGTTAGGTGTTCAACGGCTCATGGGGCGAGGGGTGTGGGTTACAAGGCGTTATTGTGTTTTCAGCATGGACTTCGCGTGGCCCGATCCGAGTTTAAAGGTTCAGACCAATGAAGAGATGCCACGTGGTCTTTTGAAGGAGTGCTAGCTTCCACACAGCCCGTGAGAAAGTCATAACACCTCTTGAGAACTAGTGGCGACTCGTGAAAAGAATTGGCAGGATCGTGAATCGGGAAAAAAGAGAGGATTGACTAAGTCACTTACGGACCGTGAAAGACGTTTAACGATCCGTGAAATTATGTGCCCAACAGTATAACCTTACTGTGAAACCCATGAGTCTCTGATAACAAACCGTGATCTGTGAAGAAAAAGTTGTGAGCATTCTGTAATACTCGTGAACGTAGTCTAAGGGGGTGTGAGGAGATTGGAGATTGCAGAAAAGTATTCTGTGAGACCCGTGAAAAAGCTATCACGCCTCGTGATGAAAGGTGAAGGTTCTGTGAATGATTGTGAGATCGTGAGTCGGGCGAAACGTAGACCTATGGACCTGACCTATCGTCAAGTCACTTACGGCCCATGACCTAGTTTTAACACCCTACGATATGACGCACATGATGATCTGAGCTTATTGTGCGACCCATGAGATGGAAATCACGCCCCGTGATGAATAGTGCAAGTGATGTCTAACGTGCTGTCAGACCCGTGAGACGCATATGCCGGCCCTTAGCTATATGAAAGGTGGCTGAGGAGGATTTCACGGGCCGTGAAGGTCGAGTAACGCCCCGTGAAGGGCCCATGAGATGTGGATCATGTCCCGTGAAGGTCCAAAGTGTGTTGAATGGAATTATATTGTGCCTACAACCTATTAGCGGGATGACCAGTATCAAATGTAACTTTACTAACCAAAAGTAAATATGAAGAAATGATAAAAAAAATAAAATCTAATTAGTAAATAAGAGGAAATTAAGCTAAACATAAGAGTAGGAATATAAATGCTTAACTAAAAATTTAAAGACTACTAATAAAGGATGAAGGCAGAAGAGTTGATGCATGCAAAATACAACATATTTTAAATTATTATTTGAATTAATTTTTTTGTAATTTGATCATGGCATGCATCATTTTTAGTCACTTTTAGTCGTAATTCCGGATTTATCAATTTTGATTACTAATGTTTTGAATATTTTAACCGAAGAGGGATTTACTTAATTCTTATAATTATTTTTGCAGGCAATATGAATCGGCCGTAAAGAATTAAATTTCGGCCGAGATGATCTCATGATTGGATAAAATACATCTTACTTCGTTGGGGGTAAAAATGAATGCAACTTGAGTTTTGGGCGTAACGATCAAAGACCCTTCTTCGTTTTGGCCGAGATTACAAGAAGAAGTCATCATTTTGGCCAAGATTTGAAGGGAGTAAAGATAAAAAGATTTTATCTTTTTGGGCGTAATGACGACAAGAACCCATCGTTTTGGCCAAAGTAAAAGAGTCTTCCTTACGGCCGAGATTTGGAGGGGGTAATGATAAGGACTCCTCTTTGTTTTGGCCGAGATTTGGAGGGGGTAAGGTTAAGGAGCCTATCGTTTTGGCCAAAAATTGAAGAACTCATCATTTTGGGCGTAATGAAAAGGAGTAAAGATATCATTTTGGCCGAGATATGGAGGGGGTAATGATAAGAATTCTTTGTTACGGCCGAGATTCGAAGGAAGTAAAAGGGTTTCGTTTTGGCCGACATTCAAAGGGGGTAAAGATAAAAGAATTTCATTTTGACCGAGATTCAAAGGGGGTAAAGATAAAAGGATTTATCTTTTGGGCGTAACAGTTAGAAGAATTATCATTTTTGGCCGAGATTTATCCCGTGAATTTAAATTCGGTCGTACGATGTTACGACCGTAATCAACATGAAGAACCCCGTCTGCACCTATAAATACGTGAAGAAGCCTTCGTCCCAATTCGTGCTCTAAAGTTCAGGTTTCTTCCACAGTTAAGTCGAGAGTCTGCAGGCTTCGAACAAGAGGAGAGAGGTGCAACGGCTGGAAGTCCGAGAGGCTGCCCGACTGTCTGCCCAGATCTGAGGATTCTATTTTGTTCTTGGTGTAATTCTTCCAATTATTATTGTTTATTATCTCTCCAGAATTTCTAGGATGAACTCCATATTTTTATTTATTTCATTTTAGGAGATTATTATTGAAGGAAAACTATTTGGATCCTATATTATTTGTTTTAATCTTTTCTGATCAATTAGTTAATTGTGCTTAGTGCTTTTTTATTTAATTATTTGGATTTTTGAGTTGAGTAATTACTAGTTTGTGGACTATTTGATTTTAGAATTCATTAATTAAATTAATTGATTTTATACGAAATTAGTAATTGACATAAATTTGATAACTAGTGTGTGGAGAATCAAATTTGTGTGGTCTATTTATCTATACCAATTTGTGGAGTGATTAATAGTTTAGGGAATCCAATTTAATGCGTCTTAATTTTAATATGATTTGATGGGATGCCAGTTTGTGGAGACTTCAATTCTTATTAATTTAAGATAGTTTAATTTGCATACTTAGATTGAGGGGATGTTAGTTTGTGGAGACTGTAATTTAATTATGTCAAGTTAATAATTTAGGGAGACTCTAATCCATCTTTAAAGATTAAATTTATCTTTTATGGTTCAAATATTTATCCTGATCTATTTTCATCCTAAGGCCTAACTTCAACACCACTATCTTATCTTTATCTTATTTTCTTCATCTTTTAAAACTCATTTTCAAAATCCATATTTTTCTCTCTCTTATTAATTTATAAATTCAGATATTTTATTAATAATATTCCTCATGGGTTCGACACTCTTTACTCCTTTTTTACTATATTACTTGAGCGATTAGTGCACTTGCTAGCGATTTTATTTTGCTACATCATTTTATGCATCAAGTTTTTGGCGCCGTTGCCGGGGAATATTTTATTAATTACTTTCTAATTTTTATGAATTATTAGGAGATGTAAATAAATTGTAAATAATTCTTTGTAAATATATACTATTTGTTTTAATTATTTTTATTTTTTGTGTATAAACTAACATTTTTCTTTTGCAGATAAAGATCACGACAACTTTAAATTTGTTGACTTTCGGCTTAAATTCTGACGCCGACTAGATTTTTCAGATTACGTGAACTTATGGTTTTACGACCGAGATCTAGTTTGTCGGCTTTACTAGTTTTACGGCCCTCTAAACTTTCAATTTTGCGGACGCAACATTGATTTCAGTGGCTTTACATTTTATATTGTTTGTTACAGCCGAGAATTTATCTCATGGTTTTTTTACGGCCGAGAATGAATCTTGTTTTTTTTTTAGACCATAAAATTCTTTTTAATATTGATTGGACCTTTTTCAGCTTTAATGATTTCAAAGTTTTTTTTTCTTACGCCCGCAAAACAAACTTTAATCCTTTACGGCCAAAATTTCACTTATCAATGACATCGAATTGATTTTTCTTTCCGCATTAGATTGATTAAGAATTCGAGTAATGCTTGGTTTTGCGGTCGATATTTCCTGAACATTCGTTTTACGCCACCATACTGAAATGACTCATTTCGGCCGGTTTATATGTGTTGATGTTTTACCTCGTGTTCGACTGAACTTTCATTATTTTACGGCCGATATGAATTATACTCTTCCTTGGCCGTAATGAGTCATTTTGTCGATGTTTCGTTCGATTTTTATTTCGGCCAAAACCCTGTTCTGTTTTACGATCAAAGGTTGTCAACTTCGGTTCTTTACGCCTAGGATCTTATATGCGAGGAGTTGATTGCCGAGATGATTCATCGCCATGTTAATTTTTACGCCATCTTACGACGTTGTTTCGGCCATAAGCCAACAAGTTTTACGCCTTCATGTTGATTAATCCCTTTCGACACTGTTCCATGGTTTTTGCGGCCGAACGAGCCTCGGATTACTAATCTAATTTCGGCCGTAAATCTATTTCTGTATTGCGGCCGATCAATCTTATTTCCTCTCTGAAAATAATTTTTGCTAATGTCTGATTATTAACTTTATGACCACAAATTAGTTCTGATTCATTTTGTGCCGTTTGTTACATCATCGTTAATTCTTCCAAGTTTTACGGCCGAACGAGTGATTGATTTTTACAACCATCTAAGTGATTTACTTTCGGTCGATATTAATGTTTGGCATTTGAATTGGTTTTCGAGTTTTGATTTTTTGCCATATTTGATAATTTTTTTGTGAATTTTGGTGGCAGTAATTAGGTTAATTTCTCTCGGACATTAATTTTGATGACCTAATGAATTTTCGATAATAGCCGAAAGACTTTTTATGTTTATCAATTTAAATCTTATTTCTTCGTGACCTATTATCTGCATTTCTTTCTTTTTGTACATATTTTTATTTTATTCTTTTATCTTACTGAAAATTGGTTGTTGCAGGTACTATTGAAAATTTAATCACAGTCAATCCTGGAATCTTCTGATAAGCGCACTAGGAGTTCAAATCCAATTTTGGAATTTGATCCTAAAATTGAAAGAACTGCTCGCCAATTAAAAAGAAATATAAGAAGAATGGCTGAACAAGCACACAACAATCAGAGACTGGAACAACAAAATGAACTAGTTCCGCCGCAAAATAATCGGCAAAAAGATGAAGAGGAACTCTCTATGAGAGAATATGTCTCGGCTAGATATAATGACCGAGAATCATGCATTTGCTGCCTGAAATTAATGCTAATAATTTTGAGATCAATCCGGCAATCGTGAGGATGATACAAGCATCTCAATTTAGAGGAAGATTTCATGAAGACCCTCACGATCACCTTGACAAAATTCTTGCCACTCTGAGCACTTTTAGAAATAATAATGTTTCTTCTAAAATTATTCGTCTATTATTATTTTCTCAATCTTTACGTGACAAAGCTTCCACATGGTTTAAAACTTTGCCTGTAGGATCGATTCACTCATGGTTGGAGCTAGTAGAGAAGTTTGTTGGAAAATATTGCCCACCACAAAAAACAGGCAAATATAAAAGAGAGCTAAGGGCATTTGTTCAAGACGATGATGAGACATTATATGAGGCCTGGGAACGATATAAGGAACTGTTAGCCAGAGTTCCTGATAATAGAATTTCAAAGTGGCAAGTGATGGAAGATTTTTATCATGGATTGCGAGCTGTGGATCAAGATAAGCTCAACCAATCAGCAGGAGGGACAGTGTTGGGATCTAAACGCCCTAGTGAGATACATGATATAATTGAAGTTGTAGACCTCAAGTCAAGCCAAGAAAGGAGATCATCTCGCCGAACTCAGGATGTACATGCCGCACAAGGAATACAATCTTCGGAAATAGTGGCTCAGCTGGAGTCACTTAATAAAAAATTCGAGCAGATGATGTCACTAATGGGAAATTCAAGCAATTATTGCCCTACAGGAAACACTTCAGATTCAAATCAAATTGAAAATGCTAACTTTATTTCCAACCCATTTTTCAGGAGCAATGATTATGGTTGGAGACACAATCCGAAGTTTGCCTATAATCAGAATCAAGGCCAACCTTCTGGTCCATCAAAAGATTATATTCTGAAAAGACAACCTGATGCTTCCCAATATCAATCATCAAATCACATGCAGGAGATGATGGCACAGATCATAACACCATGCAATCATTACAAAAGAATATGGAATCTCGAGCCACGAGTCAGGATGCATCAATTCGAAATTTGGAAAGGCAATTGGGCCATATGGCGACACAACTGACTGGACGTACACCGGGCTCTCTCCCAAGCAACACAGAGAAAAATCCAAGTGGAGAAGAGCAAAATAGGCCTTGATCTTCATTAGGACTAAGTCAAGCTGATGACTATAAATCAGAATTATTTCTATCCTTTTTCAATTTTCTTTTCTTTAGATTAGTTTAATTAGTTGCTGATTAATAGAATTTGTTTCGGTGATAGTTTTATTAGACATTTTATTTTATCTTTTATGGAGTCATCTAATTAATTTATATGCGAGGGGAGAACGTCGAACACATCGGACACCAAGTTTGTGCATGCACTCCAATGGATTTGACCAAAGCAGCTGATCTCCAACATACGATTGCGGCCCTCTCTCTCTCCCGTTGCGGCCGAGAAACCAGCCTTAAGCAAATCTCGGCCGAGATAGTCATCCACACCACCTTACAGCCGAAGTGTCTCCACCCTTTCCTCCTTACAGCAGCTGTCTCCGCCACTACCCTACGCCCAAAGTGCCACGCCCCTGTTCTTTACTGGCCGGAGTTCCTCACAGCTCTCATCCTTACGGCTGAGACTTCAGCTGACCACCGATTTCGAGATCTTTATCGAATTACGGCCAACACTTTGACATATATATTACGGCCGAGACCTTACAACTATTGAGGTCGAGTACTTCACCACCCCATCAACGATAAATCCGGTTGTATCTTTTTCCTTTTCTTTGATTTTCATTTCTTTATTTTCTCTGTTTATTATATTTGTATCTCCTCCCTTGTTGGCTTAACACTGAGGATAGTGTCAAGTTCAAGCTTGGGGGAGTTTGCATTTCATGCATTGCATTTTTCTTTATTTTTCTTTTTATTTTCTTATGTTTGCATTTATTTCTAAAAATCCAAAAAATATTGAAAATTTTAAATTTTTTCCAAAATAATACCATTGCATGCATTTATTTTGCTACCATCTTACTAACTTTCGTCTTACTGTTTTAATTATCTTTAAGTAAAAGTTCAAAGACATGTATCATTAACTGATGAAATTTGAATGCTTTTCGTTCTTATCACTCACTATTTTAGTATCAAACTTATGGACTGTGTGCCTATGCTAAATAGAATTATGATTGTCTAGACGACAAAATCATTTTCATGCCTTTTCATTTATTTCTTTTAAGCCTTGATAGTAGTAGCCTTCCTATTGACCATATCAAGTACTTTTTGAGCTTATAAAAAAAAGAGAATAAAAAGAAGGGTTAGTTAAACCCCCAAAAAAATGAATAAAGTTATGTGTAAGTACAACAGTGTTATCCGGAACCAAGGTGTGTTCGGGTAATTAGATCCGTAGGGGTTCATACCTGGCGACCTAAGGGCAACTGCTCTGGGATCTGCCGATCGAAAACCTGTTACAATGACCATCTTGTGAAATATGGAGAAGCACATGAGTACTGAATCATGGCCAAGTTCGAACCCTTCATTCAGAACTTTAGTTGTTCGAGCAAGTAAACTCGAGGGGTGCTTCATCACCTGGTGCCCTAAGGCCATCTGGTCTGGGAGTCATCAGTCCAAAGCCCGCTACATGGACTTCCTTGCGCAATCCTGTTTGAAGATTAGAACTTTTAAAATGATTAAAAATAAAAGTGAAAAGAAAAAGAAAAAAATTAAGCTCAATTAGTACTTATTTGTTCAATATTAATGTTATTATTTGACAGACAATTTATTTTTCTACAAGGCTGAATTTGAGATTGTTTAAATTTGTGTAGCATTCAGAACATCTATGAGGCTAAGTGCATGGAAAATGATAAGGTGCTTAGTAGTAGGTGTGCAGAAGAACTGTGTGAGAAAATTAGTCAGTTGATAGTATGGAAGCTATGAAGGAACCATCTTAAGCTTTGCTTTGAATTTTTGCTTGAGGACAAGCAAGACTTTAAGCTTGGGGGAGTTTGATGCATGCAAAATACAACATATTTTATATTATTATTTTAATTAATTTTTCTGTAATTTGATAATGGCATGCATCATTTTTAGTCACTTTTAGTCGTAATTCCAAATTTATCGATTTTGATTACTAATGTTTTGAATATTTTAACCGAAGAGGAATTTACTTAATTCTTATAATTATTTTTGCAGGCAATATGAATCGGCCGTAAAGAATTAAATTTCAGCCGAGATGATCTCATGATTGGATAAATTACATCTTACTTCGTTGGGGGTAAAAACAAATGCAACTTGAGTTTTGGGCATAACGATCAAAGACCCTTCTTCGTTTTGGCCGAGATTACAAGAAGTCATCGTTTTGGCCGAGATTACAAGGGAGTAAAGATAAAAAGATTTTATCTTTTTGGGCATAATGATGATAAGAACCCATCATTTTGGCCAAAGTAAAAGAGTCTTCCTTACGGCCGAGATTTGGAGGGGGTAATGATAAGGACTCCTCTTTGTTTTGGCCGAGATTTGGAGGGGATAAAGATAAGGAGCCTATCGTTTTGGCCAAAAATTGAAGAACTCATCGTTTTGGGCGTAATGAAAAGGAGTAAAGATATCATTTTGGCCGAGATATGGAGGGGGTAATGATAAGAATTCTTTGTTACGGCCGAGATTCGAAGGAAGTAAAAGGGTTTCATTTTGGCCGAGATTCAAAGGGGGTAAAGATAAAAGAATTTCGTTTTGGCCGAGATTCAAAGGGGGTAAAGATAAAAGGATTTATCTTTTGGGCGTAATAGTTAGAAGAATTATCATTTTTGGCCGAGATTTATCCCGTGAATTTAAATTCGGTCGTACGATGTTACGACCATAATCAACATGAAGACCCTCGTCTGCACCTATAAATACGTGAAGAAGCCTTCGTCCCAATTCGTGCTCTGAAGTTCAGGTTTCTTCTACAGTTGAATCGTAAGCTCTGCAGGCTATGACCAAGAGGAGAGATGTGCGATGGCTGGAAGTTGATCGCGACTCTGATCAAGTCCGAGAGGCTACCCAATTGTCTGCCCGTGATCCGAAGCTTCGACTTTTATTCTTGGTGTAATTCTACCAATTATTATTGTTATTTTGTTATTATCTCTCCAGAATTTCTAGGATGAACTTCATATTTTTATTTATTTCATTTTAGGAGATTATTATTGAAGGGAAACTATTTGGACCTTATATTATTTGTTTTAATCTTTTCTGATCAATTAGTTAATTGTGCTTAGTGCTTTTGATTTAATTATTTGGATTTCTGAGTTGAGTAATTACCAGTTTGTGGACTATTTGATTTCAGAATTCATTAATTAAATTAATTGATTTTGTTTGAAATTAATAATTAACATAAATTTGATAACTAGTGTGTGGAGAATCAAATTTGTGTGGTCTATTTATCTTTACCAGTTTGTGGAGTTATTAATAGTTTAGGGAATTCAATTTAATGCGTCTTAATTTTAATATGATTTGATGGGATGCTAGTTTGTGGAGACTTCAATTCTTATTAATTTAAGATAGTTTAATTTGAATACTTAGATTGAGGGGATGCCAGTTTGTGGAGACCGCAATTTAATTATGTCAAGTTTATAATTTAGGGGGACTCTAATCCATCATTAAATATTAAATTTATCTTTTATGGTTCAAATATTTATCCTGATCTATTTTCATCCTAAGGCCTAACTTCAACACCATTATTTTATCTTTATCTTATTTTCTTTATTTTATTTCAAAAAAACCATTTTCAAAATCCATGTTTTTTTCCTCTCTTGTTAATTTATAAATTTAGATATTTTTATTAATAATATTTCTCGTGGGTTCGACACTCTTACTCCTATTCTATATTACTTGAGCGACTAGTGCACTTGCTAGCGATTTTATTTTGCTACATCATTTTACGCATCAAGAGTTCTAAAGTTATAGTCACTAGCTCAACTGTGATGTGAGAATGTTGAACTAATATATGATGGTCGATTAAGATAATGTAAATCAATATGCAATTAAGGAACAATCTCACCAGAGTTATTGCATGTGATCATGAATGCTTCATACGGTGATGCTCACCAAATGCAATGGTGGAGGATGCTCAACGTTTTCACCCTTATGTCATTGTTCGGTGGTGGAGGTTCTTCAAGTACAAGAACTTTCTGAAGTTGAAGTTGTGTTTTAATGTGTTGGTTATCATGGGTAGGTGATTTATTCTTTGACCTCCTTTGCTTTGATGTGGTTGGTGTGTTTGAGATTGGTGATGTACTTCTTTTCCATTTAATTTTCCACTATTGTGTATTAGTCGGAGGGATCTCTATTGATGACGATGAAGTTCCTTCTCTCCTTGGTGATTTATTTTTATTTTGGGAAAGCGTGTTCATAGAAGCTGATGATGTTGATGTTTGTGATGAAGACAAAGTTTGAATAGTGGGGACCTCCGAAGGCGAGCTCCTCCTTCAAACTTGTCCCTCTTCCATAATATATGCACTTGTCTCCTTAATACGCCATTGCATAGTTGTTTTCCTTACTGAAGATTTTATCTTTCGGCGCCCTCTTCTTTGATATGAACGTTGATAATAACATGGGCATATGATGATGGCCGAGCTCTCGTCGATGTGCTTTGGAGATTTAGATTTTCGAGAAGTCAATTGCACGGCCTGACCCTCTAACATATGTAGCTTTGCTTCCAAAGCATCAAACTTGAGCTCCATGTCGAAAAGTCGAATCATCTCGTCTTCTTCGATTTGCTTCTGAATTTGTGTTAATTCAGACGCCAAATTTTGAATGTGTTGATCTTGCATTTGGAGTTTCTTTTCAATTGTTGTAATAAGTTGACCCATCATCCCTTCGAGATCAACTTTTGGCTCATCAGAAGATTTCAATTTGCGAAGAGTTGTAACATACTCATGTGTCTCCTCACTTCGATGCCGCAAATTTGGAAGTTGTGTCTCCAGATTATCAATTTGATAGCTTTGTGTGGAGAGTTGCTTCAGTAAAGGACTCAATTTGCTTGTGATAATGCTTTTTGGGTCCACGAAGAAGTCTTCATATGGAGATTGTTGTGGAATCTTTGTGTTGTTATTGCTTGATGAAGCTTTGGTGTGAACTTTATCATGTTAGACAACAACTTGTTTTTCCTTAATGTGCTAGACATTTTCTTCTTTCCCATTGAGGATGTAATAATATGAGTGTGATAGTTAAGTCGTGTATGAAAGATGTAATCCTGAAAACTTAACACAACTAAAAGAAAAGGTGAAAGCAAAAGAAAAATAAAGTCTCAAATTAGCGTAAAATAAGCATAGTAAGTAAAGAATAATTCTTCGGCAACGACGCCAAAAACTTGATGCAAGAATTGATAACAATTAAATACTAGTAAGTGCACTAATCGCTCAAGTAATAAAGTATAAGAGTAGAGTGTCGAACCCACGAGGAATTAACTTACTTAACTAAACTAATTTGGGTAAACGACATAAAGTTTTGGTAAACGAGTGCAGAAAATAAAATAACAAAAAAATAAATACTAAAACTAATGATGCATAGGTTCTTAAGATGATCTATAATGATGGGAACAATCTGTATTTTTTTATAAAATCAAGTATAAGCATTAAGTTCAGGTTTAATTTTTAGACAATGACATTAAAGATATGATCTCCCGCGCGGGTAAATAAACTATCTTAAGACAGTAATAATATGAAAGTAGTCCGCATGGATATGCCTTCAGTTATATTGAACTTAAGAAGCAATGTGTTGTAATCCCTAAACTTCACAATCGTCCGCACGGGTCAATTCATGCAGATCGCATAATCTAATATGCTGCACGGTTTCTACTGAATTACAACATGGATTTCTTCAACATAAAGTTAAGAATCGATTCAAACAGAAGATGATGAATTAAGGATTGGTCACACTACACCGTCAATAATCATCCTAGAAATCATTAAATCATGAAGAAAAGCATTACGAATAGCAATCATGTTCATAAAAACTAAACTAATTATTTGATTAATAAAAAATCAGAAATTGTTTATACAATAATACTTTTGCAACTAAAACTAAACAATAAAATGAAAACTAATAATCCTAGGTGCTAAGATAGATAGGTTAAACATGAAAATCTAAAATATCATCCCAACATAATGTAAAACTAGAAGTACTTTGCAGAAATGATGACAAGCCACTGCACAATCCTCGCACGAGTCACTGCGCAGAAGTCTTCTCGTTCGTTTTTCAGAAGTGCTCCTTTGTTTTTGGCTTGAAAGATTCGGTTGCAGGCCCTAGCTTGATCTCTTTTGACTGTAGACGGTCTCTATTTATAGGGATTTGAGTTTCCATGTGATTGGAGAAGAAACGAAAATCTTTTCAAAATAAGGAAAATTCATATCTGATTAGTTCTAAATTTTGACCTTGTCAAACTTCGAAATTTGGGTCATAATATGTTTCCAAATCATCTTGGGATCATAAAGATGAGAAGGAATCCTTGTGCAATTAAAATTCTTTCAAAAATTCATCCAAATCTTGAATCTGTGATCTGTCACGGTTAAACAGTGTCTGAGTCAGATTGGAAATGGGTTTTCATGATCTGTGAGAGGCTTTTCACGAACTTATAATGTAAAATAATATGAATTTCACAGCCCATGAAAGCCTGTTCACGGCCATGACTCAAGATTGGCTGAAAAAACACATTTTAATGATTGAAAACAGGGTTTCACGGGTCTGTTTCACAGCTCGTTAAACCGTCTTCATGGCTCGTAATAGCCAATTTTTAGCCATATATAGCTTCACTCTTTTTTACTTTTTGACTCCATTTTAATTTTGATTTGAGCGCGGTTTTCTCCGTTGGCTTCGTAGTTCAGTTTGCTTGCTTCTTAGACAATAAAATATAAAATTTGGGTAGATTTTTATTTTTGTAAATTAATATAAATAAGCCCATAAAATGATGTATGCTATTAGAAAAATAATTCGAAATGAGATTAAATGTATTACTAAATATATGTTGCATTTTGCATGCATCAAAGCAATCCACGTCCTAGAGGGTGGTGGCGTGGGCATCATCGTTGACGTGGCCTGCATCTGCCTCGGTGCTAGCGCGATCAGCCATGGCGGTGTGGGCATCATCGTCGATGCAGCTGACGTTTGCCTCAGTGGCACCACGATCAGCTAGCCGTGGTGGCGTGGGAATCGTCGTCGACGCGGCCGACGTCTGCCTTGGTGCCAGTGCGATCAGCCATGGCGGCGTGGCCGGCATTTGCCTCGGTGCTAGAACGATCAGCCAGCATGGCAGCATGGGTGTCCTCGTCAACGCGGTCGGCATCTGGCTCGATGCCAACATGATTAGCCGTGGCGGTGTGGGCGTCATCGTCGACGTGGCCGACGCTAGCATCGGTGCCAGCACGATCAACCAGCCATAGCGGCGTGGGCATCATCGTCGATGCGGTCGGCATCTGCCTCGGTGCCAGCGAGATTAGCCAGCCGTGGCGGCGTGGGCATTGTCATCGACGTGGCCGGCGTCTGCCTCGGTGCTAGTGTGATCAACCAGCTATGGCAGTGTGTGGCCGGCGTATGCCTCGGTGCCAGTGCGATCAGCCAGCCATGATGACACATTTAAGTTATTTCCGACATGGCAGATGACACGTCAAATAGCGGAGCGTCCATATAGGCAATTTACCGGTAAACAACCGGTCGAGATGACTGCGAGTGAAAAATTCACAAAATTGGATGACCTTTTAGTTACAAAACAAAATTGGATGACCTTACTGGGAATACCCTATAAGTTGAGTGACCATCCCTAAAATTTACTCCTTTATTTCTTGAGCAACTAGTGCACTTGCTAATGTTTGCTATTAATTTTACACACGTCATGCATCCTATGAGTTTCTATATAAGTCCTTAATCCTTACTTTACTTACATTTTCTCAAGATTGATTTATAACCCTTTGTACATTCTATTTTACTTTTTTTATTTTGTGATACTTGTAGTGTCATCTTCATCTTTCATCTTAATCATATAACATCAATTTACTTTTATTTCATGTCAGAAGTCACATCTTAGGAACACACCATAATAGTGAGGAACTTTATTCTTAGTCATTTTTAGGAATACACACACATTAAGATGATGGACATTGTCCATTGGAAAGAAGATGCAGGACCTTACTTCTCGAGCTTAGGTCCCCTTGAAGTACATACATAAGTGCAAAACTTTATTTCATCATCTTAACTTTATTTGTTATAAAATACTTTGAATTTAAACTTTATTTTCCTTCTTACCTTATCTTACAATATCTTTCATCTTTATATTAGGAAATCTCAAATACCTTTTAGGTGATGACATTATTTTTCGAGAAGTCTCAATCACCATAAGGTGAAAGACATTTACTTTTCATTTTTACATTCATTGCTTACTTTCATTATGTTCATTATATAACATGCTTCATCTTTGCATAATATTTGGTACAAGATGACATCATTATATTAGTTAATAAGACATTAAGAAATCTCAAATACCTTTTGGGGTGATGACATTATTTCCTAAAAAAGTTTCGATCACTATAAAGTGAAAGACATTTACTTTTGAAAAATTTCAAACACCTTTTGATTGATGATTTTATTTCTCAAAAAAGTCTTACCATCAAGTGAAAGACATTTACTCCTTGCCCCATTTTTCATCTTACCACATTATTACATAAGTTCATAGAAAAATCTAAAACACCCTTTGAGTGATGGCATCATTTTCCAAACAAGTTTCAATCATCGTGAGGTGAAAGACATTTACTTATTATCCCATCTTTCATCTCTACTTTAAGGACAACATCATTACAAGCAGACCAGTGACCCTTAGAAAATCTTAAACACCCTTTCAGGTGATGACATTATTTTCTAAGAAATTTCAATCACCATAAGGTGAAAGGCATTTATGTTTTTAACATAATTTCTGCCGATGCATTTCCTTCAATTTCACGCTTCATTTATTATCAATACATCACACATTCACATCAATCTTTCATTTTTTAGCCTAATTATGACTGAGCATGCATTACGTGTCATATACAATTAATATACATCCATAAATAACCTATACACATTAGAAAGTAGGTTCAATACATCTTGCAAGGCATTTTTCAATGTCACGGTCGCGTCCAAAATTGTCATGCCCGTGCCCAGCATTTGTCGTAATCATGTCCATCACTATCATGGTTGTACCTACTTTGTCACGATCGTGCCCATAATTGTCATGCCATATTCAACCTTTTCACAGTCATTCCTAGTCTTGGCCAAAATTTGACTCCCTCTCGCTCACGGACGCGATCAAGTTGGTCACGGTCGTGCTTTGATCATGACAGATGTGTCATGGGCATGATTGAATGCCTTGAATCTCGTCCGTTTAGTCACGATTGTTCCTAGGATTGGCACGGTCATATCGGCATCCTGGAGTCCCGATTTCTAATCCGAAAATACATGTTTTGAGGTAGAATCGAGGGGAAAACATATAGATCATCTAAAACACTTCTAGAGCATAAA
Source organism: Pontederia crassipes (assembly GCA_030549335.1). Classification (NCBI taxonomy): domain Eukaryota; kingdom Viridiplantae; phylum Streptophyta; class Magnoliopsida; order Commelinales; family Pontederiaceae; genus Pontederia; species Pontederia crassipes. The sequence goes on along the minus strand of CM060189.1, from coordinate 60,240,935 downwards.
TAATAGATATAAAAATATGCTTACAATATCAATTTATCATGAAAATGCATCTTTTAGGGTTTCCCCTAAAATCATATGAAATTCTAGATCTAGGTCATGAAACATAATTAAAATAATAAATCATCATCTAGAGCATCTAGATCTAATTAATGTGTTCTTGCAACATCAATCACAATCTATTATGAGGACAAGGTATTCTCAAACTCTCAATCCATCACATGCAAATCATTGAAGAGGAGAGAGGAGTTGGATCCTCTTTAGATTATTTTATTCTTTCTCAATGTTGATCTCCTTTTTTTTGTCCATGTTTTCTTTCTTTTTGTCCTCTTCCTCTTTGTTCTTCTATTTTTTTCCTACTCTATGGTTAATTAATTATTTTACTATTTAATCAATTATATTGTACTAATGAATATAATATATTTAAATAAATATAACCTACCTTAGAACATATATATAGAATTATCTATAAATAGTACTCTATTATAAACTTGTCCTTGATCGTAGAATAATCAAAATAAATAATACAATAATAATGATAACTATAAAAAAATTTGAGCTACTATTCACCTCCAGAGAGAGAATATATATGTATGATATATATGGAGTGAGAATATATATATATATATATATATATATATATAGGGAGAGAAAATAATAAGTATAGTGATAAATAGAAGGTAGGCACTATGCTCTCAAAAAAATGCTGATTGAATTATTATCAACGATTTAGATAAATAATATATTTAAAATTTAATTGTTTATTATCTGATCAACATCCCTTCAAGATAGAAAGATGCGAAGAGGTGAATTAAATCCTTTTGGATATCACTATACTTATTTATTTCTCTCTCTCTCTATATATATATACCAAAAGTAGTATTAATAGTTAAGTAAGAATATATCTAGAAAAAAATTAGAAACCCATGCAATGACGTCCTGCGAAGTCCAAACGCGTTGATAATAATATTAAGGTCCTCTTAGTTTATGTATTTAAGTCAAAAGCTAAGACTGAAAAAAAAAATGAAGTGTTTTACTGGCACCATCTGCCTTTACAAAAGTGGTGTGTGAAGTCGTCATAGCTGATCTCATTCATCAATCGGCATGTGAGATTCGTGCCACGCATATCAAATGTCCATTTTTTTTTAAAAAAAACTTGTTAAATATATAATAACATATAACAATACCGACCACATATGACAGCATTGTCTTGATAAGGAGATAAGAGTCTTTTCCAATAAAATATTTCATCTTGACAATCGAATAAAGGGATTATTATTTTTAAATCTCTTATGAATTGTAATATATTTTTTTTGCGTCTAATAATTATGAACTTGATATTTTTAAATTTTATTGTAATTTTTACTTAAGTTCTTTCGTAATTCTTATGTCCGATTCAATTAATTTTTATATTATTTTTGAATTTTTTATTTATAAAAGAACTAAAAGGTCCTTTAACAAATTGTCCTTTCTTTTAATATTAAAAAATATAAAAAATAAAATATAACAAAAAAGGTCTTTGATGTTCTCGATTTGTCAAAATATTCTATTTTTAATTTAATTTCAACATTAAAAGAGAGGATAATTTCTGAAAGGATATTCTAGTGTTTCATTATTATAAGAAAAAGAAAAATAATAGAAATTTAGGAACGTGACGCGGCATAATTCAAAACTAAACACGAAACATTATTACATTTCAGGATACATTTTTTAAAAAATAACGCTCGACGAAATAGTTGAATATTTAAATTTATATTTCGATATTTTCTTACAAAATTAAATTAATTATAGTTCAGTAAACATTTTTTTCTCAATAAAACGAAAAAGTTAATGAAACTGAATTGAGAAGATTCAGAACGTTTGAATAGTTTTCGATTTCTGCATAGAAATTAACAATTTTAAATTCCTTCCCAAACCTTGTTTACTTGTAGAACTCATTCTAAAGAGGATTAGACATTTCTTATATACGGTATTTTCTTGTGTGCTTGGATTTTCGTTGTAAAAAGAAACGTTTTGGTGCGTGTCAATTCATCAGTGGGGCAACCAAATTAGTTCGGGAGTTTGAGTTTTAACTTTGAAGCCAACATGAGTTCATAGTTTTTAAAATTATTTTCACAAATTACTCAAGTTATTAAGGGTTCAATTTTGGTGTTCCATATCTCATCATGTTATTTATTTTTTACACCATCAAATTTTCATTCAACGATTTATGATTAAATCTCTCTAATAATTTATCACAATTGAATGATATGATGGTGAAACACCTTCATTATTATGATTTTTCACATTTAATTTAAAATTACGAACTTATTTTTTTATCTTTAAATTATTACGATTTTTCAATTTGATCGTTCCACCAACTTCACAACTTTTCTGTTATTTTTAATTTTCATTTATGAGAAATAAAAAATACCCTTTACTTCCACTTTATTTTTTTGTTCAACCTTTGTAACTTCGAGGGGTATTTTTTACTTTTCATAAATGAAGAAAATCAAAGAAAAAGAAAAAGTTTATAAAAGTCGACGAAATGATCAAATTAAAAAAATCGTGATAGTTTAAAAATAAAAAAATAAGTTCGTAATTTATGATTAGATGTGAAAAATTATAATAGTCTAGGGATGAATTATAAAAATAATTCCAATTTTTATGAGTTTGTTTTTGTTGATTGCCATTTAAGTTTCATGGGTGACTAGAATCTTCAAATTCCATAATTATATGGAGAGAGAATATTTGTCATTCCAACTAATTTAGGGCAGTGTGGATACAAAATAATTGATAAATTGAAGTTCTGATAAGTATTTTATTGATTAAAATTTATTTTAAAAAATAATCAATTACACATTTGGATAAAATTATTTATATTAATAATAATTAGTTACTTAGATACACTGAGTTATTTATTTAGAAAAAAATAAATAATCCTCCCCTGTTTATTTTTCTAACTTATAAGTATATTTGATATTTCTTTATTAGTCATTTTTTAAAATTACAAAGCACAGAAGATTTTTTTAAAATTAACTTGTAAGTGAATTATGAGCTTAGCCTAAGTCCCCATCTCAAACTAATGTTATTATACAAATTTTAATATGTTAGTCTACGTTTTTAATTTACTAAAATAATTATAAGAAAAAAGGATAATTATGATATTCTGATTTAACTCTCGATTCATTGACATTGTCATGATCCGGTCCCTCCTTTAAAGGAGGACGTATTATTGATTTGATAAATAAAAAATTAATTAAATACCATTCACATATTTATAATAATCCAACGAAGAAAGAGATAAAAAAGTAGTTTATTTTTACATGATGACAACTTGATAAATAGTTTATTTTTATTTAAGGAAAGTATGGAATTCCATTTATTGCGAATTTAATAAGAAAGTTTCCTAGTCGCACTTGGCGAAGAAGAAGATTTAGATGGGGGGCAGGAAAATGGACAAAACGAAGAAAGAAGACATCCCTTGGGCCTCTTAAAAGGGCAGCCTCCGTCGTCGCGAGGAGTCGTTTCGCCAACCCGTCGTCGGGCGAACTCCGACCTCTCCGTCCGTGGTCTCGCCCTCGCGCCGCCGGAGACTCCTCCCCGGCTCCGCCATCGCGCCTCAACCTCGACCTATTGCGCCTGCAAAGGTATCTGTTTGATTTAGCATCCATTGCGCCTTACGCAATCGGCTCTGCGCGTCCTCTTTCGTTCCTTGGGTCTTGTTCCAATCGTGTGACGAAACTAATAAGCAGGAGTTTGGATCATACTCTCGTAGCATTAGCACCGCTACTATCGTAGCATTAGCGCCGTGCCATCGTGCGTCGCTGCTGCCTGCCGCTGTGCGTTGCTGCTGCCATCGTGTGTCGCTCCTGTTGTCGCTTGCCGTGAGTTGCTGCTGCCACTCGCCGGTACTCCCTCCTTCTCTCTTTAAGGGTCGCCGTGCGTTGTTGCTGCCTTCCGCCCTTGCTGCTGTTGTCGCTCGCCGTGCCCACCATCGCGCGCTGATGCTATAGTCACACGCAAGTAATCCGACCCTTCCTCCCTCCCTCAATCTCTCTCTCCCTCTGCAAGGGTCCGTTCTTTTCTGTCGCACGCTCCTGGACTCCCTCCCTTCTCGCTCCCATCTCGCACAGGAGCCCTTAGCTGTCGCAAGAGCCGAGCTCTGCTCACTGCGCACGCGAGGCTCCATCTTGGTGAGCAGGGGGAGCCCTGCGCTGCTCCTTGGGCTCTGCCGAGATCTCCCTGCTCGGAGACCAGGTCAGCGCAGGCCTTTCTGCGTCTCCCTGCGTGTGGACCGGTCGTTTTTGCTCGTGAACAGCCTTCACATCATTTATGATTGTACAAGTAATAATTATTGTTCTTTGCTCGTTTAATTAAGTTTAAGTTAAGTTTTGATTATTGTTTTTTGCTTGTTTAATTTGGAATTTGGATATTGGTCGTTTGACATGTTGCTAATTTGAATATTTAATAACTTGAAGTTGAAAATTTTGCCTCATTTTGAAGGCATTACATGTTACGAGGTCACGAATTACATTTTTTCCCGGCCCTCTGCGGTGTGTTTGATTTACGTGTTTGACAACATTGCGGTAGACAACAGTAGGTATAGACTATTATACTACCTATCCAAGTAAGGTACTCATCAGTTTGCAAATAATTGGCTTCTTGCAATGCAAGAATATATAGATTAGCAATAGTATCATACTTTGAGTTTTAAGTATAGACTTTTTGACTCTCTTTCTCTCTCGCTGTTTTTTCGAGAGGACTCACTCTCTCTTCTTGGGGTTATAGATGGAGGGGGTGGAAGGGATATATTGATTAAACTTCCAATCTTTTCTCGTCCTGCTACCTAACTCTTGGGCTTACAGAATTTGTGTTGAACTCGGAAGTCGGAACATCAGGGTCTGGATCAAAGATTTGAACTGTTCGTTTGATATTTCCTGCAATATCTTGGAGTTAAACACTGCTGCTTTCTTGAAGCAATGTTGTGGCGGCGGCAGGTTTTGAAACTTGCAGGGAGATGTTTTGCTTCGCATCAGTCAGATTCTCTTGTAAGCTCTTGAGGCATTCCTTCACTTGTTATTAATCTCGTTTCTTCTTCTGCTCTGTTTGTTGTGCAGTAATTGCTTTTCTTTCTTTTGCTCTATTTGGTTGTCTTTTTGTCTTGGGTCGTCTGAAGCGTGTGCTTCTTGCACTTTGCAATTCTTTCTGGTAGTGTATATAGGGTAGTTTTGGTTTTTCCATTTTATGATGACTTCAGTTATGCAAAGAAATTAGCCGGATAGACCATGTTATGGTGTTTCAGCTTTTCTTCAGCTAATACTTTTAGTTATGTAATTTTCATATCTCCACCTGCAATGCTTATAGAAGTATTCCTTTGTAGTCTTCCTATGATAATGTTTTCTGCAATTCATTTATTTTTATCTCAAACAATTGGATTTAAGAATGCAATGATTGTACTTTGACTCTTCTAGTTAAAGAGACTATTATGCATGACATATCATGTCAAGTTATTATGGTAACATTAATCAATGCCACTTTTTTTTCAGAGCTTGTTGGGTTTCCAAATTATTCTGGGATCTTGTGGGCTTGGTATTATGTTAAATCGGTACCATAAAAAATATGTTAAATTGGTAATAAAATATTGCAAGTCTATTCAGCTTGCAATGTACTATTTAGTTAAGAGTTAGCATTTATGATTTAGTTATATACTTTAGATATTTTAACATGAGCATAAAAGTTCTTTTAAGAAGCTTTGACAACTCATAGATTCAGGGAGCATTGTCGTCCTTTTTCAATGGTCGCTGTTTTTCTTTTCATTTTAAATGTGTCATACAGATTGCCGATGTTCATCATGATTTCTTCACCTTTAATAAAACTTTGTTTTTTGAAATATGGTGGATCCCTACCAAGATGTAGTCATCCGATTTTATTGAGAGAATAATTTAGAAATTACAGACAGTAGAAGTTATATACAAAAGGAGCACTAACACCAAGCACCAAATGTGCACCAATCATCCGACCACAACTTTGTCATGCTCAAAGCATGGGATGTAATATTATCCGTATAGCAACGTTCATCCCTAAAGACACATGCATTTCTTTGTAACCAAATTGCCCAGATAGCCATTGGTAACAGCTTTTTACGTCTTGGACCATATGTCATGATTGCTTGATGTTTGCCTCCTTGTCTGAATGATTGCTAGAAATGTCTGGCAGAGGATGTCTAACCATTGGCATCTTGTAGGTGCCCACGCCTCCCTTGCAAAGAAATAATGCATGCATGCATTAGCCCCAATGTTTTTTGTCCTAGCAACTGACGCCTTAGCCCGTCGTCCTAACAAAAAGCAGCTTTTAAGGTTATTTCTTTTGCATTCATGACCGTACATTTATATTAGCTAATGCATGCATCCAGAATTATGAATCCTTCATGTACCAATGCATGTTTAATTAGTTTTTGCCATTAGCTATCCTAGAAACATCTCTAAAAAAACTATCCTAGAAACAAGGGGCTTGCCTCATCTAATGCTTGCATGACCTTGTTGATGCATAGAGAAACACTTACAGGTACTTGATTTTAGACTACAAACCTGTTAAACTTCACTTTGAATAAATTTCAGATACGGTCATCCAACTTTGGAGATATTCACAAAATGGTCATCCAATTTCACTAGTAGTCTCATGCTTATCGAGGCTGAAACTTTTCAATCGCATCGGTGGATCATCTATGTAGATGCCACTTTGTTCGACTCATCAGCCGCCACATGAACAACTCACTTAAATTAAAAATAATTCTCTCTCCTACGTGTCATAACAATAAAAAACCTCAACATATATTTAAAAATAAAAAGGGGGCGGCAGCCCCACTGCCCCCTTCCCCTTTCCTCTCTGACCAGCGCCGGCGCTGGTGCCGGAGAAGGGCGGAGAGGGGCCACCCTTCATCCACTCACATTCACCAGGCACAAGGTTAATCGATGCTGGAAACGTCAAACCAACCACTTGCATTCACCAGGCGATTTAATTGCTTCTTAATTTGCCAGCCCTTTCTTAATAATTGATTCGTATGTGCAAAATTTTATGGTATTACTTTTAGAATGGATATTTGTGTTTCACACGTCTGCGGTGTGTGCATTACAATGATGGTTCTTTTTGACGTATTAAAATCATAACTTTGAACTTGAGTTCCTTGTTGGAATCCTCTGTAATAAGTTCGTGTTAGTCCTACACTAATTCCCACATAGATCAAGGCTTGTTTCTCTGATATATTAAAAATCGTGAAACATAACGTGAGAAATCATATGCAGGATCATGCAGGATCTCTTTTATTTTAGGAAGCTTTCCTTTTGACAATATATTGTACTTATTAAAAATAAGAGCAGATAGGTAGCTTTCCTATTCCTAGCAGGCTGCCCCATAATTATGGGATTTGATTCCAACCTTTTAGATTTTATCTTTCCTAATATGTTTAAAGGTTCAAGTCTTGTATATAAGTGGTTGAATAGACAGAAAATAATAAAGCTTTTTGCTACAATTTTTCACATGGTATCAGAGCCAGAGGTCAAGAGTTCGAACCTCGTTAAGCTCTTATTAAAAAGTAATTTCCTCCATTAGTTGTCCACGTGTTGGGCTTAGGCTAGACCAAAAGTTGTCAGCAGCCCACACGTGAGGGGGAGTGTTAAGAATATAAAATCAATGATGTTGCTCTTCCTAATGGCTTAAGCTTTTAGGAAAATTGGTTAGCACATCAAATTCACATGGTATCAGAGCTTTAGGCTCTTTTCTGGGATTCTTGTTTCTAGCCTTCATTGTTGTGAAACTTGTGGCCTTCATTGCCAAGCAGTAATCCTTGCATTCTCGAAAGGATTGTTTATCTACAGATTGTCATTCAAGATGTCCACGATCTAGGAATTTACTACAGTAATTCAATTAGAAGAGGCAATCCAAATTCAACAATCTAGAGCATTGCAGAATATTCATGCCTCTTACAAGTTAGATGGGCAAACCTATATTGTTGTAGGAATGCAAAATGCATCGACACCACAAGAGCCAAATGGTTTCAATCAAGACGAGATTGATAGGCTGAGATCACTGATTAATAATTTTGGAGAATTTGAAAAATTTGAAGGTACTTGTTCTTTGGTGCATTCAGGTGAACTTCCATCTTCCATTGGATTAAATGCCTCATGTACAACCTTTACCAACTCCTGGATAATGGATTCAGGAGCTATTGATCACATGACTCATTTCTCCAATATTTTCTCAACCTATACCTTATGCCCAAGCAATAGAAAAATAGCCACCGCTGATGGATCCTTGACTACTGTAGCAGGGTTTGGAGATGTCAAAATTAGCCCATCAATAATCCTAAGAAATGTTCTTCATGTTCCAAAATTATTCACAAATTTGGTCTCCATACAAAAACTTACCCAAGATATTTGTTGCAATGTCATTTTTTATAATAATTATTGTATATTTCAGGACAAGAGTTCTGGGAGGATGATTGGACATGCTAGTACCTTGAAACACCAAGTCAATTGAATATGATTAAGGGCAAATTATCTTCTTCCTTCAACTCTGAGCTCATTCTATCCAATAAAGACAAAGTTTTACTTCATAATTGTCAACTTGGACATCCATCCTTTAGGGTTATTAAAGTTCTATTTCCTTCTTTATTTAAGGATTTAGATGTTGAAAGCTTTCACTGTGAGGTGTGTGAACTTGCTAAACACAAGCGTGTCTCTTTTCCAATCAGCAATAAAAGAAGTTATGTTCCTTTTTATCTCATTCATACAGACATATAGGACCATCTCCTATTTCTAGTGTTTCTGGGGCACGATGGTTTCTCTTTTATTGATGATTGCACTCGTGTTACTTGGATTTTTTTGCTTAAACAAAAATCTGATCTTAGTATTGTGTTCCCAAGGTTTTGTTCTATGATCAACAATCAGTTTGGTGTTAAAATAAAAAAGATTAGGTCTGACAATGCAAGAGATTACTTTAACCAAATTCTTACTCCATATTTTCATAAAGAAGGGATAGTACATGAGTCATCTTGTGTTAATACTCCACAACAAAATGGGATAGCAGAGAGGAAAAATAGAGATCTCCTTGAGAAGACCAGAGCCTTATTGTTTCAGAATAATGTTCCTAAGATGTTTTGGGGAGAAGCAATTCTTACATCCACCTATTTGATAAATCGTTTGCCTTCAAGAGTCTTAAATTTTAAAAGCCCTCTGGATATGCTATCAACATTCTATCTTGATGTGAGCACTACAAACAATTTGGTTCCCAAAATTTTTGGATGTGTGTCATTTTTTCATGTTCATAGTCATAATAGAGGAAAGAAAGTTAGATCCAAGGGCTCTCAAATGTATTTTTGTGGGTTATTCTTTAATTCAAAAGCCGACCCCACCTAGTGGGATAAGGCTTTGTTGTTGTTGTATTCTTTAACTCAAAAAGGTTACAAATATTATCATCCTCCATAAAAAAAATCTATATCTAAATGGATGTCACATTCAATGAACAACAACCTTACTTCCTTAATCCTCATCTTCAGGGGGAGAATTCCAATATAGAAGATAAAGAAGATTCCTTGTTTGATTTGTCCTTAATTCCTTTATCTGAAGTACCAAATTCTACACATGTACCTCCTTTGTGTTCTAATCAGATGCCTAAGAATTCTTCTGAACTTGGGGTTGAACCAATTGTTGAAACCCATGTGCATGAATCTGTGACTGAAATAACAAATGCATCACATATAGAAGCCAATTCTACCCCTAATAATGTGAGATTCGACAAGGTATACACAAGGAGGAATGCAAATGTTCCTGAACCTATACAGATCCAAGAGTCCAACTCGAATTCTTTGAATGAGGTAAACACTTCTGAACCAATATTGTAAGAATCTGAACCTTATGTTGGGAATCTCGAACAAGACCTTCCAATTGCTATTAGAAAAGGAACTAGAAAATGCACAAAGCAACCAGTGTACCCTCTTGCAAACTTCTTATCATTTAAGAATTTCTCTCCAACACAGAGCATTTCTTGTAAGCCTAAATGCTATAACGCTACCTACTACTTTATGAGGCTTTATCTAATGAAAAATGGAAACAAGCTATGAATGCAGAGATGGAAGCATTAGAAAAGAACAAGACATGGGAGTTAGTGAAGCTACCTAAAGGAAAAAAGACAGTATGCTGCAAGTGGGTATATAATATAGAGCTGATGGATCAATTAAGAGATACAAGGCAAGGTTGGTAGCCAAGGGGTATACGCAAACATGTGAAATTGATTATCTAGAGACATTTGCTCCAGTTGTAAAGATGAATACAGTTAGAGTGTTGCTATCATTAGCTGCCAATTGTGGTTGGGAGTTGCATCAATTTGATGTCAAGAATGCCTTTTTACATGGGGAGTTAGAAGAAGAGATCTATATGGACGTTCCACTAGGATATAAAAGGAATTTGGCTGCACAAACTGTTTGTAAGCTGAAAAAGGCATTGTATGGCCTTAAACAATCACCACGAGCATGGTTTGAAAGGTTTGCAAGAGTTATGCTAGCCATGGAATACAAACAAAGTCAAGGGGATCACACGTTATTTATTAAGCACTCTTCTTCAGGAAATGTTACAATCCTCTTGGTGTATGTTGATGACATAATTGTTTCAGGAAATGATATCAGGGAACAAGAAGCCTTGAGTCAATACTTGGCTAAAAAGTTTGAGATTAAGGCATTGGGGAGGTTGAAATATTTTCTCGGAATGGAAGTTGCTCACTCTAAGAAGGGAATTTTTATCTTTGAACAAAAGTATATCACCGATCTTCTCAAAGAAACTGGTAAAACAGCATGCAAATCAGCAAGTACCCCCATGGAACCTAATCTTAAACTTGGAACAGCAGATGAAGATGTTGGAGTAGATAGAGAAATGTATCAACGCCTTGTGGGAAAACTTATTTACTTATCTCATACAAGACCAGATATTGCATATGCATTGAGTGTGATTAGTCAATTTATGCATAATCCGAAGGAAGTTCATTTGCAAGCAGCTTATAGAGTGTTACACTATCTTAATGGAACACTAGAAAAGGCATTCTATTTAGAAAGAATGGAAATTAATACTTGAAGCATTGCTGATTTTGCTGGATCAATTGTTGATAGAAGGTCAACTTCAGGATATTGCACATTTCTTGGTGGAAACCTTGTGACATGGAGAAGTAAAAAACAAAATGTGGTAGCTCGTTCAAGTGTAGAGGCTGAATTTAGAGCCATGGCTCAAGGTATGTGTGAACTACTTTGGTTGAAGATCATTCTTCAAGATTTGAAGATTAAGTGGGAAGGCCCCATGAGACTCTATTGTGACAATAAGTCTGCAATCAGTATTGCTCACAATCCAGTACAACATGATCGGACGAAGCACATTGAAATTGATAGGCACTTTATCAAAGAGAATTTGGATAGCGGACTGATATGCACACCTTATGTGCCTACGCATAGTCAACTTGATGTTCTTACCAAGAGTTTAAGTAACTCCAATTTTCAAGTTATTTTATCCAAGCTGGGAATGGACAATACCTATTCACCAACTTGAGGGGGAGTGTGAGAAATCATATGCAGGATCATCCAAGATCATGCAGGATCTCTTTTATTTTAGGAATCTTTCCTTTTGATAATATATTGTACTTGTTAGAAATAAGAGCGGATAGGTAGCTTTCCTATTCCTAGCTGCCCCATAATTATGGGATTTGATTCCAACCTTCCAGATTTTATCTTTTCTAATATGTTTAAAGGTTCAAGTCTTGTATATAAGTGGTTGAATAGACAGAAAATAATAAAGCTTTTTGCTACAATTTTCCACACATAAGCATCTCTCTTCGTTTGCCGCCGCCGCCAGTGTGATGCATTCTTCTCTCCTTAAATAGTTGTGGAGTCAGTTTCCTGCAGTTTCTGCAAAAAGGAAGCAGTAAACAGATCGATCTCTTGTTCAATTAGATTATGGACGAAGGATCGGAATCTCTTCTCTTTCTCGGTTGGTTTCTGTCTCGCCTTTGCTGTTTATTTTCTAATCTCTTCTCTGTTCATCTATGGATCCTCTGACTATTGTTCTCTCGATCTGTTTCGTTGTTATGGTGCCGATTCAGGAAGGTCCAATTGATTTGTTTGCGACATGGAGAGAGGAAGAGCTGAAGAGGAGGCATTGATGGCCGATTCTGCTCCATGGTATGCTGCACGCAGCCATCTTTGAGGCGGAATCTCTCACTCACGCCGAGAGGCACATGAGAGAGAGGGTTTTTTATTTTTAATATGTATATTCTTTTTATTTTTAATATGTGGAGGATTTTTTATTTTTTATTACTTTAAGCAGACACATAGGAAGAGAATTTTTTAACTTAAGGGGGTTGGCCACATGGTGGCTGCGAGTCAGACAGAGTAGCATCCATGTAAGGCAGATAGCTGGATGCGATGATTGCGATTGAAAAGTTTCAAAAGTTCGATGACCATGAGACTACAAAGTGAAATTGAATCACCATTTTGTGAATATCTCTGAAGTTGGATGACCATACTTGAAATTTACTCCTTTCATTTTAATGAAATATTTGTTGTTAACTGCTCTTTGCATGTTCATCTTTTGCCAGTTTCCTTGATGTCTACTGTTTCAGTAACATCTTAAATTTGCGTTTTTTGTTATTATTCTAAAGTCATTGCACTGACATTTAGCTTTCTATTGGCAGGTTGATGCATGCAGATTTGGGTTTGGTGGTTTGGCTAATTCCTCTTTGTCATCTACCAGTACCCCAAGCTCTTCTAGGACTATGTCTTGTACAACTTCCTGTGCTGCTTGGCCTGAAACATTATCGAAAGATATTATGTCATCTGATATGTTGGTAGATTCATTTGGGAGATTTCATAATTATTTGAGGATTTCGTTGACTGAACGCTGCAACCTTAGGTGCCAATATTGCATGCCAGCTGAAGGTGTGGAGCTAACCCCAAGTTCGGAGCTTCTTTCCCATGATGAAATCATTAGACTTGCTAGTCTCTTTGTTGCTTCTGGGGTGGATAAAATTAGGTTAACAGGGGGCGAGCCAACAATTCGGAAAGATATAGAAGATATATGTTTAAATATTTCCAACTTGAAAGGATTGAAAACACTGGCTATGACCACCAATGGCATTGTTCTTGCAAAGAAGCTTCCAAAATTGAAAGAATGTGGACTTAACGCAGTAAATATTAGTTTGGACACCTTGGTCCCAGCGAAGTTTGAATTTATGACCAGGCGTAAAGGTCATGGGAGGGTCATAGAGTCCATCAATACTGCTGTTGAACTTGGATACAATCCTGTAAAAGTATGCGCTGTTTGTTCTTTTGTTTGTTTTTTTATGATTCAATTTCTTGTACACAGCTTAACATGTTACTCTTCGTAATAATAACAGGTAAATTGTGTTGTAATGCGTGGATTAAATGATGATGAGATCTGTGATTTTGTGGAGTTGACAAAAGAAAAACCAATTAATGTTCGATTCATTGAGTTCATGCCATTCGACGGAAATGTTTGGAATATCAAAAAACTAGTTCCTTATGCGGAGATGCTGGATAAAGTGGTAAGGTAGAACCCTGACAGATGCATATAGTTTGTTGAAACTGAAAGTATTATTTGATAGATATTGTTGTATGTGGCAATGTAGAATTTGTTTATTTATTGTCTTCTACATGTTTATATCACTTGTTGGCTGTTGCATGATTGTGCCAGGGGCTAGATTATACTTAATTCTGTATTGATACTTTCAAGCAGAAAAACCATTTCAAGGATGTCAAGAGGCTCAAGGATCACCCTACAGATACTGCAAAGAATTTCAGGATAGATGGACATTGTGGAACCGTTTCCTTTATCACATCGATGACTAAGAACTTTTGTGCTGGTTGCAATAGACTGAGGCTTCTGGCTGATGGGAACTTTAAAGTATGTTTATTTGGCCCATCAGAGGTATGCTTTGTGCGCTCATGTTACTTTCATACTTGTAATCTGTGATGATCATTTTTATTGACTGGCTGAATGATTAAAATTCTGGTTAATCATCCTTTTTATCCCTTCAAAAAAATGTTACCTCCCTACTTTTTTACTTTTTGTTAGGCTTATCACTTTCTGAACTCATGAGTAATGGAACATATTTGCCAACTGCTAGTCCATCCATGGTTTGGAAAGATTTTTTTGAAGAAATCTACTTAGCATGGCTTTTTCATGTTTTTTGGGCCTTGTGCTTCCTGAAATATCATTGGCAAAACCCATGTACTAATCACTCCTAGTTAATGTGGGTAGATGAAGGAAGACAAGTGTGTAAATAACCTTTCCCCTGGTTTGGAAGAGAATACTAATCGTTCATCTTGAATCTGTAACTCACTCACAAAATGAACAACTTGACCATTATGCCAAGGGCCACCTGCTTTAAAAAATATTATGTAAAGACCTATGACATATTCTGCTAGTTGCCAATGACTGTTTTTTCTACAGATCTTTCATTATAAAAACATGTAGCCACCATAACATATTTTAAGAGCTTCTATTTCTTAATATTCACAAGCTTAAAACATGAGAAATATTTGTTTTCTATTACATGCATTTTTTAAGGCGCGAGCTACACGAGGTTCTCATTATTTTTTTTTGTTTGTTTTTTTTTTTGCTACATCTAACTCCGCCTATGTTTTATAGTCGGTCCCAAGCCCGGATAAAGGAGGAGGGTTGTGTTAAGCCCCGACAGCCAGCCTAAAACCCTGTCGAATCTTATGAACATGGATCAACGAAGCGTCGTATGATCCATGTAGCCGACCCCACCTAGTGGGATAAGGCTTTGTTGTTGTTGTTGTTTTTTTTTTTGCTACATCTAACCTGTTCTTGTTGCTTTTGTAGGTGAGTTTAAGAGACCCACTTCGTGCTGGCGTGGATGATATTGGGTTAAAGGAAATAATTGGAGCTGTGGTATGTCGCTATTTTGAGTCTTGTTGTACTACAATTTCTAGGCTATTTCCCTTCCCTTTGATTATCAATGTACCAGAACTCTAGGCACTGACTGTATCAAGCACAACACATTTTAAAAAGCACTATTTTGAGAGACAGATATGCTACCTAGAGAAGATTGTACACCTCTATTTTGCTTGCATATACACTTGTATGTTTCATAGATTTCTCGAATTTGGTTTCTTCAAGATTAATTGGTCATCTACCCAATCTCAGAAATCATCATTTCCTTTGAGAAGACAATAATAGGCAATATATTCCCCAATTAAAGAATCTAACCAGCTCTCAAAAGAAAAGAGGAAAAAGGAATCTAACCAACCACAGAAGAAGTGAGGAACCAAGTCCACTCAGTGGCAGTGAACTATACAGGATCACCCCTGTGGCTGCTTGTAGAATCTGATTCTATATTGATATTGGAAGGAATAGCCTCATTTTGTATTATTTTGTTGCCGATAAATGCTTGTATTGTGAAAAATGGAGGTTGGTTGATTACTTGGCTTGAGAAAGCAAATCAGAAAAAGAAATGTTCCTATTTTCAACAAAACTAATGTCCTTACATGCTTCCATGGTATGGCATCAGGTTAAGAGGAAGAAAGCTGCACATGCTGGGATGTTTGACATAGCGAAGACGACAAATAGACCTATGATACATATTGGTGGCTGAGTTTCCTCAAAGGCTTGGAACTTAAGCACGAGGAAGAAAACATTCAACCAAGATAGATCCCTCCAATTTCAAGAACAAAGTTACGAAAGGCCTTCTAATGTAAACAAAAAGACATACTGGCCGTATACATACCGGCTCTTTTCGCCATGGGTGAGATTATGCTGTTTTCATCTTTGTCACAAGAGTGTTCTGCAAACAGTAATGTAGATCCTGTACTTGTGTAACTTCTTTGTACAATCTCCATGCAGCTGTTGTAGGATCGTTTTCTGACTACCCGGTTTGCTTGTCTTTTTCTTATGGTAATAAAGGAATGTACTCAAATTTGTGTGTGAAAGATCATGGTCTGTCTGGCCATACCCAAGTTATTTGAGTCTTTAAAATATTTTTTTTTCACTATATGTTTTAGTCGATCTTAATTGTAGGATTGAGTAATGTAAAAAAAAATAGTCACATATAATCTCCGCCCCAGAATTATGTATACTCGTAAAAATGATGCAGTGCTATATCTAATCTGGGTCTCTATTTGTTCATTTTTTATAAGTTAGAAAAAGGGGAAAATTCCTAGACTAGTACCCGGATTTAATTTAAAACAGAAATAGTATGCATTAAAATGTGTCAATTACATTATTAATGAAACTATTCTCAGAAGGTATTATTGCGCTCTCTTGACTTCATGTATATTGAAGTGTATAAATATACGCTTTTCCAATGTGTTACTTGTATCATACATCTGTGGCATTTATTTTATACTTGGTCGGGTAATATATTTTGTATTTCATGCTCAATGACTTTGTTTTAAATTTAATAATTGCTAAACCCTATAGCTTCATGTCAAAGCCCAAAATCCAAAATCACTTCATTAGTGTGATTACTTTAGTTAAAACAAACTTGCTAGCTAAGATAATAATTCAGATGTAACCATTTTTTGTACATTATACACATGAACTATTAATTTGATTGCAACCATTACTTAATATGCTATCTTCCTCAAATGATCATCAATAATCTCGTTATCATCTAATTTTTAAATTTTTTGTATTGCGATAATCATGACCTCCCATTATAATCAATAATAAATAAATTGGCATTCACCTGACCATTAAAATTTGGAAAGTCATGTGATTAAATAGTAACGCTATTATACGCATATTAATTATTATTCCATTCGTGGTTAGTGATAAATAAAAAATTGTCTAATTAATTAATTATTATGAATAAGTTGATTAATAGATGATGCTATCCTTAAAGGGATAGCACAAATATTAAATAGTAATCGTTCTACGGGTATTACATTACGACATGGAGCCGGACACTAAAAAATGCGTGATCTTACGCAAACATTATAATAATGGATTTGATGGGAAAATTTGAGGACAGAAAGAAATTGTAAAAAAATAAATGAGGCACACGAATTATCGGGTTCATCCTTGAGATTAGGGTTACGTCCTGCAAAGAGATTTCACTATATCGTTTAGGTTTACGGCCGTCACACAGATTACATCTAAAAATAAGTTATAAATAAGTCTCTCCTAAATAGGTTCAAAATCCGACTAAAACAAAAAAAAAACCTAATCCGAACCACACAAGCTGACTAAACAGAAGTTCAAAACCCGTCTAGGCTAAACGAGCGGGGCCGCCGTCAGGGGGCGGTGCCCCCCGAACCCTTTTTTTTGTTCGCACGCTAACAGTACAGGTAATTGGATAATACTCAAATTGCCCTAAGCTCACGTGAGCGAACCCCGTGTGAAAAATAAGAGGCTCTGAAGTATTCACTAACTCCAATAGGATTTACCCATATATATTATATATTAAAGTACGTGGTAGTGTGCCGCGCATCAGCAAACGTACCAAACGTCGAACACCTTGTCGACCTCCTCTGCGTCTCCTTCCTGATGCCCTCCGCCTTCTCTGCAAACTCCCTTTAGAGTTTAGGCCTCCACTTCCTCTCCCAACGCGAATGCACGGCAGCCGCGTTCACGCCTGTCCGATAGCTTCGCCTTCGCCTTTCTCTTCTTCCCCTCCGCCTCTCGCGTCCCCCTTCGTACGCGCTCGACATCGTCCTCCCTTCGCCTGCTCGATTAAATTTCCTTTTGCTGGTCGTGCCATGGATTTCTTCGAGTCGATGCCCTCCAAGTACGTGAACTCTTCACGCCCATGTTACCGGGCGACGGGCAGAAACTCGGATGCGAGCCCATGCCGTGGACGTTTCCGTAAGAACGCGGGATGAGGTGAACGTGGAGGAGGCGCCACTGGAATGCGTTCTGCCACCCTTCGTGGTTCTGGAAGCAATTACGCTGGCGCAAAAGGTATAATTGTTCCATTCCGCATTGTCCTAACACAATTGGTGCTTTCTTGGATTGCATGCTTGTTGCATACGGATACCGTACTGGGTATGGGTATCGACATATGGTATTAAGAATCTTTACAAATTTGTCATATTGAAAAAATTGACATATTTGATTTAGAAATAAAAGTTAATCAAGTCAAGGCTGATATGCCTACATTTTTTTTCTATTTGCAATGAAATTCCTTGGCAAACTTTAAAAAAATCGGAAAAAGAACTCTAAACTGGATCATTGTACTTACTAGTAAAAAGATATCTAAACCGACAAAGCTCCAAGTTTACTATTTATGAATTTTGACCGTAGGATAGATAAAACCTTAGAACCAATTCAAATTCATATTATAATATTCTGATGCATGGGGAGAATTAAATAACTTGAAGTAGCATTGTTGTTATGGAGTTTGATTAGTTATTCACTTGTCCAATGCCTATCGGAAATGGCTCTATCCACAGAACTTATTTCTAAAGCAATCAAATGTATATGAAGGGTTTGAAGTGGAATAATAAGGGAAAATATAACTTTTAAATTTGTTATTCTTCCCCTTGTTTTTGTTGCCCTCAGGTCCCAAGCCCGGATAAAAGAGGAGGGTTGTGTTAGACCCCGACAGCCAGCGTAAAATCCTGTCGAATCTTATGAACATGGATCAACGAATGGCGTCGTATGATCCATGTAGCCGACCCCACCTAGTGGGATAAGGCTTTGTTGTTGTTGTTGTTGTTTTTGTTGCCCTCAAGATCTTGTGTTTTCCTTCCATGTTGTACAAATTTTTAAAATAAATTTCAAATATTTACTGTGCCCAACTCGTGCAATGTTCAAGTACGCCACCCATGCATTAGAGGATTGGATTCATGTAAGTCTGGTCGAGGAGGGTATTTTTTTGGTTTCAAAAACACACTGGCTATATACTGAGAAAAGCCTACAGTCTCATAACAAGCATGCTAATGGAATCAGAACTCATTAACGTGGGGAACTCACCAAGGAGCTTGCAGTTTCTATTTATAGTGACAGAATTCTCACTTAAACTTGAACTTTTAAATCCAGTGAATCATGGAATCCTAGCAAAATCTGTTATGCACCATCAGGAAGTGGGATTGTGTTGCCAAGGAATGAAAGAAAGCATTGCAACATAATAAGTTAGTTGGGTAAAATGCTAGAGAGTTGGATATCAGTATACTAAACTTCCTTTTTTTTTTTAGAAGGTATACTAAAGTTCCTTATCAACAACAACAAAGCCTTATCCCACTAAAGTTCCTTATGACGACAACTTTTTTCCTAGTTTTGAAAGAGGCTTATGCCTTTTTTGGATGATACTTCTCAGTCAGACCATAATTGAAACTGGATTGACAGTTATAAGATATCCATGACTTGGCGTTATTTGCATATATATTCTCATAAAACAGATAAAAGTTGAAAGCAGGATTGGCTTCGTAGAGGCTGGAAGAAGCAAAGTAATGCAGTTCGGTGCAAGTAGTTTTGATGAAAGATTCATGAAAGTAATATTGTTAGAAATGGTAGGGTCTTGATGTTTAAATGTAAGAACAAATGGTTTCTTTTTGTTGAGTATCTTAATCCTTTTTTTTTTGTTGCTGTAGTGATTGCAGTACCAGGTCACACAATGACTGGTTATGGGGCATTGATTTATTGGACTACTATACTTAATCATCCTAGACCTACTTATTTTGCACAAGGCATCTCTATGACGTTTTTTTTAGAGGATCTCTATGGCGCTTTTACCAAAAAAAAACTTAACAAATCTTCAATACCGTCATTTTTTTCTATTTTTGGAGTTTATTACTCTCTCAAAAAACATCTTATTGATCTTGCTTACACTAATATAATATTCAAGCAGGCTCTTTCTTCATTGTCTTATCATTCCTTGTGGGAGGACATATCCATATAACTGAAGCAATTGAAATGGCTGCCTTATTTATCATGTTAATTCTGTTGCTTCTTGTTTCATTTACATGGGTTTTGACAATGTGGTAATTGAATTTAAATGGGAAGATCTTCTCTATTTAGATTTATGTACAATCATTATTATTTCATTTTCCTAGACGCGTCAAGTTATTCTGCAACTGATAAGATTGAACACCACTAGCTTGATCTTGTCCCTTTCAAAAAGTAATAACTAAATCTTGTGAATATGAAGATACGAGCAGCTAAGTGACATAAACACCAGTCTGATCTGTTGATGCGAGAAAGTTTAGATATAAAACTAGTGTTTGTATGTGCATGTCCGTGTCCTTTGGTTGCCATGTTTGCAAAGTATATCATATAGGCAACGGAATATGTGTTATCTTTAAGAACAGCTTGTTTGAAGCCCTAGCCAGTTATGTGCTTTGTGTGTTTTTTTATCTAATTATTTGAACGGAGGTTGATTCCTATCGTGAAAAGAACTGATCTAGGTTTATTTATATCTTTATAAGTGATTCGTGTTGATGTTTGTTATATTTACTTTGAGAAAACTGTTGAGTCATGCATCATTTATTGATACCGTATCAAACCTAATCTTATCCATCAAATTCTAAATCTGAGGTTGTGATCCATTAATAAAATTATTCATACAAGGAATTGCACCATCTATATATACGGAAGTGCACTTATATGGTACCACGACCGCAGATTTATAACCTGAAGGACAAGATTAAGCTTAACACGGTATCAATCAACAAAATAATACATGGTACGTTCATTGCTCATTCACTTATATCTTGAGCTTCTTGATGATCTTCCATAAGTTTTCTAAAGATCTAATTATGACCCATTATCCACTTCAAACAGCATGCATGATGTCTCATATGCCAAAATCTATGGATGGTGGTACTTAATGGATGTCATCTTCAACAAATTAGGAGGTTCTACTTTCAGGAAGAAACCATAAAGTTCATGTATATTTGGGTCATTTGTCTTCAATCAGATCTTGAAACCATAAAGTTCATGTATATTTGGGTCATTTGTCTTCAATCAGATCTTGAAACCATAAAGTTCATGTATATTTGGGTCATTTGTCTTCAATCAGATCTTTACTTGTCAACACCATTTAAGTGCCGTGAACACGTGTATCGTGTTGGATTTACGGGGATCTTATAAAATTTTGCACTTGGCCAAAATGCATGCATTGTAGTTCACCGTACATAGAAGATACAAAGTCTTTTGTTGCTATGCGATTTCTTCGGATAGATCTTGATAATATTGAATGCTCACAATATCAATACTTTATCTGCTGCCAACTTTTGGTTCTTATTTAAACCCCTGTGTTGGATCTGGTGGGTATTCAGACACTGGTAACTGCTTACCTTCTCTCCACATCTTGGTATATTTCTTCCTAATGAAATTTGTTATCCTAAGGCTTTGTAG
Organism: Pontederia crassipes; assembly: GCA_030549335.1. Taxonomy (NCBI): domain Eukaryota; kingdom Viridiplantae; phylum Streptophyta; class Magnoliopsida; order Commelinales; family Pontederiaceae; genus Pontederia; species Pontederia crassipes. Next base: position 60,219,582 of record CM060189.1, on the reverse strand, counting down.
CCGACCCCACCTAGTGGGATAAGGCTTTGTTGTTGTTGTTGTTGTTGTTGAAATTTGTTATCCTACTTTGAATATTCGTGCAAAGTATCTATATAGACAGAAATTTATCGCATTTCTTCTTTCTTAATATGTGATTATATTCGTTCCACAAGTTTGTCATTGCCAAAACAAGTAGTGCAGAAGATAGTACCTTCTTGTATTGATTTGTGCTAATTAATTTTAAGCAGTAGATGGATTACTCTCTTAAATTGATGTTTCTTTGCGATAGATTTCTTCCAACATCTGAATCCAGGTGATGCTTGTTGTAACAGCCTAGACTATATGAGCATTGATTTATCTAACAATGCTGCGCATTCAAAATTCCTGATGCTTCTATAAAATATCATGACATCAAACAGCAAGCAACTTGTAATCCTTGTGCAAAATTAGGTCTCAGCCTTTGAGCTTGGATGTCCCTTAAAATACATGGTTCTTGAGAATTGTTGTATGAGCATGGTAGGACCCCATATTTTTATCTCCAGATGACAATGGAATTATTCTTGTTTTGTGTTCTTGCTTCAAATTTATTAGACAATTTGATTTGTGAAGTGTTTTCTGAGACTTATATTCTCTTTCTCACTTCACATTGTGATTGCGCGATGTCACTTGGATCTTGGAACTTCAGAAAGCTGATGAGTCTCTCTTCTGAAGGAGATTTTCCGACTATGGTTACTCCTCTTCTGCGCGATGTGCGCCCGTCCTTCAGAAGCAACATAAGAGCCCTCATTGTTGATGATAGCACTGTTTGTCGCACAATTTTGAAGGTTTGCCTCGCAAAACTTGGTGTTGAAAGCAAAGAAGCTGAGAATGGGCAGGTCGCAGTTGACATGTTCCATGAGGAGACCTTTGATATAGTTTTCATGAACAAGCATATGCCGGTGATGGGTGGCATTCAGGTAAATATTCTGCACCCGTCCATTTTCGCTCTGTATCTTTACTCATATGGATCTTTGTCACTGCTTTAAATCGCGACACAAATTGGACTTAATAAACACATTTATTGTGTTGTGACTAGGCCACTAGCACAATCCGAGCAATGGGGATCACGGTGAAGATCGTCGGCCTGACTGCGGACAGTAGCCATCCGGATGCATTTCTTGGTGCAGGAATTGATGAATTATGGGTGAAACCTTTCCGCATGGTGAATCTCATCTCCGTCCTCAGAGAAGTCGACGGAAGCATATGAGGGTTTGAAACGCGATTCAACTCGAGTTAGAGCCGACGCTGCCTATTCAGAGTTGAATTATAATCTATTAGCCTATGTTTACAATAACATGATCCAAATGCTGACCCATCCAGGTATGGATGCTTTGTGAGAAAAATCCCTCCGGGGTGATAACATAACATCAAATAAATCGAGTCGTCGTTCTGCTTGCAGTTGTGTGCATGCCCTTCTTTTAATGCTTTTATTGCCGTCGTTTTTTTTTTTTTTGCTTTTTCTTTTCTTTTCATTTCTGCTGGTGTTTTGACTCTGAGAACAGCTCGGTGTCCATTGCCTTGTTCAAGTTGGTGCTGATATTATCGCCAGAGCTTTGAGCAGGAACAAAAAATAATGTCTACAAAACAAAAAAAAAGGAACAGAAATTATAAATTGATGCTTCGGATGAGTTACAAAAAGGATTAAAAAGAAAAAGGTTGAGCAACTTTACTGCCACAATTTAAAATTTGTTTCGGTATCTCTGCCACCGTCAACTTCTTCTATTGGTTGTTTCTAAATCAACCAAGCTCAGGAAGAATATGTCCTGGAGATAGAGAAATATCTTTCTATTTATTTTTTTGTACTTTTTATTACCTAAGATTTTTAAGTTTACTCTTGATAAGAAAAAAAGATCGTTCTAGTTCATAAGTAATCGAATGTTATTGGTAGATCCCGAAGAGGTGCCCAAAAATGTTGGGTCATGTAACGAACAACAAAATAAAAATAAAAAAGTATCCAAATATTCTTAGAATGGCGTGGATGAACTACCAAAGGAATCGAATGACTCGTATCCTACGGAATGATTTTAGATTTGAATCTTTAATGGCTTTATGCGTGCGACTGACGACATGGATGGAACAAAATGATGACCACAACCTAAATTTAGGGGAGACTAAAGAAACAACTTTTATATTGAAAAAAAAAATTTGTTAGTGAAAAAATATTTTAAATTAACATCTAAAATTTTTTTTGGCAAGAAAAAGAATTATAAGAATACAATATGATGTAGTATTCGCTCTTTCAAATTATATAAAAAAATCTAATTGGCGATAAATATATAAACTATTTCTTGTATGAAATATTTAAAAAATAATGCCTCAACATTTTTTTCATATTATTTTTTTTCAAGTTATTACAAAAGCGAAAATAGTTTGTAACAATCAATTATCATCGATAAAATTTATTAATAAATTAATTCAATTTATTTAGTTTTTGCATTACATCCTTAATAATTAAAATATAAACTGCAATTGAAAAAACAAAATAACTAAGTTTGGAATAACTGATCAAATCAATTAAATACAATAGAGTCAATGTCATGAAAACCTTTCCACGTTGTCATTTTGGATCACCTCTAGACAAAACTTACACAATTATTCAAATTTGATAGTATATGCGGCCACTGAATCATCTCTCTGTCTCAAGTTTATAAAGTCTCGGACATTTTTTGCACTATATGAAATTGGTATGTAAAAACTGCAGAATTCTTTTTTGAAGTCCTCCCATGTTTAGGTGGGTCCATATTTTTCATATTTGTCCTCCCACTAGGACAAAGCACCTTCAGTCAATAAGAAATATATGACTACCTTATTTGACCTTGGTGCATCATATTTATTTGTTTCATATGCATGTGGATCCTTGTTGGATATGGAGCATTCTTCCTTATCCGTTGATATGTCTGTTGTCCTACCATCAGGAGTTGCTTTGATTGCTAGACAAGTATACAAGGAATGTGTGCTTGTGATATGTGATAAAGAATTTCTGTCTAATCTTATTGCTATAGACATACAGGAATTTGATGTCATTCTAGGTATGGATTGGTTTTTCATTTATCGGACGGTGGTCGATTGTTTTGCTAAAGAAGTGAAATTGACATTGTCTTGTAGTGAGGAGGTAATTTTCAGGGATAATACAGAATGCTACCTACTTATGTGATATCCACCATGGTAGCCAGAAAAATGTTACTTGAAGGGTGTGATGCTTACTTAGCTCACATTCATAATTTAAATCATGAGCCACCTAAGCTTGAAGAGTTGTCCGTTGTTCAGGAGTTTCCTGATGTTTTTTCGAGGCATTGCCTGATTTACCACCACAAAGAGAGATGAATTTTGAGATAGAGTTGATTCCAAGTACAACACCAATCTCCATTCTTCCATATAAAATAGCACCCATTGAGCTTGAGGAGTTGAAGAAGAAATTGCAAGAGTTGCTTGATTTGTGTTTTATTCAACCCAGTGTGTCATCTTGGGGAGCTCCAGTACTGATTGTGAAGAAGAAAGATGGCTCAATGAGGATATGCATTGACTATAGACAGCTGAATAAGGTGACCATAAAGAACCGATATCCCTTACCGATGATAGATGATTTGTTTCATCAATTGCGTAAGATTGACTTGAGGTCTAGATATCATTAATTACGGATCAGAGATGAGGATGTGAAGAATACCACATTTCGCACTAAATATGGACATTACGAGTTTCTGGTAATGCCATTTGAACTAACGAATGCTCCTGCAGCATTCATGGGGTTGATGAATATGATACTTCGATAATTTCTTGATGTGTTTGTCATTGTATTTATTGATGACATTCTAATCTATTCATCTTGCAAAAGTGAACATGAACAACACTTGAGAGCAGTGTTGGAGACCTTGAGGCAGAACAAGTTGTTTGCTAAGTTTTTCAAATGTGAATTCTAGATAGATAGAGTGGTGTTTTTGGCACATGTCATATCAGTTGATGGAGTGTTAGTTGACCCTTTCAAGATAGAAGCTGTTGTGAAGTGGGAAGCATCGAGAAATGCAAGAGAGGTTCATAGTTTTCTTGTATTTGCAGGTTAATATAGGAGGTTTGTGCAGTGTTTCTCTACCATTGTAGGACCACTTACTCGGTTGTTGAGAAAGAATGCCAAATTTATTTGGACAGATAAGTGTGAGAGCAGCTTTCAGGAATTGAAGAGTAGATTAGTGTCAACACCAATTTTGATCTTATCAGAAGGTAGAGAAAATTTTATGGTTTATAGTGATGCTTCATGTCAGGGACGTGGATGTGTCTTGATGCAACATGGGAAGATAATTGCTTATGCATCGAAAAAGTTGAAACTACATGAAATCAATTATCCTAACTTAGAGTTAGCGGCTATAATATTTGCATTGAAGATATGGAGTCGTTACTTATATGACGAGCATGTCCAGATTTTCACTGACCACAAAAATTTGAAAAAGCTGAAGACACAAAAAGAACTCAATCAGAGACAATGAAGATGGATGGAGTTCATTAAGGATTATGACCTAACAATGGAGTATCATCCAAGAAAAGCAAATGTAGTTGCTGATGCGTTGAGTCGAAAGTTTAGGGATGGTGGAACACAAGAGGACTTAGGCGTGATCTCTCCTGTTGAGGAGCTTACGATGATGATTTTCCACTTGAAAGTGGATGGCTATGGAGGTTTGTTGTGCAACCTCCGTGTGAGACCAGTGTTATTGGATAATATTCGACAGGTACAGAAGATTGACATAGGTACTTTTATGCTTATTGATCAACTAAAGACTAGTAATGGTGAAAAGCACTATCATGTAAGCAAGGATGGAACTCTTATGTATCAAGATAGATTATATGTACCTAGAGCATATGACTTGAGAGAGGAAGTAATGCAAGAAAGTCATAATGCAGCATATTCATTACATTCAGGTTGCACCAAGATGTATAGAAATCTGCTGCAAAATTACTTTTGGTCGGGAATGAAAGAGAATGTGGCTGAGTTTGTATCTTATTGTTTGGTATGTCAACAAGTTAAGGCTGAACATCAAGCTCCTTATGGTAAGTTGAATCCATTACCTATACCTGAATGGAAATGGGAAAAGATTAATATGGGTTTTGTGATAGGTTTGCCAGTCACTAAGAAGGGTCACAATGTTGTGGGTGATAGTGGATAGACTGACAAAATCAACACATTTTTACCCATCAAGATTATTTATTCATTGGAGCAGTCGACACGATTATTCATTGATGAAATTATTCGGTTACACGGCATACCAAAAGTCATTGTTTCTGATAGAGACCCTAAATTCACATCTAGATTTTGGAAGAAGTTACATGAGTCCTTAGGGATGAAGTTGTATTTTAGTACGGACTTTCACCCACAGACTGATGGACAGGCTGAGCGGACGATACAGACATTGAAAGATATGTTGAGAGCTAGTGCGATGGATTATGGTGGATGTTGGGATGATCATTTAGCATTGGCCGAGTTTGCATATAATAATGGTTATCAATCCACCATTCGCATGGCGCCATTTGAGGTTTTGTATGGACGGAGATGTCGTACCCCCATATGTTGGGGTAAAGAGGATGAAAGACAGCTGACGGATGTGAATTTAGTTCAAAAGACCGTGGACAAGATTGGTGTTGTCCGAAAAAGAATAAAAGAAGTTTAGGATCGCCAGAAAGCACTAGCGAACAAGTCACGGTGTGAGAGACAATATGCAGTTGGAGATAAAGTTTTCTTCAAAATTTCTCCTTGGAAAGGCGTCCTTCGATTTGGAAAGAATGTAAAGTTGAGCCCCAGATTTATTAGACCCTACGAGGTGCTTGAGAGAGTAGGACCCGTGGCTTATCGCCTTGCCTTACCACTAGTATTAGCGAGGATTCATAATGTGTTTCACATAATCATGCTGCGAAAATATTTGCTTAGAGAAGATCAACAAATTGAGGCGCAACTAGTGGAGATAAATGAGAATATGACATGTCGGGAGGAGCCGACTCAGATATTAGCACGTGAGGTGCGATAGTTACATAGACTTAAGATACCTATGGTTAGAGTGCTATGGAAGAATCATACGGAGAGAGAGGCTACATGGGAGTTGGAGGAGGATATGCTGAAAAGCTATCCTCATCTTTTCTGATCTTCAGGTTAGTTTGAATTTCGAGGACGAAGTTTTGTTATGGGTATTGTAATTGTAACGTTTTAAAAAAAAAAGTGTAATAAAGTTTAAAAGTTAAGGGCAATTTTGACTTTTGCAGGAACTGACAGAAAAAAATAATAAAATGACCACGTGGAAAGAGAGAGAGAAAAAAAAGAAATCGTTGTCTTCTCCCCCACCCCGCAGCTATAGTACCCACGAGAGCTCCAAGCCGCCACTCCCTTTCGATCGTCATTTCTCCTCCATCCGGTCATCGTTTTTCGCGTGTGAGGTGTCTTTGGAAAGAGGACGACGAGATGAACATTTTGACATATGGTATGAGATGTCCATTATGTGCGACGTAGTGAGGGAAAAACACGAGGACGACGAAAAATCCACCGGCGACGATTCCGGCTCCGATTCGCACCAATCCTTCTCCTGGTGAATTCTACATCATCATCAGGTCGATTAGGATCATTTTGAGGGGTTTTAATCATGTCTTTGTCCAAATTACATGGGAGGCCGATATTTGGGACTTTCCGGCAAACTTTTCCGATGAACTTTTCCGGCGAATTTTCCAGCGAATAGACGGGGAACTCTGGTCGAGCTCATCTCGACATTCTGGTAGGTGCACATGTGAGGAAAGAAGAAATCAGATTGTTGTCCGTATAATAATTAGTCATTAATCCTTTTTATGTTCGAAGGTTTTGACATCCGATCGTTCTACGACAGCCTTTCGACATTTTGACAGGTGCGGCGGTGATTTTGAGAGCGGTGACTACAGTAGTTGTTGTATGAATGCTCGAATAACTAGAAGTAAATTTTATAATGTAGTGAAACTCCTAATTAGAGGTTGTCTTAAAAATTAATTTGAACTTCGTTTATAGGGATTGTTATTCAGAGGCGACGGTTCAATTGTTTAGATTCGATTATGCGGTTACTAGACGATGAAGCTGTCTTTTCCTTCTCGGTAAGTATTTTAGCAAATCCATAATATGACTTGTCTCATGATAAATACGTTGAGCTGTTGCGAAGAGTGAATTATCAATTAAATTTTATAATATTAATTTATCAAGTAATGTATATGATAAGTTGTGTTACTTTTGATTGGATTCGGACGAGGGGATAATTTGGGGACTCGACAAATTCAAGGTGAGGGAACTTATCTCAATTGATATGAATTGATAATTCTTCGGAGTGATGACATTATTCCATTCGATGTGGAATGGATTTTCGTGATAGTTTCCGTCATGCATATTTTTATATTTGTATGCTTCATGTGTGTGTCATCATATGACTTGTGCCATTTTATTATGAATTTTAGAAATGCGTCAAAGTTTACTCTTGTGAAATTGAAGTGAATATTTGATTTTTAAAAGGAAAGTTTATATGATGGTTTCAATCCCAAACTTCTATTTGAAAATTGCATTCATGCATCATGTGCATTTCATGTAAAAACCCGCATAAGACGGAGTATTTTCATCTCGGAGGATTGGCCAACCTCGAGTAGATCGGTTGGGGTCCGATTTGCTCAGTGTCGATATAGTGACACGAGGAGTAGGTTCAATATCTTATGTCGATATAGTGATACGAATGGTGAAATTAGAACAACCATCTTGTGGCGATATAGTGATACAAAGGATGAATGGAAAAAAAAGAAACAAGCTCTATGTCGATATAGTGACACGAGGAGTGGTTCAACATCCTGTGGCGATATAGTGATACGAGGGATAGAATTAGAACAACCACCCTGTAACAATATAGTGACACGAGGGGTGTGTGAAGAAGCACTCGATTTACGAGTGGTATGAATATCCGTGTTTGATGATGTTTCCCCCAAATTTTATGATGTTATCTTTTTATCATGCATGTGCACTCATGGCGTTCATTTTGATATGATAATTATTTAAATGAATTTCCTGAAAGAATTGAAAAAGGTTGGAATAATTTCTGAAAATAAAGAGGTTGATTTTTCTTTTGTTGTTTTAATATCTGAGATAGTTGTTTTACTCACTGAGCTTCTTTAGGCTTACTCCTCTTGTTTATTTTTTTTTTCAAGTAATGAATGAAAGCTTGCATAGCATAAAATAAAGAAATGTAAATGGGCTAGGAAATGAGCATGCGTGAGAGGCGTGGTTTTTTAATGGCTAACTTTGCGTTTCATTGAGTTTTCTTATACGGATTTATTACTTGACGAATGTTTTGAAAGATTTTGGAAATGTTGGATAATTGTGTGGAGCGAAGGACGCTCATGTTATATGGTTTACGAGCATCTGGCTCATGATTTTGATTCGAGAGTGAGCTTGAGACTCACTATTTTAAGCATGTGTCCCACCATTTTAGCTATCTGATGAATTGTTAATAATGTCCTTATAATTGCCTGTGATGTTTAAAGTTTTGAAATTAATTGTTGAAATGAGATATATATAAATTGTTGTACGTGACGCACAGACGTATTTACGCATACGTCATGTCGAAATTTTTGAAAATTTTCAGAGTTAGTTTATTTTGAAACGTTGATTTTTCGTTGAAGATTTGAATTTGAATTTAAACGATTGATTTCTAATTTCACCCCTTCTCTCTCTCTCTCTCTCTCTCTCTCTCTCTCTCTCTCTCTCTCTCTCTCTCTCTCTCTCTCTCTCTCTCTCATTTCCTTACCATTTTATCCCGATTTTAAATGTAAAATAAATATCAAATCCACATATGTATAGATATTTTTAACAAAGCGTATATAAAAAAAATCAAACTTTGATTTAACTTTATGAACTTTTATTTTTGCGTAAAATATCATAAATTTTGCTTTTATTCTCATATCTAACTTCAACTCTTATTTTTACGTAAAAAGTCTTAAAATTTAATTTAATTTTCAAATCTAACTTAATTTTTATTTTAGAAATTAGTTGCAAATAGCCTATTATTATATTTTTATTAAAAAACAATTCAGCAGTCACCACATAAATAAGTTGTAAAAAGTAAAAGGGTAAAAATATCTTTACAATTTAGATAATGAATTAGTTTAAATTTTAACCTATTTTACTATTAGATAAAATAAAGTTTGTTAAATATTGATTAAATGATTTTTTTACATTCTAAACCCTAATAAAATCATTTAATCAATATTTAAACAGTTTATTTTATCTAATTATAAACTAGACTAAAATTTAAACTGTTTTATTAAAGTTGTAATTTTTTTATTTCTTACAAATTATGTATATGGTGATCATTTTACTATTATTTTCTTAATAAATAAGATATATTTGTAAGCAATTTAAATGTTCAAAATTAAAGTTTATCTTAGATTTGATAGTTAGTTCATGATTTTTTACACAAAAAAATCAGATTAAATTTAAGAATATAATTAAATTTCATGAATTTTATGTAAAAATAAAAGTTAAGACTATATTCCAAAGTAAAATCACAGTAAAAACTTTCTTTATATAATTTATCCTTTAACAAATTCTGTGTAAAACACATTATAAATTCAATTTTTTTGAAAAAAATGTGCATTTTCTGATTTGTTAAAAAAAATTGTGCCATTTTTTGATTTATTTCATCTATTCCATGAGATCTAATCCCATAGAGAAGAGAAATTAATTTTTGTAACTCTAAATTTCCATGGATCGAATCACTTTTTCGAGAAATATGAGGCATTTAAGTCGTACAAGTAAAGAGATCTATTTATTAATAAGAAAAAGAAAAAAAAAGGTAATCTTTACATTTTCTCTTTAGTAGTATGAGGAACAAGTGGACTCTAGGAGTACTAATTTAATTGAATAATTGAATTGTAGGAACAATGATTAATTGATATGGTGATAATTGATGCTACTATGCTAGCTATCAAGCATATATCATCAACTGGTTGGTTGGTAATTTCAAGTTTTCAGTGCACGTGTGTGTGACCGTGTGCGAGAGAGAGTATTACATGTAAACACACAGACACACTGGAGGTTGGGGTGCAGGTGGGGTGTGAGGGTCGTGGTGGCGTGTGAGAGATAGTATTACATGTGAACACACGTACACAAAAGGTTTTACATATGTATTAGATTTTTTCCAGCCTTGATGTTCGGAAGTGATGTTAACCATTATATATATTGTTCACAAATTAAAAGTTAATTTATTTTTTTTTGAAAGTCGATGATTATTCATAACTATTACTTTGACATCAAGAAAAGTTCGATCCAATGCTTTATTTCTATCCTGAACATTACAAATATATTAATTTTTCTCCAAACATTATTGCAAACAACACAACACGATAGTTCGATCTTTTCTTTTCACACTGGCGTTTAGCAAATTTATGGTGTGGGACAAAGAACATAACAGCTCAAAGAAAAATGCGAAACATTCCTTTTGAATTCCGTAACTTTGTGATTTGTTGTGATTTCAAGTAGGATCTGAAACAAGCATTGCTACATTTATAAGTCCCGTCTTATTAAAAACTGCCATACACAACAAGCTTTGTTAGATATGGATAGTTTTTATGTACTAATGAAAAAAATAAGAAATTATGCATGGACAACTCATTTATTAGGGTAAATCTTGTTTCAGACTATTGAGTATCAATTTTCAACAGCTACATATTTTAACTATAACGACATCAACAAGCTTTTAGATAATAGAATTTTAGGAAGAGTGTGTTGAATCTCAAAGGGCAACAAGAGGGGGATGAATTGACGTTTAAAATAAAAGTATTGATTTCATCAAAAATCATCGCGGAAGATTAAAATCAATTTGTTAATCCTTTAAATCAAAGCAATTCAAATCATAAACATAATACGAGAGGGAGAGAGAATTTTAAACACAATGCATGTGGCGGTTGTTGATGAGGTTCGGCAACGTCTTGACCTACGTCCCTGCTTCGACTTCTCAACCTCGAGACCGTCAGAGATTTCACTAAAATATCTTCCTTTGTTCCAAATGGGATAAGGAAGAAAGCCCTTTACACCACCATTTTTTTTCTTCACTTCGAGAGGTAAGGTACTCTCTAATAAAACTAATTTTTTTTCTCGATCAAGAGGTAAGATTTGAAATATTTTTTACATAGGAGTTCTCTCAGTGATCTTCTTTTGATAACTTGAAGTTTTTCATCAAGACTTGGATGGATGCCTTTGCTTCAGGTATTGACACTCCTTTTATAGTCTTCATGTGGAGAAAATTCATCCAGAATTTATTTTACAATTTTTTCCTTCAAAATTGACCGTTACTATTTATTTGACCCGAAGGTCGATCGACCGGTCTATGTGATCGTTGCACTTATTTTCTTCACTGATTGTAGCTAGCCGGTCAATCGATACATCGACCGGTATCATCTTGGCATCGACCAGCATAGTCTCATCATTGAACCTGTGTAGTGCATGCATTGATCGGTCGACCAGTATACCAGATCGATCGATCGATTTTCATTCTATCGATCGGCACGTTGACCGATCTGCACTATTTTGAGCATAACTTTTTGCACGGTCATCCAAATTAGATAATCTTAGATTTTATAAATTGCTGACAGGATTCTTTACAACTTTGATATTTATTATTCATCCATAATCTAATAAGATTATAGTTAATCATTTAATCAAAGTGTAGTGTATAAAGTTGTCTTCTTTTCTTTAAACTTTTTCAGCATTTAACTTTAATATTTTGAGATTTGTATTATCAAAATATAATTTAATATGTCATTAAAACTTTGCTCCAACAATATTCCCCTTTTTTATGAAGACAAATCGAGAAATATGAAAAATTTATAATTTGCAAAAAAGTTGTAAAATCTTGTAAAATCAATTTTACTCCTCCTAAAACTTAGTTTTCCTTACAATGATAGATATTCAGATCATATTTCTCCTATATTTCTCCCCCTTTGTACAATGATAGATATTTCATAAAAAAATAGTTTGCACATAAAGGGCATAAAAAAAATGTAATTCCCCCTTTGTAAAAAAAAATTATTCTCCCTTTTTTGTCATGAACATGTAAAGTATCATAAAAGGTCATAAAATATGAAAAAATAACCTTCCCTACATTTATGACTATTTTAAAATAAAATAAGTTGATTTAGAGGTTATAAAATCCATGTCAAAAATTATATTAGGAATCAAAATATTACATAAAATTTTGATACAACAATGATAAGTTAATATATGGTTGAAAACATGCTCTCCCTATCATTATGACTAATTTTTTTTTATATTTGATGTGTTCCTTTTTTCTTAAAATAATGATGATTTTGAGTTTTTGAAAAGAATAAAAAAGTAGGTGATATTTTTACCATAACATTTGTGCCTTCACATTTTCATTCGTCCTTTGTTTTACATGTGAGGCACACCTAAAAAATAATTAAGTAATTTTTTATACCCAAATTTTTTTGGGTCCTATTTTGTTAGACAATGAAACTCAAATCATGTCATGTTGTGATGATTTTCTTATTCTACATTGATATGTGTAATGACCATAAAATTCATATGTAAAACATTTGAGATATGATTTTCTACTATAGGAATGATTGGATTTTCAAAAAAAAAATTCATGTTCAAAATATTTTTTTTCCTAAGAGTATTTTTCGTTACATGAGAAATAGCTTTATTATTATTTTGTGTATTTTTAAAAAAAGTATTTTTTTGCTTTACTTTCTTAGGGCACATGCTAGTTTTACTACTTCACAAGCATGTGTAATTTTCAAAGTATCAATTTTATTTTTCAGGTTTTCATTTTTCACAAAATATGCACCATTTTCTTCTTTTGATTTTTCATTTTCTTCTGTAATTAAAAAATATCTTTTTATAAGAGAGGAGAGTTCTTTATTTACATTTAAAGAAATGTTTTCTTCGGAAAAGCTCGATAAATAATTATTTGAGTTTGAAAGACTAGAACTTATCTCATCGTTGTGTGTCGTTAAGCATAGATATGTTTCGTCATTAGAAGAACTTGATGAGTCACTTGACTCTTCATATTTTTGCTTTTTTCGTTTTTGAGATGTCTCTTCTTTGTGTTGTTTGTATGATCTTCTTGTTGACTTCTCATTCTTCTCTTTCTTTTTTACCAACTTGAGATACTTATTTAATTTTCTTGTGTAGCATGCTAGTTTCTTTTCCTCCACTTCCTCTTCATTTGAGTCTTCTTCTTTTGGATTTGCTTTCAGTACTAATGTTTTCTTCTTGGAAGTTTTTTTTTCTTGATCTTTTTGAATTATGATCTCATAGGTTAGAAGTGAGCCAATTAGATCATCGAAATCCAATTTGTTCAAATATTTTTCTTCGATCACGGTCCTCTTTGTATGCCATTTGGAGGAGAGAGACTTGAAAATCTTTTTCATTCTTTGGGAGTTAGTTCTTGGCTCGCTCAATGAGGTTAAGCTATTCACAATTTATATTATATTAAAGAGAGAGTACTTTCAAGAAGAGAATGACACTTGGCATATGCCAGGAGTGTCACATGTCCTATTATTAATATATTATAATTAATTACAATATTTGTTTAGATAGATCATGGGATAGAAATTTGAACTTTTAAAAATTAATTAATGAGTTAATTACAAGATATCAGTAATTATATATATATTTAACCAACTAAATAAATATTCACATATTGTGTAATCAATAGAAAAATATACTTATTGACTGACCCAAAAACTAAATCTTAGTTACAACCTTCTTTTTCTCACAATTTTCTAACATTTTTTTTTGTTTCCTAAGAGCAAAAGAAAAAACAAAAATTTATCCATGTCTTGGAAATTAAGGTTAAAAATATATAAACAATATAAGGGCAATATATAAGGACATAAAGACGTATTATTAATATAAAATCATCACTTAAATCTTATTAGTTATAGGATATACAAATAACTAGGGTTAACAATAAATAAGCTTAGCAGATATTTTTTCCACAAAGTTTAGCAATTATTGTAAATAAGTCATAATTATCAAGCATGTAAAAGTAACCAACTTCATAACTTATCAGTAATTTAAAAAGAAAAAGAAAACATATACTATCCGTTATTGGATAGTGGGTAATAACAAGTACATATGAATTGTTTTTAGTATTCATATGATTAACTACAAATTTATTATCATCATACATTATATATATTTAACCACCACAAGAACGTGGCATAGTATGGAGATCATGGTTTCTAACAAGCCTACATCTTAGGCTATGAGTATATTAAATTTAGCAACTGAGTGAATGAAAGAAATGACAATGGATCATATATTCGTCTGCCCGATCGATTAGACAACTTGACATGTATCTAATGTAAGTTTCCTAATTTTCTTTTAATATAGATTTTGATAGACGAACTTAAGAAATCCATTGTTTACTTAGAAGTTTGATTCTTATATATGATGCAGTAAGTTTTTTTTTTAATTGTAGAGCATGTGAAATTGGAATAATATGATATCTGTGAAACGATCTTCGACAAGGTATGCTATATATTGAAAATTAATTTTCTTATATATAATTTAATTGTATGCACATATGTTTTATCACTTTTATAAGAATTCATTACTTTCCCTGTTAGTATTCGTTTGATTCCTTTGTTTTTAGCTTTCTTATTCATTTTTTATTCCTTTGATTTTAGTTTTCTTATTAGTTTGATTTTAGCTTTCTTATTAGGCTAACAATATGATCTCTCTGAAATGATCTTAGACAAGGTACGATCTATGTTGGCAATTAATTTTCTTTACATAATTTAATTGTATGCACATATGTTTATAAGAAATCATTACTTTCCCTGCTAGTAGTTTGTTTGATTCATTTGATTTTAATTTTTTTATTTTAGCTTTCTTATTAGGCTACTTGCAAAACTTGTATGTAATTTTTTACATTAAATATTCTTTTATTACAAATGTTATTTGTAAAAGCACCGATTTCATTTATCAAATGTATATTAGTCAGCTTTTGTAATTGTTATATATTTGTTGTCTATTTTTATATCATAGATGCATGCTTAAGATTCAAATAAGAACAATTCTATAAATTAATTTTTCCTGTTAATTTCATATCATATTTTCTTTCACATTATTTGTTTTGTTATTTACTATTCACTCACGTTAATCAACCACAAAAGAGACAAGTCAATATTATGTAGCAGACTTTCATTGATCAAATGTAGATTAGTCAGCTTTTTATAACAGTCATATTATTTGTTGTTTAATTTTTATGTCATTGATGCATGATTAAGATTCATATAATATATTTTGCCATATATAAATAGTGCCAATTACTTCATGCTACTACGTGATTCACACATATAAATAATGAACTTGCAAAAATGACAAAATTTGAATGGATACACATGTTCTCATACTACTTACCAATTACGGCATGAAGAGAGTATCTATCTCTCTCTCTCTCATATATACATATATATATATATATATATATATATATATATATATATATATATATATATATATGTTGTAGTATTTTTTTTAAAGATTAGGCACGGTTGGATAAAAAGAGAAAGAAAAAATTGACTCGATCAAGGTTTTTTTTGTCAACTTATTGACTCAAAATATTTTTGTTGAACAATATCATGGCTAATCCCTAAACTTTATACATTTCCATGTTAATCTCATGTCACGATGTTTTGTACAAATTCTTTATATATATATATATATATATATATATCTTAATATTATTAATTTTTAAGTTCAATGATTAACTTCAAATTGACATCAATTTAAAATTTGGAATATTTTGTAACTAAAATAAATTATGCACAAAAGACAAGATAATGTAATTTAATTTTTTTATATGTTTTATTTACTTCTGATAGTATATCCTTAATCTATCCATCAGTTTTTTTTATCATATGAGGTTACAAATTGTGGCAAGGCCAAGATTTGCGTCATAGTTACTCATATATATATATATATATATATATATATATATATATATATATATATATATATATATAACATAGTAAAAAATATTTCAATATTAATTGATTTTTAAAGTTTTGAGTCTTATTCGCACATCTTGGCATAATTCAATTGAGGCAACTTGACTTCAATAACTAATACACATTAATGATTATTTTCTTATGGAACAATATATAAAATAATATTTCAGCAAAGGTTTATCAACATACAGAAAGCATGTATTGTTTTTATTTTAATTTTTTAATTATTTAAAATCAGAAATATATTTTCCAATATTTAACCCAACAAATTGTTTTCTTATTTTGTATCCAAATATTTGCATAGTCCATCTTTGGCCATAAACTAGTTCCCTAAGATGATTTGAGAGGACCACATAATAAATATAATTTTGCATTATATCATTTACATGATGTTTAAGAAATTATGTTATAAATATTTGTGGTTGTAGTATATTTAGGCATATGATTTTATGTTATAGATAAGGCAAACTTAATATACATTTAGCCAAACTTTCACTTTGGCACAACAACAACAACAACAACAACAATAATAATAATAATAATAATAATAATAATAATAATAATAATAATAATAATAATAATAATAATAATAATAATAATAATAATAATAATAATAATAATAATAATAATAATATACTAGGTTGTCTTTTTCTTTGAAAATTTATTATCCTACAAATAAAGATTACTATTATGTGAAATTTGATATCCTAAAAAGACTTATTCGTATTTTGTGTTTGATTGAAAATTTAATTATTTATTACATAAAGGAGAGAAATTACAATATATATATACATATATATATTAAAAATAAAAAATTAAATGTAAATAAATTATTTATTATTGTTCAATAAAAAGTTATTTGTTACTATGTATCATATTAAAAGTTGATAATTTCTTATATTATATCCATCTTATACTTATAAGCTTATCTAATCACTAACTTTACCAAAATTGATTTATCCATTCTTATTCTAAGCTATATCCACTAACTTTTATTCATTGATTAAAGATACTAAATAAGGTTACCTAATTTTTGGCCCTTTACTATGATTATTTTATATTTTTATAAATAAAAATAAGATAAAATTCAATCAAATGATCCTATGTGCTGAGGCGAGTTGAAAGTTAAGCATAAGTATTATACATATTTATGAATATTTAATTATTTGCTCATAATAAACTTAGTAATTTTCTTAAAATGAAAATATAAAGTTAAAATCAAATATAGTTTATTAATATTATAAGTTTCTTTCATCACCCGCACATCCTGCAGGAGATATACTAGTATCATTAAATCGAGCAACCATATTATTTATTGATTCATTTTTATGCATTTTGAAAAAATCATATTGATGATTTAAAATATTCAATATAGATTATTTAAGTTTATCGATGATGAGTTTATTCCAAATCTCAATTGCACTTTCACAAGTAGAGATCTGATTAAATTCCATTGAATCCAAAGCACAATGGAAAATATTTTTTTGCTTTCCAATCAAGTTTATAAAAAAAATTTTCTCTTTCGGCAGAATCTATAGGTAATTTTTCATGAAGATAATAATATTTTTCAACGATGTCCCACATGCCGATATCAATAAAACAAATATATGCTTGAATTCTAAGTTTCCAATATGCAAAATTTGATGCATTTAAAAAAGGAGGACGACTAATTGATTGTCCTTCGGCAAAAAAATTTGTTAAATTTTTAAAACAAGATGATTAAAACTTAAAATGATTAGATCTAAAACGATTAGATATTCAAACAAGAGCAATCCGCTCTGATATTAATTGGATCCCAAAGGGCATCAAGAAGGCGTGAATTGGTGTTTAAAACAAAGTATCGATTTCACGAAAATTGTCGCTGAAGCCTAAAAATGATTCGTTAGTCCTTTAAATCAAAGCAATTCAGATCATAAACACAATATGAGAGGGAGAGAGAAAAAGAATTTCAAACACAATGCACGCGGTAGTTGTTAATGATGTTCGGTCACACCAAGGCCTACGTCCTCGCTCCGCTCTCTCATTGAAGATTCCACTAAAATCTCTTCCTTTGTTTTAAATTGGACAAGGAAGAAATCCCTTTATGCCATTGCCTTTTCTCCGCTTCGAGAGGTAAGACACATCTCCTTCAATGAAGCTAATCTTTTCTCTTGTTCAAGAGGTAAGATTTGGAATCTCTTTTACACAGAAACTCTCTCAATATTTTTCTAAATAAAATATTTCTCTTTTACAATGCTAAGCTCCTAAGAGAAAGAGAAAGAAGAAAAAAATTTAAAATGAAAACTTCAAGAAATTTCTTTTGATAACTTGAAGTTTTTCTTCAAGGCTTGGATGTCTTTGCTTCAGGCCTTGACAATACTTTTATAAGCTTCATATGGAAAAAATTCGTCCAAAATTTATTTTACAATTTTTTCCTTCAAAATTAACCGTTATTGTTCACTTGGCCCGGAGACCGATCGACTGCATATATGAATCGGTCGATCGGTCTATGTGAACATTGTACTTATTTTCTTCACTGATTGCAATTGGTCGGTCGACCAGTATCGTCTCGGCATCGACCTTTATAGTCTCGTGTAACGCCCCCAAATCGTCCCCCGCCACGTGGCGAAGACCAATCTGGAGACGTTACGTCATGCTATAACTTGACCATAATATTGACCATATCTCAGTCAAGAATCGAGACACGTCAGCGGAAGAAAAGAAATAAAGATAAATTATAACTTTAACTGCGGAAGTCTAAAAGTGGCTATGTCCTTACTAAGAAATAAACTAAGTTCTACATCATGAATCTAAATTGCGGAAGGTAAATGAAAACTAAATAACACTCTAAAAGCCCTATGGTTCATGTGTTGTCCTATCGCCAGACCATCATCATCACATGCCTACTCCACCACGTTACTGAACTGGTCCTGTGGAAATCAGACACAGGGGAGGAGGTCCTCCTGTAAGCTTTACAGGTTAGTGGGGAACCACATGATATACAATGCATGACATGAATATAATAATCAACGGTAAATAATCATGCTTAACTTGAACGTGGAAGATAACATATCAGTATCATGGATCATAATAAGATTAAGATCAGTGATATCATGAATAATGAGGATCAATAATACATAGTAAACTTGAAATCATGACATACTTGACTTGACTTGAACTTGAACATGCTTGTTGATCTTGGTTATTAATTAACAATCAGGGTGACTTTGAGGTGCCTTTAATTCTTGGGGTATGCCCAGCAAACGATACGGCTTTGTGCGGGTCAATGGGTGATCAAACCATGACCAAGGGAGCGACCCTTATCTTGATGCACTTGGCTTGGACTGGCAACCCATCATTAATCTTTCATCTGAACTTATTAATCACTTTTAGTATCTTTTCATTCTTTGTATCATGTGATGAAGGAGATATGATTGGTATGAGGTAAATCAAGACAAAGAGTTCATGTTGGAATTATAAGAAAAATCAATAATGTTCATATCAAAATGAAAAGAGACTAATGGGTGAATTTTGCTGGATTTTACGCCCTCACCTCTTCTGGATTTTTATGCCCGAGGAATTCTTTCACCTTACGGCCGTAAAACACTAATCCTTTGGATTTTTACGCCCGAGGAATTCCTTCACCTTACGGCCGTAAAACTCTAATTCCTTGGATTTTTACGCCCGAGGAATTCCTTCACCTTACGGCCGTAAAACCCTAATCCTTTGGATTTTTACGCCCGAGGAATTCCTTCACCTTACGGTCGTAAAATCCTAATTCTTTAGATTTTTACGCCCGAGGAATTCCTTCACCTTACGGCCGTAAAATCCTAATTCTTTAGATTTTTACGCCCGAGGAATTCCTTCACCTTACGGCCGTAAAATCCTAATTCTTTAGATTTTACGCCCGAGGAATTCCTTCACCTTACGGCCGTAAAAATTAACCCTTATTACATTACGGCCGTAAAACCCTACTCTCCATTCCATTTCGGCCGTAAAAAAAATAACCCTTATTACGTTACGGCCGTAAGCTTCTTCCTTTTCTTTTTTTTTATTTCTCTTACTGCCAATCCATCTTCCCTTTCTCTCTCCATCTTTTTCTCGACCGTAAGAAAATTACGGCCAAACAATTTTTTACGGCCGTAATACTTCTACTTTTAAAATTAAATTGCGTTATAAAACCGAAAACGAAATCCCCTCTAAATCTTTTAGCAATCAATAATACAGAAATATAACAAACAGAAATAACTATGCATGCAACAATCAACCAATCAAAGAATTCAAGAAATCAAACAATTAAAAATAATAACTTGAATCATATTCATATTCTTTTCATAACGATTCGGGCATGAATTGAGATAATTCAGAGGCCATGCAAGGTGATTTCGATTCACCCACCTCTGTTCGCGATTAATCCGTTCTTCGGTCCTTCGGAACGTTAATGATCACGTCCCCTATTTTTCCCCCAATCCTCCATGTTCTCTATCGGCTCTCTCTCTCCTGTTCTTCCTCTCGAACTATGCCTATCAATCGTTCGGTGCAGAGAACGACGTGAGGAGATGTAAGAGGGTCAGATAGGAAGGAGAGGAAAAAGACCTTACCTACCCTTGTGCAGAATTCTTCTTGCCTCTGCACATGCACGAAGGAAGACGAGAGGGGCAGAAATAGGGAGAGGGTCGTGAGTTTTGAGGAGGGATTAAGTTTCCATGGTTTGGTTTAATAAATCCCCTCTCTTAATCTAACCTTAATCTAATTAATAAGGTACGGTTTTTTTATCTCGTGATGGCTTGTTCCACACGAACTCAAATTCCTTTCCTTTCTTTTTCTTTTTTTTTTATCTTGATACTGGTTGTTACATCTCGTCATTAAACCTAAGCAGTGCATGCATTGATCAATCGATCAGTATACTAAATCAATCGACCGGAATTGTCTCGATCGACAAGTTGATCGTCCTGCACTATTTTGAATATAACTTTTTACACAATTATCCAAATTAAATAATTTTTAATTTTATAAATAACTAACAGAATTCTCTACAACTTTAATATTTATAATTTATCCAAAATTTAATAAAATCATAAACGATTATTAAATCAAAATATAATGCATAAAATTATTTCTTTTTTTTAATTTTTCAAATTTAACTTTAATTTTTCAAAATTTATATCATCAAAATATAATTTAATGTCAGTGAGATTTTTTTTTTTTTTCTAAGAAAGGATGACTGCAAAGCTTGAACAGACATCCATTAGTTTTAATGAGATACCATACAATTGTATATAGAATAACTAAAGGCAAGAAATAAAGGAAAGTTGTGAGCTGGAAAACCCTTTTTTCGTGTGTGTGCTGGAAATTGATTCACACAACTCCCCAATGTAGCCATAATGCCAGCATAGGAAAGACCTGGAAAAGGGAAAAATTACATTGATACATACTTTCATCAGGTTATGATGGGCAACATCCGAATAAAATTAAGTTTCATAATTTTTCATTTCCTGGGCCGGCACCAAAAAAAGAAAAAAATATTTCATTCCAAAATTTAATAAGATTGCCAACATCTAAGTGCAGTTGTGTATTATAAGAAGAATCCGCATATCATCGCTTTCCTTTCCCTTTGCCCTTGGGATGTTTCCGTTTCCCTGCGGCGCCTTTCCCTCCCATGGCGTAAAACTCTGCCTTCCCGGGCTTCAAGCCTAGTGGTTTGGCGCTCCTCCTCCTATCTTGAGGTTCTTCAGCTTCTTCTTTCTTTTTGTTGAAGTCGGTTCTGCCCTTCTTTGGTCTGGAGACAAATGAGATCTCCCGAGAACCCCCTGGCCCAAACTTTACATCATTGAAACTTGTTTGTCGCTTCTCAAGAGCACTGACTCTTTCTCCGAGCGGAAGGGCGTCTTCCTTGGCAAGAGAAACATTGTCCAGGAATGCTTCAGCGTGGCGTTCATCCTTCACTTCATACAGCCTGAAATAATGTAGCAAGCACAAGATGGAAGGGGCAATGTAAAACTTTGTTCCCCGAAATAGAAAAACCTTAAAAGCAGAATTTTGGTTTCTTAGGTAACTTTTCGTAAACTATTTTGAAGCACCAAAGCTTACATAAAAGAGTCAACAAAAACACCTCTAATGTTATATTGACAATAAGGATGTCCAAACAGGTTATATATAATGAATAATGGATCATATACATGAATAACAGATCATGTATATGAAATTTAAGGTGCGTTCAGTGTATTGCCATTCAATATTATCTAACAATGTAGATTGCCTCTCAAAAAAATTATCACTTGTTAAATACCAGCAATGTACATTATCTTATTTAGTATACATAAGTAATTTATCGAGCAATCCATATTAGTTATTTATAAGAAAATATAAACTTATGAGTTAATATATCATTTTTACTAATATACCCCTAATCAAAAGAATTATGTCTAGATATATAAATTATTTTTAACTTCATAAACTTAAATCACAAATATATATTTTCATCCATAAAATTAAAGTTTATAAAATAATTAATATATTTTAAAATATGATAATAATATAGTCATAATAATTATAATATTTATTTGATTAATTTTATAATTTATTTACTTATTATTATAATTTATTCAATGTGTTTTAGAATTTATTTAAATAAAATTGTAAAGGACAAATGCGGAAAGTAAAATTTAATAGATTGCAACTCATGTGGTAATGTGGATCGTCTACCATCTCATAGGCAATCTGTATTGTCACTTCATAGGCAATGTGGATTGCCTGGACAATACAGATTACCCATTACCTGTCAACAGGGTAATGTGGTGGGCCCAGATAATTTAATACAACATTACCTAGTATTTTTTGTAATCTACAAAGATTACCTCTAGAGAAACGCCCCCTTAGAAGAGAATTTAGAAATGAACATATGCAAATATATAAGAAATTAGAAGAGAATTTAGAAATGAACTCCTCGACCAAGAAACACTGTAAATCCTTAACAAAAGAAAGACAAGTCAACAAATTTTGGGTACAAATGCCAAGAAGTGCTCAATCAAACATCAAACTTGTAAAAAAAATGATACTTGGACAGCAAAATTATGATAGCAAAGAACTCTATTGTAATACAACACAATGTAGGTCTACATTACGGATCCCCAAATGGTTTCTTAGACAGTTTGAAATTTACGCATTGAAAGATTATAAGTATTAACCTGAGCTAATATTCACCTTGAAACTAGAACCCAAAATACAACAACAACAAAGCCTTATCCCACTAGGTGGGGTCGGCTACATAGATCATACGACGCCATTCCGCTTTATTAGTAACCAGAACCCAAAAATAATAATTTATTATTATCCATTTCCATAATCATTTTATCTCTAATTTATATTTCTAGAAACCAGAACCCCATACACAGAGTATTGAATTATCACTCACCGAAAAAAAGAGTATTGAATTATCAATTTATGAAATTAGAAACAGATAAAACCAATTCACCTCATCCGCTTGGAACTCTTCACTTTGTTCTTTTCTCCGTAAAGTTCATCTTCAGATGATACAGGAGAATCTGAGCCATCAGTCCCATATTCCTCATCCTCCAAGACTGGCTCAAAGTGTTCATCAACCAATGATGTTTGCTTACTCGATGTTTGAGGATGAAGCGCACGGAACTCGGATGACAACTCATCCACTTCAAAATCCTACACACAAGTTTACAATGATATTACACTCAAGACAAAAAAAACTATATGATATTAGGTGCACTTCAGAGGAAAAGATACCGTCATAAGAATGATGTTACAATGAAGGTTTCATCACATTTTTCAGAACATAGGAGCATCATTTACAATATTTTAACCAAAAATGGTGAGCTTTAGATGAAATATGGAGCTAAACAAGAAACTTTATGCTACTTTATCAAGAAAGCACTTTATAAATTTTTTTTCTAATGGCGAGCTTTAGATGAAATGCGGCGGAACTAAACTACAAACTTTATGCTACTTTGTCAAGAAAGCACTTTATATTAAGAACCAAAAGAAGCCTAGATGCCTTGTCTAAAGACTTTTAAGATTGTAATTTTAGGGAAATTCCTTTTATCTCGTTGCAAACATGTTTTTTTATAAGGTCTTGCAAATAATAAAAAATAAGTTTATCTTATAGTTTTTCTTCAATACAATGGATGGCTACTACCTAAATGTAGTCATCCTTTTCTTCTTCAAAAGAAGGACAACTAGCAGATTAAATTGACTGTAGAGGTAATTCACTTTTCATTGGCCATCTATTCTTTACATGTGTGACATCACGCGTCATCTGGCATCGGATGCCCTTTGGGGTCCCTTTTCCCTCTGATCCTACGGCGTTGTGGCAGTTTCTTCGTGGTTTGGCCCGACAGAGTCAGAGATGGCAGGCACCGGTGGCGATTTTTTTGGCAGGTTCCAGGGCGATATGGCTTCACCGGAACCGAATGATTTTTTGTGGGGAGCGATGTCAGATAGAGCATATTGTACACCACACTCTCTTTTTGCTTCGGGAGTGGGGTTTTGGCTGATATACTTTTTCACTTTTGCCGCTCTCTTCGAGAGCACACACTTGTACATCTCTTCAGTTTCTCCAGATATATATATACCTGGATGACAACCACACAATTTGGTAGTCATCATTTTTCTTCTCAAAATAAAAAATTCACTTTTCATTTCAAAGACTAAGCCAACAACAAATCCATTTAAGATCACAATTAATTGTAGTTTCCAAAATCTTCTGACAGAGAGCTGACTGTACATAAATATCCCAAAATTTTAGTGGCAGATCTTTGAAATGCCTTTTTTATCTCGTTGAATGCAGTCACATAGGTATTACTGCACTGATGTAAACATAGACCAAGCTACAACCTGAAATATTCACTACGGGTCAAATCAACGTGGAAGAATACACATCCAATCATCCGGAACGAAGTTGTATGGTCCTTACGGTTTTATTTTTGCAGTGGACTTTAAGGTTACTTTTAATAGCAGAGGAAGTTGTATTTTGTGATGAATTATTATGCGAGGGCTTGAATAAAGCAGTAAAGTTGTTTTTTTTTTCAATCAGCATTAGCAGTTCAGATGATGGAAACAGCATCTAGTTAAAAGTCGAAGGAAGATGCTGTGGTTTGTCAATGGTTCTTGTCTACCCTGGCAAAACCAGGGAGCCTCATGAAAAAAAAACTTTCTTATGAGCGCCGGAATATTCAATTTAAATATCAGCTCATGGTCATGCTCTTTCTAATCGACTTTGCAAACATTTAACAACTTATCCAGCAGTGAAATATCCCACAAGAAGGATCCAGTGTAGCAATTAGACAAGGTTTAATAACCATACAAATAACTTTTTACACAGATGTTTATTAATCATAGTAGAGATAAACTGTAAATGACAATAAAAATTCAAATAAAGAAATACCATTGATTTTAACTATGCCATAAGCATGTACCTCATTGCTAAATATTGCTTCGAAACGATCATCATCAAGTATATCCTTGCTCAATCCCTTAGTCTTCTTTGATTTCTTCTGTGTCTTATCATCAATGCTTGTTTGTTCATCTGCTGATGGTTCTGTATTCAACTTGGCATATAGAACCCTGTTTACTTTAGGCAGCTTCCTGACTTCCTACATGATGTGAAATAATTCAATACAAGGTTAGTTAGCTTCTCTCTCAAAAACAATGTTAATATCACAGCCAAAAAAAAAGGGAAAAAATTACCGTAACACGACTTTCACGTGCAGCCTCCATCTTCTGTTCTTTTAGCTTATTTTTGTAATCCTCAAAAGCAAAAGGTTTTACTGTATTTAGTGCCTGAAAAATGCGCATGCAGTGAATATGGACTTCATTCTACATAAGCGGTCAACAGTTTTGGTACACAAAGATGTGGGCGAACAGTTGCAAACAAAACTAACATGACGATATGGTCAATGCAAATATATATATATATATATATATATATATTACAGGCTGAACGGTTGATACTATGCCCATGTATCAGGTAGCATGAAGAAACACAAAAAGACTGCTCAGGTCCACCCTCCAACAGATCTGAAACTGATCAAGAATTCAAGACCAGTTTCCTTTTTTCTTTTTCACAGATTTTAGGAAGTACTCAGAATGGAAGATGACAAACACAGAATAGAGTTTACAACTTCCCATAAAAAAAAATAGAGTTTACAACTATCGTATGTCCAGTAACAAAACCCTAGTTAACAAAAGAAAATTGCTCATACTCCACAATTTTAAGTAATAACCAGCAAACAGACCAAGGTTTCCGAGTTTCAAAGCCACTAATATCACATCACCTAAATTAGAACGAGAAGGCAATTATGTAAAAGTTTATAGTTTCATGTGGAAGATAATAAGATCTACAATGCTAGATCAACACACCACACCATAGAGATGTAAATAGATTGATACAACTGTTGGAACTAAACATGACCTGATGGCTGCTCACAATAATTACACAGTGACATAAGAACCTTTGTTGTGTGAATGAAATAATAACTTTACCTTTTTGTAGAGTCGATAGTCAACGAAGTAGCCATGCATATATGCTTTTAGGACATCTTTTCCAATATAACTAGAAAGATTCAATCGTTCAATCTCTTCTTTCGTTAGAAACTTGTAATTATCATAAATGATGGGCTGGGAACTTTCCTCCATCTCTTCCTGCAAGAAAAACAATCAAGGACAAAACTATTTAATACACAAGCATTCCGACGATGTAGGAGGAGGGCATTCCTTCAATGAATTACATAAGTCACATGAAAAAGAAATACAAAAGTAAGATATCATACTGTTAGGTTCTCCAGGTATGAACACCATTTCGGGGCAGGGCCAAGAGCAGGTACAAAATAAGCTGGTATATGAACATTGTCTAGAGCAAGTAACATCAAACCACTTTGAGGAAACATGCACACATCATTAATCACTCCTGAATTTGGTTCTATAGTGGTCATGTTATCCCCCTGTCAAGATGTCACATTATATTACTACATTGCACCAGAAAAGTCATAACATTATAAGAAACTAATTTTCATATGCATATACAGAATGGCATTAATATCATTCGGAATATCTTGTGAGACATCACACAAGGCCCTCATGGCATAAGTAATCAACATGACAAACAAAAAAAGAAAACTGCTTTTAAGACATCTTTTGCACTACCATGAGAAGAAAGCAAAGTTCTCAACCACAAATATAAATGGAACATGGTAACACTAAACTACAATAATAAGTAGCAGGACCTGGAATACAAAAACCAGAAACCAGCCACCTACTGTAAAGACCACATTACCATGTTTCTTGGCAAGCAGTCACTACCACACATTAAACTGTGGAACAATTTAAATTAGCTTATATCACATGATAATGGAATCTATTGGACTTTATTTAGGTACATCTTTAGCAGATGAGATAAGAAAAACTTGACAGGTGTCCATTGAAATCTAGAGCATCATAGAATATGACAGCAACATAAAAAATCAGATTCAATAGCAATGCTGCAGAGGCAGCTCTTACCGTGTTAGGATCCCAGAACCGAACAATACTTCTATCTGCAGTGACCAATTTTGGTTCTTCGGAATTGAGGGTCTGGTGCCACTGGATGTTCATTATAGGACTACCATACCTACAAAATGATTAAAAAAAAAGTAAGTACATGCTGATAAAGTAAGGTATTGATGTTCTTCATTAGTTTTCCGGATGGTAAGTTTTAGTTGTTAGTCTCAAGAATTGAATAATTTTTTTTAGAGGTTGCTTTAAGTTTTCATCGGATATGGAATTAATAACATGACTCAAGTTACAAACAAATGGTACAGGGTATTGGGCCACCCAAGAAATGCCTCCTTTCCAATTATGACAAAATGAATAAATATGCAGATGCAAAGATGTTGCAGTCTCATGCAACATTTAAAAGAATGGCAAATGTTCAACCCTAAAGACACCTCTATAAAAGTCGCAACTCGTTTAGCAATGTGTTTCATGCAAACCATCTAGAAAGACATTCCTTGTGTGCTTACATCCCAGAACAATAACTTTTTATGTGTATTGTGTGCCTCCACATAATGACTACATATCATTCTATTAATATCATAATAGCAGATTAGCAATTGAAAACTCACATGTGATCCTTGATCCTGATGGGGTCTGACCTACGCAAGTCATAAATTGATATCTGCAAAGATATTAAAAGAAAAAGTATCATGGGGAAGTAATCATTAGCATATATAACTACAAGATATGAAAAACATAGACATAGGTCATACTTGCCAAAGTCTTATATTCAAGTAAAAGCATGGGGAGAATTTGCAATTTCACAGCTCAATATATTTGTCGTATAGGTACAGAGTACAACACTGCAGTACAATTAGCAGTACAGGCATGAGTATGAGACCCCATGTTGGCTGACGACGATCTGGAAGAGTGATCAAGATCACAAAGTTGAATTGCAGAATTGGACAATTTTATGAACCCACCCGATACAAGGTACCAATGTTGCCAATATTGCTGCTCTAAAAAAAATGTTGCCAATATTGCAAGTTGACTTGCAGAATTGGACGAGTTTCTTAATTCACCTGTTCAAACCAGATCATTTTTTAATTGCCCCCTAAAAAATGTGCTGAATCGCAATCTGTTGTGCATGCTGATAAACTCAGTGGACATGGTGTACCCAACCACATGCACCCAATCTTTTTTTAAATTTTTTTTATAGGTGTGTGGGTCCCACAGCAGCCCTAATTACTCCATTCCCCAGTGGAAGCCCCATTCTTCCTTCAAGAAGTACAGAATATAGAAAATAGGTTTTCACTGTTACAAGTTCAACTAGATTCCTGAATATTTCGAAATTAAAATTTGGTATCATCATGTGTTGAGCTACAATCCATGTTTTACATGTTTACCCAGCCTTTGCATGTTGAGTTTGATTTATAAGTTAGACATTCCAAACAACAACAACAACAACAAAAGCCTTATCCCACTAGGTGGGGTCGGCTACATGGATCATACGACGCCATTCCGCTCATATTCGTTGATCCATGTTCATAAGATTCGACAGGATTTTATGCTGGCTGTCGGGGCCTAACACAACCCTCCTCCTTTATCCGGGCTTGGGACCGGCTATAAAATATAGGCGGAGTTAAGTTAGACATTCCAAAGGTACATTAATTTCCCAAAATGTATTATACAAGATAGGTTGATATTTCTATTAAAGATTAGAATTTATATGCACAAACAATTAGAAGTTTCATGAAATAAAACATTGAAAAATAAACAAGGGTGATGTAGCAAAGGGATTTACAGTATCCACACTTCACAACTAAATATCAAATGTGTTTGCAAGGAATAAAAGTTGAATCATGTCATACCTTTCCAGCACTGTTTCCAACAGCCATCAAATATCCTTGTGAATCAAATTGCAAAGCCGTAATCTCCTAAAAGATCTAATGGCATTAACAGAGCAACTGCAGCCCAAAAAAGAACCACCCAAATAATGCAATATAACAGAACTGAGAGGTAGAGAATCCTACATGATCAGCATCACCAGTATGTCTAATGGCGTCAATCCTGCCGATGGAAGATTTCTTCCTCATATCAAAGCATTCCACAGCACCATCTTCGCCACCACAAGCAACAAGTCCATGAACCCCACTAGAAGAATGAAATAACATAATATTAACTACAAAGAAGTGAAGCATGGCCCGTGAATTACTAAATTCATCAACTAACCTTCGTGATACCACATTTATGCCTGGTGATTGACTATTGAGAGAAGATAAAAAACGCCCCTGTCGACAAGTAAGAGAATAAAATTAGTATCTGCCAATTGAGCGAATTATTTCCAGAAAAGGTAACTCGAACAAAGAATTCCAATCTCTCACACCCAAATGATATGATCTTTGTTAGGCAATCTATCCTAAGTCCTAATGATTAACAATCAAGAAAAAGTGAAAAAACAAAGGAAATTTACTCAAAAACACGAATCAAGAAAGCAAAAATATCAACCAATATGTGATCATGTGCGTAAGAATTAGTATCATACTGGCGAATTTAAATGAATTGTAAAATAATAATTACTCGCAATCCACGTTGAAGTTCACAAAGAACAAAAAAGATATTCCTCTCCAACAATCAATAATAAACATAACATGAGATCCATGAGGAGAAACCCCTATTATAAATAAACCCTAACTAGAGCTTGATGGACTAAATATCCAACTAAGGCCTAACCAAACTAAGATAAGTATTTTTGAGAGAAACTAAGATAAGCATTTCCCTAATGTTGAAGTAATCTAGTAGTGAAGATGCTGTTCACATTCATGGGATGAGATATGTCTATCCATACATGTGAGGGTGTCATTTGAATGTAATAATTGAATCTGTGAAGTACTTCCAAGTGTAGTGGGTTTGATCCAATGGAGCTGCACATGATATTTGGTACAAATATGACAGCCACTCTGATCCACATAAAAATCCTAAAGGTGGTTTTGTTCTGTTCTAATCAAAACACATTTGCTCCTAAGGGAGGTCTGTTAAATATAAACTGATTGTCCTTAGATCATCTTGGCTAACAAGAAACTGCACGACTTTGCACATCAATCATTGTACACAATTAGAACTTTTCTAATCACCCATGCAACACAAAGTGACCACTTAGATAAATTAAGTTGCAAAAGAATATAGTTCTTTATTTACAGGGAGAGAAAGAAGATAGTTCTGAGAGAACCTGCTCCAAGTTTATCCTGTATACATCTGATGATGATGCAGCACATAGTAAGTCACAGGACCAGCAGTCATATGCAATATCCCTTCCCATCCTAACACAAGCAGAAGAGTAAATAAGACATCACAGTTTCTGCAAAACAATGCAGACGAACTAAAATATTGTGCAACAGACCATCACAGTAAACAATAAATTTGAGAGCCAGCTAAAAATAGCTTCACTTTTCATCCATAAAAGATATATAAGGTTTTTCTGGCCAGCAAACCTTGGAATCCGTAAACTGTAGTGACTTCCATATTTTGCATGCAAGCAAACAGAACGGTCAGCACAGAGAAAAGCAATCTTGGAATAATCTTCGCTCAGTACCTAATCATCATTTATTCATCAATCCACTTAGAAATAATCCACCAAATGGAATGAAGTAAAAACAGTATGCATTTGAATCCAAATTTGTTAGTCATCGAGGGCAGTACAAAAAAAGAAGGTGAAGAATCGAGGGCAGTACAAAAGAAGAAGGTGAAGAGAAAGAATAGGAACTAGCACTCTGCAATAGAACACAGCAGATGCATGAAAGGTGGCAGTCATGCTGCTTACACTCTGTCAGCTTAAGCTAGTAAATAATTAACCAAAAGGGCCAACAAGTCAGTATAATATACCAGACCCTCTTGGCAAATGAAAGAAACTTCATCAGTTGACCATAACACAAATAAGAACAACAACAACAACAAAGCCTTATCCCACTAGGTGGTGTCGGCTACATGGATATTCGTTGATCCATGTTCATGAGATTCGACAGGATTTTACGTTGGCTGTTGAGGCCTAACACAACCCTCCTCCTTTATCCGGACTTGGGACCGGCTATAAAACATAGGCGGAGTTCTAAGAAACATATAACAATAGAATTTTATTAAAAATAACCATAATCAAATATTCCATGTTCCTAACAATTAATCATTGCAAACAAATATCATTAAGGATTATAACCAATGTTGTCAAACACGCAAAAGGTAAACGTCACAGAGGGCTGGGAAAGAACATAAATCATGTAACATGACATGTTACACTGCCTATTCTACCAGAAATATATTTATATATTAATTGGCACGAACCTAAATATAAGTTTGTAATTTGTTCAAAATAAAGCAAAATTGTCGACTTGAAGTTATCAAATATTCAAATTAGCAACATCTCAGAAGACCAATATCCAAATTCCAAATTAAACAAGCAAAGAACAATAATCAAAACCTAACTTAAACCTAATTGAACAAGCAAATAGCAATAAGTATTCCTTGTACAATCATAAATAATGTATGTGACCGGCTGATCGCAAGCAAAAACGACCTGTTCACGCACAGGGAGACGCAGAAAGGCCTGCGCTGACCTGCTTGCACAGGTTCCAAGAAGGGAGTCCTTGGTGCGCTGATCTGCCTTGTGAGCAGAGAGCCCAAGGAGCAGCGCAGGGCTCTCCTGCTCGCGAGCACGCGAGGGCTCCCTGCTTGTGAACAGGGAGCCTCATTTGTGCAGTGAGCAGAGCTCGACTCTTGCGACAGTGCAGGGATCCTGTGCGAGATGGGATCCAGAAGGGAGGGTGCAAGGGACGAAGTACCGGCGTTTGAAGATAGCAGCACAGCGCGATGGTACGCGGCAGCAACTCACGGGGAGCGACAAAAGAAGGGCCCTCGCAGAGGGAGAGAGATTGAGGGAGGGAAGACGGGACCGAGTACCGGCGTGTGACGATAGCGGCAAAGTGCGAGGGTAGGCGGCAGCAATTCACGGCGAGCGACAACAACAGCAACGCAGCAACACACGGAGGCAGGCAGCAGTGCGCGGCGTCAGGCGGATACGCACGGCGACCTTTGCAGAGGGAGAGGGAGATTGAAGGAGAGATTGAGGGAGGGAGGAGGAGAGAGAGTATCGACGAGGGAGCGAGGCGGCAGCAACTCGCGGGGAGTGACAACAACAGTAACACAGGATGGCAGCAGAAACGTGCAGCGGCAAATAAGAACATGAACAAAAAAAAGAAAAACCAACTTACATAAGAATATACAGAAAATACAGCAAGCTTTTTTTTTTGTAAAGAGAAAAGATAACAACTCAGCTTGGGCAGACATCCAACTTGTATTAAGTAAACTGGAATCTATAACCTATAGAAGCGAGTAAAAGAAGTAAAACTAAAAACACCAAAGGGCATGGACCCCACAAAAAATATCTCCAACCCTCCATTCACTAACCAAAAGAGAGATACGGTATAAAATATTCTCTACATGATTACTTTGATCTTCGCGATGAGAATTTCTGGATGACTGTCTTGTTAGTCATCCTTTTTCTCAAAAAAAAAAAAAAAAATCTCTACATAAGCTCTCCCTCAACAATGATGTGTGGTTACATTCTATGCATATGGACTACATGACAGCAAAGGATATCATCAACGGGCACCTGCAGCCTGTGCCATGTGTGCCGAGTGCTCAAAATGAACTCCAGAAAGACTCGTATTAACTAATTCTGGATTTGCTGATGCAATTAGAGATACAAAAAAATACATGAAGACAATGAGTTTTATGGATATTATTATAATGAAGGCCCTGTAAGGAAAATGGTCAATTCAAGAATCATCTAATGTGTAATATCAATATAAAGTACTTATTTTGATATGGATGGAAGTATGCTGATTCAAGGACAATAATCTATTTACTTATTATAATTGGTCTACTTTGATAACTAAGGAAATAGTAGACACTGATATCTGATATTCTGCCCACTATCTATAGCATACTTGGTTTGTCCTTTTTCATTATAAATATTTTTTTGAGGAGAAAAAGGATGAACACCAAGATTAGGGTGTCATCCCGATATATACCACTATGATGTGGAAAATATACAAGTGTAAACTCTGAAGGAGAGAGAGCAACAAAAAGAGGAGAAAAGTGCATCCACTATCCGAATCCCCACTGCCGAAGAAGGAAAGAAATATGATGTACAATAGAGTCCACCTAACAACTCTACTGTAAATTTTCATAATATCAAAACGTCTTCGAGGTACTATGAAACAGGCTTGACAATCATCTTTTTGTGATTGTACTGTTGACCAAAGGTATCTTCAACTGTCTAATGATGAGGAAGCAAAATGTTGGCTATGTGAGAATTTCAAAGTTTAAGAAACAAAATCATGTTGTAACCTTTTATGATTTTAATGAAATCTCTGGATGACTATCATCTTGCTAGTCGTCCTTTTCATCTCAAAAAAAAAAGAAACAAAAACAATAAATACATCATCTTTTTGCAATGCACTAAGTCTATGATCTTAAATATAATGTTCTTGAAAAAAGAGAATGTGATGCATATGCTAACTTAAAGAAATACCAAAGATACAAAATCATTTTCCCAAAATAAAACATTAGCACTTAGTTATCATAAAAACAAAACATTAGCATCTATAAATAATATAATTATCAGAAAAATAGATAGGTAAGGGGGAAAAACAAATATCTATCATAATTACCTGAAAATTGACAATTTCTGATATAAGGTGCCTTTCAAACTTCAATGACAACTCTCTCAGCTCAAACACTTTAACTTGTGGAGGATAAATACCTAATATGAAAGATTAACCAAGACAAGAAGTATAATGCTGTAAGTAAGGATCTTTATTCGTATCATCTTTTTTTATCGAGGGCCACACTAAAAATTTCCAAGAATGAGGAGAACAGTGCACAACTGTATACATTCTTGTTCAAACTTGACAACATCGAGAGTCAACTTGCAAATTCGTATTTACGACTAGAAAATGAACAAATTAAAATGACAAATGGTGGTAAACACAGTTGGAAATGTAAGTTGAGTAGTTGAAATCAAAAGAATCAACAATTTATTATATATTAAACATGGGGGTTCAAGACATCTTTGGTATAATAGCAGAGTGGCTGGTTCAAAGGCCCATCTTTGAAAGGTTTGATTCTAAACCTAATGATTGCTTATCTTGGGTATGTTTTTTTTCCTTTTGGTTCTTTTTTTGTTCAAGCGACATTACAAGCAATAGTATAGGCTTTAAGAGAGAAACTAATCTAACAAACTGTTCATTTTTTATTTGAGCCATAACACTTACACAAAAATACAAATATGTTAACATGCTACAACTATCAAATAATGTGTTATGTTATTGGTACATGATAATCATTATACTTTTAAGTTAAAGAGAAATTTGTCTTACATAGTCGACTAAGAAATTAATATTTCTGTCGAGTACATATACTGTGCAAATTTACGAGACAAGTTTATGGAGGTGATGCCAAAACCTACTTAAACTATCGAATTTGCTAGTCTTCTTGTTTATAGTGAAACTGACAGCAAAATAGTTACAAATAAAATGACTTCAACTTATCAAATTCAAATTATAATAAAGCGAAAAATTCAAACTATACATTGACGTTATCTACCTGATGCTATAACATACTCTCCGTCAGGGGTAACTTTAATTTTTGTGCTTGCAGTTTCAAACTTCAAATCCTGGATTAGTTCCACCCTTTGAAGGTAATCTAGCAAAATATGCGTAAAAAAACTGACCTTAGTTTAATTATATAACAAGCAGATAATAGTAACGACAAAAGATAACAAGGAATGACTTGGAACTGCATAACACAACGTCTAGGAATTAAAGCTAATTATGTTTTATTATCCTATGTGATCTATCAAGTATTTCAAGATGAAAAATGTTAAAACCAACACCTGCTACAAAATGCTAAGAATGAAACATTTTAGCATCATAATTCATCCAAAGTGTCCATCATCTAAGCAGCTGTTTTCGGAGAAAATAGCAAAAAGAGGAAACCTTGATCCTTGCGAAGGGCCCTGAGCTTCTTGGGCTTAAGCCAAACGGCGCGGGAGCGCTGGCCAGTCAAAGAGTAAAGCTTGACGCCATTAACTGAGGTAGACTTGATGCTCCCGCCTCGGCTCTCCATTGGGTAGTATGCAAAAAGAAAGGTACAATTCTTCGGTCTAAGGAGAACCTAATTAGATGGGACCAGTTGAGGTGCTGAGCGGAAATCGATTGGTTAAAGATATGGATGTTTCCAGCTCGGAAAGGGGCAGCAGGCGGTTCAAGACGCCGACCGTGGCCGGGAGCTGGCGGGGGAGGTCAGATTCGTGTGGCGAACGGGGAGGGGTCCTCGGCGGTTCGGGGTCTCCGACGGCAGGCGCTCGCGGCGAACAGCGATGGCGGCTGGGTAGAAAAGCTTGCGGTTGTCGGCCGATGGGAGCGAGGAAGAGGCGGACGCGTTGAGGGCTTTCCAGGGTTTTGTCGCAACGAACAGACTTCGACGAAGAGAAAACAAGAAAAGGGTTTTAGCATTTTTAGGTGCGAGTAGGCCGCTGGGCCTTCATCCACAGTTTGGGTTCACGGTGAACCCGCCCCATGAGGGCCCAATTCTACTCGGGCGTCTAATATTCTATGTGTATAATATAGAGAATGCTTTCAAGAAGAGAATGACATTTGACAAATAGATGAATTTACAAATGTTCTTAGAAATTTATAAGTAATTAAAATATAATATATATATAACATATTATTCACATTCTTATTTATGCTGAGGTTTAGTTGACACTTATTTTGAAAACAGTTATAACTAACTAATTATAATATTAATTTATATGATATTTAATACTATAAATTAGTACTGTGATAATTAATTAAACTTATTTTTAAATTAGTACGGTTATTGAAATCTCCTTGCACTTATTTTAGAAATTAGTTATATAATCTATAATTCTACAATATTTATATTTGCTTGATGCAATATATCTATTAAACAGGGACATTCGGTTTCATTTGCATACTTAATGCCTTCTTTTGAAGGAAAAAATTCGTGCGGACCTACAAATATAGGTCTGTGTATGATAAAAAAAATATTTATATATAATTTATCTCCTTTAATAAAAATATTAAATGTTATATGGAGCTTTTAATTTACATTTGTATATTCGACGCCTTCTTTGAAAATAAGTTTGTGCATGATAAAAAAATTCTTTTATATAATTTCTCTTTGTCTAATAAAAATTAAATATTATAATTTTTATATAAGGAAAGACAAATTTTATAAAGTTCAAGTTATAGATATGCATTTCATACTCTAACGATGATATCTATTGATGATTAGTATAAGTATCATCAAAGTTTTCAATATATAGAACTAGCTATGTATGCAGATATATATCTACATCTTATATATACAAATAAAGATAAACATATATGTATATACATCTCCTTATCTGTATGTGTGTGTATATATATATATGAAAGATTTTTTCTATAGCCAATGATATATGAAAGAAATCATATATTTTTGTGTTAATACTATTTATTCTCATACATTATTTATACTAATAATTATGAATTATATATATTATATTTTTTATTGTTATCAGGTTGTTATGCTATGAATGCGATAGAAGATTTACATATATCAATTATTTTAGAATATCAAACAACTAATATTTGTAATCATATTGCTATTATCGGATAGTTTATTATAAACCAATATAGGATACATAATTAGTTAATAATAAAATAATCAACTAAACTTAATCATTTTGTTAGTATAATTAATATGTGAAATAATTCATATATTTTTGTGTTAATAATATTTATAATCCTATATTATTTCTATTAATAATTTTTAGTCTATATAGTTATTTTTTATTGTTATGAGGTTGGTGTTCTATAAAGGAGATAGAGGATTTATGTACATCAATTATTTTAGAATATCAAACAAATAAGATTTGTGATGAATAAGAAATATTATGTGTGCATGTTTTCTTCCAAGAATAAGAAATATTTTTTTTTATAAATTGTATATACAAATTGTGTATTGTACACCATACAAATAGAGGGGCTCTCAATTTTATTTGCATATTCGACTCCCTCTTTAAAAGCAAAGAGTACGTGCAGGCATACGGATATACACATGTGCATGATAAAAAAATATTTTATTATAATATCATCATGATATTTAAAAGTTTGTTATGAAATATATATATATATATATATTTATTCATATTTTTAAATTTAATATTTGTAACTATGAATAGATGATGCTTCTAAATAGTATTATACTTGACGTCCTTCATGATATAAAATACCGTGTGCAGATCTCTAAGAGTATGTCTCTATATGCTAACAAAATGTTGTATGTATATGAAGATATCTAAGTCAAAAACTTGCATATTTAATCTTATAATAATAATTACATTTATTATTAATAAAAAGCATAATTATTTTTTATTATTATGATAGTAATCATAATGAATTAATATTCATAAAATTATTACTATGGTAAACTTAATAATATCAATTAGTATCACATCATTTAGTGTTAAAAACTTTTTTTGTTGGTTATTGAAGTTTACACATTTATATCCATATTTATTTATTTATATAAAAGAGCATATAAAAGATGCTAAGTATCATTATTCCATTAAGCAATGCATCGTTAAAATTATTTTTTAAATGAAAATTTATAAAGTATGTTAGTTATGTTATAATATTAAATATAATAATTTATATTCATAATTAATATATATTGATTAATATTGAGTAAATATCTATGTTCCCTATATAATATAATTATAATAATTTTAATTTAAAAGCAGAGGTAGAAAGTGTCACGTGTCGAGCTCTCGTAAATTGAATATATAAAGTGATGATATTATAATTATATAATCATGTATACTCAAGAGTTAGTTATTAGAAAATATATTATTTTATTTATTTTTATTTTTAAATTATATATATAAGGAAAGACTAAAAATATTATGTTATGATCTAAACATCGAATTAAAGACATGCATTTCATACTCAAATAATAATATCTATTGATGATTAATATAAGTATCATAAAATTTTTAAATATAATATATGATAACATGTATCTATCTACAACTTATTTATCTATATAAGCATATCTATATATACAAGTAAGAGGATAAACAAATTATTCAACTAAAAATATTATGTTATGATCTGAACATCGAGTTAAAGACATGCATTTCATACTTTAATGATAATATATATTGATGATTAATATAAGTATTATAAAATTTTTAAATGTAATATTATGATAACATGTATCTATCTACAACTTATTTATCTATATATGCATATATATATATATATATATATATATATATATATATATATAAGTAAGAGGTTAAATAAATTATTCAACTAATATAAATGAAATATTTTTTTGTAACAATAATATATGAAATAAATGGTATACCTTTTGTGCTAATATTTATACTAATATATTATGTATATTAATATTTTTTAGTTGTCTATAGTTTTTTTTGGTGATATCGTGTTGTTATTCTATCAAGAAGGTAGAAGACTTATGTATATAAATCATCTTACAATATCAAAACAACTAGAATTCATAATTATTTTATTATTATTGAATAGTTCGTTATAATCAACGCATGATACATAAACAGCTGATAACAAAATAATCAACCAAATTTTATTATTTTATTATTACTAACAATTTATTATTATATGTATATCTATATGTTATAATTCATTATTAAATCGATATAGGATTAATCAGCTAACAATAAAATAATCAACCAAATTTAATAATTTTCTTATTATTGTTAGCATTTTGTTAATTTATTATACATACATATCTCTCTCTATGTGTGTGTGTATATATATATATATAAGTAGAAGTTAAACAAATTAGTCGATTACTATAAATAAAAGTTTTTTATGTGACCAATAATATATATATAAGTAGAAGTTAAACAAATTAGTCGATTACTATAAATAAAAGTTTTTTATGTGACCAATAATATATGAAATAGATGATATAATTTTGTGCTAATAATATTTATAATCATATATTATTTATGCTAACAATTTTTAGTTCTATATAATTATATTTTATTGTTGTCAAGTTGTCATTCTATTAAGGTGATAAAAGATTTAAGTATATGAATCATTTTAAAATATTAAACAATTTAGATTCGTAATCACTTTATTGTTATTGGATATGTCGTTATAAACCAATATAAAATATGTAATCAACATATAACAAAATATTCAACCAAACTTACTTTCTAATGACCTAATAATAAAATTTCCATCTGATATAAAATGAAAGATTTTTTCTATAAACAATTATATGATACTCAACAATAAAAGACTCATGAATATCAACAATTTTATAATATCAAACAATTAGGATTCATAATATTTTATTATATAATAAGCTAATAACAAAATTTTTAACTACTATATATGAGATTTTTCAATAACCAGAAATATGATATGAAATAAATGAAATATTTTAATTCTATTAATATTTATAATCATACATAGTATTTATGATAACATTGTTTAGTTGTATATAGTTATTGTTTTTGTTATTCTATCAAGGAAATAGAAGACTTAATATATCAATCATAATAATTTTATTATTATTAGATATTTCATTATAAATTAATATGTAATCAGTTAATAACAAAGTTTTTAACTAAACTTAAAAATTTTGTTATTTTTACTAACAATTTGTTAATTAATTAAGATATTCTAATGAACTAATAAATTATTTAACTATTATAAATGAAAGATTTTTTGTAATTAGATTGTACAATGTTCTCAATTATTATAATCCCAACAATATGCACTCTAAGGAAATGATATTAGAAATTGAAAAGGTAGCAATAGAAATATATTATTATTAAAAATATAAAAGTACATTTTAAAATCTATAAATTTTGGACTACTTTTTTTATTTTGCAAGGATGTCACGATCATCATCTCATGTGCAATTATTTCTAAAAAATAAGTATTTATACATGAACAATGAGTTATTTCACATGTGACAAAGAAAAAAGGTTTTAAAATTTTATCGTATGATGATGATAGACAAATAACAAATGATGTCACAACTATATTATACAAAAAAAATTCAAAATTTATATGGAGACATTATAATTTTTTTATTCATTTATTATGTTTTTTCGTAATAGTTGCATAACTTTTTTGTACTATTAATATTAATTTTAAACTTTTTATATGATCAATTTGTTATGCTCCCGTGCATCGCACGAGGCTTTACACTAGTTATATTAAAAAGAGAGTACTTTCAAGGAGAGAATAACATTTGGCAAATGGATGGACTTACAAATGTCCTTAGAAATTTATAAGTAATTAAAATATAATATATATATGACATATTATTCACATTCTTATTTATGCTGAGGTTTAGTTGACACTTATTTTGAAAACAGTTATAACTAACTAATTATAATATTAATTTATATGATATTTAATACTATAAATTAGTACTGTGATAATTAATTAAACTTATTTTTAAATTAGTACGGTTATTGAAATCTCCTTGCACTTATTTTAGAAATTAGTTATATAATCTATAATTCTACAATATTTATATTTGCTTGATGCAATATATCTATTAAACCAGATATTTTATTTCCCCCAAATGTTGTCATTTTCTAAAAAAATTGAAATCATCTTAAATTATTAAGTTATGATTATAAAAAATATCATGGTTATTTACTCACTATGTATATTATCTATGTAGTTATAATAACTTATCCTATCTATATGGTTATCTAACAATGACAATTAATAAGATATTAACCGTAATATAACTGCACCAATGCACGAAAATTGATTGCTCCAAAGGGATTCTATATATACTCCCAAACTCCCATGTCTGAAAGGAGGGCCACAGAAAGCATGGATAGGTACAATGTTTTTACCAGTTGATTTTCATAGTGGTAATATTTAAATTTCTTTAATAATTTTTTTGGAATTGATGTTCTTAGTGATTGATAATTTTTTCATGAATTTGCTCAGATCGATTATTTTAATATTGGCGCACATAGTAGTTAAGGGTCTTACGACAATTAGAGCATCTATTGAGAATGAGTATCATTTATAAGGAAGGATTTCTATTAATGATGCTAATCATTCTAATTCACAATAATTTAAAATGTACAATATCATTGTGAAGTTTTTTTTTGTTCAAGCATGTAAAAGCTCTAGCAATATGATTCTTACAATTTTAAAATGTGTATCATGTTGTAGAAAATTTTAGCGCATCAAGGCGATCTCCTGCAAATGATCGCACAGGATGGGAAGTGTATATTTTACCCTCATAATTTTGTTATTCTTTAATCTATAAGTAAAAAATTGATTCTTTATTTTAAAAACAAATAAGAAAATATGATTTCCTTTAGCCATCCTTAGCCTTTTTCTTCATTCTATCTTGGTTTTTGTTAGGCTAGCTTTAAAGACTTTATAAATTTTTTAATTTCAATAATATTATGTTTTAAAGAATAAGTAAAATATTATTTTTATCATAAGTTTAAGAATTAAGATATACATGCCGATATACAAAATATTTTTTTCGTTGAATAAAGAAGCTTGAGCCTGAGGCTAATGATTAATTTATCGTTAATCATATTTTATGTATAATAAAGATACACTTTTATTATATTCTTTAATAGTACGAGAATTAAAGCAGTAACTTTTTTTCTTACACAACAATTTTATTCATTGCAATTCCTAAATTTTTGCATACATTTCAGAATTTTCTTTACTCTATTAATTAATCTCATTTTATGTTTTCATTATTCACAAACTTTTTCAAGTTCATGTGTTTAATAATCCCAAAAACTAAATAACAATTATCAAATTATCATTTGGTATCAGTTTAACTAAAATCATAGAAATAAGTTAAAGTGTAATTTCATCATTAAAAATCCTCCTATCCAAATAATTTTCCCAAATCACATTCCGGCTGGTCATTTTTTTCACTTCATCTTATAATTATTTTGCATGGATTCTACATATTTAACTTATTGTCTCAAACATAATATAAATGCAGAGAAAATGATTTAAATATAACACAGTAACAATATTACGTATTGGAAATTAAACAATTTATGTAATAAATATTACATTTTGATCTCATAAATTGATATATGATCATAATTTTAATATATTCAGGATGCAAACTCAATAATGTTATAAACTAATTATAATTGTGAATCAAACTCAAGTCACAACCCCACGATTCAAAATCACGCCTTTTAAGTGTATGCCTAAGATAAAACAATGTGTCTAAGGATCAAATATGATATAAAAATGTTGAAATAAAATATAAAAAATTTATTTATTTCCATAGTCATTTTGAATGTAATAATTTTAATTGCATATAGAGGTGTACAATGCATGATGGTAAAATGGCATAAAACTGTATGTATATAAATTCAAAATAGAAAAAAAATATGTTAGTGTGATATTGAATGTGGGGGTGTTCTTATTTTTCCTGAGGAATTCAAATTAGCCCCTCCTGATTGTATTTCTCCCGAAGTGAAAGAAGATCATTATTATATTATCTTATATTTATACATATATACTCTATTAGAGATACTAAGGTAAAGAGATAGTGATGCTTAACAAAATTTTAAGATACTATATGTCATAACTAATTAAAATTCTAATGTATATTCTAATTAAAAATATTTTTAGTAATTTAAACATCTTACCAATATTTTACTTTCAGTTAATAAAATATACTTTTAATAAGTTTTTAACTATTCTTATAATATGAGAATGTTTTTATTATGTTTCTACTACTATGGTATACGTGGAATTATCACGAGTGACAAGCAGAAAAAGGACTTTAGCTTTTAGTTTATAACGATGAAGGTGAAATAATAAGTGAGGTTACCAATGTGATTTATAAAATAATTTTTCACAATTTATAAGAAAAGTCTTCTTATAAGTGTTTCATTATACATTGTTAACATTTTTGTGCTTAATATACCATTTGTGTTATATATTTCTTTATATATATTTATATTGTATGCATTTGATTGCATACACTATTTACACTTTCCTCTTAATTATCAAGTATAAAATATATTTTTATTATTGTGCATGAAGCAGATTACAAAAAAAAAATCTTCTTAAATTTTGTCTAAATTAGTTTCCTTTTAGTTTATTTGACAACAATGCCATAACTATTTAATTTTTGTTCATCATTAAGGATTATTACTTTGCTATTTAATTTCTAATTATCATTTTCCATAACCATATTCTATTAGCATTTTTCGATTGTGTAATTAGATTTCTTTAAAACTATTTAATAACATTGTCATTATTGTTTAATTTCTATTCATTACAAAGAAACAGTTTTGTTTGACATAAAAAATTATCATGTCTGTTTACATATTTTTTATACAATAGTATTTCTCTTAAAATATTATTAGTGAACAAATGCAATCATTTTTGTAGTATAATATTTATTTTTTATGTTGAACTATTTTTTATGCAAACTTTTGCGACAATATACTCTATTCATATAAAATAATTCTCTTTAATTTTATGCAATAATTATATTTATTTTAATTTGTTTTAGAGCATTGTCATCGCTGCCTAATTTTTGTTTGCTTTAATAAATTTATATATGTCAAGAAATAAACAAATACAAAGAATTTAGTTATTTTATTAAATAGTTACTTTAAATTTATGTGACATTCAGATTCACTTTAATTTGTTTTAGAATATTTCCATTATTGCTTATTTTTCATTTACCATATTTAGTTTTTATTAAAAATTTCAATAAGTAAATCAATACAAGAATGTTTAATTTTTAATACCATGATCATAATTATATTTTTTCATTTATTATAAATAATCTATTTTTATTTATATTTAAACAATATCATATTTATTTCATCATTTCTTAGATTGTTGTATTTGTTCCCAAATCATTATTAGTGTACAAGTGTGAATTTCTTTTGTACTATATTATTTTTTAGTGTTAAATTTATATCATTTTTCTTATAAATCTTTCAATTATTCTATAATTATAAATTAAAAAATGACATCGAACCTCTAT
This sequence comes from Pontederia crassipes, assembly GCA_030549335.1. Taxonomy (NCBI): domain Eukaryota; kingdom Viridiplantae; phylum Streptophyta; class Magnoliopsida; order Commelinales; family Pontederiaceae; genus Pontederia; species Pontederia crassipes. Next base: position 60,174,921 of record CM060189.1, on the reverse strand, counting down.
CTAATATCATCCATGTATATAAGACATGTTTCATGCAAACTCTTATAGTATGAGAGTAAAATGCATATATTTATAAGGATAAATAGCATCGAAAAGCTCAATCTTTGGTTTATTCTCAAATTTAACTCGAATTTTCATATTTTTCATAAAAAAATCATGAACTTTGAGTTTGTTCTCAAATCTAACTTAAGCTTCTACTTTTACGTAAAAAGTCATAAACTGTAATTTAATTATCACATTTATCCTAAACATTTATTTTAAAAAGTTTAAATTGGTTATAAATATTTCATATTATTATTATATTTTTATTAAAAATAATAATTCAGTGATCATTGCATGACAAGTTGTAATGATTTTGATAGTAAATTAGTTGAAATTTTAGGCAAAATAAGATCATAACTATGTACAAAATATAATAATAATTTAAACTAATGATTGCTACATTATTTTTTACAATTTAAATTGTCCTTTTATTTTTTTCAATTTATCTGTGTAATGATTGCTGCATTATTATTTTAATAAAAATATAACGATAGGCTATACTTATAATCAATTTAAAACATTTTAAATTAAAGGGTTTATGCCAAATTTGAGAATTAAATTAAAGTTTGACTTTTTACGTAAAAATAAAAGTTTATGCTACACTTGAGAACAATTCAAAGTTTATGACATTTTATGTAAAAATAAATGTTCGGACTAGATTTGAGAATGAAACCAAAGTACGGGGTTTTTATGCAATTTACCCTATTTATAATATGTTTCATTCACGTAATTATCACGCATCAAGTTCTCTCATGGTGTGGACACATGTGACGTGATTGATTTATAATAATTAAATTATATATAATATCAAAATATAACAAAATTTTATTTAAAAATTGATTGTCATTGTTTTACGTTATTGATGATATATTTCATAGATACAATGATTTGTTAAAAATACGTGTTGTAGACGTGTTTATATGATGACTTTTGTTTTTATCTTTAAATAAATTAAAAAAACATCTCAGTGGTGAAGAAATTAAGAATTTAGATGGTGAATGGGTTTGGCATATTAATGATGATTGTCGTCTGATCACATTGTATGAATAATGATTGAAGTCTATCCAAACATAATTTAAAATTTTTTTGGATAACTACTTTTTATACGTGTGAAGTTGCACATTTTATTTCCAAAAAACATAATTGAAACGTGAATAATTTTATAAGATATCACTTATGTATAATGTTGAACTATTTATGACATATTGGACATAAAACAATATATAAAGATTTGATTAAAAAACATAATTCAACATTTGCATGAATTTATTGCTAAGTATTCATCATGTATTAATCATTTAACATGTTTTCAGATAATTAGAATAGTGATCGAAACAAATATAATATATGTGTATATTTATCATGAAATTAATATGGATATCAAATAGCCTAATAGATTAATATGTGAAAGTTCGATGAGGATATTATTTTCTAAAAAGAGAGAAAAATAAATGTATTACAAAAATAATTAGATAGATTAAGAAATTAGTTCTCTATTTTATAATTACTATAATCTTTGAGTAATTTTAAAATATATCAAACTAATATTTGTGTATTTTATAAGCATACGATTCATCTAATTTCACATCATCCGTGCATCGCGCGGGCCATCACACTAGTATATATATATACGGTAAACGGTGGGATGACATGGCATGTTCACAATTATTTGGAAAATATAAAATAATGATATTGGAATATAATATATATATAATTAATATATGTTAAATTCTTATCCTAAATATAAATAATTTTAATCATAAAATTCCAATCTTGTTACATTAATGTATCCTAAGCATAACTAATTTTAATTGTAATATTCCAATCTTATTACACTAATGTATATATACTAATCTTAATCTATATATGTAAATAATATTACCTATCCTACTATATTATCCTAAGACACATATAACCTAATATTACAAAGACTTGTTCTAATAATAATTTTGTAATATCTCTACATTGAATTTAGTGGTGTTTATTAGTGTTATTAAGACCGGACCGGACTAGCCGGTCGGACGACCGTCGTCCGGCCACTAACACGGTCCATTCTAAGTCCCAAAACCGGACCCTTGATCAAACTGGATTGAACCAGTTCATACCGGTCAAAAACCAGTCAGAACCGGTAAGAACCAGCCAAAATCGAGTTAAACTACGGTTCATGGGCTAGCCGGTTTTTTTAATTTTTTTTTGTAATAAATATTTTTTATTATCATAAATTTGGAAAACATCCAAAGATGAACTTTTTCCATAACAATGATATTGGCCCATGACCATCCTCCCTTATTAATACTTGTCACTTTACTCTTATCTTTCTTCTATTAGCAATGTGGGACTATGTTTGTATACATTACTTGTTCTTTATCTCTTCATTTAATCCGGAGCTTGTTACACTTTGAACTTTAATAATGGATTATAATTCTGTTCAATATTTTTAATATCATAAATATATATTATAATGTAAGTTAATTATATATTTATTATATTATATATAATATTTATTATATTAAATAAATTAGTTAGGAATGAATAGTGCAAACTTCTTTCTTGTATGTATAATAGACTTAATATAATATAGTATATATATAATAATATATATACATAAATTTGAATTTTATTTAATAATAAGTTCAAATTTAATATTAACCACTAATTATACTACATATTTATTTATAGAATATATGATCTTGTTATAATATTTTCGGGAAAAAATATTTGTTCGTTACTTCTAACATAAAAAAAATATGAAATGCAAAAATTTAAAGAATAGAAAATTTATATATAACAAAAGAATTAAATAAGATTTTAATTTATTAAGTGTATAATAATTTTAACATCAAATCTTAAAATGTAAATTTATGATTGTTATTTTTCTTTTGTATAACTAGATTTTGACATATGTATATAACCAAAATATAATAACTTAATATAGTATATCATATTATATAATATTTTATTATTATTTGGTTCGACCGACCGGTCCGATCGGTTCGACCTGAAACGGACACCTATCCAGGTCATTGTCCGGTCCGATCCTAATAACATTGGTGTTTATTAGACTACAACTGAATCTGTACAATAAGTTATCGAGCTCGAACGGATAATAGGTCAAACATTATATTTCAATCGTTTGTCCAATATCAGAGAATTTGGTATCCATCCGTTAACTAACAAACCGTAGGCTGACCATTAATCCGTTAATAATATTACCTAATATACTTATATAATAATATTTACCTAATAATAGAATATAAGTTATTTATCCATTATTAATTTGATTTGTTCTATTATTAATGAAAAATAAAATAAATAAATGAGTAAAAAGACAAAAAAATAAAGAAAATTATGAGAAAACTGAAGGAAAAATTAATCATACCTTATTTATTATATTATTTTATTAATGTATCAAGAAAAGAAATATAAGAAAATATAGAAAAAAAGAAAATTCCAATTTTAAAAATAAATGAAAATAATAAATTAAATTTTTGAAAAAATTTAATGGCTTGTCCGTTTTGTTCGCTAGTCGGTTTATTCGTTAAGGTCTATTATACCTTAATGAGCTGGACAAGTTTGAAAGTCTATTAAGTGATATGATAATAATTCGTTAAATTAACAAGTTTGTTTAGTCAAAACTCGATTCACCAAAACTATTAGGAGCCCATTAAACACTTAGTCGAATTCCACTAACATGGTAACACCCCAACCCAATCAAAATATTATTTATTTTGGGCTTTTGTCCCGCACAAATTTAAAACGCATGTTGATAGAGGTTGTTATAATCTTCCCTCTTAGAGGACGTTGAGCGATTCGTGTTGGCCTATGGCTCAAGTGAACACACGAGGTTGGCTATTTTAAATGCATATAATTCTAATAATAATATATATAATTTATTAGTTTAATATTAGAATTTAAATTTGACGTCTAACATATTTACTAATCCAAGGAAATAAAATATTAGATTAGGAAATAGTGTAGGATATTATATAAATAATCTGATAGTATATACTAATCCAATGAAATTGATTAGTATTATGATTTAGATATTAATACTGTCAAGATTATAAATTTCTATGGAATCAAGTATTATAATCTTAGTATTCTGTACATTATAGTTACTATTATATAGAGAGATAAATATATAATTAAATATTATTGCGTAGTAGGATCTTCTAATGCAATGCAAAATATAATTTCTTATATATTATTTATTGAGTTTAATGAAGGCGTGAAGCATTTTCAAGCTGCTACACATATTTATTTTTATTTTTTAATATCTTTCTAAATAAATAGTTTAGAAGAACATTGATAATAATGAAAGTAGTTTTATAACGTAAAAAAATTATAAAAAATGATTATATCTACTATGAAAGATAATATTGTGTATAAATTCGTAAAATTTTTAAAATGATGAATATAATTATTGTTGATGATTTAAATCATATTTTTATTATCATAAATTATCATTTAAATTATTAATGAAGAAAGATATAAAAAAATAAGAAAAGTATGTGTAAAATTGTTTGACACACACTTCACACCACTTCATACCTACATTAATATTGGGGATAGTTTAAAATTGTTTTACGTATTTTATCTTTCTCAATGTAATTCAATATTATAAAGGGATTAGAATTAAATATCAATAGATAATAATATTTATAGATTCGGATGATGTTTAGGGACGGTTAGGATGTGAATGTATTAGGTTTAGTTATATTAAGGAGTTGAGGATTGTGTGGACCCATTTTGAGTCCGCATATTCCTTTTTTTCCTTATATTATGCTTAGGATTAGTTGTGTGAAGGATTAGGATTAGATTAGTTTAATATAATATGATGGAATCGTATATTAGGATTAGGATTATGGTTAATATTAGAATTTGAAATAGAATGGGATTATTAATATTAATGTATATATATAATTATTAGTGTTATTAAAGTCCTACTTATACTCGGATTAAATAATCTAAAATTAAAAAAATAAACCATAAATTAGGCTTATGGTTAATATTAGAATTTTAAATAGGTTGGGATTATCCATATTATTGAAGTCCTATTTCTATTCAGATTATGTAACACTCCGAAATTTCATCCCCAAATGTCAAAGGCAATTAGGTCATTCGACTCTGTTAGCTCATTCGTTATCACATAATCATAATAAAATATGATTTTCTATTAATTCAGTAGAAGCATAAAGCCATTAAAATAAGATAAAAGAATCTTTCAATTTAGCGAAAGACTTCGTAAAAACATCATAATACTATTATAGAATTGAAAACACAAATCTAATAGTCATCATTAAAACATCTTTCAAAAACCTAGTCAAATAGACTCAATGACATATGACTTCAATTAAACCTAAACCCTTAGGGTGCATTTGATTTGCTCATTAAAATATTGATAGGAATGTAAAAATCCAAGGAATGTCATTAGTTGGAATTACATTGTTAGGAATATAATATTCATGAGTTTGATTCACTTAGTAATCTAAGAAGGAATGTCCAAGTGATGCCATCATCGTACACTTCAATAGCAATAGATGGAGCCGATCAGCAATACATCAATCAACAAGGACTTTTGGCACAAGATCTAGGAACGTGAGAAAATGTAAGTGGTGGGAATGTGACAAAGATACTAGTTGAGAGAGTAATGAGATTCCAAGATTTAGTAGGAATGTTATTCCAAAGGAATGCCACATTCCTATTTGCATTACCAAACTGTACAAAACCAAATGTTGTAAGATATCATTCCTGCCAAGATTCCAAGGAATATGAAAAAAATAGAATGAACCAAACGCTTATTACTCATGAGCTGAGTCACCATCCATCCGATCATTGGGTACATGCACGGATTTAGGGTGCAAGAGTTTCTCCGGTTAGAGTATGTAAAGGCTGTACAATGTAATGCTGATGCATGCAAAATATAACATATTTTAGATTATTATTTTGGTTAATTTTTCTATGATTTGATCATGGCATGCATCATTTTAGGTCATTTTTAGTCGTAATTCCATATTTACCGATTTTAATTATTAATTTTATGAATTTTTTAATTGTAGGTGGATTAACTTCATTATTTTAATTAATTGACAGGAACAAGAAAAATTGTCGGTTGAAAATGAATCGGACCAAATTTATAAGGAGTAAAATCTCCAAAGGAGTGAAATACGAGGAGTTACATTCATATTGGGCACAAAATATCGATGGAGATTTGTTACGGGAGTAATGTGCACCCCTCTATACTTGGGAGTAATGTCGAGAACATTGGGCGCAAAACACCATCATCAATCAAGATTATCGGTCGCAAAAATCTAATCATGAAGTTTTATCCTTAACCAATGTTTGAGTATTACCAGCAAAAATCATTGGGTGCAAAAGCTTATCTTTAACCAAGATCTATGAAGACTTTCGGCCGTAATATCCAACCATGAAGAGATCATTGGGCGCAATATGCTATCATTAACAAAGACAAAATCCTATCATTAACCAAGGATGGATACATCAGCCATGATAATCAACCAATCATTGGGTGCAAAACATCATCATTATCCAAGTTTGATGACCGAGATTCAAAGAGGAGTTTATCACTGGGTGCAAAACGGATAAGGTTTTATCATTAACCAAAATTTTATCAGGCCGAAATTTAAAAGTCGTAAAGTTTATCTCGGCAAATGAAATTTAGTCGTATGATTTTATCGGCCGTGAACCATCCGCATATATAAGTAGAGACGAGACCATCAATCCAATTCGTGCTTTGAAGTCCAGATTTCTTCCACAGTTGAGTCGTGAGCTCTACATGCCACGACGGAGAGGAGAGATGTGTGACGGCTGGAGGTTGATCGTAACTCTAATCAAGTCCGAAAGGTTGCCAGATTGTCTGTCCGTGATCCGAAGCTTTGACATTTTATTATTTGGGTGTAATTCTTCAAATTTTATTATTATTTTATTATCTCTCCAGAATTTCTAGGATGAACTTCATGTTTTTAGATTTTATATTTTAGGAGGTTATTAATTGAAGGAAAATTATTTGAACTCTATTTCATTTGTTTTAATCTTTTTTGATCAATTATTTATTGTGCTTAATGCTTTTATATTAGTTAATTGAATTTCTGAATTAGGCTATACCAGTTTGTGGATTATTTAATTTCAGAATTCATAATGCTAATTTTAATTGATTTTATTTGACATTAATAATTGACATAAATTTGATAACTAGTGTGTGATGAATCAAATTTGTGTGGGCTGTTAATCTATACTAGTTTGTGGAGTAATTAATAGTCTAGAGAATCCAATTTAATGCATCTTAATTTTAATATGATTTGATAAGATGCTAATTGTGGAGACTTCAATTCTTATTAAGTTAAGATAGTTCTGCATGCTTAGGTTGAGAGGATGTCAATCTTGGAGACCGCAAGTTAATCATGTTAGACTACTATTTTAAAGAAACTCTAATACATCTTTAAAGATCAAATTTATCTTTTATGGTTCAAATATTTATCATGATCTATTTTTATCATAAGACCTAACTTCATACCACTATATTATATCATTATTATTATTATATTTTCTCTATTTTATTTTATAATTACAAAACTTATCTTAAAAAATCTATGTTTTTCTTCTCTTATAAATTTATAAATTCAGATATTGAATTAATAATATTTATCATGGGTTCGACACTCTTTACTCTTATTACTATATTACTTGAGCGACTAGTGCACTTGCTAGTGATTTTATTTTGCTATATTATTTCACGCATCAAATGTTGTGATCTTATGCATGATACTACATCATCATCTTCATATAAAAAGAAGGAAACAATATGCATGCCATGTACTTAACAGACATGTCAATCGTTAACATCAATCTATCATCATGAAATTATAAACAATAGCATGAAGACATGTAACTATATCATTATACATATAGTATGGAACATTCATAACAATTGTACAATTACATAGGCACATAAGTGATGTACACTTATCATAACCATTGCATCCATAATTTTTCTCGAGGTTTCTTTATAACCCTTTCGGACTTCCACTTTCGTGGGACATCATTCTATTCATTAGATCATTAGCCCTTTAAAGGTTATATCTTTCGATAGTTGTGATTTATGTCGTTGCCCTCTGAATAGGCTAGTTAAGCTTTGGAGACAATGCTCCCCTCTCGCTCTAAGGCGACATCAAAATGCACACGCCGTTGCCGATGTATGTAACGATCATTTTGGAGAACTCTCGTCCGAGGGCGACGTCGAAATGACACACTATTGTTGATGTATGTAACGATCATTTCGAGTAAAATATGATAATGGGCCATAAATGGTCGACATGTAACATCATCCACAATTGAGTTCATTATGCTTTTTAATCAACAAACAATTACGTCGCTCAATCTTCATATTTTAACCTAGTTACGTGGAAAACATGCATATACTTGTATTTAGGTTCTCATACAATAATCAAGCATCAATACATATATTAATACCTTAAAAATAAGATTTAATATGTTATATAAAGTTTCAGCAACAATCACGATCGTGATTAAGGAAATAAAAATTAAAATAATAACATATGATTATATTTTTTGACCTAAAATTTGAAATAATAAAAAATATTATAAATAAAAAAATAAGAATATTTTTTCACGCGAGATTCCAACAAGGCAAACCAAATTGTACTGAGACATCCAGCGGGGTACTGGGCACAACCCAACACCCAGTGGGTTGCTGAGCCAAATACGAGTTTTTTTAATATAATATTATGATAACGAATAATTTTGATTTTTAATATTATGATAATTAATAGTGGCTCAACAACCCTTTGGATGTCGGGTCGTGCCCAACACTCTGCTAGACGACCCTGTATGATTTGGCTCGGCCCCGATAAAATCTCACGCGAAAAAATATTTCTATTTTCTAATTATAATATTTTGGGTTATTTCCTTAAACCAACCTTAAACTATCGCGATTTTTCTGATCTAACTCTAAACTACGAACTTCATTTTTTGGATCCTTAAACTATCACGAATTTTCTAATTTGATCCTTTCATCCAATTCCGTCAACTTTTTGGTTATCTTTGGGTTTTCGCATTTGATAAAAGTTGAAAATGCCCTTATGCAAAAAAATTCTTGGCCGCAGGAAGAGAGAGGAGGAGAGAGAGAGAGGAGAGGGGGGGGGGGGGGGGGTTGCCCCCCTCAACTTTCATCTCGCCGGACGAAAGTCAAGGGGGCGACCCCCCTCCCCTCTCTCTCTCCCGACGACGAAGGTGGGGGGGGGACCCCCCTTCTTTTCTCTTCTTCTGTGCGCAAGGACGCCAGCGCAGGGAACTCGACCTTCGTCCGGCGAGATGAAGGTGTGTGTGTGGGGGGGGGGACCCCCCCTCCTCTCCCTGCGTCGGCGTCCTTGCGCACACGCCGGCACAGGGAGAGGAGAGGGGGGGGGGGTCGTCCCCCCTCGACCTCCGTCCGGCGAGACGAAGGTCGAGGGGGGTGACCCCCCTCTCCTCTCTCTCTCTCTTTATGTCAGCGTGTGCGCAGGGAGAGAGATTTTTTAGTGTAGGGGCATTTTTGACTTTTCATAAATGCGAAAAATCAAAGATAATTGAAATGTTGACGAAATTGGATGGAAGGATCAAACTGGATCGTAATAGTTTAACGATCTAAAAAATGAAGTTCATAGTTTAGGATTAGATTTGGAAAATCGCGATAGTTTAGGGGTGGTTTGAGGAAGTAACCCTAATATTTTTTATTACGCTCCTTCAGTGAGAGTCTCCATCACAGTACTTGTGTTTAGTACTAAGTATGCAAAGTCGACCTAGAGATATGATGAATTAATTAGTTCAAATGGTTATCATGGCGTGTCATGATTCATCTGCACGTGCCCTTAGACTCTTGACTATGTCTTAAGAAAATAAATTAGTACTTGCTACTTTAACGGGGTACTCAAAGGTGAAAAGTAAAGTAGTCTGTCGAACCACGTCTAAGAAAGCAGTTAGTTCACTACTAAAAGACATGAGGGCGAGAGAAAGGACTGTTTTGAGCCGTGTTAAACTTTTATGTATAATTGACCAACTATTTTTTCTTACGTTGAAAAATATAGTGTATGTGAAAGATAGTTACCGCGGAGCAAGACATATGTTATTTTGGCTATGCTGTAAGAAAAATTTAAGGCATAACGAGTTACATGATTTGAGCATTTGTTGGGTCATGTGCGAACCGTCATGAATCCCTAACAGACATGACATACATTCTAGAGATAGTTGAGCGATTGAACCTTAATAGGTATCTTTCTAGCTCCTATGAAAAATGTGCTTGTACTCGTAGGTTGCACAACACATTTACTAATTCTAGACGAATGAAAGTACAATGCCCAATGCGGACAAGTGGGAGAATGTTGGAATAATTCCCTTTTGGGCATATGGGCCATGCATGATGCGTTCTGCTTAATCCCTCGCCCAAGTCTTCCTACACTATAAAAGGGAATCCATACCAGAGGTCCTAAACACATTTTCATAAAGGTTCATCCGGAGGTACTTGTGCTGTGGCAAAGTGTTTAGTTCCCCTAAGGTTCGGTCCCCGATCCCGAGATGCAATTGCGTTCATCAAGTGTTCGTGACAAAACCCCAACGATCCACTTCCACTGCAAGAGGTATTCCGCAACCTCTATGATTTATATATGTTATAAATCTGACCTGAGTAACCTTTGGCCATTAATCTAGCATTGTTCCTTACAATGACACCATTTTCATCTAACTTGTTTTGAAATATCCATTTGGTTCTAACAATTGGATGATCAAAGGGTCTTTCTACAAGTTTCCAAACTTGGTTTCTCTCAAAGTTATTTAACTCCTCACGCATAGTATTTGTCCAGTTTGGATCACTTAATGCCTTGTCTATGTAGGAAGGTTCAAGTTGAGAGAGAAAAGTAGAAAATGCACAAAATTTTTTAAAAGAGCTGCGGGTTTTGATTCCATCACCTATATTCCCAATGATTTGTTCAATTGGTTGTGATGAAGCATTTTTCCAATTCTTGGGTATTTTTTTGTGGCGTGTCAAGTTGATGATCATCTATCCTTTCAAGATTTTTTTATCTATTTTTCATTTTGATTTTCCTCTTCTTTTCCATCACCTTCTTCATGAGATGAGCTTTCTTTCAATTGAGCTTGTTCTAATTTTCTTGTCACTTCAAATTCCCCTATATCATCTTCATCAACATATTTGTTTAAGATAAAATCGTTAGTCTCATTAAATTTAATATGCATGGATTCCTCAACAAAAAAGTTCTTTTATTGTATACTCTATATGTCTTGCTTGTATTAGTTCAAGGAAAATAGCATCATCACACTTAGCATTAAATTTTCCTAACTTATCCTTATTATTCAGCGTAAAACACTTGCAACCAAAGACTTTGAAATAAGAGATATTTGGTATTTTTCCATAAATACTCAAAACATGTTTTCTTTGTTAAGGTTCTTATTAAGATTCTATTCAATACATAACATGAGTGTTCACAGCTTCTGCCCAAAAGTATTTAGGAAGGTACTTTCATTTAGAATGGTTCTAGCCATTTCTCATATGGTCCTATTTTTCATTTCAGCAACTCCATTTTGTTAAGGTGTTCTATAATAGAGTTTGCAGATCTCTCAATCTCTCTCTTTTTTCACAAATGATCACCAAAAGGATTATAATATGGAGAGTAGTGAGAAGAACTAGATCTAGGGCCTTTTAGAAGAGAAACGAAATGATCTTCCTATGATTGCTCATTTGGTTGTGCTCTCAAAGTCCTTGATTTCTCTTGTGTTCTGAACTTATTGTATATCTTTCTTGATGAGATCTTCTATATCTAGAAAGTAATCAACATATTCGATTCGAAATATGGCTTTTATTTCATCAGATCGCGCTGATGACAAAGTCATTCGATCGGTTGTAGATTTTTCATTACATTTCATCTCTCTGCTAGTTTCGATCACTCGATCAGTTCGACCGGTCCTATCACCGATTTCTTATTTCCACTTGTTTGAACTTTTTGTTCATTTCGGGCGTGCATCCGATTGACTGGTCACTTGATCGGTCATTGATTCTTCAACACTAATGTGTTCTATCTATTTTGGTCTTGCATTCGATCGACCGATTTTTCATCCGATCTTATGACTTCAATGTCATCCACACTTCTATTTTCTTTGATCGTTCATTCGGTCGACCGAGCCTTCGGCCGGTCTTATGACCTCAATGTCTTCCACGCTTCTGTTTTCTTCGATCGTTCATCCGGTTGATCGAGCCTTCGGCTGGTCTTATGACTTAATAACTTTCCCGATTCTATTATGTTCGGTCATTCATCCGGTCGATCGGTCCTTCAATCAGTCTTTCTTTCTTCATCGTTTCTTCGTCGATTCTTTTCTTGTTAAACTTATTCATGTATATAGGTCACTTGACAAACTCATTAGTAACATTTGTTATTTGTTATCATCAAAACATGGGAATAGTACGTGATTCATCGTGCACTACCTCACCGTTGTCGAGCTCGCGCACCATCGTCATCAAGCTCACCCGCCTCATCGCCGCCGAGCTCGTGCACCTCCGCCGCCGAGCTCGTGCATTGCCACCGCCACCATCGAGCCAAGCTCGTTGTTAATCCATGTTGTTAATTCGTTAATCCTTCGCGCTATAAATTTTTGGTTGTCAATTAATCGATGTTGTAAACTAGTGAACTCAATTAATCCATACTAGGATTAGTTACACTTTTGTAAAATTTTTGTTGATAATTCATGTTGAAAATTAGTTAAACTTTCCTTGCTGTAAAGTAACAAGTTCTTATCGTGTAAAACATAGATTTGTGTAATGGAGGTCGTTTAGGCTTCAAAATGTTTTTATCGTTGATGCTGTTTGCCTAGAATGATGAGTATGAGGCTATTTTCCTGTTCCCG